>OU426978.1:179913493-181113493 GCA_911387785.2 Aelia acuminata
TAAATCCATAGTTTTAAATTTGATTTTATAAAAATGGAAATGGTCATGTTTAGCTCCGTGGTACAGAATTTAAAACATTATATGCTTTTACTTTCACTTACCTATATATGAAATATATAGTAAGTGGAAGTATTGCGATCGTGAAAAATTTCGACTTCCGGTTTTCAACGGAAATACACGTTTTGGGGTCCCCTGAGTCCAAATAACCAAGTCCCGCGAAATGGTCTGTGTGTGTGTGTGTGTGTGTGTGTGTGTGTGTGTGTTTGTGTGTGTGTGTGTGTGTGTGTGAACAGACTAGCTCAAAAACTATAAACCGTGCGATCCTGAAATTGGGTATTAAGTGTAAGTATATGCCCGCGATGTGACAGCATAAATTTCATCAAAATTTCTCAAAGGGAGGGGGTACTTTATTTAAAACTTTTTACGTTTTTTTCGATTTTCTCAAAAATGGCTCTAACGATTTTGATTAAACTGAGTATTTGATGTATTAATATGCCCGATATATGACTGTAAAAATTTCATCAAAATTGATCAACCGGAGGGGGGACTTTATATAGTAAATTTTGTATCATTTTCACGTGTTTTTTTTATTTACTCAAAAAAGGCTTTAACGATTTTGATCAAACTGCGTATTTGATGTATGTATATGCCAAAGATTTGATAGCCAACATTTCATCAAAATTGGTCAAATGGAGGGGGCACTTTATTTCATATTTTTTTTCCAATCTTTACCTTTTTTTCGATGATCTCAAAAACGGCTTTAACGATTTTTATCGAATTCGTCATGTTTAATGAAAATTAGGTGTTCTTTAATATCAGATAAGCTTTATCATTATTAAAATGTTCTGAGAGGGCTTAAATGTGGTAGGTGCCTTTTTGTTTGTTTGTGTTTTTTGTTTCCTATAAAGTACCTCTGTTTTTGTTCATATAGAGAAATTAACTGTCTCTAATTACGCCTAAAAATATGAAATGGCTAAATATGAGGTATGATAAAAATAAAGAAAACATATAGAGGAGAAAAAAAGAAAAATATTCAGTCAACTCATAAAACTCGTTGAGCCCACGCATGCGGAGTACGCCTTTAATGACAGACCATTGTTCATAATTAAAGCCGTTCTGTTCATTTGAGAAGTAGCAATTAACAAAACGCATTAATTTCTAATCTAAGTAAGTTGGTAAGTGAAAGTTGTGTGTTGCGAGCACGCACCAGATTTTTTAATGTGTGATTGTTTAAAGGTGGGAAGTAAGTCAGAAAGAATAACGCTAATAAGCAATGTTACATATTAATTCGTCATTTACAGGGCTATATAAGGAACAAGATAGCCACTAAAAGTGAATATACATAAGTATATAATAGGTATATGAATAACAACATATCAAAAGGATATAAGTAATGTGTGAATTATAATGATATATGTGTTTTTGAGTGGTAATGAGATTAATAATTATGAATTTGTTTAAATTATTAGGATAAAAATTATTCTGAATAATAACAAATGAAATATAAAAAATCATAAAATAATTTTTTTTTTTTTATATATTTTCATTATTTTATATTATTAAAGATTTACAATACAAATGATGATTTTGGATTATTCATCCTTCCAATCAACATACTAATTTACATGACTTATTTGTGGAACAATAATAATAAATATTTAACAATGTTTTGTATGTGAACAGTAGGAAAAATTAAAAACCTACATAAAAAATCATTTGTTAATCATAATAATTCACTTTCAATAACCAATAATTCCTTTTAGTATTGATCGTGGTCAATTTAATTTATGCAGTGATAATTTATTAATTTAACTCATCATAAATTTAATTTTTATCCAGATTTGAAACACCATAATGTTCGAAATGTCTTTTACTATTTTTTTTTTAAGTTTTATTAAATATAATTTATAGCTATGCTTATTTTTAAACTAAACTACATCGTTCATATTATACGGTATTTGAAATTTTATACTGTATAATTTGTATTTAATAATGTAGTAGACAACGAACGTGTTCTACATTTAAATATTTAATATTTTAACTATATGCAGCCTCATAAAATATGTAATTTTCACTTAATGCTATTATAGTATTAGTGAGACCTCATAACATTTTGTTGTTTTGTAAAATCATTATCAAAAGCATAAATACCCTAGTCTGACATGTTTCATCGTGTTAATTTTAGTAAATACAATTAGTTCACAATCCGGTTCTTGGTATCTTAATGTTTGTTATCGAGTGAATCACGCTATGACAGGTGGCAACGTTTCTTCACAGTTAACAATCGTCAATGTTACCTATATATTTGTATAGTTTTGTACCGCTTGGACACACTTAAGCTATTTGTTTGAACAGTCCTCATGTATTTCGGAATGACTATGAACACTAATTGTGCCTACAGTATTGAACCTTGTGATACTCCCTCAATGAAAATAATTTAAAAATCTCATACTTTTTAATAGTACATTGCTATGTAAGAATATTACCGCTTAATTGTTTTTATATATTACTTCACAATTAATAAACAAATTTTGAAATTAATTGAGTACACATTAAAAAACCCTATTCCATTGCAATATATTCTGTTACACTGAAATGACAGAACCGGGAATGCACGTCAAAAATAAACTTACAGAAAATTAAAATTATTTATAATAATTAGAATAAGAGTAGTAAAACAATTTTTTAGTTCCGGTGGATATTATTGGTGGATTTGATTAACAGATA
Organism: Aelia acuminata; assembly: GCA_911387785.2. Lineage (NCBI taxonomy): Eukaryota > Metazoa > Arthropoda > Insecta > Hemiptera > Pentatomidae > Aelia > Aelia acuminata. The sequence continues at coordinate 179,916,221 of OU426978.1, forward strand.
TTGTCTATCTGAGATTATTTAATGCTATTGACACACGGACAATAGTAATATTGCGAACTCCTTCCTTTGTACGTCTTTTCTTCACAAACTTATGAATTTTATGATCTTACCTAAATTACAAAAACTACTTTCGAGAACTGCGAAGAAATTAAGACATTTATTATTTGAGGTTTCTTGATGAATTCTGGAGGTTTCAATTATGATTGTAAGGTCCATTTAATAATTCATTATTAGAAATATGTTTTACTGAATACTTAAAACATTATTTATAGATATATGTTCCCTACTATTAGACTAATTTCAAGTACCTGGCACGTAATAATCGACGTTTACACTTTATAAGATTGCAATAAACAATAAACAGATATTCAATAGAATTGAGATCATAATTTAAAAAAACAAAAATATGTTATTGGATTTACATATTACAAAAATATGTGTTTGGATCGGAATTTCATTGTTGGAGTTATCTCAAATGTTTTCGAACGAATAATACAATCATACCATTTAATATATTCACTTTTTTGATATGTTACGAAGTACCTAAGTGGTTAAAATCAGCTTTTTTAACCTTAGAAAACCCGAGGTTTGTTTACAAACTTCCCTCGGGTTTATTAACTTCGAATAATCTATTACTATAAATAGCTAAGTTAATTTAGCTTATCGCTGTCTATTTTCCATATCATTACATTTCCATAATGTTTCTCTTTTATGTAGAAGTATAAATACACAATTACAAAACTTTCGGATCGTTTCTTTGTTCAATTAAAATATAAACTTAACCTTATGAAACTATGAAACTTAAGTAGTATTTTAGCTTACATAATTATGTTTATTCGGTAGTTGGACATCCTCACTCTCAGTAGGAAATATTAAGATTTGAATCATGATGAACATTAATTAATAAAATGTATGTCCAGATTCATGCAGGTTAGTGAATTCTATGATTTTTAGTCGATGGCGATGTAGCATATATTCAAAAAAGACGAGTCATCAAAAAGCTATTGTATTTTGCACAGTCGTTGATGAAACAGGTGAAATTGCAGTAGATGATTACGATTCAAATATTCACATGCGAACAGAAATAGCGAAGGACACAGGCCGTAGTGTCCGGTAAAATAATTACTGGGAGAACAGAATTGGCTGCATAATTATAGTCTAAAATTCTGAAGAGGACATACTCTGCAAAATGATTTATCGCTAAGCAAAATGGCTAAAGGCTCGTTCTGATTTTAAATCCACACTTGAACAGCTATTTTTGATGCAAAAAAGGTATTAGTACTTATTGATTAAATGACGTTGCATTAGCAATTATGGTATTTGTAATATAAACTATCTTGCTTGTATGTACAAGCAGTTATTTTATCTCAATATTACATATGCACTTTTGAAGACAAGGAGTTTAAGTGAATTTTTGCCAATTTCGAGCAAGTCTTAAGTTAAAGTCTGAAAATATCTCATTCAGGTCTTTGATTTGAACAGATTGAGAAATTCTACAAACCATTACCGATGATCAGGATTAAGAAAACAATAAGGAAAGTCTCAACTATGAGACGAACTGTAAACAACAACAAAGCTCTTAAAGCTGTCAACGCAGTTTAACAAATATGGAGTAGAAAATGACACGCAACTGATTTCAAACAGGTTCAAGATCCTGCATTTGAAAAAACAAAAATCCATTAATCATTATTTTTCCAAGTCATAATATTTAACTTTAACTAGCTTTTACGCCTATCTCCCCCTACATTTCTAGCAATTAGGTTATCCAGCAGTCTCATGGTCTCATTAATGTCTGATTAGAGATTCTGCTATATTATAATCACGATCTATAAATAAAGTGAAGAAAAATCAGACGAAAAACATTTATTGCTTCCATTTTTTATATTCAGAGCGTATTTCTTTTCGAAACTTGGGAATTTCATGTGCAACTCTTCAAATCTCCAGAGCCTGAAAGTTTTCGTTACGGCTCTGGAAGCCAGAGAGAAAAAAGTTGTTATGCATTGCTCCATTCTTCATAGCGTTAATACCCGAGTCCGTTATGAACAGCGCTGTGGGCACCTGTTTCCAATTTCCCTTTCCTACCTTCCTGATCCAGCGTTGCGTGAGTTAATGCAAATCCCTTCCTAAAAGTCAATAAATATTAAAAATAGACATTCTATTTATTTACTACTCACATAACATATCAATACCATCGTCTACTGTTTGAAGATAGGCGGAGAATTTAGAAAAATAATGAATAAGAATGATAAACTTGCTACTTTTTACTTTCACTTACCTATTTATCAAAATATAGAGTAAGGGAAAATATTGGTATCGTAAACAAATTCGACTTCCGGTTTTCGGCGGAATTACACGTTTTGGGGTCCCCTGAGTCCGAATAACCAAGTACCGCGAAACTCATCCCTGGAATACACCAATAATTTTAAGATAATTTATAAATGTAATTGAAACTATATCAAACCATGGTCGTGTGTTTAAACAGACTAGCTCAAAAACTATAAACCGTACGTAACTGAAATTGGGTATTTGGTACATATATATGCCCTTGATATGACAGCGAAAATTTCTTTAAAAATGGTCAAACGGAGGGGTCTTCATAACTTTATTCCTATTTGTACGTTTTTTTTTTCGATTTTCTCAAAAACGGCTCTAAAGATTTTGATAAAACTGGTTGTTTGATGTATGTATGTGCGAGCGATATAGCAAAAATTTCATCAAAATTGATCAAACAGGGGGAGGACTTTGTTTCGCAACTTTTTTCCCCATCTTTACGTTTTTTTCGATTTTCTCAAAACACTTTAACGATTTTGATTAAACTCGTCATGTTTAATGAGAATCAACGCATGCGCAGTATGCCTTTAATGACACCTTTATTTATAATTAATGATGTTCTGTTTATTCAATGGAAATTATTTGTTTCATGGTAACTATATGAAGTTTTCAAGAACTACACAGAGAATTGTATTACCATAAGTGAAAACTTTTATTTAATAATACAAAAAAATTGTGTACTTTAAAGAGAAAATTTAAACGAAAATAAGTTAATGAATGTGGAAAAATATGAATGTGTGATGTTGAGAAATGGCATTTAACAAAATACTTCTAATCAAAGTAAGTTGGTAAGTGAAAGTTGAGTGTTACGCGCATCGCACCACATTTTTGTTCCTTGCTACGCGACCTCAGTTAACAACACTTATATTGTATGACGTAAATTCAGGTGGATTTTAATCAAGTTGCTTTAGCTACTGAACGTTTTTAACATTAATAAACCTAAACTAGTTTCTACTGAATTTTAAATTATGACACAAATGTAAAAATTAACATCTGTTACCTATTAAAATTAACATTTGTTATCTATTCATACAGATTTCGTTAAGCAATATCATTTTTGTATAATGTCTAATAGGTAATGACTAAAAATTTAAAGAGAAAAGTCAGTAATGATGATAATGACATACTCGGCGGTTATAAATTGCATTACGTCATGCTAGTTTTAGTTTTAGTCACATGACTACAGGTAATCTATTCAATTATTTTATTAATTAAGATTAAATAATCAAATACAAATATCTAGCTAAATTTAAAAATAAGAAAATTTAAAAATATATATTTATATTTTTGATGAATAATGATATTGAATTTATCAATTTTCAGCTTGTTTGTCGCGGAAAGACCTAAAACAAGAAACATTGAAAGCTATATTCGGATCTAAAAATATTGTTTCAGCTATGCCAACTTTCTTGCTATTATTTATTTTAACTCCCGAAAACATAAGTGTTTACAGAGCGTTAATCCAACTATTTTTACCTTAAGTTCCACTGCTGAACCCTGAAATAACGGCGCTTAAATCCTTCTCTGAATTCTATGCTTAACATATTATTTGTTCATTTATATAACTAAACAAGCTTGCTTATATTTCAGCTCTACTTTTTTGATGTCTTTTACCAATTATATTTTCTTCACATTTTTTCAAAAAAAGAAAAAAAAAGAAAAGAAATGTACTTGTAATTCATCTGATGATTGTATTCAATAAAATTTATTCCAATCTCTTTATTGGAAACAATGTTTTAACCATCAGCTGTAGGTTGACATGTCCCAGCGTTACAATACCTAGAAATCTGTACATGCCCCTTGCGCTGAAAAATTTAAAAATTGCTTACCACTTTTAATGGAGTTGAAAATGATTCGTCTTCACCTCTGATTGGTAGAAAATCCGTTTTAATATGAACGAGTTTAAAAATTTAATGTGCTGACCATTTATTCGTCAATAGTAATTGTTTTATAATGGATAATGTATCACTCTCAGCAGTTCTTAAATAAATAAATATAATGGTATTTACCTACAGCTACATAATTTCTTTATGTACTGGCAATATATTTATATATAAAAAAAAGTAGTTACACCTATAACTACTTTTTTACTTACATTTACACCTATACAGTTATTTAATTTAAAAAAAAAGCTTAATCTTATGGGAATCACTCATCCCTGGCATACACCAATAATTTTAAGATAATTTATAAATGTAATTGAAACCATATCAAACCATGGTAGTTGATTTATATATTGTATGTGCACCATGTATGGTAGCATATATAATAAATTAAAACATAAAAGAACGCAAATTAATTATTATTTGCTTATGTTTCCTTGATAATTATTTCCCTCTCATTAACGCAATTCGACTTAACATTAGTTACAATACTGTTCTGTAATAGGGAGAACACTGAGGCAATCTCTAAGCCGATCTTCATTACCGAAATAGCTCATTACCTTGATTCCAAGTTAGAACAGGTATTACATGGAGTGATAGCTTCTCCGTAATACTGACTTGTAACTTTGAATATTGGAAGTGAAATGCACATCTTATGACAACACAAATTGGAGCTCGCTTGTTCTCTAATTTTAGTTCAGCATTGCATTACACAGCTCGCATTTGTATCAGAGTCAAGTTGAAAACTTAATGGAACCTGTCATTAGGGACATGTTAGCATTGATACCACGACAGATGTAAAGTGCTTCACTCCTATCTTGGTGATGCCGGTTATAGCACGAATTGGATGTAGACATTGGGTTTTGTTTAATTTGCATTGGTAATCCTTCGAAAAGTTATGTCAGAAATAGTTTATAGTTGCTATAAACTAATGAAAACGCGTCGGTTGATTTCGAGGCGAGCCTTTGTATTGCTAATGGTCTCTTCATAAAGCCCTCGGGATTACAATGCACTATCGATACTAATTAGCTCTCAACTATCGTTTTATATACCGTATAATAGGCTGGAGGTCATCCCTCTGCTAGTGCATTTTCCACTAAGAAACAATGATTTAATAGCTTTTAAAATACCTTAGATATGTCTATGACAGGCCGAGCTCTTACATTAAAACAAATAATATTTGCTGAAAAAAATCGCTTAAATATTGTTTTTATTACATTCTATATTTATATGCACTACTTTTAAATGATGATAAATAAACAGTGACCTTTAGGATTATAGACTGCTCTGGCATAGTATCCCAAAATTTCGAAAGTCCTAGGTTCGCATCCCGCAAGGTGGCCATAAGATTTTTTTAAAGAGACTAGAATATCCTAGGCTATGCTATCCTTAGGATGGGACGTAAAATGAAGGCCCAGAGCCTGTGCGACGTCAGGTACCCGTTAAAGATCCCTATCCTGATTATTCCTGTAGAGGCAAAATTTAGGCATCCCACTGTTGCTCGAGCTATTAGCTCGGAACTTGTAAGCTTTAACTTTTAGTTTTTATAATATCATAATATATTTATTTTATCATAATAAAATTATGATAAAAATGTGAGATAAAAATATCTCACGGGACGTACGGTGCGTGAGGAGACGGGCAGCTAGACCGCATGGTGGCAAAACCTAATTTCAGCTTATATTCATCGGCAAATCATGAGTGAGTTACTTTCGAAAGCCCTAGTGGGTCTTGGGGAGAAAGGAGATGGAGAATTTGAGTGCTGGCCAGCCAAAATGTTCAATTTAGTCACAGGCACCTGAAGAGCCATTTTATTTAACTACATCAAATATCAAGGTAGGAGATTACTTAAATTCATCATTCCCTGCCCATTCATCATTCACCCATGAAGAAGTCAGCATCGAATTATTAGAGTAAAAATTTTAAACTAACAACCAATGTAAATTTTCGGCCATTTCTTTTCCAGAAATATTTTCTATATTATTATGAATATATCACCATATTTTGTTCAATCAATGGCTTAATTATTTCTATCATTCCCCCATTATACAGTCCACATTTTATTAGCATTAATACCAGCGGAACCACCAATGGTTCGTGGTGTATAATATTCTTAAAAGAATTATAGACCACACAACTGTAGGATCTTCCGATTAGCCATAGAAGCATTCAGGGACGTTAAACATAATAAACAAACAATAAACAGCAAATAACGGTTCAAGATAATAACCATACATCATATGTCACTGGTGCAACCAGGATTACCATCGGGGGGTGGTTTAAATGATTATATTGAAATTTAGGATAAACTAATGCCCTATATCTATCAAGGAGGCAATGTACTATTATTTATTTGATAATAAAGTGAATGTAAATGGAAAAGTGCTGCTTAAAATAAAAATAAAAAGTTTCTTTCCATCTTCTAGGGGAGCTTCGGCCCCGCTTTCTTATAACCTTTTACTTCAAGTTTAGGGCGTTTTTACTATTATTTTTGTGCGTGTTTTTAAATATTGAGGGGGCCCATATTACCCTCGGGTAGCGATAACCTTTGTCCGTACTTGTAATTTAAGAAAAAAAAAATGAAGTCTTTCTTACTAGGATGTAGTGTCCGACCGAAACCAAAATTTTAGCCGAAACCGAAACCGAAACCGAATTTCGGCCATAGACCTGATTTCGGGCCGAAACCAAAACCGAAACCGAAACTTATTTACGTGTGTATTTATAATACACGTAAACGTGTAATATGTCAAGTTTAGCAATAATATCAATGAAAGCTTAGAAAATGACAGTAATTTAACTTAATTATTCATACAATAGGTGGGGTTGGTATAGAAGAGTGGTAATACAGGTGTACTTGTTGTTATAGGATCGAATCGCCCCCACTTCCTAGTACGGCTGGTTTCCGCGGTATGTTAGACCATACTCCCTTAACTAGTACAGCCCTAAAAGTTGAAATATACTTATTATTGTTTAGATATTATAGAGATGAGAGATGGTCAACTGTTCTTCAATTACGATAGGTTAAATAATGGTCAGGATTTTCAGTTTACAATGATATTTATTATGGTAAGCCAACGTTTCGATCCAGCTTGTGGATCTTCATCAGGGCTAAAAGAAAACAAATATATGAGTATCTATGCTAGAGGGTGACAATGAATGGATACATTACAGAACTGATAATAATATAAAAGATGGTGTATACATGAATATTAAAATAAGAGGCTGGTTAACAAGATAAAATATTATATGATATTTACCTACTGAGTCCAGGTGGATACTAGTCGAAGGAATGGTGTGGGTTGCTATATAGGTGAAACCAAAAATTATTTAAAAAAACGTATTTATCAACATAAATACAGTATTTCCACGCGTAATTCGTCTACATCTAAATTAGCAGAACATGCCATTGCCCACAACCATTCCTTCGACTTTGAGAACCCCTCCATATTAGCAACTGTATCTAACCACGACAAACGTCTCCTCTCAGAATCCATTTTCATCCATCTAGAAACTAATAACCCGGTAAATCACAAAACAGATAAAGAGATAATTTCATCCACTTATTCTAACATCTTCCGCATCCTCAAATCCTAGTTTTGATTTCATAGGTACCTGCAATTATCTCTGTACCTCTTATACTTTTATTATTTTTTGTATTGTATGCTTCTTTCTATATATTTTCCAAATTTGTATGCATTGTTACATTATGATAGGTTAAATAATGGTCAGGATTTTCAGTTTACAATGATATTTATTATGGTAAGCCAACGTTTCGATCCAGCTTGTGGATCTTCATCAGGGCTAAAAGAAAACAAATATATGAGTATCTATGCTAGAGGGTGACAATAAATGGATACATTACAGAACTGATAATAATATAAAAGATGGTATACATAAATATTAAAATAAGAGGCTGGATAACAAGATAAAATAGAATCTGATATTTACCTACTGAGTCCAGGTGGATACTAAGACTAAAGGTAAAAATAAGGTGAGAGGTAGTAGGGGGTAGGGTTTGCCGACTACAAAGGTTTATGGCGGGGAAATCCAACGCTTTTGAAGTGAAGGCACATGACAACTGAGTCTGTGGGGAGGATCAACCAAAAAAACCTCCCTCAAAAAAAAGTTCAACCAACTTCTCAGTTATTCTAACACCGTTAAAATTTATCCTACCGGCAATAAAGAGTGGGTCCATAATATATCCTCCACACATATTCCTTCCAACGTCTCCAAAATTCTTAGTCTAGGACCCAATTTCACCACCCCTACATCTAATTCCAAACACCTTATCCCCTCACTCATCACAGACATCGAACACATACACCGAGACAACATCTTAACCCGTGACGACGACATCAGAGAGATGTCGCGTACTAGGATTTGCAACATCATTACTAATTACCTTTCACAGAAACCCACCCGTTCATCTCCTTTCTCAACCCAATTCTATAAAGACCTATCCTTAACCCGTTCATTCCTAAATACTCATAACCAAATCATTGTAACCCGTGCGGATAAAGGTAACAAAACTGTCATTATGGACCGCGCAGATTACAATGATAAAATTAACACTCTTCTCTCTGACACGAACACTTATCGCCCCAGTAAACGTGACCCAACACCTTCTCTCACTACAAAATTCAACCAACATCTCAAACATCTCCTTGATACAAAACAAATAAATACCCCTACTTACAGATACCTTATCTCTTATAATTCTACTGCTCCCCGTTGTTACGGTCTACCAAAAATCCATAAACCCGGTAATCCCATCCGTCCCATCATTTCAAATATCAATTCTCCCTCCACTAAGCTCAGCAAATTCCTTCTCCCTCCATTACAATCCCTTAGCCATAACAATCCATACGACGTAAAAAATTCCTTTCATCTCTTGGAACAGTTAAAAACCATCAATATTCCCGATAATTTTATCTTAGCCTCTTTCGACGCCGAGAGTCTTTTCACTAACATCCCGACGGATCGTGCCCTCCAAATCGTTGAAGAAAAATGGAACTTGTTAGAATCCCATAGTAAACTCAATAAATCTGCCTACATTGACTCCCTTGCTTTATGCTGTAATTCTGGATATTTTTGTTTTCAAAATAAATATTTTCTCCAAACTTCTGGCCTTGCAATGGGTAGCTGTCTAGCTCCCGACCTCTCCGGTATTGTCCTCAACGACCTCCTTGATTCTGTTATACCTAAATTCCCCAACGATATTTTTTTCATTAAAAAATATGTAGACGACCTCCTATTGATTCTCAATCCTAACTCTATCACTGATATTCTCGCCGCCTTTAACTCCTACCATCCACGTCTCCGTTTCACTATAGAATTGGAAACCAATTGTACCCTTCCATTCCTAGATATTTCCATTACCAGAAACCCGGACCATTCTATATCCACTAATTGGTACACCAAACCCACTTATTCTGGCCGACTCCTTAACTATTTTTCCCAACATCCACATCACCAAAAGATCAACGTCGCAAAAAACCTCATCCACCGTAGCCTGAACTTGTCCGATCCACAATTTCATTGTCATAACAAAATCCGCCTGAAAAATATCTTACAATCTAACGATTTTCCAGAGCATTTAATAAAAACCCTTATCAATAACAATGCTAAAACTCAAAATCTCTCTAACAACTCTTCACAACCTCCGATTTCTACTTTCCAATATAGATCTATCCCATATATCCCCATTCTCTCAAACAAAATTAAAAAATCCTTCTCATCGAGTTTCCCACACATGCGCCTAGTATTAAAAAATAACAATAAATTAAAAAATCTTTATACAAAACTCAAAGACCCTGTACCTCTCCTAGACAAGTGTAATGTAGTTTATCGTATCCAGTGCTCCACGCTTAATTGCAACAGTTGCTATATAGGTGAAACCAAAAATTATTTAAAAAAACGTATTTATCAACATAAATACAGTATTACCACGCGTAATTCGTCTACATCTAAATTAGCAGAACATGCCATTGCCCACAACCATTCCTTCGACTTTGAGAACCCCTCCATATTAGCAACTGTATCTAACCACGACAAACGTCTCCTCTCAGAATCCATTTTCATCCATCTAGAAACTAATAACCCGGTAAATCACAAAACAGATAAAGAGATAATTTCATCCACTTATTCTAACATCTTCCGCATCCTCAAATCCTAGTTTTGATTTCATAGGTACCTGCAATTATCTCTGTACCTCTTATACTATTATTATTTTTTGTATTGTATGCTTTTTTCTATATATTTTCCAAATTTGTATGCATTGTTACATTATGTATTATCTCATTTTTATGTTATTATTGAGTCCAGACACAACTATTTGTATTCAGTACCATATATTTTGTTAGTTTTTAAATATTTTGTTCACTCAGTTGTCATGTGCCTTCACTTCAAAAGCGTTGGATTTCCCCGCCATAAACCTTTGTAGTCGGCAAACCCTACCCCCTACTACCTCTCACCTTATTTTTACCTTTAGTCTTAGTATCCACCTGGACTCAGTAGGTAAATATCAGATTCTATTTTATCTTGTTATCCAGCCTCTTATTTTAATATTTATGTATACCATCTTTTATATTATTATCAGTTCTGTAATGTATCCATTTATTGTCACCCTCTAGCATAGATACTCATATATTTGTTTTCTTTTAGCCCTGATGAAGATCCACAAGCTGGATCGAAACGTTGGCTTACCATAATAAATATCATTGTAAACTGAAAATCCTGACCATTATTTAACCTATCGTAATTGAAGAACAGTTGACCATCTCTCATCTCTACTATTGTTACATTATGTATTATCTCATTTTTATGTTATTATTCAGTCCATGACACAACTATTTGTATACAGTACCATATATTTTGTTAGTTTTTAAATATTTTGTTCACTCAGTTGTCATGTGCCTTCACTTTAAAAGCGTTGGATTTCCCCGCCATAAACCTTTGAAGTCGGCAAACCTACCCCCTACCACTACCTCTCACCTTATTTTTACCTTTAGTCTTAGTATCCACCTGGACTCAGTAGGTAAATATCATATAATATTTTATCTTGTTAACCAGCCTCTTATTTTAATATTCATGTATACACCATCTTTTATATTATTATCAGTTCTGTAATGTATCCATTCATTGTCACCCTCTAGCATAGATACTCATATATTTGTTTTCTTTTAGCCCTGATGAAGATCCACAAGCTGGATCGAAACGTTGGCTTACCATAATAAATATCATTGTAAACTGAAAATCCTGACCATTATTTAACCTATCGTTTAGATATTATAATATTTAAATAATAAAAAATGTAGTAAATCTTTGCCATAATGAAGCCGATGGAATACAAAATGACCGATTGAATACGTAGAGCTGTGTCTCAGAAACTGTTTTGTCGACTGAGTCAGTTTTGATCTTAAATGTTAGCGGATATAATTTAGTTTAAGAATGTATAGAATAGTATTGTCGAAAACGTGCTTCTTTATGGTCAAAACAGAAAAAAGTTTTTGGGGTGTTATTGGTGATCCGGGAAAGGGGGGGGGAGGGATTAGCCAAAGTCGAAAAAGTGGTTCTTGCATCGGAGCCTCATTCCATAGAAGAAAAAAGAACAAAACCTACTACAAACCACCATTTGATGCAACTTGAGCACCCCTTTTTATAACAAGGTTACTGACTAAAATATTTTTTTCTCTTTTGATTTAAATCTGTGGACATGCTGGGTTTCTCCAACGACTAATTTAAGTTAAAGGATTTAGTATATATATTCTTATTTAGTTTTCCTCTATTTTTTATAAATCAAATTCATTATTAATAGGGAGATAATAAAAAGCACAAAAAGGTTCCTAACGCTGAAGGTAAAGAATACTATACTTTACACCCAATATTAAGAATTCTTTATGGAAAGGAAGCCTTCATTACATGTTTCGACTTGCAAGACGTGAAACATCCCTGTTTGTCACTCTCATATTTTTGTCACCACACCTAACTTAAATTTTCGATCAATTAAAGATCCTAAAAGCCTGAGAGAAATCCATCTTTCATCGAATGACAACTCAAGAGTAATTAAATAAAATAACAGATACAACACACTATTAAATTCAAGGGTTTTTTAAAGTTCATAAAACAGATCGAGCTAACAAGCTGAAATCGTTTCGGCTTGGCCGAAGATTCGGCCGATTTTTTGGCCGAATGGCCGAAACCGAAACTGGGGCCGAAACCAGGTTTTTCGGCCGAAACCGAAACCGAAACTTCGGTCGGTCACTACTAGGATGTGTGGGTCGTTATCTGTCAAATTTCTTTAATTGCGTTCTGAATTAAGTCAACACTACTGGTCTGATGTGATTTGAATAATAACTTTCCTGAGGAGTTTTGGCTGTGTATTCTTTTAGTTTATCTTGTTTATTTTTAAAAAATATTTTCTAGAATATAGCGCATACGTGAATTGATGACGGGAGGGGGGGATGAAGGGGTGGGTAATATTAGCCTCTAAGGGATGTTTAAGGGAGGGTATACCGCTCACTTGAGACCCCGCTGATATACTACTTCCCTTCCACCGTCTACTTTAGCTTATAACTTGCTCTATTTAGAATTTCCTACGGATGTCCTGCTGTGGTTTATCCTAGGTCTTCAGGATAGATTTTTTGCATCTATCTTGGTCGAGTAAAGAAGGGACCTATTTCTTTTTTTTTTTTTTTTTTTTTTTTTTTTAGTAGGTAATTTATTTTCTCTAACGTTTCGGGCGTCTAACCTTTCTTCCCGGGATTATCTGGAGAGTCCGTCAGCTCTCTCGGGTTCAAGGACAGTGACAAACTGGTTTAGGTCCAAGGATTATGGTAGCTCAGAGTCAGCAGGCCCCGAGGACCTATATTTCTTTCCCCTAAGCATACCGTCCCTGAACCAAACCTCCGGGCGGTTACTGACATCCTGGAAAACCACACCACGATTCTCGATGAGATACACGGGGAAGGTTCATCACTCCTACGCCCGGTCGGTGTGAGTCGCCTCCAGTAGGCTGAGGGTCTCACATACCCGGGGGTGGGGGTAGACTTGGACTGCGTGGCGTTCATTGGTGGGCGTTCACCCAAATGGAGCGGTCACCCATCCAAGTACTAACCACGATGGACGTTGCTTAACTTCAATTATCTATTGCAAGCGCCCTTGTCCACTCGGCCAGCCCGGCCCCCTTTATTATAATTAATTATCATATCATATTTAATCATCATGTTATATAAAAATAAGTAAATAGCTTATTACTATTTAATTTTTTTTTTAAGAGAAATTATTGAACAATTTTAGAATATGGTTAAACACTAGAAAATAATAAAATTAATGCTTTAAATAATTGCTTAGTATATATAAATTAATACTTTTTGTATATCATGTATTAATTATTTTTTCTTTTATGTTTCTAGGTAAGTTTCTAGTTCTGGATCAACCACTTCCGATTGATTAAAATACATTTTAATCAGCTATGAACTAAATTAAGGTATGACATAATATTTTAGTCCTGTTTATTGATTTGAGATGATTTTCGTTTCTTGGGATGGAAAGCAGAATATATAATATCACCTCACATATGAATGAGTATATTTGATGCTATAGAGTCATGACGGGCTGAAGATTACTTTTCCAAATTTTGATTTTATGTGGTAGAAATTGGTTGTAACACACTATATTAAAATGTACTTTTCGGGGAATTGCATAACCAGTCTTACTGAAAACTAGATGAGTTTTATTATCCATTAATAATATGTTTTAAGCCAATGCGTGGATGTATTTGTAAATAGCCATAGCGAAAATCTTCATTTTCGCTCGATTTTTAATTCAAAACCGGATCCATACTTCGATTGTTTTGCTGTGAGTATAAAAGGAAAAAAAAAAAAAAAAAAGAAATTCAAATTGATCTATTTTGTAAGAAATAGCGTAATTTGCTGGTAATATTTTGGATAAGCAATATTGAACGTACTTGTTTTCCAACCACTTTTAAATGATATTTATTGTAATGAAATTGCGAAAAAATGCTTCTGTAATCTTATCAGATGACTTGTCAATGTCGTTTTTAGAATCTTATTTTATTTTACTGTTGTTTCCTTCCTTTGCTAGTTTAGTCATTACATGGAAATTGTAAAAAAGGGAGGAACTCTTCTAGAACTTTATGAAATGACGTTTTTCTTGCCACAATGACTCATTCAGAGGAGGCAAAATCAGTTGCTGAGTTCGTACTCTGTAGCAAGAACCGTTATCAGTACTTTGTATGTCCTGATTATTTTCTACGTGTTTTATTTTATTTTCGTAGTTTATTTTACTGAAGTATTGTTTTCCTTCTATAAGTCAGTTAGTTTTGAGCTCTTTGTGAGGAATGTTCTCCTTTCTTCCATGTAAGTAAACACTAAAATGCTTAATCGTAATAAATCATCTATTTTATGATTACTTCGCATCGGATTCGCTTAGTCGCATTCAGTGCGTGAAAACATAAATATAGGAAATATGTTATGGGTAAACATAAATATAGACCTGTAACCTGTTTTATAAATATTGTATGATATATTCTATTCATTACATCACATAATTATGAAAAATAAGCTAAGGACCTCATTTATACAAAAAAGTTTAGATTTTTTAAAGTTGTACTTATATTTAAACTAAGCAAAGTCTTGAAGACCCTTTGTTAAAATATATACGTTTATATGTGTGTATTTATGTATACGAATACTCTTAAAAATACTGATTTATCTCTTTTTAACGATTTTGCTCGAAGTAAATGATTAAAATAATTTTCGTTCTTTTTTTTTTTTCTTCTGATTATAAAATTTATTATTTGACTGTTTGATTTTTAATGTTAAGAAACGATGAAAACTCTCCACACAAAGGGGGTATCCATTCTATTATAATACCTGATCAAAGCTCTATTGATATGTTAGATGTGCGTGTACCCTTTGTGTCCAGGCTTATTACAGTTGAACAGCTGTTATTAGCATATAACTTTACATTTGTATCAACTTGTCCATTTATTAATAGGATAAGAAATACTCGTTATAATTCATGTTGTACTTTGAAATTTTATATTTTTCATTAATCATTTCATTAATGAAAATTTAGCAATTCATTCTTTAAAAATGTGAACAACACAAAGATTAAAAACTTGCTAGATCCCGAAATTAGAAAACATTCATTGTGCTTGCAGGACCATCAAAATCTGGTAAATTCTTTTGTGAATTCTGGTAACTGCTCTTATTCTCAAGCTGAGTGGATTTAACTTAAAATTAAACTCATGTGTGAAGTAACAGTTGAGAATGTTCCATCATTAGAAAAACGTCAGCCAAGACCAGCAAAATTCGCAGAAAAAAATATCGTGGGGTATTCTATTAAAAAAAAAGAAAAAAGGAAGAATGAAAACATATATGAAGATTTCAAAAACAGGACACTTAATTATTAACAAAAATAATATGGAGTGTAATATAGGTAATATTAAAAATTCACTAGGATAGCAGTATTTAAGTTTTTAAAAATTAGATACCTAAATTTATTCTATTAATACTTTTTGTTTTATTATTTATATATTTCGGGGACGGGGGACGGGGATCAATCCCAGTACAACTCCATCGGAATTGTACTGGGCTCTGCCTAAGACCGCTCTTAAGAAAAAAAATCATAAATAAATTATAAACTTATTTTTTAACTATAACGACTTATGTAACTAACAATATATAACATTTACAAAACGGAACAATATAACAGCCATTTCTTCTGTTATAAGTAATCGTCGTGTATTTTTTTGATCTAACAGAAGAACTTTTATATTATTAAGACTGAGATAAAATTAATCCTTTTTAAGTAGTTAGTTAAAAGAAGTCGTTTAGGTAACGACTCCTATTCACTGCTACACCACGTCCCTCCCGAGCTAAAGAAAAACTTTTAAACTAAGTTAGACGCTGTTACGTGATTAACTACTTTTGCCTAGTTTCTTTTTTGTTTCAAATCTTATCCGAAAATTATCGCAGCTTGGATAGCTTTCATTATTTCATGTCGAAATGTGATTTTGTCACTTCGATGTCAATGATTTTTTCTCGAAATCGTATTTAAAAAATAAATTTAAATTTATCTCATTCATTTTTAAATTTACTTTTAATAACGTTTTGTACCCCTTTAAGCCTCATCTTCTTAGTTCGCCCACCCCAATCTTAACTTAAACTTTACTTCATTAGTTATTCCATTTCCTTTTGGCTAATAGACAAATCAGGACTCTCCTAGATTCCCGTAACGAATTTCCATTTCCTCGGGATTGTCGGTGTTTTCTAACGGATATTGCAAAGCCTGAATAATTGGTTTTCGTCTCTTCCTTACAATTAGTATGCAAGTATTTAACTTTAATTAAACTAATTATTTAAAGATTTAGCTGTTGATGTCTGTCCGAAATAGATGATTATAAGTTATCCGACTTCGCTGTAAACATAAATTATTCCGAACAAGTTACATTAATATTTCTGTTTTGCCATTAAATAAATTTATCGCTGGAATACATTGAATATTTTTAGTTGAAATTAAATATTAAATGGAAATTCTCCATCGCTCTTCTCCCTTCTCTTTCATTTATTTTATTTTATTTTTTATTTTTGCAGCTATGTTTGATGCTCTTATAATAATATTTTACCAATATAATTTATAATATTTCATTACCTCTTTGTAAACTTCTTTCTGTTGAAGGTATCATTGAAACTATGACCTGTAACTCAAAAAAAAAAATTGTTAACGGAGTTTAGTTTGTTTAGAAAACACTTTGACTCGACCAATTTCCCTGTCTTATGGATAAATGTAGAGTATTATAGGGGTGAATCACGATTCGCAATCACCAAACATTCACTCAGTTTTCTGATTTTTTTTTAGCAGAACGTGGACTATAAAGAAATTTGAAGTCATAATGCTTTCTTAATAAAAAATCTTTTTGCTGTTAAGTAGTAAACCGATTATTCATAAATTAAAGGATGTATTTTTAAAGGTTTCTTTGCGAAAAATACAAAAATATGTGCATTAGAAGACAAGGGTCTAAGTGACATATTCGAAAACATCGATTTAGATGCGGAATAGAACAACACTGGAGAACGAAGTGTGTTTTCGGGTAAGATTATCCCTCTCCATCAACCTCCCCAAATTTAACTAATCTTTCCAATTAACATAAAAATATTATGATTCAAATTCGGAAAAAGTTCACTTAGACCACTTGTCTTCCGATTTCTTCATACATTAATGATGACATATATCAATTGATAATTATTATTACAAAGCAAGTTTCTGAAAAGAGTGAAACGTGAAAAGAATTTTGTGTCATCTGAAATATTTAGGTAAAAACAAAGGCAGGAATTCTTTGGAATAGTTAAAATTTAACAATGTTTTTAACTCGTTTCTTTATTATTATTTTTTCTTGTACAATGATTTTCGAATGTATTATCCCCATTTCAGACAATTGCGGCTCCTATTTCCTCGCTACTGATTGAAGTTAATTATTAAAAGTTGTGTTATCTGTTCCTTAATTAGGAAAATTTTGGAAATATTTTTAAAAATACATTGGTATTAGGTCGTAATTATATAAGCATCAGATTATATATTAAGAGAAATAAAAATATGATTTAGGGGCCCGGTGTGGCTGTGCGGTAAAGCGCCGTACTCCCATGCCGGAGCTGCGGGTTCGAGTCCCGCCCTGGGTGGTGCTTTTCTTTCGTAGGAGAAGTATCACCCAGTGCCATGGGTGTTAGTATGGGCAGTATAGGGCTTCACTGGAAGCCTTAAAGTCCCAAAAGAAAAAAAAAGAAAAAAAATATAATTTTAATAAACGAATACTTTTTAGCCATCTATCTTCTTTAAGTAATTTCATAATATTAGCAAAGTAATCAATACCATCCTTCCCATTTAGATTCGAGTCAAAGCTGTTTTTAAGCCAGCATTCAAAACTCATAAATCATTTGAGATGGAATTTCGGGAAAAATAAATTTGCGTCTCTCACCTATAAATATACATGCAAAGAGTTTTAAAATAAAATAAATAAATGGATCCTATTAAAATTCTATTATATTTTTCAAGTCGCTTGTACCGGTCAATCATTGTTGAGGCGTCATAAAGGCCTGTCATTTCCTGCTTCATACCCCTGGAAATGATTGAATACGGTTAGGAACTAGGGAAAGGACCTCGGAAGGACCGGAGGAGTGGTGCCTAGAGATAAGGACTAACTAACAAAGACATTTCGACGTGGCATTGTTCTTGGTGACCCCATCAAAGGATGGCATCCCCCGAGGCATCCAGTGACCCCAGAGCTCTGGATAGCGTCGGGTAGGGGAAAAACCATAAGCCGGGCCTGGGTGGGCGGAGGAAGCGCAAACATCCCACCTTTACACTGCCCAGCACCGTTTGGATAAACTTGATTATTTCAATCTTATAACATGCCTATTTTTATCCCCTTTCCTTTCGGAGCTTGTATTTTATTTACATAAGGTTTCCTCTTCGCGTCGAAACCCAATCTTCTTCCCGAACCCAATGTTTTATTTATAAGGGTATTTTAATTTAGAACTGGGTTTTCTTTTGAACTTTTGGGAGTTCAGGCAATATATATCTTCAGAGTATAAAATATATCTTTTTATGAAAGTGAATGCGGAACATAATTAAAGTGAAAAATCATCGTTCCTTTCAATTTATATTAAATAAAAAAATAATTTTGAATCACTAAAGGAGTATATATATAAGTCTGGGACTAATTTTCAGAAGTGAATCTATAAAGTATTGTTAAATAACTTAAATTAAATAATATTATTTATCAAAACAAATATTACCATCAGTCAGATTTTTTTTCGGAGGTTTGTTTTAATTAAATTGAATTTTCAAAACATTAATTCTCACTGCTTACTTAAATGAATCCTTATATGCACCATTTGACCATTAATCTTGTAAAATTCCGAAACTATTTATCCCTAGATATGAATTGCTGGAGATCTGTATTTTTGTTACATCAAAAACCAATGTAGACATTATAAAGCGCTCCCTTGGCCTGTTTTGTGTATTATGTATGTATCCGAACATGGATCCTTACCAAATCATAACAAGCAACAGTTTCGAAAGAAATGTCCTGAGAAGAATATTTGTTGCAGTACTTCTGAAGGGCGTTTGGTAAAGAAGGATCAACGTAAAACTGAATGATATATGCAACCTGTAAAGTTAGGGGGGTTATGTGGGTTATGGTCGTGTGGATGAAGTAGGGAGAGATCCCTGCCAGGCTGTTCCTGGAGCCACTTTTTTGTCCTCTATACTAGAAGACCGAAGTCGCGATGGGCGGACTGCATCGCTTTCTTTTTTTTTTCTTTTCTTTTGTTTATGAAGTACTTATGAAGCATTTTTATTTAAAATTATAATTTGTAAGAATTATCGGTTTTTCGTTAGGCCTTATACTAAGACATGTTGATATGGTTCGTGATTGAAGCTCAAATGGATGGTTGGAGGAGGGACGGCAGCTGCTTCAGGAAATATGAAAAACAAAAACTACGAATTAAATAAATTTATAACACATTTCAATTAAAATTGCTACAACTTATCACAAGATTTCCCTGGTACGTGACTAACAAAACTTTACATGTACTAACAGTCGACCAGCACATAACGACGCTATACAAACGATTTTTTACTAATTTAAACGGACATTCAAATACTTTAATCAGTAATATGGCCGACTTAAGCATGGGTACGAGAAGACTAAAAAGGCGCTGGGTGAGAGATTTGCTCTCTTAGACAACGGAGGTATTTGACTCAAGCCAGGAAGGGGATACTGCTGGGTGCTTTCCCTCCTCATGCCTGACATGTCATTTCCAACTATAACAATCTCATTCGCTGATTGTCAGCACCTTGCTGACAGGTGTGAATCAACAATTAAAGTAAAAAAAAAATGTGTACTCATTTAATATATTTACTAAGTATTATATTAATAAATATTTTAATTTTTAAATATCAATATTAATTTTTAAATAACAAGCTGTATTTGAAGCATAATAATCACAATACCTCAACCCCCTCCCCCGATTTTATCGGTTTCATTCTTATTCATCAGTATACATTCTTTTTATGAATGTAAATACGGAACATAATTAAAGTGAAAAATCATCATTCCTTCCAATTCATCTGAAAAAGAAAAAAAATTTGGAATCACTAAACTGTTACTGGCCAAGGTTGAAATTTCGGCACAAATGATATGTTTACTTATTTTCCTCTCACTTGGCCTCCCTACGTCTCTTTCCTCACCAACCAACTTCTCTTCTGATTTCATCTACGAAGGACTTGAAATCAGTTGGTGGACGCGAATCAGTGAGGTCAGTGAAAAGTATTTCTAATTATACGAAAGAGTATTTTAATAAGATTTTAATTTAATAAAAAGGTAATTATAAAATTTTAATTTAACTTATCGAAATAAAATTACATCTCCTCAAGGAACATTCATTCCATCTGAATTATAAAAAAGTAATCCATTAACGTCTCCTACGAAAATGTTTTTGGTTCAGTAATCCTTTAAAGAAATGTTCGATCCCAGGTTTGAAAAACGTAGTTATCTAAAGATCTAAATTATTTACCCAAACATGAAAAATAATGAACTTATCTCTTCGTTTTGTATTAAAAGATTGGGGTTCCCTAGCGGATCCTAAGTAATCCTGAATCGAGGCCCTGGGCAAGTGAGATGCTGAGATATGCCCTCCTATTTCATATCGAACCGCAACCAAATGGAATATTTATCGAACCGAATATCCTTCAGCCTCTCAATGGAATTTTAGATTTTTTCATCGGCTTGACCAGATATATGATAAGTCCGTTAAATGATTGATAGTGTTATTTTTTATATCATATAAATTTCTCAAAGATTCTTATGACTTACTTTTATATAAGGAAGGTCCTTCCTATGCCTTAGCATCCTTCCAAATTATAAGCATGACAAGGTTGTATATCTTGATGTATTTATTTTCCGAAGCAGTACCTTTTTGCTGTAGCCTAAACAAGTTTTTTATTTTTTATTTAGATTAATAATATATAAAAAAGAAAACTATAATATCTTTATGTTATACTATTACAAACCATTATATAATGATAGACCTCCATTTAACTTCGTCTAACGAATTAATTTTTTTAAATATTTAATGACTTTATAATAGAACGGTGGTATAATAATTTTTAAAAGAAATTATAATTTTTCTTTTATTTATATACATTTTGTTTTTTCCAGCTGCATTAATCATTTTCGCCCGGTATAAACAATTTACGAATATCAATTTTTTATAATATGGAAAAAAATTAATTCATTAAATTACCATTTTTAAGTGAGCACTAATATTAATTAAAAACTGTTTTATTTTTTCTTCCTTTGTATACCTTTATTACTTGCAGTAATATTTATTAAAATATTTTATTTTATTTTATATTTTTCTTTGTTTGTATACCTACTTTAAACTCTCTCAAACATTCACATTCCTTTTGTCTGATTTATTTTCATATATTTTTTAAATAAGAAAATATTCCGTCAACTCACGTTGATCCCACGCATGCGCAGTTTTCCTTTAATCACAGGCGATTGTTTATTATTAAAGATGTTCTGTTTATTCAATGGAAATTATTTGCTTCATGGTAACTATATGAAGTTTTCAACAACTACATAGAGAATTGTATTACCATAAGTGAAAACTTTTATTTAATAATAAAGAAATTTGGTATACTTTCAAGAGCAAATACAATAAAAAATATGTTAATGAATGTTGAAAAATGTTTGACTTTGAGAAATGGCATTTAGCAAAACACGTCAATTCCTATCCAATTCAGTTGGTAAGTGAAAGTTGTGTGTTGCGCGCATCGCACAAGATTTGATTTTTTTTCTTTGTATGCCATTATATATTCTGTATTAAATGTATATCGATAAGTATTGTGCCTTATTATTTATATTTTTTTTAAATTAGAGTTCGTTTTTTGCCTATATAAGTTTGCTGCACAGGGGTTGTTCCCAATATTCATCCCTAGTTTCTAAATTACATCCTTGCTCCAGTTGCAACTGGCTTGAATCTTGTGCAAAATTTGTTTTCTCCTTATTTAAAGGATAAAAAATCGATTATTATAATTTAAGTATTTTTTTTTTTTTTGGATGTACAAACTATTTATTTCTTACTTAAGGTTTTTACATTGCCTATGTATTCTTTTTCATGTAATGAGGTGATTTCTTTGGCGTGAATCGATTGCGCTAATTACTGCACTTAAATTTCAAAGTAACTAGCACTTTCCTTTTTTGGAAGGACAATAAGGAAAAGAAGGTGTGAATGAATTACTGAGTTTTTTTTTATTCTTTATTAGAGGTAGGAAAAAAAGAGGACCTATTCTTTACAAAGATTGGATTAAATCTCTGAAATGAGCAGTTTTTTATGATTCGCGGGGGCAATTATCCCTTTTTTATGGCTCATTGCTTTGCAAATATTAATTACCAGGAGAGGGGGTGAAGAGGAGGGATGGACATTTTTCGTCTAAAATTCACCATCAAGACTCAAAAATAACTTTCTTTTATCTCACTCACTCATTTTAGGACAACGTGAACTTGTGTAGTTCTGTTTAATCTTTAAATAAACCTATTATAACGACGTTTGTATAAAGTGAATCTTTATCCACTGTTATTTAAAATTAATAATAGTAGTTAGCCGCCCAATAGATTTCCTCTTTATATTTTCAAATAATTTTATAAGAAGGTAAACGACTGGCCTTGGCTGGGGTTCGAACCTGGGTCTCCGACCCTGACCAATCTTTTCTCTTTAGAGAAAATTATTTTAAAATTATAAAAATAATAAACTATTACATTTAATAAATTAAGTTATTTGAATATGGTGCTGTTATTTTTATGTCCTTTTATTCCTAAATCATAAACATTAAAGTTAAATCTTGACAGTTATCCTGAATCGAGGACATTTATTCAGGTTGGTCGAGTTTCCTTAAGAATATAGCGGACTTTGTAACAGCTTCCTTTGAAGGTTCTTTTCCTCTTGCTTTCTCTTGTTCGTAGAAGCGTTTGTCATGCTTTCATTCTTATCAGCTCCTCAGGCAATTTAATGAACCGTGTATAAATTAAAAATTTCCTTTTGAAATACAAACGCTTATGAAATAATAACGTCTAGTCTAATGCCAATGTCGGTTTAAATAATTTTTATTGATGTAAAATTATAATTTACAACGTCAAACAAACAATGAAAGCTCAAACTAGTAACAATGTTACAAAAAGTAACAACAAGTTACACAGCAGTCACGCAAAAGTAACCTTCTGCTTCGATGTATGAAGAAAGACTAAGACCATAGTCCATCGCCTCTTATACTTACTACGGAATGGAACATCCCAGAAAGGCCTAGGTTCTAGAGCAATAGTCCAGAACCCTTTCTAATGAAGCAGAATTAAACATATTATTTAGTTTCCCGCTACACTATTAACAGATTATTCTTCGACATTACTTACATATTGTAACGTTAAATCGTTAAAAAACAAAACAAAAGATTTTGGATCCAGAATGTTCGAGGTCCATCTACGTCGTTCCACTACCTTCCAGACGTTTAAACTTCCAGAATGTTCGTTTAGCTTTATATATATAAGGAGAAAGTGACTGGGCCAGTTAGTCTAAGTCTGTTTCTTGACTCTAAAGCTGAAGTCATATGATAGTGTGTTATAACGTTATCATTTTTGTAACCTGCACGAATATTTGAGATGTATTAATTCGTTGGCATTGATAATTGTATATCTTTGTTTAATAAATATTCTTTAACCCACAGAAGCGTTACGATATTTTAATGAAACTGAATAAAGATATGCTTTGGCAGTTGATTTAATATTTTGTCTATTGTGTATGTGGGTTTCGACAGAGTTGCAGGATGTATACCGGAAAGGTATTGTTAATTTCTTGTTTTCAGCTCTCATAACTTTAGTGTTCGTTAGGGCATATTGTTGTTTTTTTTTTTTTTTTTTACTTGTTGGGTATACTAAATATAACTGAAAGGCTTTTCTTTATCTGATTTCTCTGTTTATTCAAAATATATTTGAACTCATCCACCAAAATATATTTCGATTGACTCCAGATCCACAGCAAATAAATATATGTAGTCGTAAAAAGATTAAAGTAAGAAATTGGTAGATTAGAGTCCATTATTTTACTTATATTTTATTTTTGTCGAAGTTATGATAATTATATGGGTATTCCAAATCACCAGAATTTAAAATCAGTCAGAAACTCAATACATAAACTTACTTACTGAAACCTATATTGGATATATATCTCTCAAATTTCTGGTTCATCAAAAAAGACACAAAAAAACTACAAACCTTTCAATCCAAAATAGCACGACTAATAACGAACGCACATTTGTTCGTTAGTTGCAAAACACTACCTACCGATTTACCATTACCAGCTATCGACCAACAAATTAGGACCCTCTATTCATATCAAATTGCACGGACATAATAACAGACTTATTAATAGCATCTTCACTATTTACATGCCTTATATGTGGCGACTGAAAAGGAATTGGATGAGAGACCTCCTCTCCTAAAACAAGACCGGGATGATGTGCTGATGTGCACTAACTTTCATCATGCCTAAAAATGCCACTATAGCAAGAGTTAGTATCTCATTTGCTGTCTGTTGCTTAGTTGCGATAAGTGCAAATGAAAGTTTGCAGTTTTAAAGAAATCACTAAAAGACAAGTTATTTATTTGTCTTAGGTTTCTATGCTCAATATTTTTAAATATTTTTTAGAAATGAAGGAAGTTTGTTGACCGTAGAAGATTATGAGATGGAAATGGTTGGGGGTGCGGTCAAATGAAAACACTATATGTGAAATAACATATATATTGTGCCGACGTTTCGACCCGATATTCAGATCTTCTTCAGGGCTAAATATAAAACAAGATAGCAACCAATAAATATGAAGAAAAGAAAAATAACAAATAAATAAAATAATGAGTAATATATGTATCTATATACATATATATGCATGAAAAAATGAAAATGAGTAAATAATTGCATAATAGAATAATATAATTTTTTTTTTTTTTTTTTTTAAATATAATTTTTGTGTGTGGAATTAGATATTTAACAAAAGAATATGAATAAATCAATAACAATATTAATGGGAATAACAATATTAAATGAATAACAGAATAATAACAATATTAAATGGGATACGGAATAGATGTAACGAGGAAGCGGAAGGAATATGTGCGAAGTGAAAATAGGAAAAGATGGGTAAAAGTCTAAAGATATATGTAGCATATAATAGAAAAGGAGGTAGTAATAAAAATAGAAAAAGAGATGGGTAGAAGTCCAAAATATATTAAACAAGAAATAAAACGTACCTGTCGAGTGAACTGTCGGTGATCGACTGCCAACTGAAAAAGGAGGGGGTTATGTTTGTTTACCAAACCATCCGGTGTAACTGCCGAGTGCTTTAACGTATTTTAAATTCTAGCGAAATTTATTTTTAATATTAAGGAGTAATGATTAAATAGCGATTGAATGAAATTGTAGAATATTAGTATATAATTTAATTAATCAAGGAGAAAAAAATATATATATTAATTATTATTAATATAATTAATTAAGAAAAAAAAATTATGGATTTTTTAAAATTTGAAAAATTTGGGAATAGGTTGAAGATAATTTTTGTTTGTCTGTTTTTAAATTTACGGGATTTTTTTCAAGGTTAATGTAGAAACTTTCCATAATAAGTCGTTTGTCGTGATTGGGAACAGTGGCAAGTATGGATGTTTTTTCAAAATCAAATGTGTGGTTAAGGGATAAGGAGTGTTCTGAGAGTTTTGATGCATTGTAGTTATGAGAGGAAACAGAATATTTGTGTTGTGTGATTCGGTCTTTGAGGAGATTTTTGGTTTCTCCAATGTAACAGGAATTACAATTTGGTGCAGAGCAAGGAATGTGATAAACAATTTGAGAGCGGTGTGAAGGAGGGATGGGGTCTTTGAGAGGAGTGTAGAGTTTTGAAAGTGTGTTGTGTGATTTGAAGGCTAGGCATAAATTAGGGTTAGTGGAACGTAAATGTTTTTGGATGTTGTCGGAGAGGTTGGGGATAAAAGGTAATGATCTGTAAATAGATGTGGCAGTGGATTGTGGAGTCACGGTGGAGTTTGTTTGAATAGAAAGGGGACGATTAAAGTGGTTTTTGATGAGTTTATTGATGATGTAGGAAGGATAGTTATTGGAAGAAAGGATTTGTTTGATACGTTGGATATTGGTTTTATGAAACTGGGGATCAGATAGGGAAAGACTTCTGTGAATAAGATTTTTTGCAACATTTATTTTTTGGTGGTATGGATGTTGGGAGTGAAAGTTTAAGAGTCGGCCTGAGTATGTTGGTTTAGTGTACCAGTCTTTAGTTCAGTGTACCAGTCAATTTAAAAAGAAAAAAAAAAAAAAAAAAAAAAAAAAAAAAATTATATTATTCTATTATGCAATTATTTACTCATTTTCATTTTTTCATGCATATATATGTATATAGAAACATATATTACTCATTATTTTATTTATTTGTTATTTTTCTTTTCTTCATATTTATTGGTTGCTATCTTGTTTTATATTTAGCCCTGAAGAAGACCTGAATATCGGGTCGAAACGTCGGCACAATATATATGTTATTTCACATATAGTGTTTTCATTTGACCGCACCCCCAACCATTTCCATCTCATCATTTTTTAGAAATATTTAGATTAGGATGTATGTATTATTGATTGAATTTCTAATACATAGCACAAATAAGCAGACAAATATATTTCTTATCTGCATCATGAATCTATGTAGCCAACATTGACGTTAATTCCCTAGAGATAATTCAATTCAAAACCAAAAATTAAGTATATCACTAAGAGGGATGTGAGATTCTATACTTTACAGTTCCATCACAAAGCTTTCTGTAGAAAGGAAACCTCAGGAACTTGAAGAATTCCTATGTAGTTGTGTAATTTCATTCTTGCTCCTGTTAGCTTCTGCATTCAAGGGTATTAATTCTAGGTGATGTATTCCGATATTAAAACAAAAATACACCTAGATATTAATAATTAATATTCAATTATCAATAATGATTTTGATAAATAAACATTAATTTTCAAATTATCTAGGACTTTTTTCCTATTATTTCTTCACATATATACACACGAAGCATATCATTTTAAAATTCATCTTTTTGAAAAACATAATTAATTACTACATAGGTCCATATATCGCCGATCGGCAAGAATAGTGGCATTTATTAATGTTTTATAAATCTTACTTTTTTCTATTTAAGCGGCAATTTAACAGAAAATTTGGTAAACTTTAAGCGCAAGGAACTAAGGAAAGTTTCATAATTATATTAGCCAAATTTTTTACTGCCTATTTATAGTTTAATACATGATTTAGTTGTGAACATTTAAATCATTCTTTTTATACTTAAATTTTAATGTTGTCAATTTGACTTGTGTCACTATTCTTGCCAACCTGCGATATGAACTATTCATAATTAAATAACAGTTTGATGATGGTAAAATTTTCACAAATTTAGACGTTCATTAGTTTTTTTGTTAATCTTAATATGTATATTGTTGATAAAAATAAATTTCGAAAATATCAAAATCCATTTAAGCGACATGAGCTCGTAGAAAATTTAAAAAAAACATGTGTAAATTTCTTCCTTAAAAAGGTTTCAAAAAAGTTGTTCCTGTTAATCGTATATGTGATTCCACATGCTTTACAAATCTTTTTTTAAATTATTTGAGCAGGCAAAAGAACTACAGCACTTATGAAGTGACATCTATGATGCCTACATTGATTTTCGAATGAAATCATAACTTAATTTTTCTATAATACAATAAGGACTATTTTAACATTAAAATTCCAGAGCCCAAGATGATATGTGATTATGAAAGGTATTTTTGTCTTTGGCTTTATTATTATATTTTATGTTTTTTTCTTTTATTCTTGCTTCGGAAGTTGTGCAATGTTTACCTCGTTAGTATAAATAACCAAGCCATTTCCTGTTCCGGAAAAATGTAATGTTTTCCCGGATTCATTCCATTTTCTGTTACTATGCATATATTTTTCCGTTTAACATTAACCTAATTTTTAATTAACATTTTCCTTTTATAAATTTATTTATATATGCTTTAGTAATATTAATCAAAAATTTATTATGAATAAACCATAAGCTGGAGTATCTGCCACTTTGAATCCATTAATTCATTCATTTTATCCTGATTTATTAGAAAACTGTATATATGAGGCTGCTTAGTTGTAAAATTATTTTGTTTTTGTCTTTTGAGCTGCTTAACTTTTATTTTTTAGATAATAGTTCTGTGGTCCTACTTCATTACATATGCTTATTTGTGTTGTGGACAAATCTGTGCAATGAAGGTTATTTTCGTTATCTACTTTTTGTGCTCACCCCACGAATTACTCGTTCATATTTCATGATGGATGATGGTCACGATAATTTATATTTGGCCACTGAGGTGACTCAACATATCTTATCCTAAAAAATCCTAACGGTGATATCTCCATTTAAAAAATTAATGTTTAATCGTTCAAACGAAAGAAGGTTAATAGAGAAGAAAGTGCTTAAAGTCGAAATCTTGCCATGTTTAAATCTGGTTGTTTTTTCCCCTGTCTAAAAAAAAAAAATCAAGTAATCCCCTCATTTTTTATGAAAATTATATGCCGACAAAAATTCTAATTTGGTACCAGAAAAACCTGGCTGCCAATTGTAGGATAGAAAATAAAGTAAAAGGGTAAAATTTATTTTAAAAATCCAAATAATGGATCTATTGTTGTTAGCGTTAATGTTTATTCAAGTCGAAGTTATTTAAGGGATTTTTAAAATAATATGTAACCACAATTTGTTGTTTTATTGACTATGCAATGACAAGTTACTTTTTTTTGG
The DNA here is from genome assembly GCA_911387785.2 of Aelia acuminata. Lineage (NCBI taxonomy): Eukaryota > Metazoa > Arthropoda > Insecta > Hemiptera > Pentatomidae > Aelia > Aelia acuminata. The sequence continues at coordinate 179,945,396 of OU426978.1, forward strand.
ATAATTTTAACCTATAAGTAACGAAATTAAATATTATTCGAGAAGGCTTAGTTCTCAGGCAATATGTTCTAATAGTAATGACTTTTAACAAACAACTGGCACTCCATTACAAGTGGAATATGAGCCTCAAGCTACAAGCAATCAATACTTTTTGTTCTTTTTAAAGTTCTATACCTACTTAGGAAAAAAGTTCTTACAGCTTCCCATACTTGGCTTAGGGAGTTTCCGAGTTTTCTTTCTTTCTCAGATCCTACAAGAAAAACATATTTTTCTTTGTTTTTAAACTCGCTATAAATAACCAAACTAGAGAAACTGGGACCTTAACAAAAAAAAGAGGCAGTGCTAACCGAGTGGGCCTGATAAATTAGTAGGCACATTTGTTGCGAAGGGGCGAAGTTAGTGGCGGAAGATAAGGGAGGGAACACACGGCTGTTTTGCGACCCACCATCTGGCCAATGGGAACGCTAGGAGGGCTGTTGGCAGATTAGGAAATCAATAGGAGTATGAATGAAGCTAATGAATGAGGAGATAGGAAACGATATGCTAGTTGGAAACTCTCCTCGCTAACTTAGATTAATAGCATTATTAATATACTTGAGATCAGCGAGCCCTTGATAAATTGCCAAAATTGCCTAAGCTTCTGTTGCGAGGGATAACAAACGATAAACTCATGACGATAGCTTTGAACGTGGCCTCTAGTGGAGCTCAATCTAGCAAATGGAATGCGTTATTCAAACGATCCTATCCAGGAAGATATTCCTTCTAATGTCTGTCTGTTCTCCAGTTCTGTCATCTATCATTAACATCTGGTCCACTATGTTTAATTATTCTACTAGTTATGTAGTTAGCAAATTTTTATTCCCCAGGGATTTCTCTGTTTTAACAGTTCATGGGTTCCTATGAATGTAATTTTTTTTTACTTTCACTTATCTATATAAAGGAAAGTATTGCGATAGTGAAAAACTTTGACTTCCGGTTTTCAACGGAAATACAAGTGTCCGTGTGTGTGTCTATGTGTGAACAGACTAGCTCAAACTCTATAAACCGTACGAACCTGAAATTGGGTATTGTGTATGTAAATGCCCGCGATGTGACAGTGAAAATTTCATCAAAATTCGTCAAACGGAGGGGTACTTAATTTCAAACTTTATACGTTTTTTTTCGATTCGCATATGCCCGCGAAGTGACCGCCAAAATTTCGTTAAAATTGACCTATTAAAGGGGGCACTTTATTTAATAAATGTTATTTTTTTTATTTACACTAAAACGGCTCTAATGATTTTGATCAAACTGATTATTTGATGTATATATATGCCCGCGATATGACAGCCAAAATTTCATCAAAATAGATCAAACGGAGGGGGCACTTTATTATATTTAAAGATATTCAGTTTATGGGAAAGAGTTGTCTACGTGCTTTGAAACATTTAACGGAAACTATTTAACTCCATGTTAACTAAATAAAGTTTTCAGCAATTAAATTGAGGGTATAAAATCAGACGCAATGGAATATTATGTTTGCCGAATCAACACAATTAAAAACTTTTGTTTAACAATAAAAAAATTAAACGTACTTTAAAGAGCAATTCAAACATAATGTGAAAAAAATTTGATTTTGAGGAATGGCGTTTACATATTTATCTAAACACTTCAATTTCTAATCTAAGTATGTTGGTAAGTGAAAGTTGTGTGTTGCGCGCATCGCACCAGATTTTTTTTTATATGTTCATCCCATAATTTTTCATGAACATTTCATTTGGTAAAGAACAAAAAATAGGACATATCTGAAAACTTTTTAGTAAATAAGGACATGGAAAGATGAATATTTAAATAGAATGTATAATTAGTTGTAGCATATATATTATGACATAAAAAACAAAGTTTTAGGTTGGGTATGAGTTCAATGTATATAGTTCTTTACTAGAAAAAAACTAAAACATTCTATGTCAATATTTTTCTCATCAATAAAACGTTTCATATGTGTAAAGGGCTAGATGGATAAAAAAAATAAAAGATGGGATAGACGCGTATTAGCCTCCTCTTCTTTCAAAGCTGAGTTTCCACTTTATATTTATTGATATCAGAATATACTCACTTCACGAAAACTTTCCTGATAGAAAAATTGTTTGTATTTACATCTAGAATTAGTACTCCCCTCATCCCATCAAATTTAGTTTTATTTTACCGATTATATATTATTTTTAACTAATTAATTTTATTAAAAATCATAATGTTAGAAAAAATTTGCACAGTTCTTTTTATAATGAATTTAAAATGTATGTTATTGTGTCAAAATTTATTTATTAGGTAAATTGGAATTATTTTTTTATTAATGGAAGTTGAACAAAGAAATGGGATTCAAATATACTGGAGACGAATCATTGTTAGTGAGGAGTCGAATAGAATTGCCTAAGGTTGGAGCTAATGAAGGGGACTTATATTTTTTTGGTTGGGGGGATGCACTTTTATGGCAGGCGCTATAGGGATCGGAAAAGGGCGGTTATGTGTATTTCGGAAGCTCATTTGGAATGTACTTATTAGGGAACGGTGGTTTCGAACGTTGGGACATAATTTCAAGGGAAAGTAAGGTATAAAGGTAAATGGATTATACCTTTCTCGTCCTATTAAAATTATTTGGCTATAAAGTTATTGTTTATTTAATTTTAACCTCCTTCCCCCATACCGAGCTGACAATAAGTTAAAAACTATTGTGTCTATTGACCACATTATACTGATTCTCAATATTCAAAATTAATTATAAGGCACGCTGCAGATCGAATGGGTGGTCTGGTTGGGGATGGTCAGAGATGGTTCTGAATTGTCAGAAATGGTTTGTTGTGGTTTTGGTGGTAATGGTCAGAGATAGTTTGGAATGGTAAGAAATGGTTTGGAGTGTTCTGATTGGCAATGTTCAGTGATGGTTTAGAATGGTCAGAGAGCTATGTAGTACTAATTCGAAAAGTCTTAATTTAATTTTATAACTATATAAGTATATAAAAATAAGCCTCGTTTTAATTTTTGATTCAAAATTATTCTATTTTGAATTTTCCATTCTTTCGAGTTAAAGTTTTGTATAAAGAAGGCCAAAATCAGATATTTCCTCACATGCTTCTACCTGTCAGCGAACTGACACCGGAAATCCCTGCTCACTCCAGCTTTATTTTTAAAGGTATTTCAAGCGCCTGTTTTTTCTCAGAGCAGCCTAAGGTAAACTGGATAAAAATTCTTCTTTACTGAGTGTATTGTGCAGTTTAAGCCAAGCATTATTTAATAGATTGGATGGACATTGCCAAAGCTTTAATTTTACGTCAACTGGAATCCTTTAAGCTGTACAGAATGGTTTTTATATTATTAATTTCAAAATTCATGTTCAAGTTCATTCAACCATTGCATGTGAACTGAAGTAAAGACCCCTATATATCAAACAGCTATGGATTTCTGTAGACCAGAGATATGAGCGCAGAGGAGGATTTATTATGAAAAACAAAAATGAGTAAAAAATATCTCGCCTGCCAACAAGTAATCAACAATAACTATTATGTCTGTTCTCTGCTAGTCAGCCCTGATGGTGACCCTCTAATTAGATCGAAAAGTTGGTCAGGATTAAATAATATATTTAAGCTACCTACACCTGACTGCAACTCGGACCTCGGAAATTGAATAACGGTTAGTGTTGTTCTTTTTTTAAAAATATAGTTTATATCTCGATTGATAAATAATATCAATAAGAAAAAATGTTACTTTCTTTACTTGAGCTGCATATATAATGGTGGATACCAACACGACGGATATATAGTAACAGGTGATAAGATAAAGGGGACGAAGATAAGGGAGGTCTGGTCTTCTCTGCTATGGAGTCTTTGGACTTGACATGTTAAAAAATAAGGAAATGATTTTACTTTTAAAATCATTGTTATGTTTTATTATTCTTATTTTAGTAATTTTATTTAACTTTATTAATTTGGCATTACTTAGTTTTGATACTTTATGCTTAAGGATGCACCAATGACTCCAAAACATTTATTTTCCATCATTGCGTTGTCTAGGTGAATAAGATGTCCAATATTAAGTCTGATTGTTTCCTTAAATTTTCATTTTTTGAGTTATTACCCCATCTGCGTTTGCACTTGGTAGGATTTGCGACTGTTGGATAGTCAAGATATTGATATTATTAGAATATAGTGTGAATCATCTCTTATGAGGCTTAATAGTTAATATTATTATTAATAATATATCGTTATCGATAATAATGCAAAAATAATATCATTACTTTTTTATTGGAAGGTTTAAACAGGCTAAAAACAGTAGAGGTTCTAGAGATTTCTAGATTAACAGCCTTCTTTGTTTAATGAAATATTCTTAAAACGTGTGTATCTTCTGAATTTTCCAGGAAATACATGTTTAATTTTATTCCCCACTGACCTTGAAAAATTAATACAATCATGAAATCATCCCAACAAATTATAAATTATTTCACGTAGCATGTCTAGTTTTCGAGGAACCGCTTTGTTGGTAATTTTCGCTTAATCTATGGTTTTTTTCTTTGAAACATTGCTTTATCTTGAAAAGCTTATAACTTGCTGATAGTGGTTTTTGTTAGCGGATAGTACCTAATCCCCCCGCCCCATTCTTCGTATTCTGAAAAGCAAGCAGGGATATTTTAAATTTCAACAATTCGATTGTGTAATAGTAAATGAAAGCTAAAGGGCGAGCTGCGGGTGAACACAAAGGGCAGTAGATGAAACGATTAGAGTAATACCCTGAGGAAGAGTAGTAATTAGGGAGAGTGAGAAAGCAAAGAGAAAAAGAAAAAAAGAGAGAGGAAGAGGGGCCCTGCAGAGAGGATTTGGGAATTATCAGAATTTTAGTTTAATTATTCTTCTAGATAATAAAATAATTAGTTCCTTGGGGGTAGTAAAAGCTTTTCAACGTTTGTAGGCCTAAGAAAACATTTAATTTCTGTTGTCTCCTATTTGTTTATACTATTAATATTACAATGGGAATATTAAATTATAGAAAGCATCTAGGACACGCAGCAACACTAGCTGGGACCTTGGCCTCCTAAGCTACCTTCTACAACACAGACCTAAACTTTGTTAAAAAATCCTTGTGTACGCGTAATACACTAGGGAAGAGAGGCATATCGGCCTATATTTCCCTTCTTGTAAATAGTATATATTTTTTATTTTATAAAATATCTTCATCCCACTCATCAGGAAGAAGAAAATGTCGAAAGAATAAGTAATGAAGAAGAAACAAGGGATATTCCTCTTATTCCAGACCCTCTGAAAAATGTTCTGTAAGGTTTTTTTTACAGTTACTCGATCAGTTCAGGAGTAATAGCAGGAGCCTTCCATAAATTGATTCTCTCAATAGCCTTTACGGTTTCGGTTTCTCAGTATCTTCCATGTTTGGTGGTTAGGTATCCTCTACTCTATGCCTCCCCCTACCCTCAGCAAAACCTCCTACACTTCTTTATTGTTGCTTATTAACTGTCTACCCGTGTTCTTTGTGGGCGGTGCTTGTATGCCTTTCTTACCTCCATAAGTCGAAATATACTGCTGTAAAATATGTATAACTTATATATAAAATCCAGGTGTGTTGAATTTTCAAAAACTCCTTTGAAATGGAACTTCCTGTTACGGCGGTCAGTTGCAAGTAAGAAGATACCATTTGTTGGCTGTGATTACCAGAACCCGGATTTTTTTTCACAGTGAATGACATCAAAATTTGCCATATGATGACCTTACCTTTAATGCTCTTGACTTTTTCCAGAATCTTACATTCTGTTACATTTTATTTTTGTAACATTGTATCGACGTAACTTACACCTGATCTGGAACAGTGAAAAAAAGTATCTATGTCATTGGAAACAGGCAGAAGTAATCTAACTTAATGGCCGGTATTGGTAGCTTAATACAGTAGCGGATCCAGGGGAGGGGCGCGGGGCGCGCCCCCCCCCCCTGAGAAGTGAGGACAGACATTTAAAGATAGAATTTGACTTTCCTTAATGTAAGGAAGCAAGTTAAAGAACAAATAATGTGCAGTAAAAGTAGAATTTTAGTTGTGGGAAAGGAACATAAAGGTAAAAAAGGTGATTAGCAGATCCAAAGGAAGGGCCGTGGTGCTGCAGCCCCCCCACCTTAGGACTGCAGCCCCCTTTACGATCGGCTGGATTCGCCCATGATTTCTATTTGTATGAGCTATATTTAGTAATTTTTCAAGTCTACTATTTGAAAATGAATTGTATTTAACATTTATATTAATTAACAACGTCATTGTGTACTAATATGTAATTTAAATTAGAGCCTTCATTACTCATGAAATGTAAAAAAAAAAGTGCGCCCCCCCCCTCAGAAAATTTCTGGATCCGCCACTGGCTTAATATCGTACAAAAAACTATCTGTGGTCCACAGAACTTCAACTTCAGCGGGCTCATTTTCATAAGTCTGTACTTAGTTTGGGATATCAGGACTTAAAGTCAGAATTAAAAAAAAAAAAAAAACTTCAATGAAGTGAGATTAATGTTTAATGAAATTGGTGCATGCGTTTAAAATGACTTTGTTGATCAAACCAATTGAATAAATCAGAGGAATTCTGAAAAGTGCGAAATTACCCTTTTAAATACCGGCAGGTCAATAACAACGTACATTTTTAATCTAAAATAACATCATTTATATTTTGAAAAATCAGCTAATGAAGCCTTATTTTCAAAAAATTAGAATACTTAGAAACTCAATTTTGTGAAAATGGAATAGGTAACAAAAATTTACAAAGATAATTGAGCGAGGCATCCACTGCCTCTCTGTAATTATATAAATTAATTTCGTTAATGCAGTAAAATTATTTAAAGTAGTTGGATATAAGGAGTTGTAATTGTTATTGTTTTTTACGAAATGCGATTAGCTTGATTTCTCGCTCATCACTTGATCCATAAGGGCGGAAAAATTCTGTAAGTATTAGGAATTAAAAGAGTTGAGATTTGTTTTGGAGTTTCGTATGTACATGGAGAGAGACTAGGGACTCCAGATAAGTGAGCCAAGTCTTGATATTCTACGAATGGTTAAGATAAAAGATTCTGGAAATAAACAGTGAAGATAACCAAACTGGACAATTGTTATAACATCATTTTAAGAAAACGAGTTAAAGATTTGAAGTGTTAATACTTGTTTAGTCATTAATTAAATTAAACAATTATGGTTTTTTAAAAATATAAATGACATTGTTTTAATGTATATTTTTTCAATAATACTGTATTTATCTATGGTTTCATCTAAAATATGTTGCAATAAAGTACAAACACTGTCGTAAGGACCTTCTTGTAACTTGTAACTTTATTATCATAATGTTGACAAACAAAGGTATTGAATAAAATATATTAGATATAATTATCAACTGAAGTGTTTTTCGGAAACATATGCAATTAACACATAACTACCCTAAATGAATTATAAGTTATCTTGAAAAAGTAGCTTGAAATATATATGTAATTTGTTTTCCTGCGATAGGCCCTCAATCTTCTCAGATTTAAAATAAAAAAAAAAACCATTTCATTAATTGTCTGTGAGTATTCCCGACCTTTCTAATCCTGAGAAAACTGGATTGAAATCACTTTTATCAACTGTAAGGTCACTTGGCGCCTTTACAAACGCATAGTCGGTTCTGAGCCAACTATTGAATTTATGCCACCCGTTCGCATCGGAAATATTGAAAATATATCACTTTACACCTTCACCCTTAGGAATAATCAATTTTATTGGAAAAATATAACTTATCGCTCTTATCAAAATGGCATATCAATTATTTAAACATTTGTTTTAATTTCTTTTTTTAAGCATCAAAAATAACTGAGTAAATATGTATGCTGAGTTTATATCGTAGCATACATATCTACGATATAAATTTTACCTAAATATATCGCCCGTACTGAATCTCGTATATACTCGACTTGAAGTTTTTAAAAACTCCCTCCTTTCAAAAGCTGTACTGATATTTAATGAAACATAGATATGCTAGTGATATTTTAGTTTGTAATGTATATGTCCTCATTTCAGTGATGTAATTATTTCTTTTTTTTTCTTTTTCCTTTTTTTGTGAACGGTGGTTGGATTTTCGAAATATCGTCGTTGCCAATTAGTACTTGAAGTCTCTGTGAAAATCATTGCTTTTCAGGAGAAAAACAAAAAAACTTACAATGGTTATTCCTAAATCCAGAAGGGCTAGTTTTTATATTTATTCTCTCATAAGCCTTATCTTGTTTCAGGTGGTATATGTGCATGGGCGTACCCAGGGGGGTGGGGCAGGGGGGGCAGCTGCCCCCCCATGGAAGGCTGGAAGCAATAATTTTTTAGGCTTTTAAGACTGGAAGCAATAATAGAATACAATTTTTTCAAGCAAATAATTGTAATAACTTAGTTGATAAAGCACTGCTATAATTATACATAATTTTGGTTTCATTCACCTTTTCCGCGGTAAGGTGTTACAACCTGAACGACCATAGCTTGCCCCCCCCTAGTTTTTAGCTTGCCTCCCCTAGTTTTGATCCTAGGTACGGCCTTGTATATTTGTTTATAGGTTTTGTTTCGTATAAATTATCGAATCTAAAAAAGAACTAAAACTTTTTTTTTTTTTATCTTTCTCAAACATTTTTCTATTCATTATTCTCTCTTCTAGTGTCACTAACTAATATGAGCTTATCCACTTGGCCAAGCTTTTGTGCAATTATGAATGAATATAAAGATATTATTAACTTTAAAAATATGCAAATTATAGTTAAATAATTTAAAATTGGTGGTCAGCCACAATTTAAGATTGGATTAATCAAATTATAGTTAAATATACCTATACCGCGCCCTGACATGTAGTAGCCAGGTGAGTTTCACCTATATGCCCTTCCAATCCTAGGTAGCGATCTAATTAACTGCCCTTCACTAATTAGAACTATTCACTAATTTAACCTGGATTTATCTACCACTGGCTAGGGTTAAATTATTGTATTAATCCAACCGATTATTTTCATTTATTAATTAATGCTACATTATTTGGTTTAGTACTTTGAAAACCGGTTTAATATAGCTTAAAAGTTTTTAATTCTTCAGTTTCTTAATAGAAGGCATTGTAATATCGTTAGAGGATCAATATATATTTTTTATGGTAAATAAAATCTTATACACTAGGAATATGTTTTCAATTATAAAATTATCAAAATCAATGGATTCTGATTATTTTCCGTCAAATTATAGCGTTACTAGAATAAAATTTCTGGTACTTTCAGTCACAAATTGGGGCTGCTGTCATAACCCTTCAACTTCGAGTTCGTTTATTAACTTTATTTCGTACTTTTCTCTTCTTTAACTTCCTTCCCTCTAACTACCAACCTGATCTTATATTAAGCATTCCTTTGTCGTCCTCTTTCTGCGTTAATTTTTATAGCTTTGTCCCGTTTCGTTTAATTTCATAAATTCATAAAAATTCTTTAGTCTTTATTATTTCTTTTACCTACAATAATTTTTTTAAGCTGGTAGTTTCGTTAAATTATAAATCCAAATACCCCATCGGACAGGGAATATATATTTTTAAATTTTTTATTTTGTGAATATTTTATCATTATAAATCTTCTAAATAGTTATACTGATCAGCAACAAATGACTAATTATATTATACCATCATATTATCATAAGGGGCTCTGAATCCGAATCCAGTGACCTTTCGCTCAGCTCTTTCTTTTTCTGTGGAATAAAGCATTTTTTTTTTTATGTTTTGAGGTGCGTAAAACACGAATCTGACTTTGTTTATTTATTTCATTTTTTTTTGTTTTAAAATGTTTTTTTTTTTCCCTTAAAATAAACAGTTTTGGGGAAAACTGCTAAAAATGACATAAATCACACTTTACTCTTATGAATTGCGTTTGCGTTTTTGACAGAGATAGAAAGCAAAAAATGTACATATGACCCTCTTTGAGGAACATCCAAACATTGTTCTCAGCATAATTTTAAAAACTTTATGGTAAAAAATTATTACGTTTATAGTTTTGTCTGCTAAAGATTTTTTTTTTAAATGAAAACCGAGCATTTTATCAAACAACCGAATTCATATGTGTGTCCTATGCACCTCAAAGCGTAAAAAAATATGGTAATCTAAGTAAAAAACAACAATGTTCAAGTAGCAAAGTATTTTCAAGACTAACTGTTAGATAAAAGAGATGTTAGGTGACAAATCTTCAAAACAAAAACTAAGCGAAAGAAACGGTCAATAGATTCGGATTCAGAGCCACCTAATAACACTGATATGATGGTATACTTCTATTTAGCTATTTTTTTGTTGATCAGTAATAATAATAATTATTATCTCAAGGGCAATTATAACTAAATTTTATTTTAAATGTTGTTGTTACCAGTGCTATCGTGTTACACTCGAATATAGATCCCTTCGTAACGACAGCTAACTTTCTAATTAATGTTGCCTAATATTAGTATTCAGCAATATCAGGTTAATGCGAAATTGCCCATTTCATTCAAAAGGCAAACAGAAGTAAAATTTTGTTGACCAATATTATTATAGCAGTATGTTTTTTGGAAAGTATGTAGTATGTATAGGGTTGAAAGTTATAACTGTAACTTATAGGTTATTATTAAAATTTTACACCATATAAAATAAAGCTTTTATATATTTATAAATAATTGACTTGAATGTCATCTTAGTGAAGTACACCATTCCCAAAAACTTCGGCATAAGTTTTTGTGAATGTTATACTTAGTATCCGTGACGAGAAGTATATGGTTCCAGGATCAAAAACAATATGTCAGGCCCCCACCTCCATTAAGGTCAGGTCGGCAACAGCTTGGTGTATTTGAAAAAAAAAAATACTGGTGAGGGATAAGAACAAGGCCACCGACCTCCTCTTACGACCGTTCTATTCTTTCAAAGTAGATTATAATTACAGTATAATTTATTATATAAATTAAGCTAGTATTCAATCAAATAATTTGAATGTGAGTCAAGAATAATTTTTGTGTATAGTTAGGTATTTTCGTTATTCATGATTTTAAGACCCAGCGTGGATACTGGGTATTACAATTATTCAAGTGTTGACAAATCTAATTTTTTTTTCTCCCTCTCTCTTAAAAATATGCTTAAAAAGAAAATTCATTTTAAATAAGGATTTTTCAGTAAACTAATATAAGCTCATACGGACCAAGTACATTGGGACGTCCTTATTATCCATAGGACCTTTGACTATTAAAATATTATAAGTAAACTGTAGTAAATTAAATATTTAATTAAGCTTGTGGCAAAATAAAAACGAAAATAATCTAAACAGAAGTTTTTAACTAAGCTTTGTATTTACATATTTCTTATCTGATGCGTAGCAAGATACATAAAACTGTATTATATATTTAACGCTTCAGCATATATTTATTTTAGAAAATCCCACAACCACCCTTAGCTTGTTTCTCTGGAATTTTTATTAACTTTTTTTTTTCATTTTAAAATTTTAGCATTAATTTAAAGGTTTTTTTTTTTTTTTTTGTATTATACACGTTTTAGGGTCCCCTGAGTCCAATTAACCAAGTCCCGCGAAATGGTGTGTGTTTGTGTGAACAGGCTAGCTCAAAAACTATAAACCGTGCGAACCTGAAATTAGGTATTTAGTGTATGTATATGCCCGCGATGTGACAGCAAAAATTTCATCAAATTTGCTCAAAGGGAGGGGGTACTTTATTTAATAACTTTTTAAGTTTTTTTCGATTTTCTCAAAAACGGCTCTAACGATTTTGATTAAACTGAGTATTTGATCTATTGATATGCCCGAGATATGACTGTAAAAATTTCATCAAAATTGATCAACCTGAGGGGGGACTTTACTTAATAAATTTTGTATCATTTCCACGTGTTTTTTTTATTTACTCAATAACGGTTTTAACGATTTTGATCAAACTTGGTATTTGATGTATTTATATGCCCGAGATACGACTGTAAAAATTTCATCAAAATTGATCAACAGGAGGGGGGACTTTACTTAATAAATGTTGTCCAATTTTTACCTTTTTGATCGATTATCTCAAAAACGGCTTTAACGATTTTTATCAAATTCGTTATGTTTAATAAAAATTAGTTGTTATTTAATATCAGGTAAGCTTTATCATTATTAAAATGTTCTGAGGGGGCTTAAATGGGGAAGGGGCTTTATTTGTTTTTCTATAAAGTACCTTTGTTTTAGTTTATATTGGGAAATTAACTGTCTCTCATGACGCTTAAACATAAGAAACGGCTAAATATGATATATGAAGAGAATCAAGTAAACATATACAGGAGAAAAAAAGAAAAATATTCCGTCAACTCATAAAACACCTTGAGCTCACGCATGCGCCGTACGCCTTTAATGACAAACCAATGCGTTATAATTAAACTGTTCTGTTCATTTGATAAGTGGCAATTAACAAAACGCATTAATTTCTAATTTATGTAAGTTGGTAAGTGAAAGTTGTGTGTTGCGCGCACGCACCAGATTTTTTTATTTTTTTGTTATATGTTTCGGCATTTACTCTATTATCAAAATAACAATGTCTGTGACCATAAAAAGTTATTTTCAATTAAATATTTTGTCAGATAAAAATTAAAACATATAGTTGTCAAAAACCAGTCTTACTGAATTAAAATAAAACACAATACAATAAGACTGTTTTTTTTACTACTATAACTTTTAATTTTTGTTTTACAAGGGCATTCAGCCTACTCAATTGAAAGTAATTATTTATGGTCACAGATATTTTATCTTGATAATGGCGTAAATGCCGAAATGTATAATTGACTAAAAGTGTATATTATGTTTTGTTATATTAATTTTAAATGGGAAGAGTTTTAAAAAAAAATAATAGAAAAAAAAGCTTTCGCTACTGTACAGTTCACATGGATTTAACAGCCAACTATAAGTTGTTTTTAAAAAAAAAAATCTTGACAAAGCATACTTACAACTACTAGGAATTGTACAACTACTTCAAATTTTCAGTTTTTTTTTTTTTTTTATAATCCATTCCCATCTTCCAGAAAACCAATGACAATCAGCTAATGTGACGAGTCAATATAACTTGCTAAATTTTGGCTGAAGGAAAGGTAGTGTCCAGCATAGTGTCAAGATTGATCACCGCCTAAGATTGATTACCCTGAGAATACCTAGTGAAGTATCTGAATAAACACATCGGTTTCGTGACAATATCTATATATATATATATATATATATATATATATATACAGACTTTAAGTTTTAAATCGTCTGGCAGAAATAACTAAACTCTACTAAGCTCCTGTTATATAAATCAAGTAATTGATACTTTTTTCAGCTAAAGTATAATTTTTAATTTTCTCTCTTGAAAATATAAGCTGTCGCCTTTTACGAGCAAAAGCTTTTCATTTCGTCATAAAAGGGGCCACTTGGATTTTCACACAATGCCATTATTAATCTACAATACTGTACTATAGATTCAAATGTTACTCCATCTGCACTTGATCAATTGCTGTCATGTATTCTGCCTGTCGATTGTGATGTATTGGATGTTCCTATTCGGTCAACCTGTCAAATTCCCACAAGTTAATCTCAATCTGTATATATTGCCATGTTCAACATAATACTCTAGTACTTGTTCTATTCAGACCTATTAAACTTCTATTACTACATTAACCTATTATTTTTTACTTTAAGATAGAATAGAATAGAAGCTTAACGAACCCAAAAGGCTGGATGCTGACACCACCAATCGGTCCCTACACAACCCCTTCCCCTTCCATCGTCCAGTCCCAATTCCACAAGATCAGCCCTCACACAATCCTCCCATCTACGCCTGGGCCGGGCCTACTTCTCGGCCTTTTTTCAGTCGGCAAAGCGCTTATTAATCTTTAAGGTATTCGCAACTAAAACTCAAAATTTCGCTCACGCGCGGCAATAACTTCGATTATAATTACCGGGTAAAGTTCACACAATTCTGCATTGTGTAGCCGTCTGAATTCTCCTGTTGATAAATCCTTCTTCGGCCCAAATAATCTACGCAGTACTTTCTTTTTAAAGGCGTTGCTGCTATGTTTCTCATCTATAAAGAACCGTTGGAACTTTTATTTTATAGTTAGAGCCTAATTTTTAAATGACGGGACAGAAGGTGTGAGCTAAGTAATTTTGTAACTGAAAAATACCAAGAATTACCCGTCTTTAACCTGCCCTTAACTTCCTCTTAGTTTTTCTTTTTTTCTAGTTATTGTAGATGCTAAGATATCTGGTTCAATATCGCTAAAATCCTCGGTATATCCGGTATAAAGTACAGCTAACCATATATTTTTTCTTTAAGATGGCAATTCTTATAAATGGTTGCTTTGTTTTTAAAATGTCAACTAATACATAAATACACTATAAATTTCTATTGCATAATTTTTGTAATTAGGATTTAAGACGTATAAAAATATGAACATAACATTGAGAAGTTGATATCTTCTCTAATAGATTTCAAAATTTGTATTTATTTAATTATTTAATGAACGTCACTTAATGCTACTATGGCTAATTGGGATTGGATAATTAGGATATGGATCTGGATGAGGATAGATATATTACATGCTGTCCGAAGGAGGGTATAACTAAGGATTTTAAATTAAAGGATTTAAAGGATTTTAACGAAGGATAATTAAACCTAAGCTGATTAAATTAGGCAATTCCATTTAATCCACAGCCGAAACTAGATTTTTTTCATGTAAAGTTTCCTCAGAGTACTTACGAAAATAATTTGTTTTTAATGTTTATATGATTACTATTTGGTTACTGATGTTTGATTCCTACAATTGTGACTTGTAATTTTTTTTTTTTTTTTTTTTTTTTTTTTTTTTTTTTTTTTTTTTTTTTTTTTTTTTTTTATGGTTGCTGCTTAGATAAATGTGGTTTGCTCGTAAATGTATCAAATAAACGTTATCTGAGTTAAAAAGATATGAACGAGTTGATGATCGATCAAATAATATTTCAAACAGTTCTAACGGATGAGAAAAGATTTGGGTTTTGCCCCTTCAGTCCGGAAAATATATTAGTATTATCATACATTTACCAGCCATTCTTGATCTCTTAAAACAAGAACTATTAATATTAAAAGTTGATCCAAGCATGCATCTTTTTGGTTGGATGTTGATCAGAGGAATGCTCTGGAAATTACTCAATCCTGGATGGAATGGTATCCTTGAATTGCCAGGCACAAAGGAGTTGCACTTATTGTCCTCACCTAACGAGCTAACTGAGAAAATCAACCGGGGATCTTTAGGGACACTAAACAGATTCTCTAATGGCCCACATTCCGACACAAAGCTACAACTGTTTGCAGCGTTTATAATGAACTTGAGCCTGGTTCCTTGCTCCTGGCAGCAGATTAAACAGCGCTCTTGTTTGCATTGTTCGAGGAAACATCTTCATCTTATTTTAACATCTATCCTTCTAGCCCCCATCTTGAGGTCGATTCCCGTTTTATCGTGAGAACGCTGCTTGCGTTAGCGACAACACCCCATGTTGTCGCTAATGTCGTGACCAGATTTAGTAAACCGAAAAACTAACCTTCAGGGTTTTATATGAATGAATGGTAAATGAGCGGGGAGGCATCCGTTGTGATGTAATAGGGTCTTCCCAGTTGTAAAAAAATATATATGTATATACATAATAATAACATGTTACAAAGTTAATGGTTGTAAAAGTTTGTTATCTTGGGAAGCGCAGTAGCTTCGTGATTAACTATTATGATGAGGGTTCCAGTTCTGTGCTTGTTTATTTCTAGTCCGTTACTTTTGTAAACATTCTCGGGGCATATCCAGTCTTAGGATTTACCATGGTATTTAATTTCATAGAGAAAAATTTATTTAAATAAAAAATATGTATGCTTTTTTATTTATTATTCTTTCTACATTTCTTTAGCAGTTGTAATTTACTGCATAAGGAGTTGGTATGTCTTATATTTTGTTCTTTATCAATGAAAAGCTCCCAGATTTCTTCAATGATAGTTTAGGATATAGATAACCTTAACGAGTGCTATTATGCTGTGGACAGTTTCCAAACCGTTTAAAGAATTCACCGGAACTTTCTCCGCCTTAGCTGACCTCGATTGGACAAACGCCGTTGTTGTCAGAAACAACTGCCTTTATTTGTTTTCCTTTGGTCCTTGTGTACACTATTAGTCCTTTAGTTCCACAGCTCAGTTTCTTTCAGGTGTCGCAACTCTATTGTTTTTATCAGGAAGTATTTTTCCTATAGCGGATAATGTGTAACTTATTCAATGAAAAATGTTTTTTTTTTCTTAGGGAACGGTGGGTATAGTTCTAACTTTAAATTTTGGGTACTAGTTCCCCTTTGTTGCTTCTGGGCAAAGCCAACATGGCGACGTTTAGTGTGGCATCTATTTCAAATAAAATAACACTTTGGGGGTTTATTTATCTCTGAAGAGCGAACCGAAGTCGAAAGCTAGATGTAATAAACCTGATTAAGGACCTTCTTAACTTACTACCACGCACAGAAGTAACTTCAGTGAAGCTTTAAAAAAAATTTCAATTACATCTTTTCGCTACGTTAAACGTTATTATTCAAAAATAAAAAAAATTGATTTTTTCCTCATTAAATTATTTTTAGTAGGCTTATCCAAGTCATTTTTATTACTTTTTCCTTCTGGTTATGTTTTATATATTAGGTATTTATTACATGTCTTCATTTCAATTATATATAAGTGATTTTTTAAATACATACTTTTTTTTTTTTATACATTTGTTTTGTTTGAAACTTACTCATGGAAATGGTAATGTTAATCTTTAATATTTTTTTATGTTATATTTTACGAGGGGTTGCATAAAATACTGTCTAGTTATGTAAGACAAAAATATTCCTATGGCCATTATGTTGGTTCGATCGCTGCCGACGTGTGCTGTGCTGTTTTAATATTAATAAGGTGAAAGCAGGTGCTTTGCTTAAAATATAAAAACATTTTTTGTTTACCTTGACTATCGGACCTCAGCTGACGTATAAAAATACGAATAACATTATAATTAAGAAATATTTATTTTGATGGAATGGATAAGGTTTATGAAGTCTGAAGATAGTACATGAAAGGGTTGATGAATAGAGTAAATGTTTGCTACCACTCCATTGACCGTATGGAGCTAGCCAAATCAGCAGATTTGGTCAGTGTATAATAAAAAAAAATATGAATCATCTCTTCAGTATATTTTGAGCATTCAAATCGTGTTACTTTGGCATTTCTCATGTTAAAATTTTGAATAGATTGAAAAAATGTGAAAAATTAATGCATTTGAGATTTGTCTGTAAGAAATCTTCAAATAATTACTCCAGGTTAATTTTTTTTTTCAAGGCTTTGGTGAATAATACTTCTCTCTCTGCTATCTATATTTTTCCCTTTTCTTAAATTTTAAAAAGTTGACCCTGGACATTAAAACTCTCGGGGAATGCCGTGCATTGCTAAGCTGCTGCTTACCTGGGATGCACCAACTAAGAGATTTTTTTAATTGCCTTATTATTGGATTTTAAATTAAATTTAAATCCAAAATTTGAATTGGGAAGGTATTAAAAAAATTTATATAATTTATTAATCAGAAACTACATCCTGATTGATATCGTTGTAATATTGTATTCTGTAGTATTATATTGTTTCTATTTTTTAATTGTGGCAATATCTTCATACCATATCAAATCCAGTTTTTTAGCTTATTGCCAATCCAATATTTTTTTTTTATTGCTGGTACAGAAAATTAAACAAATCCACCTAAAAACTCTTAAAATTTCATGAATTCTCTTCTCTTAAAAGAGTAGCAATGTTACGTTTTTCCATTCAAAAGAGCACTACATTTTCACTAAGTCTGTTTATTTAGTATGCTGTAAAAAAATATTAA
Organism: Aelia acuminata; assembly: GCA_911387785.2. Lineage (NCBI taxonomy): Eukaryota > Metazoa > Arthropoda > Insecta > Hemiptera > Pentatomidae > Aelia > Aelia acuminata. The sequence continues at coordinate 179,963,306 of OU426978.1, forward strand.
GTGCCTAATAACATTGGGTGTTATTATGCTTTTTGTTGGCGAAAAATATTTAGTCAAATTTTGGTTGAAATCAAATATAATGTTAATGGAATATAGAAATTGGTCTGCTATTACTATTTTTTTTTTTTTTTTTTAATGTCGAATTTAATATAGTTCTTCTTTTAATGACCGCAGTGTAATAAAACTATAATACTTGATTGTATTATATCGATTGAAACAAGAGTTAAGGTTGGAAGCCAGTTGAACCCTCCACTACGAAGGGGTGGAGGGTGAGCGAAGTAGGGTTGCCATAACAGTGTAGTCCTGCATTAGGTGTTGTTTGGGGTGCCACAGGGGGTTCAAAACTCAACTTATGCTCACACCTATATCCCTCTCCGACTTGTATCCAGTTATAGTTAAAGTTGAAATTTTAATATTGCAGAGAATATTATATTTTGACTCAATTCTTGCAAAAAAAATTTTTTTTAAGAATAAGCTGCTTTCATAAATATATATTTTATATTCCAAAATGTATTCAATCAATTTTTCTTGCTTACCATATAGAATTAGTTGTATTGCTTACTCCCATGAAAAAACGATGTATTGTAAACATGTACAAGATATGATGAATACGACGGTAGCTGCATTTTTCATAAATTACTATACAATTAGACCCACATTTTTTTCTTCTTGAATTCTGACAATTCGTCTTCATAAAGGCCATTCAAACAAACAGTTCCTTAATAGTTGATTTTGTCGATTATGGTTTATTTATTTTTAATTTTGGTTTACGCTTTTAATCAAACCATAACAGCATAATATCGGAAAAAAAGGAAGGTTTTATTTTTTTTTTAAACTGCAAAACAGTAGCATAATCTGATAAAATTTGCTTTTAGGCTTAGTGCTGAGTCAACTGTAACCGCAAAGGTACTTCAATTAGCTCGATGAGGAAAAGGGAAAGAAATCAATAATCATCTCAACCCCACTTCCCTCTCCCAAAAATGTTTGAAATATTTTATTCCTATTAATGTCCCGATCTATGTAATGTAAGAAAATATGGGTAATTTATTCAACGGAGACTTTAGTTTTGTTTTTCTGAGGGGCATTGTTTTCAGCCAATCAGCAACGACTTCAGATCAAACAGCAGACAGCAATACAGATATCTAGCATCTTATAAAATTTTGATGAAATAGAAATAGGTAACGATGAAAAAAAGTGTTATTGACTTTCGCTTATAAAATATGTTAAAAATTATTTTCTTATACCTCGGAGTTTATCAGAAATATTTTGAGAAAAAGGGTCGCAAACTTCTAGGTTAACGGAAAATTGTATTGTTTCAACGAGGTTTATGGGTGATATTATTCCTGACGTAATGAACATCTTTGTTGGTATTAAAGGAAATCTTCAATTGTAGGAATTTTATTCAAAAGGACTTTTTAAGGAGCTGTAAAGTTTAACTATATTCGTGAAAACCATCTAATTTTTGTATTTAATTATATTTTTTTGTTTCACGCCGCCAATGCTATAGTTCAATGAACTAGAGTTCATTTATTATTGTTTTAATAGGCCTATACGTGTGTGTGAGTTCGAAATTTTCCGAAACAAATTAATTTCTTGTTTTAGATGAGGCAGTTGTACTGAAAGCCTTTTTTTTTTACAGGAAAAGAATTTAAATTATATAGGGCAGGATAGGATTTATTTTTTCCTGTAACGATAACTATTAGGATCCGTTGGATTTATTTTAATACCGTTATTAACGGTTCTTGATATTTCATTCCAGATAATAGTGAGCCATAAATGCTATTATTCACTGATAAAACAAGTGCCAACAGCAGATTTAAAATCAGTAATGAGATTGATAAATTTATCAGTTATCATCAATATTTTATAAAACATTAAGTACTCAAAAATTTACAATTTTTATTTAAGAGTTAAAATTATGTGTCATTTATGGGATGTATCACAATATTAAGTATCATTATTATCACATCGAATCAGGAAGTGTGATATATTTGAAATCGAAATTCACAATTACTCGAGCATTTTGTTCCATAAAAAATTTCACTTGGTGAACCTTCTGAAAACAACCTTGCGTTCATCGTTACCGTTCCGATATTTTTTTTTTTTTTTTAATTTATTCAAGATGAATAATAATATTTTGAGTACTCTTCCATTAATTAAAATCGCGTGCTCAAAGGCATCATTTAATGACCTTAATATTTATATTGGAAATGATCCTGCTAATCTCCAAGAGACATGCTTGTTCAATATAGAGACATAGGTACCTTCGTTGACATCAAGGAATAAAACATTTGGCGTTGTCATAAAATCACTACATTAAGGTTAAAGATAATGGATTATTGTTTGATAAAAATTGTCCAATCTTCAAATTCGATACGGATTCATCTATTTAGTACGAAAAAAAAAAAGAAGAAAACTTTCAACTTATTTATAAAACCTGAAAGTAATCGTTTTTAGTTATTGATGTAAGATTAGTCATCTTGCATATAATTTCTAATAAGTTTTTTTTTCTATTTGTGACTACGCTAGATTTTCTGTTTTAAAATCTATGATAGAGGTATCATTTTAAGATTTTATTTCCCTCCTTTGCCGAAAAATAGGCAAATAAAAACAGGGTCCAAGTTATTGAGAAAAGAAAACTTTGTTTGCTTATAATGAAAACAAAAAAATATAATTTTGTCGATTACAAGGTTTTTCTATTTCCTACAAGATGAAAGAAAGTCATAGAAATCTTACCATTAATAACAAAGTTACAATCTTTTGAATTCGTTAAAGTTTTGATTTTTATAGCGTAGGATTATATATAATAATAATAATAATGGGAAAAAAAATCTGAATGAATTGTGTTTATTTATTCCCATATTACTAGCAATAAGTCACTGATTTATTTGGTATACGAATTATCCATTGTATAACCTAAATATTTCTTATTTATAAAACTAAAAGTAGTTTAATAGTCCGTAATCAAATGGTTATGTATTAAATAATTAATTAAATACTTATTATTTTAAGGAGGACAAACACAATTAATAAATGTTGTTCCTGTTGAAAGGAATTAAAGAGCCTTTCAATTTATCTCGAAGTTAATCTGTCATAAATATAGTTGAGTTATACAATAAGTTTTTTTCTTTGGTATTTGCTTATTTTTCAAGACCTGTTCTGGTACATATATTTATTTATATATATTATTTGTTAAATTTTAGTGTCATTATTTTAGTGAGCATTATTATTTAACATTCTATTTCAAACTACTGGATTAATTATTGATCTTAAATTTTAATTTCATTTTATAAACACAGCTTTCAAATAATTTATTATACAGTTACAGAAAATTCCTATTTTATTATTGAAATGCTCATTCGAATTTAAAATTGTTAGCATTCTTCAGAGACAAAGCCCTGAAGCACATTTCCATTGGAAGAGGTTGAAGAGAAAATAATAGAATTCAGAATCCACTTCACTTCAATTCAAAGTTCCCAAATTCGATTGCACACTCTTTCCCTACACAGGTGTCACTAACCCTGTCTGAAAGGAAAATGTCGTTTATCGGAAACTGCGACTATAGCTCTCTTTCAAAATCAATGATAAATCAAGTCTTTGATTGATTTAATAATAAAGGGTTGGATACAATTCTTGAATTTTTTATTTCCGATTTATTAAATGTGGAGGTTCAAAAATTTAATTTAATGGTAGGGAAATCAATTATTATATACTGATATAACAATGTCAATACATACTTACTTAGTTGATAATAATGTCAATTTCGTCAGATGGCTTACATGTGGGTCACCGTACTTAGAAGGCATCTACAGTCCATCCGAACTAGGTCAATTGAGAAATCCTCCAACTCCTTATGGTTCATCCATATTTCTACTTTTTTTCTCGGAGAATATGTTTGTTTCCTCGTTATTGATGGTAGGGAGGCTTTCTATTGATACTGAAAGGAGAAAAAAAATTCCGCTAACCCGAAAATATCCAGTGGCCCTTCAGAATCAAGACATCAAGCTTTCTGATGTTTGAAAATCTATAGTTTCCTTGACAAGGATTGTTGGCTTAAATGCCGATTTCGTGTACAAGGAGAAACGTACTGATTAGGGGTAGTTAAAAGGAGATAACGAATTAACATGAAAGTGTAGAATGATTCTCAATTGAAGTTTAGAATATGAATATAGCTGTCTCAGGAAGCTATTTGTTGAAAATGAATGACGACAAAACAAAATATACTGTAGTAAACCGGAAAAATCCACCCTTACGTCTGCCTCAATAATAATTAGAAAATTAAGGGTGAGAAAGACTATGATAAAGTCATTTGTGATATACCACTGCGAGACTGGGCAGTGACTGCACCTAGTAAGGATTGAAATATTTGAGATGATAGTTACATGAGTTGTTATGTGAATCATTTAAGAAGCCTCCTGCTCACTATGAACAAGTTGATAAATCCACAGTAATCGTAAAGACAGCCTAAATATTAACTGTTAATTTTAAATCATAGAGTTATCCGCTTGATATTCGAAAAAATAAATACAATGTATGTCGTAGAAATGTGTGAGATTGCTATATTCATCCTACCTCCTCCACTTACTTAACAATAACATTATTGAATAAAGTTTTTCTTCGATGTAACGAATTCTTTCTCTTTTATTATTTAAAATATTTACTTTTAAATGCCTGTGTAGGAAAGCATGATTACGAAAATTTCAAGTTACTTATAGAAGCTTCTTCACTGTGAGTTCAGAACTTGTATAAGATTAAGAAGTTTTCGTTATCCCTCCACCATAGTTAAGTTACCTATCTATAATTTACTCCACCATGATTCTCATTCCCTTAAGTTATATCTGTTATAAAATAAATGAAGGTTGCTGTATGCAATGCGTTCCCTCGAGAGTAGTGCTGCCACTTGCTCACACCTACGCTTAAACTTTATAATTCCCCAAGGATTAATAAAGTTAATGTTCCTAGCCAGAATTTGAAATCAAAAGTCTCAATAATACAGTTGTGTTCCTATTATTTCGGAATTTATTGCATGCGGATCGATTTTCCTTTATAAATTTTATTTACTAACTGAAATCGAACCTTAATTTCAAATCGGTACAATATATATAAAGTACCTAATTGCAGAAATATATGAGGAATTTCAGTTTGCAGTAATATCTTAAATATTTTACATAAAATAACCATACCGAAGTTTGCTTTATTAGTTTTGTTTTTACATTATGTGTTTCGTTATGACGAATGTTATTCTATTATTTATTTTTTTTTTTTTTTTTTTGTGGATCCCTTTTTTTAAATAAAGCATGAATAATGTTTGTTGCTTTCCTTATTTAGCCTTCCTCTTCGAAGTTTAGCGAAGACGATAACGCACCGGTAATAATTTAACTTTATTGTAGCGCGTGCTGTTGCGGATCTTAGGTTAGGAGCGGGTTAATAAGGTCCACACGTGTTGTTTATTAGCCACTTCTTCAAAAATACACTCTCACTGACCTAACTCGTATTATTCCTAAATTTAATTATTATGTATAATTCTTCTAGTGTTATTCTTTTAATTCCTTTATTATCAACCACTTCTTCAAAAATACACTCTCACTGACTTAACTCGTTGTTAACTAAATTTACCGGATAACATCAGATATTGCTGATATATTTTCTTCAATCCATTTTTTTTTTATTTTCATAAAATTTCAAATTTTATTCAGGTTTTCTATATGGTTGAACCATAGAATATTTTTACTTTCACTTAACTATATATGAAATATATAGTAAGTGGAAGTATTGCGATCGTGAAAATTTTCGACTTCCGGTTTTCAACGGAGATACACGTTTTGGGGTCCCCTGAGTCGAAATAACCAAGTCCCGCGAAATTGTCTGTGTGTGTGTGTGTGTGTGTGTGTGTGTGTGTGTGTGTGTGTGTGTGTGTGTGTGTATGTGAACAGACTAGCTCAAAAACTATAAACCGTGCGAACCTGAAATTTGATATTTAGAGTATGTATATGCCTGCGATGTGACAGCAAAAATTTCATCAAATTTACTCAAAGGGAGGGGGTACTTTATTTAATAACTTTTTAAGTTTTTTTCGATTTTCTCAAAAACGGCTCTAACGATTTTGATTAAACTGAGTATTTGATCTATTTATATGCCTGAGACATATCTCAAATTTCATCAAAATTGATCAACCGGAGGGGGGACTTTACTTAATAAATTTTGTATCATTTTCACGTGTTTTTTTTATTTACTCAAAAAAGGCTTTAACGATTTTGATCAAACTTTGTATTTGATGTATTTATATGCCCGAGATATGACTGTAAAAATTTCATCAAAATTGATCTACAGGAGGGGGGACTTTATTTCATAACTTTTTTCCAATTTTTACCTTTTTGATCGATTATCTCAAAAACGGCTTTAACGATTTTTTTTTTTAAAAAACGTGCTTTTTTTTACGAATAAGGAAATTGAATGGACTATTCATCGATTATTTATATATATATATATATATATACATATGAATTATCTTGAAATTATTGTTGAGCAAATAGTAAGTGAAAGATGTGTGCCCAGATTTTTCCCTAAGTGAAGCTTGACAATTCGTTGCTTTATTTCACTTTTAATATTCATTTAGTGCACAAATGTGGACTTAAATAACTAAATAATTGATTGATTGTTCCATTTCTCGCGATTTATAAAATACTTATTTGAGTTTTGATTCATACAACATACTATAATCTTTTCTTTTCTTTTTTTTGGGAGGAAGTCCTTTGCTCAATTTACCTTTATGCTTAAGTATTGACAGCATTATTTCCTTTATTAATATTTATGTTAGTTTGTATTTTTAAGCTGACTTTATTGTCCGTTATATTGTCATGTGTAACTAACGAAGTAAATAAATCCGATTTAATACGACAAAGTGAACTTTTTTCCTTCCTTTATTACAATATATAGTTAATAATGCTCATAATGGAATCGATTGACGTTTTCGTTCCGCAATCTGTATCTAAAGGCCACTTTAGTTAGTAAGTACACAATGTCGTTGCTTGCACTGATTGTTGGCCAACTCTGCACCGCCATATAGTCAATACCATCACTTAGTTTGTGGACTGTTTCCAAAGAGCATAGATGTTTATCCAAATTGGAATGCAAAAACAGTAATGGAAAAACAGAAGGCTTTAATGGGAATGCATTAGATTTAATTGTTCGGTAAATTTTAGAGTGGTACTCTGCAATCTAAAATTTACCTACGCATTTTAAAATCCTGAAACCCATCCTGTTTTTAATTTAACCTCTCAATGTCATGATTTTAAAATCGCTATATCCAAAAATAATTAAATTAAAGTAAGGAAAGACAACACTCAAATTTTGTAGGTTGTTCTGAATTGTTGAATTTTCTGTTTTTTATTTTTGAGTTTTTTCTCAACAAATAAAATTTATTTAGTATGCATAATTAATGAATAGATAAATAACAAATTAATCTAAGATTATTTCCGTAAATTAAAATTCTATATTGTAAAGTTGGAAAAAAAAAATAATAATAATGAATGGTTTAAAAGTCCCAAACCTTTTGTTGGAACGAACCAACAGTTGGAACAAAGTGTCTTAGCACGTATTTGTGATTACGATGTTCGAGTACAATCCACGCCGTTCCACGAGGTTCTAGATCATTTCCTCTCGACTATATATTGACTGGAGCGATTGACTGGACAGTTAGTCTTGGTTGTGAAGCTCAAGCCATACAATTATTTGTGTGTTACGAAGTGATAATTTATGTAGCCTGGTCAAATATTTTTGTTTTTAAAATTAGTGTGGCATTGAATATAGTTATCTTTCTTTGAATAAAAATTGTTAATCTACATAAGTGTTACATATTTATTTTTTTAATTATTAACCTTAAACATTCAGAAGGAATTATCATAATAGTGGAAGGCAGTTAACCATAGGAAGTAATGTACTGGAAGTAGTTGGGGGTGTGGTCAGAAAGAATAATACTAATTTGCAGGTGTTACATATTATAATAGTGATCCGAAGTTTCGACTCGATTTTCAGGTCATCAGGGTTAAGATATATATACTGCCAATCATATATACTAGTGTGTGTTTAATTGTGTAATAGTGTCTTTAATTTTTCGTTTGTTGTTCATTAGTTTATGTTATCGTTTATTGTTTTCAATGTTTTCTTGAGTTTTCTTGTTGTTTCAGTTTATTGCTTTTTCTTATTTTAATTTTTTTTTTAGACTTTTAGTGAAACATTAGGTTAGGTTAAGCCAAGTGGTTATCTACGAGGTTTATACCACCTCAACTGTCCACTAATAAAGACATTTGAATTGAGGAAAGGTAAGAGACTAATCAAGTTTTCATTTAAGTTGAGTTTCGTTGAGATTTTTTCCAAAATAGTTAAATTTTAAAGACTTATTTACTTGTTAGGTTAGTAGTTAACTGGGTTTCTCATACTGATTATTTTTATAAATAATCGGTCAAAAGTCCTCCTATAGTTTGTAAAAGTGGTGTAAAGATGGAGGAAGACTGTTTTGAAGGTGAGGGCACCCAATCACAACAGCCTTCTGCCAAAAGGCCAAGAAGCAGAGCTTCTGATTTAGCAGAGGATCCCGAAGGAACTGCTTGTCTTTTGCAGGAAGCCAAATCTATTCAAGGGAACTTGACAGTTTTCTTGCAAAATCTTGATAAGAAAATTAGTAATAAGACAAGGAATCACATAAATACAAAGATTAATCGATTGGTCGATATCATTGATAACCTAATAACTAAAAATAAAGAATGTGGGCAGAAATTCACGGAGCTTCCAGTCTCGGACCTGGTTCAGAAGGTAGTAAAGGAAACCCTGATGTCTTCCTGCGTCCTAAACTTTATGAAAGATAAAATCATGGATAATACGTTGCCCATGGTAACTGAAGTGCTACCGCGAGAGGAGGTTTCAAGTCAAAGCTCTACGCAGCCCATTGCTGGACCATCCTATAGAAAAGAACCACCAGACGCTAATGAAAATTTTCAAGTTGTGGCGAGCAAACGAAGCCGAAGGAAAGCAAAGTCGCGACCAAACGGCCATACAGAAGAAAAGACCAAAACTGATGGAGGTTTATCAGAGCCGTCTCCACGTGATGGTTCCTCTTCGAAGGCGAAGGTTAAGACTTTGGCAGACATAGTAAAGTCCCTGCCTACAAAGCCGACTCAGGCATCAAAACCAACCTATCTCACAATCGGTGGATCTGGTAAGAGCCCAGTGGACATAATGAATGGGTTGCCATCCCCTAATGAAATTGGGGTCAATGCATCCATTGTGCGAGCAACAAAAGGAGGCTCGATATTGGTCCGCATAGAAGACAGCTCCCACGCCACGAAGGTCATTGGGTGGAAGGGGCTCCGCGATAACGGCTTACATGCCAGACTGGCCTTAAAGAAAAAGCCGAAACTAGAGGTTAAGGGTGTGCCTCATGCATGGGGATCAGCGGAATTATCGAGGTTTTTGTGGGAAAGAATACCTGATAAGTCGGTCCCCACTCCACTGGTCCATGACGATCTTCGCCCACTCTTTTCCACTGTATCTAGGAATGGTCTCACAAAGACGTGGGTGCTAGAGGTACACCCCATAGTTCGTTTCAAATTGTTGGAACTGGGTTCATTGAATGGAGGATGGTGCTCTTTATCATTTAAGGACTACCTTGATGCCCCTCGTTGCACTAAGTGCCAGGGCTACGAGCATACCAAGGCTGCATGCACGGCGGATAACGTGGTTTGTATTTGGTGTGCATCAAATGGGCATATCATGAGGGACTGTCCAAAGAAAAAAGCAATGGCTGACCCTACTTGTATAAATTGCGTCCGGGCAAATGCTCGTCCCAGCGAAGCAAAACACAAGTCAGGGAGCCGGGAGTGCCCTGTGCACTTGACATGGTGCAAAGAAATGGCAAAAAGGACTTTCTATGAATAAACTAACTATCCTCCAGCTTAACATGGGCCGAAGACGAGTTGTAGCAGAAGAGCTTCGCGCTCTTTCTCCTCGCTATGACATCATGGCGGTCCAGGAACCCACTTGCCGTGGGAACATGGTCACGGGGTTTGGCCTCACGTCGAAGGTTATAGCTCTAAGCAGTGGAGAGAGGAGGCCTAGAGCTGCCATTGTGGTTAACAACCCGAACCTCGACGTGATGGATCTGAGGCAATATTCTATGGCAGACAGAGTTGCATGTTATGTCAAGTGGGGCGCAGTCGCTTTTACGCTACTCTCGGTGTACTTACCTCACGGGAATGATATCGAGGAAGACATATCTGCCATAGAAACGATCATATGCCGTACAAGGAACGTGATCGTTTGCTCAGATACCAACTCCTGGAACACGATCTGGGGATCCAATCGAACAGATAGAAGAGGTGCCTTACTCGGTGAGTTTATCACAAGGAATCAGCTGGTGGTAATAAACGATATCTCCGCCTCTCCTACGTTCTCTGGTGGAATGGGGGAGAGTTGGATTGATGTCACTCTGGCTACACCAACACTCGCAGGGCGCATAGTCGATTGGACCCTCAGACCTGAGACGAGTTCTGACCACAAAGTCCTGGCTTTTACCTTGCAACAGGATATAGATTATTCCCACGGCATTCAAAAGGGATATATGACCCGCATTAGCAACTGGAGTACCTTTCGGTGCATGCTGGAGGGTAAAATTGTCGATGAAGATTGGGAGGAGGGGCATTATGATGATCCTAATGACCTCGACTACAGGGTGACCAGGGTAACCGACATCATCTTAGATGCCTCAGAGGACTCCCTCCAGCACCGTAAGGTGAGGGTCAAACCTGTCCCATGGTGGACGCCGGCCCTAACAACCATGAAGAGAGAGCTCTACAAGGCCCGGCGTTCGTACCAGAAGTGCAGATGTGACGAGAGGCGCACTGCACTTCGGAGCGAGTATAAGTCCAAGGCCAAGGTGTACCGCAACGAGGTGCGTTCACGGAAGCGAAGATCTTGGGACGAGTTTATCGCCGATGAATCCACCAAAAACCCCTGGGGTATCCCATACAAGGTCGCGTTGGGTAAATTAGTTCCTCCGCAGCCGCTAGCAGCCATCAGACATGCTGGTACTGAGGCTTCTTCTCTTGAAGAATCGGCTGCCCTATTTATACAAGCGGCATATCCCAGCGACGATTCGTCCCAGGACAATGAAGAGGAGGCCTTTGTACGGCGCACAACGGTATACCCTCCAGGCACGGACTTCTGCCCGCCATGGGACATATACGACCTTCGTATTGCCGTGGATAGGCAGAAAGTTGGTCGCGCTCCAGGACTGGATGCTATTGACGCGGCGATTTTACAGCCGTTCTAAAGTTTAAACCCCGTTCTAAAGTTTAAAGTTTACAGCCGGTTCTAAGAAAAGCAAGCCATCCACGGCAATACGGATCTACAAAAGGTAAAGGAACCGCTGATGCGCTGCTTCGAGTTCGCTCAGACGTTGAACAGAGGGCGGAGCGGTATGTCATGTTGCTCCTTTTCGACATATCCTCTGCTTTTGACAGCGTCTGGTGGCCTCTGATACTCCAGCAGCTGCAGAAGTACGATGCCCCTAGCAACTTATATGCCCTTGTCAAAAGCTACCTCCAGGACAGGTTTGTGAGGATTCGAGGTAGCTCATTTGAAGTAGAAGCTTCCATAGAGAGGGGATGCCCTCAAGGATCGGTTCTGGGGCCAGCTCTATGGAAACTGGTATTTGACGAGTTGCTAGGGGTGCTTGAGGAAGAGCGGTTCCTTGCAACGGCCTACGTCGACGACCTGGCGACTGTAGTGGCATCCAACAGCAGAGCCGGTTTAAAAGCTGAAGCAGAACGATGCGCCAACCTGGTAGGAAGATGGTGTGAGACGAAGAAGTTGAAAATGGCAGCGGCCAAAACTCAGGCCATTCTTCTAAGAGGGAAAACTGACAGGGCACACCCTATAAATCTCGTGATTGAGGGTTCAAGAATACGTCCAAGTGAGGTGGTCACCTACCTTGGTGTGAGATTCGGTAGGGGATTTAACATAACCCCTCACTTGGACTACCTCAGGAATAGGGTGGCCCTAGTCTTAAACGGGCTCAGTCGTCTAGGGGGCGCCTTCTGGGGTCTCAGATACCCAGCGACGATGACCATTTATAAAGGATTAATACTGGGTATTCTGAGATACGCGTCCCCCGGATGGTTCAAGAATCCCTCACAGCGGCAGATACGCAGGTTGGCGTCGCTTCAGCGTACGGCTCTGCTACGTGTCACAAAGTCATACCGAAGTGTTTCTCATGAGGCGGTGCAGGTCCTAGCAGGAGGGGTACCTCTCGACCTTCTCCTGCGTGAAGATTCCTTGAAGGATGTCCTTAAAAGGGAAGGCCCAGCAGGTCTACCGGAAAATATCCGTACGAGAATTGCTGAAAGCCCAGGAAAATGGAAAAGAACACTGCGAGAAGTCACAATTGATGAATGGAACCGGAGGTGGGTGACTTGTTGCCGAAAGGCAAGGAAGGGCGAAATAAATAAATAAATAAATAAATAAATCAGGGTTAAGTAAAAAACAACATAAAAAACAATTAGAGAGAGTATAATACTGAAAGGAATATGAAATGTGTATATGAATAGCAGCATATAAATATTATTTAAAAGGGTTGTTATTGGAATTTTTGGTAATAATGATCACAAATAAAAATTAAAAAAAATTAGAAATATACAATAATTTAGTCTGAGGAAATAATGAGAAGTGAATAAAAAACGGTTTCATATAAAATAATAATAGTAACTAAAATAGTATAAAATAAAAATATTAACTAAATCATAAGGAATGAATGGCATTTATTTATATGGCATGAATGATTTTAAACACAGTTCTGTTCTATAGAAGAACAAATAATAATAATAAAAATAATATAAAAAATTATGAGACCTTAGAAATGTGTTGCGATATAATGTTATATAAATAAAAAGCATTTTAGAGTAATTAATATAAAATAATAAGTTTCATTGCTTCCTAAAATAGATTCAAAAGGAACATAACTTAAAAAAAAAGGAAAGGTATTATTTGTCCTCAACTCCAAATGGAATCAAGCGATTTAGCCAAGTTTTTGTTGCCCATGGTGTATTGTATAATAACCTAAAACGCCCGTTGTGGGTTAACGAGTTGCAAGCTCAAATCCGGAATTTGCAACTAACACAGTTCTATTAATTAAAGTCAAGGCACGTGTGGAAGTTCTCTCTATGGTTCTGCTCCCAGCCAGCAAACTGCAATTATCTTCTCCCAATTCCTCCCTGTTTGTGTGCCTGTATCTTACCTATATTGTTTAAACAATCTCATTGCTTAACTCAGCGCAAATATTTAATTGAAATGAATCTGCGGAATAATGTTATCATATATTTTTTTGCAAACAAATAATAATAATAATAAATTTTTATTGCTTTTAAGTTTACAACTTTTAGCAAGAGGTTATAGTTATTTATATAGTACATACAAATTAAAATTATTCCTATTAATCTTAGTACCATTGCTTTAAGTAAACAAATAAATGAAGGATATAGTTTGTGGAAGGCACTTGCGGCCAACCTCTTGTTCTTTCCTTCTGACCTTATGACCAGACCATCACGTCCTTAATATCAATAAAAAATAAAAAAATAAAATTTGAAATGGCTGAATTTCGTGTTGTTTTTTTTTTTTTTTGTTTTTTTGAAAAATTCACTCTCCTGCAATCTCACTTGTCACATCATATTTTTGTGCGACCAAGATCAGCTTTTTTCTCCTTTCGCTTTTAGGCCTGCTGAAGAATATGAATATGAAGAATATGTTGAAAGAAGGATGGACTGAATGTTTTAGGAAACAAAGTGAATAGAAAATTTTTCGTTAATTATTAACATTAATTAATTTTACCTCTAACGTAGAATCGAAGATGTATTTAGGAAAATATAGTTCGTCATTATTTGGAATTCGTAAATGTTATATATCAACAATCAATATTGGTATGACACTGAGTTTTTGCGTGCAAATTTATTTTAAATAAAGACCAAAGAACAGAGAGATTCATACACATTTTTCATAAAGAATACTGGATTTTTTCTATAGTTTTGCTATCGAAATATATCGAAAATAACACTCCACATCGGTTTCTTTGTTCTTTCTTATAAATAACAATTTTTATAATCGTCCAATCCTTTGATGACCGTAATTTAAGTAAATCTAAATCTAACTTAGTACATTTTAAAAAGAAGCCTTACTTAATAGCACCTTAATCGTTACTGTTTTTATTGCATCTAGGCTGAAACCCTATGAACAATGAAACAAATTAATACATATACATATTTTATAATATGAATAATACTTTCCTGTAAAGGAGATATTTATTAAAAACATATATTTCTTATAAAGGAAATATTTATTAAAAATATATATTTCCTATAAAGGAAATATTTAATAAAAATGATTTTTTTAATGGAGAGCTGTTTTATTCCGTTAATGGAAAATTACGAGTGCCTACTTAATTAGAACCGCTCATTTCAAACTCATCTACCATTAAATTTTTAATAAAATAATCCTTTGATGAATCATTTAGAAATATTTTACCTTTAATCCGATTAAAAGTTTTTCAGGTTAATGAATTAGATTTAGATCCAATATTTGACCTGAGCCTTTCTTTTTCTTTTTTTTTTAAGTTTTTGTAAACCATACCTACATTATCCATTCAGCATTTATAATATGAATTATTTTTAATATTTATATTAAAGATAAAGTTATACAGTGCGTGAAATGATTGTTAGTTTTTACAAAAAGATAGATCTCGTCATGAAATTGCTAAAAAAAAAAAATTTAAAATATAATGTGGATGAAGGTTTTAGTGATTGACAAGCATGTGAGAAATCCAATAAAATGTTTTTTCAGGGGTATATTTTTTGAGCCAAGCCGTCCGTCCTATTGTTCAAGTAGATACCATGTTATGGGAAGTAATGTTACGGTAAGTATCCTGTTGAAATGACCAAGCTTTTGGCAGCTTTTTTGTCATATAGAAGGAAATGGATACTTCAGACATTTCTTTAAATTGCCGCATTAATAATTTCATTTTTTTATAAAAGAGGAGCAACATAGTAGCCGGGAAAGCATAATTTAACCCTACGTGTTTGACTATTTTGCATACCAGTCGCCACAATTATCTTCTTTCACCATTCCCAAATAAGTAAAATGTCGATTCGTCCGAAAAAGCTGATTTTTTCCATTGCTTCAGAGGCTAGTCGATGATCAAGACAAAACATTAGTTGAGCGGCTAATTCTTTTTTATATGAATGTTTTTTTCTCATACCGTCAAGTCCGAAAAATAGAATCTTAATCTCCTAGACTGCTTACGTCGAGCTCACATCTGACACGTTTCCTTGCTTGTCTAAACTCTGCAACCCCGAAGTTTTAACGGACGTCACCAACAGATTTCCTCCTCATGATTCTGTCAAATCTGGAGTATGCATGTATGTGGCACATCTTGTTGTATCACTCAAACCTACTTCTTCGATAATTTTTAAAATTCAATATTTAACGAATCTTGATCTTAGCTATTTTATGACGAAATATCTCGTTTTGTGAAAATCTTCTAAACTTGTAATGACCCATTTTTAAAACTGTACTAAAATCTTTTCCTGGAGTAATCCTTAACAACAAATAAGTACGGACCTTTTACAGCTAGTGTCAGGAAACTTTTGAACACAAGATTTTTTTTTTCAACTGTAAATATTTTTCTTTCTAATGACTGATTCCATTAAAACTAATTGCAATCCTTTATGAAGTTACAGTTCATTGCGGATTACAAATTAAGTTAATGCGCGTATAAATATTTTTTCGGAAACGAGCAACAACAATAAATTCAGTGCCCAGAAACCTTTCAGCACTACTCTGTACTGATTATTATTGCATTTTTAATGAACATTTCAATGCTTTCAGTCCTGTACAATTTATTGGATAAATATTTAGGAATTCATAAATAAATTTAACTTTAACCTAGATGCTAATTGAAAAGCCATTCGTTCAATTTTATTATCTAACTTTATCAAATAAAATCTTTAAATTAACATAAAAACGACATTTGCGCATGAATACAACGTACCAAAAACATTTAAAATAACGAAAGGCCAAAGATATTATATTCAAATTTTCATTAAAAAATATTTTAATAATAATGCCCTTTCTTTGAGACATGATCCAATACTTTCGCAGTAACTTCATTATCATCATCATATCGTTATTTATTTATAACTTTGAGTGGATGGAAAGCGGTCGTGTTTGTACTTAAGCGAACAAGATGCTGATTGGGCTATCATATTATTGAAACTTCCTTATTAAACTTCGGATGTATTTGCGGCCTTTTGAACTTCTATTAACAGGTTATTCCTTAACTATCTTGTTCAATAAACCATTTATAACATCTTTAGTTAAAAAACCGTCAATAGAAGAGGTGCTTTGTTGTTTTTTTGCTCCTTTATAGACGATTTATCTATGTATGCTCCTATTGATTAGCTAAGCTGTTGTTATTCGTAGGTGTACTTAAAAAGTGACCAAATCTTATCATCTTCTTTGTGCCTTTCAGCGTTGAGGTACCGCATCAACCCAGAATCTCCATATGTCTCTCTCTCTCTCTCTCTCTCTCTCTCTCTCTCTCTCTCTCTCTCTCTCTCTCTCTCTCTCTCTCTCTCTATCTATCTATCTATCTCTCTATTGCCAGGATCATTAGATCCTCTACATTCTTCCCAACTTGGAAATGTACTTGCAGTTGGTCTCCCTTGGTCTCCTTCTAGGTCTAGTGGCAAGAGGTTTGGCTACCATTCACTATCTTGGATCCTGCAGCATTTGATTTGACTCATTTTCTGGGCATAGCCAACACACAGAAAGCTTGTCGAAACTCTTTTTTCCATTTTTTTTTCAAGAGATACTGTGACCTATGTACAGTTTCGAAATTAATGCGATTAAAATGAGAGCTTACATGATGCTAGTGACGTACTGAGTTCGACTGAGCCTATGGGGACATGTTGGGCTGAAACAGCTCATAGCCGAAGGGCGGCAGTTTTATTTCGCAATTAGTTCCTTTCAAAAAGAGGAAATACTAACCAACAACTTTAATCAATTTTTCTTAAATCTGTTACTACCTTAATTTAATTTTTCTCCTTGGGAAAAAAAGGAGGGAGGCGGCTTCATTTTCCAGGATACGTCTGTGCCTGTAGGGTTATTAGGTTTTCCTTCTCCTTAGTATTACGTCACGGATCTTGCGTAATCGACATTAGGATTCTGCTTGGCGCAGGATCTTCCATGAAGCTGATAATATCGTTTTACCTACCTGGTTTCTTCGGAACAATGCCAAGCTTACGTTTCTCCCCTAAAAAGAAAAGCGTATAAACTTTCTTGGAGAGAACAACAATTTGAAAATTAACAATTTGAAAATATATTTCATTTCCTATGAGATTCCTGTTGACCGATCTTCCGCCTATGATTGTCCTGGAGAGGACATCTCTCTGTTTTTGTTACAGTTTAAGTGGTACTTTTGGATTTTTCGATTTCAGTTCAGAATAAGATGCCTCGTTTAGGCTTAAGTTCAACATTTTTTTCTTCAACCGCTTCAGCATTCCGTGAAAAAGTTGGCTTGATTGATAATTAGCTTTTTATTCTTTTACCTCAATATTAGCGCTTAGTTGCGATTGATTTTAAAAAATAGTTCTTGAGAACTTTAAAGTTGAGTAAGTACAATTTCGAATGAGAAAGATTACTTCTTCCTAATAACTTCGTACGTACTGTTCATTGAATTTCGAAGTATGGCGTAGTATTTACTTATAGACGAAGTATTTACTTCGTTCGTTGAATTTCGAAGTATGACGAAATTACCAGAATATTAAAAATCATGTTCTTAGATATATCAAATAGATCACTGGAGTTTGGAAGTAGTTGATAAAGCACTATTATACAGTCCAAGATTTATGTATTCTATTATTTTTTAGTGTAGATCATGTTATTTATTGAATTTATATTTTGAACTGTAGTTTTTTTCTTGTTCATTCTTTATTTATAGATGATGTTTGTTTGTTACACTTTGAATATATAAATAACCAATCCACTTATTTAAGAAATTACTTATCATGCCCAAATGTTATATTTATTTTTTCTCTTTCGTGCATCGATAGCCTAATGAAGTTGTTTATTTGAAATATTTGTTACCCGGCTTCAATGGAAACCGTTACCGTGGTGAGCTAATTTAGCCCCGAAACCGCCACAGTAAAATATTACATCAGATTCTAATTTCGAGGGTAGAGGATTAACTACGCGAGTAGTTAGTTCCATTGCTAGCAGTGGCTGCGGTCCAGATTAAAGAGATATATCCATGAATTCTAGAGCAGCGCTGAGATAAGCAAACTGGACGAATAACTTCAACTTTCCACCGCACAATGCTACTATATTGTTGCCACCTGTCGCGTTTTTTATATCTGGCTTTGTTTTTTCGTTATTACACCTACTGCGTTAATATAAGCGTCACTTTTTGGTATATTGGTTGTTTGTTTTTTATTTAGGGAGGGGGGGATGGGAGATTGTAACCAGTAACATCCGTTTTATAATTGAACCGGGTATTATTCATTTAGAAAAGCGCAATTATTTTGATACAATCGATTGTTCGAATGTACAATATATCGCACGCTGGGGATAATACTGTTAAATCTTTAAGCATAGAACTTGGGGGATTTGTCAAAGCTTCGCCCATCCGTTGCGATCGCATTACTTTCTTTGGTTTTTATATCTTTGTTCTAATGAATTTGATTTCTATATCTCTTATGTTAATCCAGCTTTACTCATTGGTGTACATAATTCGGACATAATATGTGCAATATAATATGCATATTACAACGTTATTCTTCCTAGCTTATGATATGATTACAGGGTTATATTAAATCATCCATTTTTGGTAGCCATCTGGTGATGTCTCGGAAAACCTCATTCATTAATATTCCTATATCTTACCCTATATATTTTTTTTGCTATCAAATATGTTATAAATAAAAATTATATTACGGCCGGATTCAGAGAAAATTTTAAAACATGTTTTTCTCCTATATTATTGTCATAAACTCCATTGTATATTTTATATAAGTTGATTTAATTGAATTTTAAAAGTGAAACATGTGACAACATACTTTTGTATGGGTCTAATTTTAGATGAGTTCGGATGATGGAGTAGTATACCCCGAGAACTTTGACAATTATCCACACAAAAATAAAGAATTTGTTTTTATCGTTTTCATTCAATTTGTAAATAAAATATATTGAAGAATTCTTTGAATTAATAAATAAATTAATGGCAAAAGTTTTATATAGGATCCTATTTTTTATTTAATCAATTCTCCAACTAGTGGGGGCAATGATTTCTCAAGGAATTGATTCTATAAATCGTTCACAGATATGAATACAAGTAAGTTTACTATTTTATTAGAACTTTTGTGCATTTCACTCTCTCCAATTTCCCGCAGAAGTCATTAAGGTGGAGCAAATTGACAATGTTGGAGGGGGATACTAATCAAGCTTGGAAAATTGAATTTCTTGATAATGGTCTCAGTCATTTTCTCTCCCCTTTCCATATTTTACGTCTATTATTCAATCACTATGTATTACCAAGTTTTATTTTATTTAAATATACATTTTCTTGTCTCTTTTGATTATTATTATTAATATCTTTGAAACTATAATTTTCCTTTATAATTACGACGCTAAAAGAGTTTACTAACCCTGGGCAGATCCAGGGGGGGGGGGTCATGACGGGGTCATGACCCTCCCTCAAATATTTTGGCTTTTTAATTTTTTTTTTAGTTTTAAACGAATAATGCAATTAGGTAGTTACTATGCCCTAATCATTACACCTGATAAAAGAACGTTTATTTTTTTAAGGTTTCTTTTATTTCTTTCTAAAGCTTTATGATTTTATAATAATGAGGATGGATCTTTGGAAAGCAATTGAGCAAGATGTTATAGCAATAATTAAAAACACAGTGATTGATTATATTAAATCTATTACTGTTTATGTTATAATAACTTAAATAAACAATATTCTAATCTAATATTCTATTCTTATAATAAATATGTTAGTTTTGATTTTATTAAAAACATAGCTGACGTTGCAATAGTTTCTTTTCCCGTTTTATTATTTATCTCTTGATCAAACACAGATTGCTTGATGTCAAAACAAAACAAGTCGGCTAACAGACAAAACACGGGTTGCATGTTGGAGTCACTTTTACTCGCGGTTTTAAACCATCGAAATATGTAACAAATCGCGCGAGGTCGATGCGACAAGAGCAACAAGTCACAATTAGAAAGTTATTTGGTATAATTGAATATTTTAGTTAATTCTGCAATTATAGTTAATATTTTAGAAGAATAGTTTTTAATATGTTTATTTTCACTTAGATATAATAATTTTTATTATGTTATTCTTTTTTTTTAATGTATATTTTATATTTTCTAGGTTTTGCGATTTTGATGTTTCTGGTCAATACTCATGGCGGAAGATCACCACCTGAAGGACGATGCCGCCTCACTACTGTATTTAAAATGCTGGGTGCCGATTGCTCAAACATAAATTTAGTCAACATTCCAAGTCAAACTAAAAGTATAGAGGTGAGTAATTTAAGTTCTTGTTTACGTTCCGTATATTGCTTTCATACGATACAATACAGGTATTGGAGTAATAGTTGAGTGTGATCATAAGTAGCCTTCATTTGATTCTTTGATTCAACTTCAATTTCTATTCTAAGTTTGGAAGTCCTGTAGCCATATAAAATAAAATTAAAATAACAATATATTCGAAGAGTCAGAAAATCAGAAGGCCAAAAGGGGTGGTGATTGTGACAATTAATTAAAGTTTTTAGGCACGATTTTTTTTTTTTTTAATTTTTAAATACTTGAAACTAATTACTAATTACTTCAATTACTAATTGAAATTCAGTCTTTATATTTATGTTAAAACTCTTTGGAGAGGAGGGGGCTGAGAGTTTCAATGTGATGTTGGCAGTTTTAAGGTCTTTGATTTTCTTGATACTGTCATGTCATTGTTCTAAGTTCTGAACTCACAGGGAATTAAAATCTGTTGGAATCTTTCTTTTTAATTTTTGTCTTTTAATCTTGAGCTGATTAAGTTACAGGGAGTGTGGAAATGGAGGATGTGAAAGAACAAAAAAAAATTACGATGATGAAGTGTTAAAGGGTGAAATGTGTATATAAGCTTAATATACTTCATTTTCCCTTCACCTTATTCCACACCATTGGTTGCATGATAGGGGGAAAAGGAAAATAAGTTATAAAGTAATATAAGTTACATTTTTTTACCCATGAGCGGTTCCACGGGGGGAGGGGGGTCATAGGGGCCATAACCCCTCCCCAAATATTTTTTGTATTTTTAAAGGAATAATGCAATGACATTGCTGCTAAAACATAAACATAAAACTGTAGATTTACTATTGCAAGGAAATAATCCTTTAAATAAATTTGAAAACAAAAGTGCTGTCAGGCGGATGGCTACACCTAAGTGTGAGACTGGGGAGGGTCATGATCACCCCCAAATTTTGTACTAAATCTGCCCCTGGTTTTATCTTCCACTAATAGTCTTTTACCGCATCTTTATAGAAACATTAACTGCATTTCATAAAACATACCAGATACCATGTTTTTTATTACTGACATTTTAATTTTCAGTTTTTTATTTGCTTATTTTATATATAATTTTTCAGGTTTTAGATGCTTCAGTTAATAGGATAAGGATTCTTAAGAATAACAGCTTCTCAACATACACTTCCCTCAAGTTTTTGTACTTAAATGACAATTCTATTACCATAATTGAAGCTGGGGCATTTGTTCCTTTGGAAGAGCTAGAAGTTCTTGACCTCAGCCTCAATGCTATTAGGGATCTTCCAGCAATGATGCCTTCTACTCTTCGTAGAATATATATTTCAGAAAATCCATTGGTAAGCAAATATGTGATGTATTTTTTCATTAATGCAAATATGTTATTTAAAAAATAAAACTCGTTTTCTCTCTAATAAATCTATTGTATTATTTTAAATTACTCAATTGATATTTTATTAATTGTATAATATTGTATTGAAATAACCAACTAAAGTTTTAGTTGAAATAGACGAATTAATATTTTTATTTTAAATAATTTGAAACCTTTATTTCCAGGAGTCAATACCATTGGGTGCAGCAGTATCATTGACTTATGTAAACTTATCTGGGTGTCGGCTTGCTGAACTACCTCATATTGGAGAGTTACCTTTGTTGGTAGAACTAAACATCTCTAGTAACCCTCTCACAAACCTAACAGTAAATAATTTAGCCTCATTTTGCCATCTTGAAACACTTCGTCTCCCACAAGAATTATTGGATTCAAAATATATTTCTTCATGTGACTGTGTCAGAGTTAAAAGGTGGACTATTGAACATTCAATACTAGTTATACCCAATTTCAATTGCACAGTTTATGGTAAGTCAATATTTTAAGATTTAGTAAAATTATATAATGTAATATAAATGTAATGTAGATTCAAAAAAACTAATATAAAAGCAGTAGCATTCCACATTGTTTGGATTATAAAACGTCATAAGCAGTTGATTTGAATTTTAAATTTTCAAATTTTCACCCCTACCGCCATGTTGGCAGCAGATAAATGAAGCTATAGCGCTACCTACATGGTACCCTTACTCTTGGGACTGAACTCATCTTTCCTCTATTGTTTTTATCACTTGAACCAATTTTAAATGAATATACAGCTTTTTTTTGTTTTGTTTTTTAAATACTAATTCAAGATGTATGTGGGTCATTTCAAAGTTATGGGTTATTTTGATCCAGGTGATTTTTAAATAAAAAAATCTCTGTGTTCTACCGTTTTTTTCCCATCAAGTGCTACAATGTGGGTCCCTTAACAAGTCCTAAAATCATGCACTCACAAGAATGGATATTTTGGGAAATATTGCTTTTTCAAAATTTTGAGAAATTAATCGTTTGTGGGGAGTGAGAAAGAACTGGTAAAATCAAAATCCATATTTATATTTAAGTATATAAAGAATTATGTGCTAAAGATCTATATTGTAAAAGATCCATTAAAAAAAGGAAAAACGATAATTTAAAAATAAATTACAAAATTTTTTATTAATCTACAATGATTAACAAAATCATCAAATTGATGTGGACCTGCCTTACATTGCCCTACAGAACTTCCTGTATGGAATGTATTGTGTGTACTTACTAACCCTTGCAACTAGAGTTCTCAAATCTCATCTCACTCCCTCGAAAAAATTTTCCCATCATTTGTAGGGAATAAAGTTGTAGGGAGTGAGTTTTCATGCGTGGTGTTAGAGAGGATACAGATTTTCTCATCTTATAAATATCTCACGCTATGTCTACCTTTATGTTGTCATGAACTGATTATCATCAATGGATTAATGACTTTACTTAATTGACCAAAAACAATTTTCTTCAAGGAACATGTGTTTTCTGATGGAAACAAAATTAAGTGTCTGACAGCTCTTTTGTAGCTGTTTCCCTCATTTTTTTCAAAAAGTGAAATAAACCTTTTCCTGACTTTGGAAGGGTATTTAAGAAAATGTTTAGTGTGTGAGAAAAAACTGTGACAAGAATAAAACCTATCAGGTATATGGTTAAAGGATTTTCTTTTCATGTTATATCCAGATATTATCGAAAAGAGGAGTACCATGGAGGCAAAAATAATTTTTTCAATAATAAATCCATTCAGTTAGTGTAAAATAAAATTCAAGATGTTCAAAACCTAGCCCATGTTTAGGGAGTAAAAATTGACGTAGTTAACAATTTTTCATGGTGAATATTATCAACTTTTTGACCTCAGATTAGTGGATCTATAAATCAGCCAGTTTGCTTTATCTTTCCGAACTTTTTGAACTTTCTATGACAGACAGTCTAGCCATAGAGGCTGTGCTACACAAAATTACCCATATTTATTAAGTTGTTAAAAAGGTTGTAAGTCGATAAAAAACACGTATTTCATCTGTTTGGGTCAACAGATTTATGAGCGAAAAACTATTTGTCCTGATCATCGAAAAAAGACCTCGTGTGTCACAATCCTTTGTTGAGAATTTTAATATGTAGTAATAACTAATTTATTGCAACTGGGAAGATAGTAAAGCGTTCTTAAGTGATCAAGAGTGATCACCTATCAGAACCAAATCATCGATGTAACCGAGCACAGATATATTTCCTGCCAGATTCAAGACCATTCCGGTACGTGTCACCTCCCTATTGGCATATTCCAGTGCTAAATTAAATAAATCAGCTGATAGTGAATCCAGTTGTTTCAAATCACACCAAACCTCTCAGAAAAATAGTTATGGATCCTAACTTTATTTAGTGTTTTGGTCATACACATTTTTACTAAATTTAATATCTTTTTTGTTATTCCCAGCTCAGTCAATATAAGTACAACTCAGTTATACTGTCGTTTTGTCTGTAATATTTGCTGGAGGGAAAATATTTGGTCAATTGTTGAACTGTTAAGTTACATTGGGTTAAATTTTAAGAGTAAGGGCACTTCATTCATTGCGCTCCTGGTAGCGAACACAAATAAACTCATGAAGTTTATTATGGTTTTACTTTTTTTATGGTTCTATAATAAAAAAAAAACTTAAAAATTGATGAATACCTCCAATAGAGAAGTACAAAAATATTTTTAGACTATGATCAATTCATATATAAAATTTTGTTTGGAAATGATAATTTAATTTTAATTTAACTATATTCTTCAATTCCCATCTCTTCTAAATTCTACATTTATTAGCATTTCAATGGTTTTTATCACTCCCTTGTTCTTTGTTTTTAAATCTGTAATATTCCATTAAATATATTTACATATTGTTAATAGAGATTCTGTTGTAGATGATGAAACGGCCTGTATCAATAATTCAACTGAAGAAGCTAGAACTTTTGCAGCCTGCCAGATGGCATTACAGCAACATTATGCCAGCCATTGGACTGCCATGGCATGTGGAATTGCTATTATTATCATATGTGCTGTAGTCCTTACCATAGTGTGGAGAAGGCGTAGGCGCCCTCCACCACAACCTCATAGAAATCCAGAACAGGAAGCTGCATTCAGGACAAGGAAACTACTTGAGGAAGCTCCTAAATCAAAATTTTGACAGAATGTTTGTTCTAATGGAGCTTTGAATGAGAATGAAACTTTTGTTTGAAATTCCAAATTCTATTCAGTAAACATTAAATAGAATTCATTGATAAAAATAGAATTCATAGCAAAGGTTTAATGAAATGATAAATAATTTTTTGCAGACAATCAAATACTTTTAAATATCTCTTCATTTTCTTGACTGACAAAGGTCATTTGTAATATTGTTTTTAACCGTGCTATACTGCATGCTTCCATTTGAAAAGTACTTAATTTTTTTTATTAAAAATATCATTTTATTACTTTTAAAAACCACCATACCTTGACATGACCTATTGAATAAATTTAGATTTAGTGTAAATTACATACCTTTTTTATTATTATTTTGTATTTGTGTTATCATTCTAAGGTTGTTCATATAAAAACTTTGTGTAATACTTGTAAAATTGTTATAGATTTTAATTTAAATTAAAGTTGTTACGCAAATTAATCGATGTTGTATTAAATAATAGTCTATCTATATATTGTAAATTTTTAGTATTGATGGCTGTTTATTGTTTCTGTATATTTGTATATTTTTATAAAATAGTTATTTTTGATTTGTTAAAATATGAAGTATTAACTATTTATTCATAGAGTAGGGGGGTTGTTTCTGGTTATAAATTATTTTTTAAAAAACATTTTTTTAAAAAAGATTTAAATTATTGATTCAAAGTGATTCAGTCGATAAAATTGACTTGTAGAGTTATCTTCTAAAACTTTATCTGTACTAAACTTGTCTGGTACAAGTTAGCCGGAGTGATTCGAAGAAATATTTTTAAAAGTCTATTTTCCTGAAATTTATTTGTTGCATATTCATGATAGAATAATATTAGTGTAGTTGAATAAATGTATTCGCTGTTGTCATTGATGTATATATTCTAACTGACAGTGTCAAAATGTGTATATTTGTCAGTACTGCGGTTCAATAATTATCATTACATCTTTACTCTGAACTGTTACATTCTTGTTAATAAATAATCAATGCAATGAGTAACATTATCTAGTAGTTATATAAATAACCCCATTACATTTGTTCATCTTAATAGTTAAATATCCTTATAGCTAAGTATCCTACTATCAAATCTGGATTTTAATATCTATCACTTTAGCCTCTAATTCCTAAAACAAAACCGATATATATGTATATAAGTCTGTTATAGAGATTCTTTAAGCATTATGCAGCTGTTGTCTACTTAAAATTGTACTTCTCTGATATTGCATTAGTCTAGTTTACGAAAATATATACATAAGTACTTACATTATTTAAAAATTGTTAATGTCTTGAGTTTTCTAGATGAAGAAAAAATATTACGTTCATGCTCAAGTTTTTTAAAATAATAAATTAATATCTATTATCAATTTTTTAAAGTGTACTTATTTTTACAATACTCGACTTCGGTGTAACTTGTGAAAAACTCAGTCAAAGAACATAAAATACAATAACTACATTATACTGTTATTGGGATTGATTAGTTTAATACTGTTGTGATATTACTTACTTGATGTACTTTTATGAATTAAATATTGTAAATAATTCTTTATTTTCTGTAATTATTTATTAGGTTTATTTTTTCACTTTTATTTCTTAATATTATGAAATTTCCTTCTAATAAAATTTTGAAATCCTTAATTATTTTTATTCCTGAAAATGTTTTACAAGCTACCTTTACCTTTTATTTTCGTAACTTGGTTACATCATATAAAATGGCAGTTATGAAAATAATAGTTATTAATAAAATATGAATGAATATAATGAAGTGGAAATTTTTTGAGGGTGGGATCATAAAGATTAACACTTAGATGTAAAATAGCATATATGTAATTGTGCACACCATTTAGACCCAGTTTTAGTTATTCATCAATACTGAAGGCTAAATATTTCTTATTTATGAACAACATATAAACTTATAACATTATTAAAATTTGCAATCTGCTAAATGCTTTGCAATAAGCGAATCTTGAGCATTCCGTTATACGAGTATTGGTTAATTTAGCTGGTCTCCTGGCCATCTCCTTTGTAGTCGTTGGGATAGGCTGTACGAGTCGTTACAATGTATCAAATTTTCTGTCAGAAGATTAAGTTATAAGTCAGTCTGTGGTGAAAGTTAGTGTATTTTTTTTAGCTGTTGCTGCAATTGTTGGGATGTTTAAATCAGTATATCGTGCTGGCATCAAATGGTTTTTTAACTGAACCCCACAGTTCAATGTTGTAAGTCCATATCGATTTAAATAAAACTTTTTACAAATTTAATTTCTTTGTTAAAGATAATCTTGATCATTTGTCAATTAACCCAGATAAAACCATACCTTCTATTTAGTTCTTTTCGTTTTAGCCTAATGTGAGTTTGACAAGTCAGTCTCTTGTCCAGATGAAAATGTAAATCTAATTTCTTCAGATGCCGGAAACGTTTAAGTTTGAACACAACATGCATCCCACCATCACACCCAAGATAACCACCATTAAGAAACTCAATAAAGAACAATATGAAATGTTTGAATAAAAATTCTAAAAAAAAAAAATATTAATCAGGTAGAGATAACGCTTTGATGATAATGATGAATGTACATATAGTTGCAATGAGATTAATAATTTAGAATTTTGTTTTTCAAAAACCAGATTAATTTTATATGGGTATAGTTGCTGTTAACAGTATTGGAGAAACACCAGGACAATCACACAAATATCATTTATTGCTTCATCTACAACGCTTCGGCTTTGTCGCCATTTTCAAGTCTGAAATTGGTTTAATCAATTAAACATTATTAATTAACAAAATTTCAAGAATAATAAATAACAATAGTAAAAAATTCTAAAAAATCTGTTTTCTTAAAGAAGGAAGCACCATTCAATAGTTTAACCATTTACTAGGATACTTGCTTAAGAATGTATTTTCAATTAAAATTTTTTTTATAAAATTTGTTTAAATATGATTTAAAAATTATTTGTTCCTTTTAAAAAAATTAGGTTATCATAATAAATAATTATAATATAATACAATAAATTAAAATACCTCAATCTGAATAATGATTTTATTTATCCAGCTTTTTAAACATTGCCTTCATCAACCAAAATAAAACTTCTTTTTTTTTAATATATATATAAACCATTAACTGGTGTCATATATGAGGATGAAAGACTTAAATTGTGTAAATGTTCATTGCCCACCCAAATCCCATGTTAACCCTCATGTCTTAATACCTCCCTTATTGTAAATAAACTAGGAATATATAACTATCGATTTAATAAAGTTTCCCTACTTGTGTTTCTATTTTACAAATTATTCTGAAAGAATTAAAAAAAAAAATTGTTTTTTACATTTTTTTCTTATATACTATTGTATTTTGTTTAATATTTCTGTATAACATTTACCTAGATTCTTGGTATCTGTTTTAAAATTTACCGCTTTGTTAATATTTTGGGTAATATGTATCGCCTTCATCAATTTAAAGGTTTATTATCATACCAAAAATCAGCTTCGATGTACATCCCCTTATGCCCAAAACTTACCCTCAAAAACGGTGTTTTGAGAAATTAAAGCAGTTGTTTTCAGTAGCACAAGTATTGCTCTTCAAAATATTCAAATAATAAAGAGAACACAAAACGTTAGAACAAACTGTAAGGAAAACAATCATGTGTGAATCATTAGTCTATGACTTCCCAATCTTGAGAAAATTAGTTTTCTGTCAGAGCTTAAAAACTCAAAAATCGGCCTGAAAGGTGAAACAAAAATGGCTGCCATTTTGAAACGGTTGATTTAAAAATAAATTGAAAACATTTAAAAATAATTGTTTTGAACTACTGATTCATATGTAATTGTTAGTAAAATTATAAAAAATTTCTAAAATGATCTAGCAACCACCTTTGGACCACTTTGTAGGGATTGACCCGAATGCAAGAGCAACTGTCAAAGGGTCTATAACAACATATCGCACCCTACGTTCCGCTTAAGTAACAAAAGGCACCCCTTTTCATAGTTGGTATATTTACTTACCCCATAGGGTGCGGTGCGGCATTGTTAAAACATAAGGAAATCCTTATGATACTGGAGATTTGGCTTGGAAATATGTGAAAGTAATTTCTAAAATGAAATAACACTAATGGTTATGGTATGAAGCTTTTCCTCATCTCCTACCTCTAAGACTCCCAATTTTCTTCCTCTTTCTTTTTCATTCAAGAATTCAAGGATTTTCTTTTACGTGAAAATGCTAAACATACGTTCCTCACAAAATTTTTTGTTGAAGAAGAGGAGAAGATGGAAAAATGTTTACAATACTTGTAAACATAATCAATGTACACACAGATACAATAATTGTAATCTATAAGTATTAAAATTAAGATTAATTTTAATGAAGGTTATTAAAGGTTTTTCCATGTTACAACCCTTCATATTCAAGTATGTATCTGAGCAACGATTGAACTGCTAAAATTATAAAATCATGTAATTGTAATACATTTTTACTTGCTAAATAAAGACCTTCAGATCAAGAACCTAGTTATTAGTTAGTATAATGATGTAAAAATGATGAATGATACAATTAATAATTTTTATGGAATTAGTGAAAAGAGGAAATGAATGGAAGAGTGAATGATATAGAATAATAAATAACACCTGATATGATTCTAATATTCAGATAAACTGTGATTTTAAAATGACCCTCTCACTCGCTTATCTAGTATCCCTTGTGCTTCCTGTTACATTTGTAACAAAATAGCCTAGTTTAAATGTAAGTGGAAAATGCAGAAGTTGATAAAATAAAATCCTAACAAATAATTTGAAAAATATAGAAAAAAGGTGATGCACTACTGATATTGTATAACTCCAAAATTAAATGAATTAATAGTGAGTTTAATGTAAAGAGGAAATACAAAATGAACATAAAATGGGCTAGAAAAATGGAATATGGTTGGGACAAAATGCTGTCAATAAAAGATGGATGTTGATACTTAAATAATTAAGACAAAGTTGGAGTAAAATTTAAATGGTATAAGAAGTGATATGTACTTTAAAAAAATATATATAAAAATAAAATACAATAGAAATTCATAGAGAGATGGGGTGGTTATAAGAATAATTTAATAAATCAATTAAAATGTTGACACTTCCATGAATAGGCTTATTTCATGATTGGAGTAGGAAGGACTCAAGTTTTGTCAAAATCAAATGAATGGTTGAGAGATAAAGAGTATGCGAAGAGTTTTAAAGCTGTGCAGACAATTACGAAAGGAAATAGTATATGTATATAAGCTGATCTATAGTCTTTGAGGAGATTTTTGGTTTCTCCAATATAAGAGGAATTGAAGGTAAGGTATTTCATGGATATGGTATACAATCTGAGAGCAGTGTATAGGAAATTGTAGAGGAGTATAGAGTTTTTAAAATAACTCATGTAATTTGAAGGCTAGGTACTAGTAAGGGTTAGTTTAACATACATTTTTTCATGAATTTATTAAATGTAATTTTTCCAGTTTAAGGTAATGAATGGTCTCCAGACAAGGTGGTAGGCTGAATTCATGAAAGAAGTGTTTTATATGGGTCAGAGACTTGAAGTTGTAACCAGCTACAGGTTTCTTGGAGTAATTTTGACTCCTCGGTTGACTTTTATCCCCCACTTATACAGAATTTCAATATTTAATAGGATATAAATTTTTTATGATAACATAACAATAAAAAAAAAAAAAAAAAAAATAGCAACCCACAATCTGCGACCTGAATTTACTGATGTACTTGTTAAACTTTCAGTTCCTTAATGAAGGTATAGGAGGTAAACTTCTTTTTAAATGTGAATCTTCATTACTTTCCCTTCTAAAATTTTCCTTCTTCTAATTATTCAATTATAGATCTGGTTTGCCTTATTAATTCTATTTCTAACTTAATTTTCTACTTTACCTACTTCTATCTACTGATAATGGTTCCTAAGAAGGGAAAGTAGTTTGCCATTTTAAGAGCTCCACTGCTGCAAAACATATATGTGTAATCCTATTTTTGCATGGATAAACAAACACTTTCTTTTTGACAGTACTAAGAGACATTACATATGTATTTAACTCCTCTTTTAATACTGCATGGGCTTTTTTTATAAAAAATAGCCTATATAGAGTTTATCAAGAAGGATAATGTCATTTGCATGAAGATTTGTACTTTTTGGATTGAGCCCTAATAAATGTTTGGAGCCTATCTAACCTTCCCAGATAACTTAAACATTTAATAGGATCTTCTGCTACTACTATTTATGTAATCTATGATGCTTTTTTGGCATTTGTTGGAAAATGTCATTTTCTGGAACAATGATTCATGTCCTGTACAATTATTTCACCTGACTTTAGCATTGAGATTCTTATTTAGTGTAACTCTTTCCTTTCATCAATATTGTATCATGGTTTTCTCTATGGCACATAATATTATAGCTTCCTTCATAGCAAAATACTATCTTGTTTCAACCTTACACACATAAATTTCACAATGTCCAGATAGACTAACGGGTACCTCCATAGAAATTTATCAAATGACTATTATGGGCTTTATGTTACTCAATTAACTTTTTAGCACATAGTAGAATGTTCAAGGAGTGTGCAAAAATAAATAACACTCAACAATACATTATTCAATCCAAATAAGAAAATTTTATTGAAAATACATGTACATTATATCTCAGCTCATGGTATTATATCAGCCTTTTCCACTTCCACCCACCTTCTTCCCTCCGGATAATCTGCAATCATGGTTTTGGGAAAAAATTTATCTGCAACAAAAAATAATATGGATTTAAATATATTGAAAAGTTATATAACATTGCCCCTTCTGATTCAACGACAACTTTAGAGATGAATCGTCTATTTCAGAGTTTTGAACTTAGTCTTGGTATAATGATATGACATCAAACTGACCAAGAAGAAATCATAAAATAAATTATTACACTCAATAAATAGTAGATCATCTATTTCGTGAGCTCTTTTTCAGGGACATCTCATCAATAATTTACAATTTAAATTTTAAAAAAAAATTCATAATAAGGTATCATTATCATTAATAAATATTAATTAATTACCTTTGAACCATTTTTGACAAAGCATTCACGAACAAGTCGACCAATAGCACATTTTTCATTAGCATCTTTAACTACAGCTTTAATGAAATAAGATAAAATAATAAATTAATATATTTCAGTAAAAACATTATAATACGCACTATTATTTTATTAGTAAGTTAATCTGATGAAATAATACCTTCTTTGGTACAAGTTTCAATCATGTTATTGGCTTTTGTGAGTTCATCTGGGGAATTAGCAAAGCGATGCTGTGCCAACCCTTTTGCAGCAAGTTCAATAAATTTCCCATCTTTTGTCTAAAAAGTAAGATTAATCACTATAAAGTCATAGTTGAATTAGCTTCAAAGTAATCTGCACCTTTACTTACAATGTTTAGTCCATTGTACATACATTCCAAGAAGCACTAGAACAGAAATATTTAGTAATAAAAAGAAATTTTTTTAGTTCAATTTATAGGTAAATGATGAAACATAAAGAAATTCCAAAGATTCAAGTTCATTAGTAGTATCTATTAAAGAATTACCATTTAGTCAATACAAATTTGTTATTTTAAATCCCAGTCCT
This sequence comes from Aelia acuminata, assembly GCA_911387785.2. NCBI lineage: Eukaryota > Metazoa > Arthropoda > Insecta > Hemiptera > Pentatomidae > Aelia > Aelia acuminata. The sequence continues at coordinate 179,996,122 of OU426978.1, forward strand.
TTCCCCTACCACAAAATCAGGGAGATCTTATTCAATTTTCATCTAAAAATATTTCTTGAAAACATATTTATTCAACCCCCCTGCTTAGTAATAACTTAGTAGCCTATATTAAAAAAGGAAATTAATATTACAACATGGCACAGTTGTGTGTTTTATTTGTAATATTTTTTTTATATTATTATTATTAAAAACCTGGATGTAAAAAGAGGGATTTTTCTCCAGACTCTTATTTCTAAGTTTATTCCAGTTTTACTTATAATTGTTATGCCCAAATACTAAATAGAATGGAATTTATATCAAGTATATGTAATTGATTTTAAAATAAATTTCTGAATATGAATATTATTTTCCAATGGCCTCATTTTCAAAAGGCCAGTTGTGTTATTGTGGAGGAATATATTTATTCATTTGCATACAAAGTTGAAACTAAATACCTATGTAGTATAAAAAAGTGGGAAGAGAGTTTTTTTAGTCATTCATTGCACTTGAACATTTTTTTTTAATCGCCTTAAAATGTTTAAAAATATACTTAAGAGTGTAATACATTTTTTTTTAAATTATTTCATCATAACGTATTCAAAATTATTTATTCTTATTTGCACATTTTGTTAGTTATAATAAAATTAAGGTATTCTCTAAGGATATATATCATTACATTTTCTCTGTATTTTTAACATCAAATGAAGTTTAACATTGTTATTTGTATTTGTTTATAACATTTGATTTATTTATAATTGTATAACAATTAAATGTATTAAAATAAAATAACAAAATAAAACTCACCTTTTCAGCTTCAGTTTTTGGAATGGCTTGGTTAGAAACTATCTTTGCTTGCTCTGAAAAAGTATTTGGTACTGTTAGAGAATAATTCGATAAAGATTTTTACTGTCATGAAAAAATATGTATTTATTTATAAGAGGGAGCACTAATTTTGACACTAATTCTAAAAACCAAACAGTCAATTTGTAATTTAATTTTTTTTTTATGAACCGAAAAATCTGGTTTGATGTGTGCAACTCATAACTTTCACTCACCAACTTACTTAGATTAGAAGTTGACGTGTTTAGTTAAATGCTATTCCTCAAAGACACACATTTTTCCACATTCATTTACTTATATTTGTTTCTATTTGCTCTCTAAAGTTCACTAAAATTTGTTATTATTAAATAAAAGTTTTTACTTGTAATATAATAATAATAACTTGGCAATGCGTGCATAATACTCCATCGTGTCTGATTTTATTTACTATTTAGTTACCATGAAACAAATAATTTCCATTAAATGAACAGAACATCTTTAATTATAAACAATGTTCTGTCATTAAAGGCGTACTGCGCATGCGTGGGCTCAACGTTGACGGAATATTTTTCTTTTTTTCTCATGCATATGTTTACTTGATTTTTTCATATTTAATATTTAGCCATTTCTTATTTTTAGGTGTAAGGAGATACAGTTAATTTCTCGATAGAAACAAAATCAAAGGTACTTGATAGGAAAACAAAAAAAGGCCCTTCCCCATTTAAGCCCACACTCAGAACATTTTAATAACGACAAAGCTTACCTGATTTTAAAGAATGCTTGATTCTCATTAAACATGACGAGTTTAATCAAAAGCAGTTTTTGAGAAAATCGATAAAAATGGGAAACAAAGTTATAAAATAAAATGCCCCCTCCATTTGATCAATTTTGATGAAATTTCGGCTATCACATCGCGGGCATATACATACATCAAATACCAAGATTGATCAAAATCATTAGAGCTGTTTTTGAGAAAATAAAAAAAAAACGTAAAAATGGAAAAAAAGTTATGAAATAAAGTATCCCCTCTGTTTGACCAATTTTGATGAAATTTATGCTGTCACATCGCAGGCATTTACATACACTAAATACCCAATTTCAGGTTCACACAGTTTATATGTTTTGAGCTAGTCTGTTTACACACACAGAACATTTCTTGGGACTTGGTAATTTGGACTCAATTTCAGGTTCATACGGTTTACAGTTTTTGAGTCAGTTATTTTGACTCCGGGGACCCCAAAACATATATTTCCGTTGAAAACCGGAAGTCGAAATTTTTCACGATCGCAATACTTTCCCTTACCATATAATTCATATATAGGTAAGTGAAAGTAAAAATTAAAATTATTTGCTTAAATAAATATTTATTTTGATACATTTTTTGTCATTTTTCATCTATCCTTCAAAGTTTATATGCAAAAAATATATATTTATAATAAATAAATAAAAATAAAAAAAAAGAAGAAAAAGTCTCTAATCTATTTTGATGCTTACAGAATATAATAATATTGAAGAATATTTTCATCTAATATTGTCCATAAATTTTCAATCATAAAACTATAAATATTACATAATGTAACTTTTTTTATTCAGTTTAATATTTATTTAATGCCTTTTTAATGTTTTTACTCCACCTTTCAAGCAAGTCTACCTGATAATAAGTTTTTATTACATGAGTAAAAAAGAAGAAGAAATAAAGATGATGTCAGTTAAATTAAAAAGTCAGTCAGAAGGTTTTCTCAAGCAGCCATCGATAAAGATTTCTATTCTTTATGCAATTTTACAAATAATCGAAATAAACTATTAAGACATTTTGGTTATTTTTTAGATTGGTCAATTGCATTTTTTTTTCAAATTTACCTAACAGAAATTTTGAACAAGCTGAACTAATTTTATTAATTAAATTCAAAGGTACACACATATTTCATCCTTGAAAATACACCAAAAATATCTCTGAATTTATGAAATATTACATAGTTTTACTGATTTATCACACAAAAAAAATCATCTACTTATGAGTTAATATGACTTATTTAAAACAGAATTTTTATCAAGAACTCAACTCTTAAAACTTGAGAATTATATTAACGTACCTGCTGTAATTTTTGTTGCTGTCTTACATGATTCTGTCAATGCTAGGACTTGTTCTTTGATTTTATGCTTAATTTCTTCAGGTGATTTAGAAGCAGTAACCCCCCCTGCTGGTGTCGATCCACCTGATGGCTGTGGGGTTGTAGGCTCTGATGTGGTATCACACTGAAATAAAATCATTAAATAAAGAGAATAAAAATAAAATACAACTGGCAAATAATTCAAAAATATACTACCTTTGCTACAATAAATAATGTCATAAACAAACTCAAGCTAGTGAATGTTTTCATATTTGGAAATTAATGAAGCACCTTGTCTGTTTGCTAGTGCTCTACTGGGTTGGGAAGGGAGGAAGGCCTTACTTTTATAGACTCTCAGCGGAAGTGTCATCATTCATTAAACTGTGAGGGAAATTGCCAACTGACCATGGCTAAGGGCTCCTATTGGCTGAGATGTATGGAAGATTCCAGAAGGCTTCTCCCTACTAGACATGAACAATTTTCTTTTTAACTCAGTCCATTAAACGTTTGTTATCCTGTTAGTGACTTTATCTATTTTTCAATTTAGAAGATTGCTGTCACGTGACCTAGGCATGAGGTATGAACAATTGATATGTATATTCTGCTCTGGTAATGGTAAATTCTTATGTACTTTTTATTTTTGTTTAAAAAGCAATGATAATTATAAAGTATAGAATAAGTTTTAGTAATTTTTAATATTGGTATACAAATACCTTTAAACACATAAAATCAAGAATATATTTCATAAATAGATTTTTTTTTATTACTAAATAGGACAAAATCCTCTTTACGAGATAATTAAAAAATAATTAAAGCATAAATATTAATTTGTTCCATTAATCTAAAACACACAAATAAGGATTAAATTATAAGTAAAATAACATTTAAGAATGGAAAAGTGAATGGAAAAAAAAATTGTATCTACTTATACATATTAATATTACTTATATGTACATACAACGTAATGATTAATACACAAAAGTATATTAATATAAAATCCAAAAAATTATGATTAATACTGTTCATGATTTTCAAGCTCAAGATCAAGCTTTTTACACCTAGATTGTTTGTTTTACTTAAATTGCATTCAAAGTCTGTTTGAAAAAATATTAAAATTTTAAATTTAATTTTTTTTCTAATAAAGATAATAACAATTGATCTCTTTAATGAGATAAGTACTTGACATAGCATGCCAATAATCTTTTTTAACTATTAAACTTTCTTGCAGGTTGAATGGGCATAAAATTAATTAACAAGACGGAATGGTGGATTTTAGATAATTTAATTGTATTTAGATTAATGTGGATTGATAAATCTAAGATTTGAGGATGTATGAATATTCAGTCGTGTTAATTAATTTGAATATATATATATATATATTCAATGCACAGAAGACAATAAAGATGAATGAAAACATTTCACATAATCAGGTTTTTGTGCCCACGAAAGTAATATACATATGTAAATTAAAGATATATTAAATCTTTTAACACCTTGATTGTTTGTTATACTTGAATTGCATTCAAAGTAAAAGTAATCTTTTGAAAAAATATTAAGATTTTAAACATAATTTTTTTTTCTAATAAAGATAATAACAATCGATCTCTCTGAGATAAGCTCTTGACATAGCAAGTTTAGGTAAGTAATTTAGTAGATACTACGGGCAGAGTGGTCTACCCCTAATTTCTTTGTCAAAACATCCGTATTTTCATGGGCGTCACCAGCACCAAATTATTGGGGGGGCTCAATTTTTTTCTAGATAGGGTAGGTAGAAATTCGAGCGGTTAAAAGTTGAAATAATAGGTCCTTAAAACAACTCTAAGGACATCCTCCAACGATGTACTTTAAATGTATTTATAGTATCTTAAAACTTGTCTATTTATGCCTCAGTTATAAAATAGGGAGTTGTTAATGCTTAATGTTGAAGGATGTAGGCCAAATTTCTTGATTGAATTTTATCCAAGTTTTACTTCTGATCCCGATCCTACTAATTTCATTACCTTTCCGTCAACTTCTATAAGGTTCATCGTATTGATGGAAAGCAGGATCAAACCAGTTACAGTTAATAAAGAATAAAGAAATGGAGACCAATGCAGGGGATAATACTTTGTTTCAGAATTTATAAAACAAAGCAGTTCAAGCAGAAATTAAAAAATGTTTATATAATTCATCCAATACACGATACTATTGATGGATTATACAAATAAGAAATTGGGTATAACCAATCAATAGAGTGTGCTGTAATTAACTTATATTTATATTATTATTTTATTAGATTTGATTTGTTAAACTCTGGTTAATTCTTAAAATCGCATTTTTATTCAATTTTTTGATTGGGTCCTTTCTTGCCAAAATATTGGGGGGGGACAGTCCCCTCCTGCCAAAATATTGGGGGGGACAGTCCCCTCCTGCCAAAATATTGGAGGGGATGTGTCCCCCCTATCCCCCCCCGGCGGTGACGCCCGTGCATATTTTACATAAGCTATACTAGAGGTTCACAAAATTTTTCAGGTTCTGGTGCCCTTTACATATCAAAATTTATCTGCTGCACTCCATGTCTAATCTCAGGGCAAATATTATGCCTATATTAGTTACTTCATTTTGAATCCCCTATACTTACTGGGACTATTGTGTTTGAATGCATTCAATACATGACAATACATGACCCTGTCTCATAATCACCTGGTTGACAGCACCCTTTGTATATGAGATTATTGCCATTTATTAAGAAGGACTGTGATCTAACCAACCAAAAGTGTTTTGTTTAGGGCATAGTAACTACCTAATTGCATTATTCCTTTATATACGAAAAAATTGAAAAGCCAAAATATTTGAGGGGGGGTCATGACCTGGATCCAACCATGGTTAAAGTAGGTTCAAGATTCTAAAAATGAAAAAAAAAAAGTATATATGCCTTAACATTGCATATCAACTGATTTTAAAATTGAGGAGTAAATCAGTCATAGGTGGTTCTCTTTACTTCAACCCCACCCCCCTATTTATGGCTCTTTGTCCATGCCCCCAGTTATATGTATAGAAATGTGCATTTTTTTTATAAAACTTACATATACATTTACTATTAGATAAAATCAAAGTTACATATTCAAATGCTATGACTAATAGGGGAATGGGTTCCATGTTAAAATAATGCACTTCCTTTATTTTTTTTTTACTCAGAAGTTTATTTATTTATTTTAAATAAGAAAACTTTGCGCACACCCAAACCACCCCATTGGGGGTCGCCCCCACTTTGAGAATTGGTGCTTTCAATCATTATTAAACTATGGAATAATTTACAATAATGAATTGTCGAGAAAAAATGCCTTAATTTAATTGCTGTTTAGTGGTGCATTGTTGTAATTACCAATATTTTTAATATGTTACCGATTATTGTTATCATATGTTATCGATTGTTTCTGTTTATGAATTATTTGCAATCTAAGTAAAGAATTTAGCCTTGTGAGTCACATGTATATTAATTTAACCGTATGGCTAAAACTGTAACATTTTACTTAGTGCAATTACGAACATTTTAGAAGGAAAAGTTGCCAAAGCGGCTACTAACATAAGTTTTCTTTTTTGTAGGAAATTGTTTAACATTTCTTGTTTGCGGTTACATGATTGATTTAAAATGTATAATTCTCGGGTTATATGCGAATAACGCAATGTAAACACCTTCAGGCAACTTATGAAATGTTCGCTTCCTGATTCCGACTATTACGACCATCTAAAAGTAGCCTGATTGGTCCAGCTTTACTCATTTGTAGCAATTACTAATGAACGTCACTTCATTTTTACTTATTCCAACCTATACATGAAGTGTATAGCAAAGAAAAATTTCGACTTCCGGTTTTCAACGGAAATACATCTTTTGGGGTCTCTTAAGTCCAAATATCAAAGTCCCTTATAACAACAAAGGAGGCACGAAATGCTTTCGGTGTGCGTGTGAACAGACTACATAGCTCAGAAACGATTCTTCGCACGAAACTGAAATCAGTTGTTTGAGATAGACCAGTGATGTGGCAGCAAAGATTTCGTCAAAATTGAATTGAATTAAAGTAGAAACTTTTTCCCAACGACTTTGCTTTTTACATGTTTTGAGAAACGTCTCTAACGATTTTGAAGGAAAAAATCTTCCTCTAACGTACCCTTCAGTTTGCTTATTTGGAGCATAGTGCAGTCCCTTATTATTCCTGGTGAAAGGAATGGTTAAATATTATGCGTTCTCTTAGCATATTAAAAAAAAAGGAATAAATATAATGGAAAGAGAAATTACGCATAAATTCATAATCATGATTCAGAGTGTTAGGGCATCGTAAGGATCACAATATTGCACCCTTGAACGACCTTTCCCTAATACAACGCTGGTTGTCTTTAGAAAGACTCATTCAATTTAAAGAGTTTCAACATATAATTCCGAATGCCTTTTTTGAAACTATTTATAGATAAAATTATTAGTAAAATAAAGATGAAAAAACAAATCAAATTAAATAAATATATATCCTTCTTTCTGAGCTTAAATGAAATTAATATAATTAATAATAATCATCAATTAATAAAAGTTAATAATAAAATAAACCATAAAATAAACTCTATATTTACAAAAAATAAACCTCCAAAAAACACAAAAAAAAAAAAAAACCATTTCGGTATATCTTTAATGTTTAAATTCAAGATGTTTTTCTTTTAATATATATTATAAATTTTAATGAGCTCAGTCAAAGTCATTAATTGTGCCTTTAAAGAAAGAAAAAAAATGTCTAAATACCCTGGGTAAAAGATCAAGCGAAGGTGTCGAAATCATTGATGGATTTCGTCAATATTAGTCAATAAATAATAAAAGTCTATGGTGAGTAGGCGTCCATAAATTTCGGCTTGAAGTCCAATCCCGTAGAACATCGTAAGAATGTAAATTCGTGTCGTCGTGCTGATGAACTAAACTGAAGAAAAAACGGCCCCAAACAGCCGATAACCGACCGTATGATCGGAAATTTTAATCGAAATCAATACGATTAAGATTAATGATATTGAGTACATATTAATTTTCGTCATATGAAACATATTCACAGAACACCTGTGTACCAGCCGAAGACAAGTTGCCTACTTACTCCAATTATTTTAGTACACAAAAAGTAAACGCCGGTGTAACGGCTTCCGTAAACAATATCACGGTTACTTCTTCCGGTGCCCAGTGATAACCATAACAAACAATTATAATGATTTTCTTTAACTCAAAAAATAATTAAATTTAATTTTATTGCCTGATTTACTTATTTTGAGTTTCGCATTAACAATAATTTAAAAAAATGAATTAAAACTATGACTAGAAAGATTTTTTTTTTAACAATAACTTAAACATATTCGTTACGGATATTTAAAAACGAATGAGCGGCCGTAAGACAGAGGATATCTCATGAAGCGGTGCAAGTATTAGCAGAGGAGATGCTTCTCGACCACCTCCTGAGAGAAGATGAATCAAAACATAAATAAAAGTGAAGGCTCAGCAGGTCTGCCAGTGCATCCAAGATGAAGAATTTAACAGGAACCCAGTAACTGGAAAGACGTTACATTAAAGACTCCAAAATGGGCTGCTTTGCTATTCGCCGTCCGGTTTCCTATTGAAGGAAAATGGCTCCTTTGGTTACCACAGTTTCTCAAAGGGCGTGGGGCTTTTGAGCTAAACTTCAAAGACTTGGAAAGGATATTGATAATAGCTGCGGTGTCTTGGAGACTGCTGAACATATCTTCGTCATGCGCAGCACCGACTCTGAGACAGAGGGTCAGTCCAGAGGAAAACTGGACTCTGTTTCCCAACAGAAATCTATTTTCTCAACTTGTTACTACAAATAACTACTCGTACTACATAGGGGTGGAACGCGGTATTGGGCCCAGCCTATTTTAATTTTGGAAATTCCAAGAGGACTCGCTCTTGGAAGGCCAAATGAAAGAGGAGGAAAGAAGAGAAGAAGAAAGTGGGTGACGAAATATGAAATAGGTGAAGTGAAATGAAAATGAACTCATTAAAAAAATAAGTCCAAGAATAAAGGTGCAACATTACCATATATGCATGCTAGCCTACAGTTGCAGAAAGACAGAGAGGGGTGATGAATAAGCTTCACACTTATTTTACGTATGTTATGAAGTCTGTTTTGAAGATGTTATGGTACACCACAAATCGCGTCATTATCCCATCAAAATTATTCTATTGAACGATGAAGTAGACCAATAAAAGTAAAAGTGCTTATAGAAAGAGATATTCCTACAAATATTCAAATGATGATAATTTTTGTAGAAAGTCTGATATTATTCTGAGGCTCGTTACTAAGGTCGCTGGTGAAATTTTTGAGGTCCAAATAAAATAATTAGAGTATCTATAATGTTAGATTATCAACAAAAAGAGGTGAAATTGCGGATATGCAAAAGAGCGTTGCCCCCCTTTACTAAATTTTAAACTTGTAGTATTCTTGATTCTGATATTATTCTGAGGCTCGTTACTAAGGTCGCTGGTGAAATTTTTGAGGTCCAAATAAAATAATTAGAGTATCTATAATGTTAGATTATCAACAAAAAGAGGTGAAATTGCGGATATGCAAAAGAGCGTTGCCCCCCTTTACTAAATTTTAAACTTGTAGTATTCTTAGGAATTCATTAATCAATCTGAATTTTCCAGCGATAAGTATAAAGTATATTTTGTAAATAAAAGAGTGATTGAATAAAGTCACAAAGAATTTTGTAAATTAATGTTTTAAAAAATAATAACGTGTCCTTATATTTTTGAATTCATAGTTACTAACTTTAATGAGGTCTTATATTATTTATATGTATATTCAATAGTAAGAAGTTGAATTCTCGGCACATTTCTTATTTATTTTTGTTTTAAATGGGGGAATGTACAACACTGCAAGACCTTTTAGTCCAGCTTCTCTTTTCTAGGTGTTCGGGTCCCCGTGTATTGTGTGGTTTAAGGTGAATAATGTTTTACTGTATTTTTTAAGTTTTCATAGCTTTCATTTTTAATTTTTATTATTTTTTCGTTAACCTATGGCTTAAATTCAATTTCAATGATTTTATATTTTTTCTATTCCTTCTGTATCTGTAACACGTGGAGATACATAACCTGTATTGGTTGAATTATAACACGTGAAGTTACATATTTAATCAGATTACTTTTGCTACTCTATGTTAGTATTATTACCCAAAGTTCATTTTTTAGTGTATTTATGGTTTTACATTAAACACTGCATCGGATTACTGTTTATAATATTTTCTTTAAGTTATTTGTTAAAGTATGCTATACTACTGTTGCTCAGAGACATACTCCTGTTCTTAAAATGTTTTGGCGAAAGCCATAATCTTTTTGTCATTTTATATTGAATAATTTGTTTTAGTAAGAGTTGTTTATCTTAGATTTAATTTTTCCATAGGTTTTTATTTTCTATAGGCTTAATTGAATTTATACATAAAGTATTTTGAGTCTACCCTAGCTTTATTAGTGAATTTATTATTTTAATATTTTTTTAAATTTTGGTCCTAGATAATTAACCATGGGTGACAACTGGGATGAAGGTGGTGATGACATGATGGTTGAAGATGTTGAGGGCGAAACTCTACCTATTGCCCCAACTGCAGAACTTCCAGAAATTAAGTTATTTGGTCGTTGGAGTTGTGATGATGTACAAGTCAGCGATATGTCCCTTCAGGTTTGTTGATGTGTATTGCTTTCAACATAAGATGTAATCCTTATTATCATTTATGTTTGCATTAGTGATACAATTTAGTTTCCAAGTAATCTTGACTCTGTGCCATGATTTTGTTTCTACTGTATTCTTGTGACTATTATTTTAGTTTTTGGTTACAATTACTGGTCCCAGTTTCCCTGTCTTATTTCTGTATATGGCCAATATTTCTGTATGGGGAATCGTGGCCCTCAATTTTATCAGAAAGGACGCAGGGGCAGTTCGCAAATATCATGGACGTCTGACCTATCAGAATAGTCACATCCAGAAGCGACATAGCTATTCCAAAAGACTTCCTCTGACTTGACTGATGGGTTTGCATGACTTGATTTGATGTGCATTTTACTTAGTATTTTAAACTTTTTTGCTTATTTGACATTTGACATCACATAATTGTGTGTTACCATAATTTAAACTTAAAGTAACGTTAGTTTAACTATGTTATCAAGGGAACAAGATTTCTTAGAAAAGTTACATGAAATAATGCCTAGTTATTTACTAAGTTAAAGAAGTTCCAATTTTCAATGATATTAATCAAACATTCTCTTAATATTCCTGAAGTCAGTTTACTCCTATAATTAATCTGTTTGCTATTAATTATTTTTTGGCGACCCAAGTGATATTGTAAAGTTTTAAATATTTCATTTCCATAGTTTTTAAACTATTAATGAGAAAAGTTTTTATCAACTTTGCAGCAAATTATTACTTAAATCGAAGTCCAGCGATGCTAGATTTCAAAGCTTGCTGTTGTAAAGATTCCTCATTTCTCATAGTGTTTGATTTTTTTCAAAAATTAATACGCATTTTAGAAGTGAATTGAAATAATAGATTCATAAGGAATTTAATATGTGGAAATTGAAGTTATTGATCTACTTCTTAGGACCTGTTTTTGAAACCAGTCTTAAAATTAGTTTAATTTCACAGGATTACATTGCAGTGAAAGAGAAGAATGCTAAATATCTTCCTCATTCAGCTGGACGTTATGCTGCTAAACGTTTCAGGAAAGCTCAGTGCCCTATTGTTGAGCGTCTTACTAACTCATTGATGATGCACGGCAGAAATAATGCCAAGAAACTGATGGCAGTGCGAATAGTAAAACATGCTTTTGAAATAATTCACCTTCTGACTGGTGGAGAAGTAAGTTCTAAACCATGTACTATTTTATTTCCTTTTTTTTTTTTTTTTTCTCTCTTTTCTTTTAATCATTCAATGTTTAAATATATACAGATCCAAATTGGATTTGATAAATGTTCAGTTTATAAGTGAAATCCTCTTGATATTACAGAATCCCCTGCAAACATTAGTGCAAGCTATCACTAACTCTGGTCCCAGGGAAGATTCTACCCGTATTGGTAGGGCTGGTACTGTTAGGAGGCAAGCTGTTGATGTGTCTCCTCTTCGCAGGGTTAACCAGGTAATTATTGATAGTCATCCTGTTGAAATATATTTTTGTATTACTCCTTTATGTATTACCCTTTATATTGATTCCGATTTATTATATTTTTATCAGGCTATCTGGCTGCTTTGTACTGGTGCTCGTGAAGCAGCATTTAGGAACATTAAGACCATTGCTGAGTGCTTAGCTGATGAACTCATCAATGCTGCTAAGGTAAATAGTAAAATAAATTTAATTAGCTAATTAGCATTTAATAGATCTAACTGTAGATTAAAAGTAGTTACTGTGTTCCTATTAGATGAAGTTATCCATTAAATTATCAGGGAAATAGAGAGGAACAGATTAGATATGAGATTCATGACAAATTTCAATTTTTAAATGAAAATAAAACTTTCTGATGATAACTGCACTACTTAGTCAATCTAATGTCCAGGCCTCTGAAACCTAGCGATGCTTCACAGTTATGTGAAAGAAAACAATGGTTATCCACGACTACTTCATTTTATATATTAGCTGTTTTAAGTAACTTTCTGATCGGTTAACTTATACATTACTTAGTTTATTGTAGGACCATAATGCTTTAAAAGTAACTTTAAAATTGATCCTTTTATCAAGTCTTAGATTTATTTTACCTGCTTGTTAATATATTTATTTATAAATCTTATATAATTATTTTATCTTCACATACTATCGTCTTAAATATTTTAAAAAGTATTAACGTATCAAGCATTTCTTGATATAATACTTATACCTTGATAAATATACATAATACTACACAAAAAATAGCTTTGAAGATTGTTAATTTAAAATTATTGATTTTTTTACATTATTACTGACGAGTGAATTTGATTAGACATATGATCATTGAGTTCTCTTAGTGATTTGTTTATTGAATGAATAAACACTCAGTTTGAGTGTCCATCGCCCTGTTTGCCATGAATGTCATGGGAGGAAAATATAATGTTGAGTCTTGAGCAGGCTGTGTATGATTTCTTAATGATGATTTTTGCACTTTTTAAGTCAATCCAATGTCCAGGCCTCTGAATATTGGTGATGATTTGCAATCATCTGAAAGTAATCAATTGTTTCACAGTTATATTAAGAAATCATTGACCTTGGTGGATATATTTTAAATTTATTTTGGGACTTAACCTGTATGGTCAAGCATAGAAGGGATCTTTTATGAATATAAAGGAATTCACAGAAAATAAGAAACAAAGTCAGTAATAATTATAGGTTCCTTCCATTTGAAATAAACTATGATCAACAGAAACCTCAGCAGCTTTGAAATTGATTTTATAATATTTATTATATTAGGAAAAGGAATTTTTAAATCTTATATTACAGGCATAATTTTTATGATTTAATGGCAAAAATAGTATAATAACACTAAATAACAAGATGCTAAAATTGATTTTATAAACTAAGTACTTTAATTTAAATAAATTTAAAAAAAATCTAATTCTCATAATCAAACTTTTGGTTAATTCACTTTCAATGGAGATGATGTCTGAAATGACTAACCATGTTTTCCTTAGGTACTTTAAGAATATATATAGGTATAATCATATCATATTATAATCATAGGATTATAAATCGTCATATCTATAAATCATATCTTAATATAATCATAAAATATTAGTTTCAATTGTTAATTTCAATCTATCATCACAGTATTAAGAACGTAATAATGTAATCCAAGATTTTGATATTTTTTTACCTATATTTTGTTTAAATAACTAGTACGGAATTATCATGTTATAATTGATGTTATGTTTGCCTGGACTTTTGGCAAAAATAACTAAAAGTTATATCTTTGTTGATAAAATGTTAATATCTTAGATCATTACCTTAGCTCATGGCCGTTTCATATGATAGTCAGAAATAAAATGCGATGTTTTCTGATGCTGCATTGACGATACAATTTGTAATCTTTGATTGCAATGAGCCTAAAAATTGTATACTTGATGATGATTTCTGCACTTTTTAAGTCAATCCAATGTCCAGGCCTCTGAACATTGGTGATGATACGCAGTTATCTGAAAGTAAATAATTGTTGCACCAATTTCGGCATTAACTTTTTAACAATTAAACTGAGCAAAACCTTTTCACTGGCTTGGTAGGAGAGGCCTCTATGAGTTACCAAAAGTACTTCTGGCTTCTTTAAGAGCCCATGGTGTCTTTAATTGGGAATAAGTCTGAAAATTGTATACTTGATGATGCACAGCTTTTCATTTGCCGCACTAGCCCAAAATAGCATTTGTTAGCTGCAAAGATCCGTCTTTTAATTTCCGCTCCGATTTCGTTAACTTGATTTATTAAGGAATCAAGATAGTTGAATTCCTTGACCCTCTCAAATGTACACCCATCCACTTGTACATGGGAAGGAAGCATTCCTTGTGGGTTCATAACAATGTATTTAGTTTTTGAAGCCCCATTTCCGCAGCTGCAGCTCGTAGGTTTTTGAAGGCCTCTGCCATGGCATTAAAATTTCTTTCAATGATATCAATATCATCCACTTACACCAGTATTTGGGCTGAGCAGTTGAATATTGTTCTTCCCATCTGGATCTCTGACTTTCTTATAGTGCTCTCCAGAGCAAAAGTAGGCATGCAAGGCTATCACCCTGTCGTGGACCTTGAAATGTCTGGAATGAATCCGAGAGGTCACCATCAACTCACACCGAACAGAGCACTGCTTCCATTGTAATCTGGATAAGTCTCACAAGCTTCTTTGGTACTTTCATGGAGAGCATTACTTTGTAGAGTTCTTCCCTATTTATACTGTCATATGCGGCACAGAAATCTACTAACAGGTGGTGGGTTTGAGCACTATTCTCGAGCACGTTCTAGCATCAACCTTTGGGAAAAAATTTGGTCTGTCGTGCTCTTTCTTCTCATAAAGCCAGCCTGGTAAATGCCCATCTCTCTCTCTTTGGGGCAGTAGCTTGAGGAACGGAATTCTGGATAACACCTTGTATGCCCCAGGAAGCAGTGAAATGCCCCGGTAATTACCGCAATCCAGGATGTCCCCTTTCTTGTGAATCGGGTAAATTATGGTGTTGTTCCAGTCCACTGGCATTCTTTCACCAATCCAAACATCCATAATGATATTGTGAAGTGCCTTCACCGCCCCTTGACCTCCATACTTGATCAAATCCGATGGCAGCCCATCAGCTCCTAGTTCCTTGTTATTTTTACTTTCACTTGCCTATATATGAAATATATAGTAAGTGGAAGTATTGCGATCGTGAAAAATTTCGACTTCCGGTTATCAACGGAAATACACGTTTTGGGGTCCCCTGAGTCGAAATGACCAATTCCCGCGAAATGGTCTGTGTGTGTGTCTGTGTGTCTGTGTGTGTGTGTGTGTGAACAGACTAGCTCAAAAACTATAAACCGTGCGATCCTGAAATTGGGTATTTAGTGTAGGTATATAACCGCGATGTGACAGTATAAATTTCATCAAAATTACTTAAAGGGAGGGGGTACTTTACTTAATAACTTTTTAGGTTTTTTTCGATTTTCTCAAAAACCGCTCTAACGATTTTGATTAAACTGAGTATTTGATGTATTAATATGCCCGAGATATGACTGTAAAAATTTCATCAAAATTGATTAACCGGAGGAGGGACTTTACTTAATAATTTTGTAACATTTTTACGTGTTTTTTTTTATTTACTCTAAATCGGCTTTAACGATTTTGATCAAACTGGGTATTTGATGTATTTATATGCCCGAGATATGACTGTTAAAATTTCATCAAAATTGATTAACCGGAGGGGGGACTTTACTTTGTGAATTTTGAATCATTTTCACGTGTTTTTTTTATTTACTCAAAAACGGCTTTAAAGATTTTGATCAAACTGGGTATTTGATGTATGTAAATGCCAAATATGTGATAGCCAACATTTCATCAAAATTGATCTACCGGAGGGGGGACTTTACTTAATAAATTTTGTATCATTTTCACGTATTTTTTTTATTTACTCAAAAACGGCTTTAAAGATTTTGATCAAACTGGGTATTTGATGTATGTATATGCCAAATATGTGATAGCCAACATTTCATCAAAATTTATCTACCGAAGGGGGGACTTTACTTAATAAATTTTGTATCATTTTCACGGGGTTTTTTTATTTACTCAAAAACGGCTTTAACGATTAACAAAAATAAGATATGAATGTAGAAAAATGTGTGACTTTGGGAAATGATATTTAGCAAAACACGTCAATTTCTAATCTAAGTAAGTTGGTAAGTGAAAGTTGTGTATTGCGCGCACGCACCAGATTTTTCAGACATTAGACGACCTCCTGAACTTCATCAAAATCCTGAGGCTCAAGGTCTTCAACTTATATTGGAACCCCCTGAATGGTCTGATGTACAGCCACATCGCTAAGCTGGCTCATAAAGTGATTCCGTCATCGATCCATGCTCTGCTTTACATTAAGAAGAGTGCCATCAGCGTCTTTGCAAGTATTTAAGTAAGGCTTGAAGGGTTTCTGCTAGGGGTAGGACCTGCGCACTTCATTACTCCTTCTTAGATCTTCCAGATTCACCAGCTGATTCGCCTCCCTTTCCCTTTTCTTTCTTTGATGAATACACTTCTCATGGCGTCTTTTAGTCCTATATTCCTCAATAGAGCTCTATGTATACCTTCTTTGTAGCATCAGGCGATAAGCTTCGTTCTTTGCTTTGGTTACCTCCTTGCATTCCTCATCGAACCACACATGCCAGGTGGTGCGGGTTTCATATCCAAGTATTTCACAGGCCACTTCCTTCATTGTGGATTTGCAAACTTCCCAATCCTGATCCACGTCTTCTTTAGGGGTGATCTGCTTGAGTTTTTCATCCATAACAACTGCATATCGAGTCTGAATATCAGGGTCCTTAAACCTCTCGACGTTGAATTTAGGATGTTGTTTGTTCCTCTGATATGGAATAGTTGATAATTTAGCTCTTAGTTTTGCTACAAGTTATTGGCCTGAATCAACATAGGCTCCCCTAAATGTCCTCACGTCTAAGAGACATGATGCGTGCCTTGAGCTGATGAGTATATGGTCAGTTTGCTTAGCAGTTGCCCCATCATTTGATCTCCAAGTGGCAAGGTGTATACGTTTATGGGGGAATAGCGTGCTTCCAACAACCAATCCTCTAGCTGCTGCCAAGTTGATAAGCCTCTTCCCATTACTGTTGGATTCCTCATTGAGGCTGTGTTTTTCAATGGTGGGTCTAAAGATGGATTCTTTCCAGATTTGGGTGTTGAAGTCTCCAATTACTATTTTTATGTCTCCAATTACTATTTTTATGTCTCCAATTACTATTTTTATGTCAGAGCACGGACGTAGGCCGAGGCTTTGTTCTACTGGGCTGTAAAATAAATCTTTTTCTTCCTCCTCAGAAGGTTCGTTTGGGGCATGTATTCTCAGAAAGCTGTTAAAGAATTTGCCCCTTAGCCTTAAAGGGGAATAGCACAATCTGGGATTAATTGGTTTGAAATCTATTACATGCTGAGACGCCTTTTCACTTACAACAAAGCCTGTCCCGAACGTGTGTTGCCTCTCGTTGCAGCTATAATATATGGTGTGGTTTCCCTTCTTTACCATTAATTCCTTTCCCAGTCCATCGAATCTTCTGAATAGCAGCTACATGGATGCGATAGGTGTCCAGTTGGTTTAAGAGCAGATGTAATGCTCCGGCTCGGTTAAGTGACAAAACATTCCATGTTCCAAGTCGAATTTCCTTTAGTCGCGCATTATATGTAAGCAATCCGGCGGCTTTTCTTTGTTCAGGATTCACAGTGTAGATTTTCCAGGGAAGGGTTACTGGCCCAACGCCCAATCCCTAACCTGGAGGACTAGTAGATTTTTCATCAGGCTTCTCTTGCCCTAGGTAGACTGCTTTCACTCCATGAATTACCAGAAGTACTTCTGGCTGCTTTAGGAGCCCATGGTGTCTTGTCTTTGATTAGAATAAGTCTGAAAATTGTATACTTAATGATGATTTCTGCACTTTTAAGTCAATCCAATGTCCAGGCCTCTGAACGTTGGTGATGATATGCAGTTATCTGAAAGGTCATAATTATTCCTCCATATTTCTGCATTAACTGTTTAACAATTGAACAGAACAAAATCTTTTCACTGGCTTGATAGGAGAGGCCTCTATGGGTTACCAGAAGTACTTCTGGCTTCTTTAAGAGCCCATGGTGTCTTTGATTAGAATAAATCTAAAAATTGTATACTTGATGATGATTTCTGCACTTTTAAGTCAATCCAATGTCCAGGCCTCTGAACGTTGGTGATGATATGCAGTTTTCTGAAAGGTCATAATTATTGCTCCATATTTCTGCATTAACAGTTTAAAAATTGAACAGAACAAAACCTTTTCATTGGCTTGATAGGAGAGGCCTCTATGAGTTACCAGAAGTACTTCTGGCTTCTTTAAGAGCCCATGGTGTCTTTGATTAGAATAAGTCTGAAAATTATATACTTGATGATGATTTCTGCACTTTTAAGTCAATCCAATGTCCAGGCCTCTGAACGTTGGTGATGATATGCATTTATCTGAAAGGTAATAATTATTGCATTAACTGATTAACAAATGAACCGAACAAAACGTTTTTACTGGCTCAATAGATAGAAGAGGGCCTCTATGCGGTGTTAGAAGTACTTCTGGCTTCTTTTGGAGCCCATGGTGTCTAAATAAAGTTTTCATTGGCAGAATTGGTCACTGATCCCTGGTGATGTTCTGCAATTATCTGAAAGTAGTTGTACCAAACTACGCAAAACCTTTTCAATAGCTCGATGGATATGCCTCTGAAAGTTATAATTCTGTGGTATATGAAAAAAAAATTTGTTTATTGCAAAACTTGTGGTTTTTTTATTTATACCATTATTCTTTCTACTATGCCATTTTTGAGTTACACTTAAATCAGGAGTGAAGCCAAGATTATTTAATCTGATAATGTCTAGATTGTTTTTATCTTGAAAATATTGTTTAGCCCTAAGATTTTAATAATAAGTATATACCAATGCAAAAATTGATCACAAATAATGTTCTGAAACGAATATTCATGGCTAACGCTCATGTACAAGGACAGTCCTAATCAAATAAGCTAATTTAGTAAGAATAATTTCTAGCTGTTTGTATTACTTTTTGCAGTATGCTTTTGCCACCGTCATCATTGTAGATGCGGTTTCAGTTTGAAAAAACTGTTGTTAAATAAAATGTTTTTATAATTTCTGGTCCCTACACCCCCATAAACAATAGTATTCTTCAAATTTTTTGATTAAATTAGTATTGTTTTTTTTTTTTTTTTTTTTTTTTTTTTTTTTTTTTTTTTTTTTTTTTTCTTAAAACTAAAGGTAATTGTATTCATTTTGCTTTGCAACATGTCCTCCTTTAACTATGTATCAGTTAAACCGAGGATTGGTGATTGAATGGGAAACAGTAGTACTGTGAAAAAAAATTCCATTGAAATTTTACTTATCTGCATGGAACTCTCATTTTTGTTTATATCATATTTCATCAAAAAAATTTTACAAAGTTTTATGAGATTTAATTTTCTGCAAACAATATTTGCCTTGACATAAATCTCTCACGTCTCCGGCTCACATTAAATTTTTTAAGATCAAGAAGATGAAGTACAAATAAGTTCTTATTAACAGCCATTGATGGTTTTATGCTATAAGATCAGATAACTGAAATTTATATTTGGTCAGAGAAGCTAAATATAATTATACTGTGATAATTATATTTTAGAGTATCATTTATGAAATAACCCATTAGGAATACATCAAAGAATTTTATTTCTCCTATTTTTTCCAGGCTACTCTCCCACCCTTCAATAAATAATTGTAATTATTAATAATCATTTTTAACAATGTTTATTTATTTTTATTTTTCAGGGATCTTCCAACTCCTATGCAATTAAGAAGAAAGATGAGCTGGAACGAGTTGCCAAGTCCAATCGTTAATTTTTTTTATTATATATTGGTACCTTAATAAAGTTTGGTACTTCTTTTAATATTATTTGTCCTTTTCCATTTCATTAATAGTGGTGATTTCTTGAATTTTAATTTCTTTGCTAATCCAGATTAACTATAGCTAAAAGCTGCTCTTGAGAACACAATATCACTTCTTTCTCCTTTTATATTATTTATTTTAGATGATTTCAGAAAAATACCTAGCATTTATATTAAATTCATTAATTGGAGGGTGATTTCATGAAAGGCATTTGAATGTGAAAAGTTTCTTGACGTTTAAAATTTTAGGATCTCCTAGTCCTTACAAATCAAGTAATTTGTATAACTTAGTTTGTTCTACTCGTAGAAATGGACCAAGATGATTTATTTCATTGGAACATATATTTAGTTTGTAAAACATTAAGGGTGAATTTATCAGTTGGGT
Source organism: Aelia acuminata (assembly GCA_911387785.2). Classification (NCBI taxonomy): domain Eukaryota; kingdom Metazoa; phylum Arthropoda; class Insecta; order Hemiptera; family Pentatomidae; genus Aelia; species Aelia acuminata. The sequence continues at coordinate 180,016,571 of OU426978.1, forward strand.
TGGAACATTTTTATAATTTTCAAGAAAACTTCACCTTCCAAGCTTATGTTTTACTTTTTATTTTAAAATTTTTTACTCAATAAAAATAGTTTAAAAAAATATTACCCTACTTTTGAACTTTCCATTGCTACATGTTGTAAACAAAGGAAAAATTAGAGTTAGCGACAAATACTGAGAGTGAAGTGTTCATTTTTAAAAGAAATTCTATTGAAAAGATTAAGGATTTATTAATTGAATTTAATGAAGTTATTAGTTTGTTGCTTCATAATTCGTTATTATTAAAAAACAAAAAGAAAGAGGGATAACTGATATTGGTTTGATAATTCTACAAGTGAGTATATTGGATTGCCTGTTTTGTGTCATACCCCTTCCTTCCACATCAATAATTACTATGAAAAGCAGTTTGAACAGATTTTAAGCTTTTATCTCAGCCCAGAGTATAAAAGAGCGCTCTGACTTTAAGGCTGCTCTCAGGATGATAGCTAGACTGAAATTCTTCATTCTTATAATGAGAACATGGTGAAAAACGACTTACAAGTTGTTTAACCACTATGACTATCCAAAGATTTAAACATCAAGGCTGATTTTTTATATAATATTTAGCAACCTAAGTACTAATAGGCCTATTTGGCAGTTTTGAATACATTGGATAGATCCTCCAATGAAATTTTAAAACCCATCAACTGAAGGGTGGATGTGATGAAACCATTTATAAAAATAATTTTTTATACACAACAATACAAGAAATATAATTTTGTCTATGCTATTGCGTTTATTTTGAATTTTAGAGAGCTAATAAATCTTATTACCCATTATTATTATTTTGGGATATTACCCAAGTGTATAAACACTATGTTTTGCATTCCCTCTCCCTCAGCGATTTAAACTTCTGTTCCCTATTTTGATTTTCTTTTATACCAATTGCAGATTATTCCTTTTTACTTTCACTTACCTATATATGAAATATATAGTAAGTGGAAGTATTGCGATCGTGAAAAATTTCGACTTCCGGTTTTCAACGGAAATACACGTTTTGGGGTCCCCTGAGTCCAATTAACCAAGTCCCGCGAAATGGTCTGTGTGTGTGTGTGTCTGTGTGTGTGTGTGAACAGACTAGCTCAAAAACTATAAACCGTGCGAGTCTGAGATTGGGTATTTAGTGTATGTATATGCCCGCGATGTGACAGCAAAAATTTCATCAAAATTGCTCAAAGGGAGGGGGTACTTTATTTAATAACTTTTTAAGTTTATTTCGATTTTCTCAAAAACGGCTCTAACGATTTTGATTAAACTGAGTATTTGATCTATTTATATGCCCGAGATATGACTGTAAAAATTTCATCAAAATTGATCAACCGGAGGGGGGATTTAACTTAATAAATTTTGTATCATTTTCACGTGTTTTTTTTTTATTTACTCAAAAACGCCTTTCACGATTTTGATCAAACTGGATATTTGATGTATGTATATGCCAAAGATGTGATAGCCAACATTTCATCAAAATTGATCAACCGGAGGGGGGACATTACTTAATAAATTTTGTATCATTTTCACGTGTTTTTTTTATTTACTCAAAAACGGCTTTTACGATTTTGATCAAACTGGATATTTGATGTATGTATATAACAAAGGTGTGATAGCCAACATTTCATCAAAATTGATCAACCGGAGGGGGGACTTTACTTAATAAATTTTGTATCATTTTCACGTGTTTTTTTTATTTACTCAAAAACAGTTTACACGATTTTTATCAAACTGGGTATTTGATGTATGTATATGCCAAAGATGTGATAGCCAACATTTCATCAAAATTGATCAACCGGAGGGGGGACTTTACTTAATAAATTTTGTATCAATTTCACGTGTTTTTTTTATTTACTCAAAAACGGCTTTCACGAATTTGATCAAACTGTGTATTTGATGTATGTATATGCCAAAGATGTTATAGCCAACACTTCATCAAAATTGTTCAAACGGAGGGGGCACTTTATATCATAACTTTTTTTCCAATTTTTACCTTTTTTTCGATTATCTCAAAAACGACTTTAACGATTTTCATCAAATTCGTCATGTTTAATGAAAATTAGGTGTTCTTTAATATCAGGTAAGAAATGAATGTGGAAAAATGTGTTACTTTGAGAAGTGGCATTAACACAACGCATTAATTTCTAATATAAGTAAGTGGGTAAGTGAAAGTTGTGTGTTGCGCGCTCGCACCAGATTTTTTAATTTTTGGTTTTGAAATTTATATTTCATTTTGAATTTGCCGCCTTAACCGTCACCGGAGATAGATTGCTATCTCCGATTACCAGCGATTGTGCTGGGCCAACAAATGGGTTATCAGTGGCATTGAAATGGTTTAGGATACCGGGATCGGACATATTTTGCTTCACTTGCCTTTTTCATGTTGAACTGCTTCGTCATCGTGCGTGCGATCTCGAGTTACGAGTCCGCAGATGGTCATTCGTTGTACCTCGTGGGTATCAAAATTCTTTTATTTTCTACCTCTTGGTTATAAAATTCATGATAGTTTCGAAGTTTTCTCTTCAACCACCATTGTCCGCCGCTGGCCGCAAAATTCAAGGACGAGCAACAGGTGAAAATTTCCTTCATCCTAAAACATTCCTTCAATATCTTTTACCCGATTATCCTCATTCACCCTTGTCCGAAATTCCGAATCAGCGTACAGCGAAAGCTTGGCAAGTTTCATTAAAGACATTTCATTTTTTTTTTTATTTTACAGTTCTTTTAATTGCTTTGTTGAGCTCACCAGAGCGAAATAATTTTTTTAACCCGTTTTTTACGTTGCTGATTTTAATCAGATTAATTGTATTTTTCTTCACTTTTTTTAATCTTCTCTGAAATTATCGTACATCAAAATCTACCGGAGGTTAAATTTTTTCCTTTTAATCTTTCAAGTAATTGAAATTCCTTGTTTTTTCGTGTTTTATGGGCGTTCATGGCTATTGCGTAATTCGAACAGGTTATTGACGATTCCAACACGAGCCTTGCCGGAAGTCCGCCATTTTGTCGAACAAGCCTTTTAAATAAATTTATTGTAAACTAGCTGACCCAGCAAACGTTGTTTTGCCATATAAATTATTTCTAGTGTAGAAAAAAAATCACTATATTATTTTAAGTGTGTAAGGATGTGGTTTATGAGTGAAAGAGGCATGGAGCACTGTGAACGATGAGTGAATATAAAAATAACAAAACACCAAACATTAATTTTTTTAATTTATTCCTTAAAATTATATATATTTCATTAATTAATTACGACCGTACACTAACAAACAATATCAATCTCTTAATGCTATAGCGTGAACAATGTTTTTTGTTAGCCCATCTTTAGCTAACACAAACAAACTGGATGTTTTACCCACTCGGGAGCATGCCACGTATACTTTTCCGTGTGAAAAACATGGTGTTCTCAAATCGTAAGCAACAAACGGACATCGTTTAGCCTTAGTACTTATTGATAATCATTGCAAATGCCAATCTAATCTGAATACGTTTACGTTGAATTGGCACATCTGTAGGTATAATAGGAATTCGCGGTATTAATACATTTTCACTTCGGAACTTGCCATTTAAAATGCTGGTTCGGTAACATTTTCCATTGATTTTTGATTCCATTAATTATTATCAAATTACGAAGCAAAATAATCGGAGATTATTCAGTTGTAAATTATTGCGGTGGCATGCCTGGCAAATCCAGTGAGTTCAAAAGCTCTATTGGAAAATTTACAGCTTCGCTGGCATCGCAAACTGTATCAATAGATTTGAATGATACCAAGTTCCCTGCCAACAACTGTAGCATCTTCAGATTTAAATCGTCGATGTCCACACTTTTTGGCGCTAAAATCGCTCTTTTTGCAAGCCACTCATGATTTATGTACTTTGTGTGTACATCGGGGAATATTTGTTCAATGAGAGCATCTTGCGAATCAATGATTGAGCAGAAATCGGTCGGTAAGTTTACGCATCGTTTCATCTATAGTAACCTTTCCATCGCCGATATCAAAGAGTTGTTTTGAGAATGTTTCGGCGGATGGATCTTGAAGCATTTGAACGCGCACATTTACTTTCAGCTGTACTTTTTCCACATTACGCCACAATGGCGATGATTTTAAGCAAGCGTTGATGTCATCAGCGTATGTTGAACGTGGAATGACGGGAAGTGTTTGTCTGAAAGGACTAACAGAGTGCCGCCGATTAGTTTGTCGTTGTTTTTAATATCTTTCAATGTCCTGTTCAACGCCTAAAGCGAATATATGTGTGCCATAGCACATTAATCCCAGATAATAATTTTATCACTGTGGCCATGGACGATTGTTTTTTTATGTTGCACACTGCGTCAGGGTTATTTTGAATATTTAGTGGCAGCTTAAATACTGAATGAGCTGTTTTGCCTCCATCCAATAAAGTTGCCGCAATGCCCTATGAAGCAACGGCCAATGCGATGCTCGTATTTCGGCGAGAATAAGCGAAATAAGGAATGTTTTGTCAGTACCACCTGGTGCATCCAAAAAGAAGAACCCACATAAAATGAGTGTGGATCCAGAAATAGGGCGGAAAATTTAAAAAATCTAGCACTGGTAACACTAAGTACAGCAGCATAAATCTGTCTTGATACTTTAATAAAAATAAATATATTTTTTTGTACAAAAATTTTAGCTTTGCCATAAGCTCAGGGAAATTTTAATCGAAATAGAGTGAAAAATATTCACAAAAAGACGACGACTTGGTTTTAATTAGCTCTTTCTCTTTCAAAGTAGCTAATGTTTTAATGAGTTTCTTTAATTTCAAGAATTGTCTATTACAAAATGAGATTGATAAAATGTTACCATGTAAATTTGAAAAGATTCAATTAAATGTTCTCTATAGGCTCAACTGGCGAGGATAACATACCAAGTGATAAATGATAAATTATCGAGCCGGATGAAAAATGATTAAATTACTAAAATGACTATTAAAAATAGGGGTTGGTGATAGAAGGGTGAAAATTTGGGGTTGTATGTATTTTTTAATGCCACATTATAAAAAAACAAAAAGTAAAATTTTTTCTAAAAAAAAAATAAAAAATTTAGGGGTGGACAACCCTTATCACTTAGGGGCATGAAAAATAGATAGTAGCCGATTCTCAGACCTACTGAATATGCATACAAAATTTCATAAAATTTGTCAAGCCGTTTCGGAGGAGTCTGGTAACTAACATTGTGACACGAGAATTTTATATATAAGATTGTCGAGGAAGGTTACATTATTTGTTATCCTTGGTTTGCTTATTCTTGATTTTGATGAACCAACGTAATTGCTTTTTCGAGCTCACCAGAGCGAAATAACTTTTTTATCCCGTTTTTTACGTTGGTGATTTTAATCAGATTAATTGTATATTGCTCCTTTTTTTTTTTTATGTTCACTGAAGTAATCGTACACCTTCCTTGTGGTCCTAATGGAAGGACCTTCTACCTTTCTAGTGGGAGTCCTAAATTTCGCCTATCCCCTTATAATTACGATAGAGTTTTAGGAGAGACCCCACAGGTTCAAGACTGCTATAGTTGCTAAGCTAACCACTAAACCACAGATGAGCCTTCTATAAAACTAATTAAACACTAGGTTATACAGAAGAGAAGTTCTTTTTTTGCTGTGAAATCTAAAATGAACCAGATTCGAAAGGCTTTAAACTAGTAAAAGTTCGATTTTCATGATTTTGTTTTTTTATAATTTATGAAATGCGACAATCTTTATGGACAAATAGTTCTATTTCCTACATAGCTCCTCTTCCGGATTTTTTTAAAAAGGATCTGACTTATTCCGATTCTTTTCCAAAGTTCTGGTTCATTCAGTGGTTCATCCTACTTCGAGCCGACTAGTGTCTTGAGGAGCACCTTCAGTTAGAAGCTTTCGATTGTTGCCTCCAAAATGGCGGTGGCAAGGGTTTGATTTTAGTGCTTTAGTGTCTGATTTTCAGTGGGTAACAGATTGTAGATTTGCTTTTCTTTGATCGATCACTTTTAGTCGGTCGTTAACTTAATTTGTCGTTGGTGTAAAGCTAGGATCTAATGAAGCTAATCAAGGCCATTTTTTACTAATAGTTCGATAATATCAGGCTACTAAAGACAGGCCGGTACCCTCTTCAGAAGCAGAATCCGACGGGTAAGGTCTAACTTCTACTTAGAGTGTCGTTACGTGCAGGTTTCGGCTTACAGTCATGCACTTCTTATTATGATTCACTTATAAGCCTATGTTCCTCAATGAAGTGATCAAAGAACTAGCGAGTGACTGAATGTCTTCTTTCTCTCTTCCGAGCGGTCACGTCATCCCCATAGGTTAGGAACATGTGCTTTTCTCCCACGTTGCTAAATGACGTTATGTTAGTTTTAAAGAAAACAATGATAGAAAATCGTAAGTATAATGAAAAACCGTACAAATTTTCAAAAGGTGTTTTTAGCCGGTGCCCCATAGTTTTCTTGATATTTGATCATATTTGATGATTGATAAATCAGTTTGAAGATTTTCTTCGTTGCCTTCCGAAAAAATTATACCTCCAGAGAACAATCGAAGAAGAGCTATTAAAAACTAATTTTACTAGAGAATAACTAAAAAAATATCGAATTTGTGTCGATTATGTTAATGAAATAAAGAAAAAAATCGGACTTGTTCACGTTTTTTTTTACATAGAGTAAAAAAATCTTTTCTTTTTTTTTACTCTTGATACTTATTCCCTCCTTTTCGTGGTTTGCTTTGTCTCAAGTTAGGCCTATGAAGTCATTGATCAATATGGTTTGCGAATTAATTGCCCTGGCCAACTAGTTAATTATTAATATAGTACCTTTTAATAATAAATTTAACATATTATCCGATAAACTCGTCGATGATTTCAAGTGAGAATGTAGAGAAAACATTTATATTTTCTATGACGGTGTCTTATTGACAGGAACAGACAGAACTAGGTGAATTGAATTTGTTTTGTTAAACTGTAATTCCTATTGGAAGCGTTTCACTTTTCTTCTTTCTTTTTATAGTCGCGGAGAGATGTATGTAACCGCAGAGCCTTTGGCATAAGAAAGGGCCTCTATTGAATGTTTCCATAACAATAGCAACCGTCCAATGAAAGAAGAACCCTTTCAGGATATTCGCCTCCGTTTTGTAACTTGGTTGCTGCTAGCTACTGGGTGTGTTAAGTAAAAGATCCAGCAGCATTTGATAATTATAATTATTTTCACGGGATCCCAACCGTTACGCCTACAAGGTAAATGATCTAATCATTTTACTCGCTGTGTCTGGATTAAAAAAATATGAAGGTCGGCTCGCTCGTGAGAGAGACACCAGTTCCTTTTGCGACTTAAATTTTATCGTAATTTTTAATTGTATCGAAATAGTTTTAATCTGTTCATTGGATGTCAGGTAATAATATCTCAAGTATGCCAACCTCTAGTTAGGCTTCAGTTTCTGGTTTACGACTTTCAAATTATACAACATATTACAAATAATGGATGCTTATCCTAACCGAAGTAGATATTGAAGATACTTAATTAGGAAAGAAATAATGCTCATTAATTCGTATCTGGTCAGGTCGGGTGACTAAAATTTATTGCGTTGGGAGACTCAAAAATGCATTTCTTAGGGTTTTGTAAACCTGTTAAATGTGCTTCCAAACTTCACCCCTGAATCTGTAATCCATTCTATTAAGTGAAATTTTGATTATCTTCTTTCTCTTGTACTGTCAAATTTCAATAGATAGATATAAAATACATTTTTGATAATATTTTTAAAAGTTTACAAAAGTGATTACTGATATAGCTACTTACGGCTGTCAGTTCGATGCTTATTTAAATATTTGCAGTTGATTCATTATACTTCCGAAACAACGATGAGGTTTTTCACTGTATACCGTTTATAGGTTCAACCAAACGTGTTTGCTTTAAGTTGTCGAATTTTAACAATTTTCCTCATCTAAATTATTTTTTGATGATCTCTATACCGAATCAGTAAAATAATGCAAAATGCTACTATTGTTTCGAGAATAATATTAGTTTGCTAATTAGACATGCTCTAAAGAAGAATCTTTACGTCTATTATGCCAATTACTGATATATTCCTTGGCATATTTTCATTTAAATATTACCATCATTTCATACAATTTAAATCCTTTTCTTTAATTTTAGAAATGCCACAGTTTTGGTTGAATATTTAACTATATCCGTATTTATTAAAAATACAAACATGGATTCTTCAATAATATATTTATATATATATATAATATATTTATATAAATATAATTACTTTAAATAATAATGCGGGGTCACCTGTGGTGTTGTGGTTAGCATGGCAACCTACAATACTAAAGATCGCGGGTTCAATTCCAGCGGTGGCCCTAGGATTTTTTAATGGGAGTAAAAAATCCTTAGCTATGCCGTCCCTCGGATAGGACGTAAAATGGAGGTCCCGAGCCTGTACGATGTCAGGTACTCGTTAAAGATCCCTATCCTAATTATACCTGGATAGGCAAAATTTAGGACTCCCACTGTAGCATCGTCCGATTAGCCTTAGTAGCATAAAAATGGACGTTAAACAAACAAACAAATAATAATGATCAGTGAAATGGAGTTTTCTTATTTAACGTAACTTTATGCTGCGATGGCTAATCGGACGATGCTACACTGGTAGTCCTAAATTTTGCCTTTGTGGTTTAGGGAAAATTTTTAATGAGTACCTCACCTGAAGATTCAGGGCCTCTTTTCCATTCCGAAGGACTGCACAGCAAAGCATTTTTTACTACATTTCTTTTTAAGACTTTTTACTAACTGTCTTTAGTTTCTATTGAGTTTCTAAGTAAATAGTGAAAATAGGTTAAACTGGACAGTAGAAGTTTAATTGAACCACGAAGGTTGAGGCTTATTTTACTAATTTATGGTGAAAGGGCAATTAGTTATTGGTAAGAACTTTTATTAATAGTTTTAATTAGGGCTATTGTACGTAGGCTGAATTATTACTTGGTTTTGGAAGGTTAATGATAAGAACGCGTTTCACTAGCTTTACCGTAACGATGTTTCAATTCTACCATGGAAATGGAAATGGTCGAAGAAATATAAATGTAAAGAGAAAGCCAAAGGCTGAGGCGGAAACCCTTCCATTAAAACCTACCCAGGCCCCGAAACCAAGTTATATCTCTATTAGCGGGGCGGAAATCAACAACCTACTGTCCCCAACAGATATTGGTGTACAGGCCGCAATCATCCGTAAGACAAAGGGAGACTCTGTTCTTTTCGGAAGACAGTTCCCAAGCCAATAAAATCATTAGTTGGCAGGGACTTGAAAATTTTTTTTGATCATATAGGCTGAAAGTACTCATTTCATAGACAACAAATTTGAACGTCTGGCACCTCAGATAGGTTGCCATCAAATTTTATAGACGAACAAAATCGACATTTTCGAATTTTTTCAATTTTTCGCTAGTAACTCGAAAACGATTTATCGCAGAAGAAATTGTATTGTTTCTAAAATAAGAGGGCAATAAATTTCGCGTCGACTGAGGTCCTCACAGTTAAAATCGGCTAAGTCTTTTCGCCAAAACCGATTGTCAATTTAGCCACTTTAGGCTCATGTTCCAAAGCCTGCAAAGTGACAAGGCTTATTTGTAGTATTCAGCATGAAAGAATTTGCAGTGGTTACTTCCTGCTAATAATTCGGTTTTTGAAGTATCAGGGGATTTGATAAAAATAACTACTAGACATGTAGGTACTTGGCAAAATTTATCTTTTATTTTAACATATGGAAGATGGTTGTATAATTAGTTCAAAATGGTTAATACTTCAAAAACCGAAGACTTAGCAGGAAGTAAGCACTACGAATAATTTCACGTTTTGATTTGCATTTCCCCCCCCGGATTTAGCTAATGCTGTGTGCACGGAGCTTATTTCCTAAATTCGATGTTCAGTAACTTTTGTCTATAACATTTTTTATTTAAACTATGTGTTTTTTAATTAGATGCGTTGGAACACGATTTCCACCAAAATCGTAAAAATTACAGATTTTTGATGTACCGAACCCGGCTAAACCACTAAACCGATTTAAACTTCAAATATATCATTCTATTTGCAATAGTTTAGCCTCTTATAGTAAGAAGAAAGCAATACTTTGTGATCTGTATTTGCCGAAATATATGCGAGAAATTGAAAAAAAATCCCAAAAATTTCAAGGTTTTTAGACCAGAAGGCGCTAAATAGGTCTACGTTTTAATTACTTTGTCTCCACTAGGAGGGGGCTAATGCGATCGTTTTATACAGAATTCGATATTCTACAACTATTATAGGTAACATTTTTTATTTGGAGTATCCCCAGTGAAATTGCAGGCTTTGGAACATGAGCGTAATTTATTTTTCAGCTAAAGTGGCTAAATTGAAAATCTGTTATGGCGAAAAGACCTAACTGTCAGGACCTCATTCGACGCGACATTTATTGACCTTTTATTGTAGAAAGAACACAATTTCTTCTACGATAAATCGTTTTCGAGTTATTAGCTAAAAATTGAAAAAAGTTCGAAAATGTCGATTTTGTTCGCCTATAAAATTTGATGGCAACCGATCTGAGGTGGCAGACGTTCACATTTGTTGTCTTTGAAATGAGCAATTTCAGCCTATAAGATCAAATATTTTCTTCAAATCAGGCATCTTTTTGGCATAATAACTTCCTTTGCTGGTGGTAGCGTGTGACTCTAGGGAAATGAGCTTAATTTGATCATATTAAAAAAGATAAAAAAAAATTATTGATTCCACAATGTGACTTATCTAACCGTCTTGTAAATTTGCTTTAAGGGACCGGTAATGACAAAGTAAACCTAACCAATCACTTCCAATCCTAATTTATATTCATCTCACGCAGGGTGCACTCTGCTTTGGGCAGAGACATCTCTAATTTAAAGAATTTGGATGAGGAGGAGTTTGGGAAATACCTTTCCGTCTTAATTGGTTCGAGAAATTTTTCTCGTAAATATTGTCAAATGTTAGTTTTACCGGATAAAATTATGAACATTACACATATTATTTTTATTACCTTTTATATATATAGGATAGGATAGGGGTTTTAGGGCGATAAATATCGCGATTATTACGCCCTTTTATATATATATATATTTTTGGATGTTCTACACCGTAAGTCCATATCGGTTTAAAAGAACTTTATACAAGGTTAGTTTGTTAGCTAGGGATAATTTTGAGCGTCTGTCAAGTAATCTAGATAAGAGTCCTAAGCGTCTATTTAATTCTTTTCGTTTGAGTCTGACGGCTCTGCCAAGAAATCGAACATCCAAAAAATTCAGTCCTTTCAGTCGAAAGTGTTGAGAAAAATAGTAGACGCGCCATATTATGTCAGCAACGATATTATACATACGGACTTAAACATTCCAACAATTTTTGCAACAGCTAAAGATAACTACATTAACTTTCACCAAAGACTGGTCTACAACAATAGCCCACTAACAGACAAAATAAAAAACTTAAACAATCCTAAAAGCCCACCCCGACGACTTCGAAGGCGGTGGCCAAGAGACCATTTAAATTAATAACTACTCCTGCACAGGAGCGCTGTCGAAGCAGCTCACAAACTTTGCTCATTGCAAATTTTAAATCTAGACAAATGAATTGTATTTAATAAATAATAAATAAATATATATATAAATAAATAAATAAATATATATATATATATATATATATATACATATACTCATATTATAAAATTAGGTAATCTAATTGTATCAATTAATTAAAATATTTCATTTATTTGTCATCAATACTATTACCCTCACGAACTTGTTTTTTATTTCCCTCTTTGTAAAAGCTTAGGGCCTGTTCTATCTAGCCAAGTCATCACGACTGATTGGCTACTTCAATTGATAGAATTACGTGTGGCTGTGATGTGACATCCTGAGGTATAACCAAGTTGCATCTCTACCCTGTTACATACATAGCTCCAACTCCATATGAACAATCACATAATATATTTTCATCAGTTAGGATTCAGAAAAAAATCATTCCGCCATACAGCAATGTTGTCATGGACTGGTGGATAACGATTCAAAATATTTCAAAATTGTGTTATTCAGAATAAATTTATTTTTGCCTGAGTGTATTTATTTGGATCCTGTTACTGGCTAATGCCCCAGGCGAATTATTAGTGCTGGCGAACGTAATTAGTGAAATTTCATTCAAATAAATTTTTAACAACTTGGGACCGTTCCTCTCAAAGCTTAGCTTCACTAGTACGTCCAAGCAGTTATGTTGTACGTCCAAGCAGTAGCCAATTAGTTCCTCAGCAAATGAATTACCTAAGCATCACAGGGGAATGATAATTTAATATTCTTACAATTATTATTTTTTCTTTGTAAATCTATCTTGTACATATAAGGAAACCAAAACAGTTTTAGTCATTTATATTCGATTAGTAGGTTTCAGTGATTTATTTATTTATACCTTCCCGACAGTGGTATCACTTAATCCTTAGTTACAACACGAACTTTCTTATCAATGGAATAAAATGTTAGCTAGACGCTTATAAAATCGGTAAGACGATTCTTCTCTGTGAAAATAGTTGCTGTTGAATGGACTGAGAAGGCGAGATGATTTTCGGCCAGGTGCCTTATCTGGGTCACTTCCGTAATCTCGCAGGCTTAGAGAAGTGCTCCGTCATTGCGCTCGTTTTCGCTCGCAGCTGCAATATCAGTTACCCTTTCCTAAGTTGGCAGTCAAGCCTCAGGAACATTTTTTATTATTTTATTACTTAATTATTATTATATAATTACGGGAAAATAATATAGTAAATCAGAACTAGGTGGTAAATTAATTCGCTCGCAGTTCAATGTTGTCTTCCTCTTTTACTTGCTGTTTTGGGAATCCACTGCAAAGTATTTTGTTCGATAGTGCTGTCTGTAAGTTTTCTTTTAAGTATGTCCCTTCCATTTCTACATTTTGGTCATTATTTCGAGGTGGATAGGCAACTGCTCAGAGGTTCTCCAAAACTCTGTATTAGAAATCCTTTCAGGCTAACCTTTCCATAGGATTCTCCACAAGCAGCGGTTGATGTAGGTCTGAAGCAGGTAAGTTGACAGTTTTAGTCACCTTACATGTTTTACTGCCGTAGAACAGGATTATTTTATTTTGGTGGAAAGTAGCATTATTTTTGTTTTTTTCGTTTTTTGTTAAATTACTTGTTTGCTTTTTATGTTACTGTTAAAATCTTCGAACGAGCCCCTTTTCTTTAGTAACCAAGCTTCTTAATTAGATGAAGGATTACCCCCATTTTCTTAGAACAGGGGATTTCAGAAATAGTGCTTATTTCATATTCAACTATTATTATTCATTATTGAATCTCTTTTCATTTAAAGAGATTCAATAATGAATTTTTCATTTAAAATGGGTTGTATTTAAATATTTAATTGTAATCTATAACGTTTTTATGTTAAGCGTATAATAATATGCCCAGGAATAGACAACATTAACATAGGACTTTTGTATTTACCATTTCTTATTTTTTCTTAATTTCATCTCAAAATTATATTTAATTTCAATAATAATGCCTCTGAATGTATTAAAATCGATTTTCAATGAGACTTCATTCCGTGTTACAGTGCATACAGCCCTAGCACAGAATAAAAGACTTGTGGAATGGCGTAGTTTATTAATTTCTTGACATAATCAATGGCGTAATTGTTTTTCTTCAAAAATAAAAAGGGGAACCTCGAATAGCTCTTTGTTCGTTTATTTATTTAACGTCCCATTAGGCTACTATGGCTATCGGACGATTGCACCGCTATCAAATAACGTATTCAAATATATCATTCATGATTTTATTTGTGGAATCAGATGCCCCATAAACTCATCCCTTCCATAAAATAAAAACTTTTCTTATTAATATTTGTTCAATAGGGGTTTCAAGCATCTAAAAAGTGGACCTCAGTTGGTACCGAAAATATTAAAAAAATGTGTGGAAACCACAGTTATTTCAAGCATTTAATCGCCATCGCCATGCCCTATTTTGAACAGTCCTTTGCTTTGGTTCATGCAGTCATAGAAAACGGCACCTTGCACTGTTAAGGACCGATTTTCCTTGTCTTGAAATGTCTGGCGGCTACTGTACGGTATTTAAAATGATCGCGGTTATCTCCTTGTGGAGTAATATAGGAGGGGAACGTACCGAGGTGCCGGTTATAATCGAAAAATAGAGTTTCACGCTCATTTTTAGACAATAGAGTTTTAGACTAACTAACATTAGCGGACTAAAATATATTTTTTATTATATAGATACCTAATAAGTAGTTATTTCTAGAACAGTTTAAAGCCATAGTTGGTTTTATATCCTTACAGGCGTTCTTCTTCGCTTATATTATTGTGGTTAAGCATCAGTAGTCAATAAAACATTTTAACTTGTTATGTCCGATTAGCTTTTGACATTGTTGACGTATATTCTTCGATTATGGTGTTTTAAGAAGATTAATTATTTTGAAACACGTTTCCCTTCTTTGTTATGAAATAACTTTAACCACTTCATATTCGATGAAACAATCTGAAGGATTAGATGTCGGAATAATTTTGTAGTAACAATGGTCATGGTTTTTTGCTCAAATTTGTTGTTATAAAAGTTTGTTAACGTAATGTTAAGATAATACAGCGTTATAGTTTTGCCAGGTGCAGCGCGGGTGAGGTATCACACCACATCTAAGGGGTAGTAGCCATTGGCCGGGAATAAAAAAAATCTGGTGCGATGCGCGAACACACAACTTTCACTTATCAACTTACTTAGATTAGAAGTAGATGTGTTTTAATAAAAATGTAAACGTTATTTCTCAACTTCGCACATCTTCCAACATGTCTTTAACTTCTTATTTTTGTTTAAGAATTAATTATAATTTGTATTGCAGAAATGGCCTAAAAAATCCTAATCAAGTTTTTTTTTTTTTTTTACCGCTTGCTTGTTGTTGGTTTTTTTGTTGTTTTATTTTCTGCGGATTGATTTTTGTAAATATGACATGATGGTAAATCGGTGGAGCCGGTTATGCGGGACTCCATCGAATAGATTTTAAAGGAAATTCATGGTTATGTTAATATCAACTTTACGTTTTTGCGGCTTACAGATCAGGTTTTACTAGTTTTTTTCTCGGAAAATAGTCGATTTCAACCACTGTGCGCCGTTTCTTCGCAAAATAAAATATGAAATTAAATAATTTTTAGTTAAGTTCCATTTATGTAGTTACTTTGTATTATTAATTAATTATTGTATCATCTCAAATTAGTTTGCTGACAAGTGAACTTTTGCCTCATTAATAAATGGCCCGGTGTAAGACTACGTCCGCCGTCATTCTTGAACGATTTGAATATGTTATTCTTCTGATAAGCCATAAACTTTCGACCAAGAAATCTGCATCGGCCAAGGAGAAATTTGGGAGCTTGAGTATTTAATTTCTGTATATTTTCCAGTAACAAGAATGAGTTCAAAATAAACCTTGATGTACAACAGCTCAAGCATGAGTAACTAAAATTGAAAGTTGTCGATGGCTACCTCGGGTTTTATGGATAGAAAACTTAAAATCTAGAAGTATGATCAAAGAAGAGCAGTTTGGTTAACATGAATGAAGGTAAGCTCAGGGATTTATATCTTATATGATATTTGAAACTATCATAAGGGTTTTCTCGAACATAAGGGATGGGAGATGGAGACAAATTCGTTTTGTTAATCAATGTATCAGCGCACGCTGGCATTCTTCCCAGAATCAATATTACGCGAAGAATCATTAAATATATACCTATGTATGTATATACATATAAGAGCAATCTGGGCCGGGAGCGGATATATTTACCCATTACAGTGCTGATGATAAATGGAATTTATTGAAATAAAAAAAGGAATCTAAAGCGAATCAGTTTAGAGAAATTGTTTTTTAGTGCTTACATAGTTTTTGTAGTTTTAGGGCCGATCATTGCAAGGCGCCCTAATACTATGACCGTCCAGGTAGGGGCATACTCTTATGAACAAGCTGATAAATTTGAGTACCTAGGATCTCAAGTGGTTTCATCTGAGATACTGAGAAGGATAACATTAGACAACAGATGCTATTGTTCATTTTCCAGACCCACAAAAGCAAGATTGTACAAGAAGCTGACACACGGTTTTAAGAGGCGCTTGAAAGGGACCTTTTAACTCTTGAAAGAAAAATACCACGACCTATAAATGGCCATATACAAAGTAGTGTAACATAGAGAAACCGAGCGAATGCAGAAATATATTCACTGTTAAGAGAACCTGATGTTGCTTAAATTATTAAGCTGTCAAGGCTTCGTCGGGCGGGCCAGGTAGCTAGGATGGGAGTTTATTGAATTCCAAGAAAACTCGATAAAGGCACAAAACTCAGTTGGTCAGACGATGTTGAAGATGATTCAAGGAGCCTGCTTGGTTTCCTGAATCACGGGGCAGCTGCACTCCACCGAGCAAACCCGCGGAAGCTGGTTGAGGAGGCCAGCACATAGTATTGGGTTGTCGCGCCGATTGATTGTTTTGGGTTGGACATATTTTTTGTAAAGCATGTTCAAAAACTTCTTTACTTCAAATTTTCAAGCATTTATAGTTGACATATATTTGTTGTTGTGAAGTACTCCATCCTGGCTATGGGTTACTCCTTAGGTGTAAAGTTTCTAATCATGGTGGAAAGTTTGAGATTTATACCTTGGGTCCGCCTCGAAATAAAAATACCTTGGTTGGATTGCTTCCAATCCGCCGCCGCTTGGCTCGAGAGTGCTAAAGCGCTCTGACATGTTCGTTTATCCAGTCCCATGGGTAAAACACTTATAAGTTAAAAAACATATATATAATGTTTTGAAAACTAAAATTAAATAAATTTTAAAACTGGTGAAAGGTCCACTTTCGCTCGGGTAATCCTTTCCTACAAACTCATAAAACATATGGAATAACTTGGTGTAGATTTAAAAGTTTTATTTCATACCGGCGTTAAGCGGCAAGGCCTCCTGCAATTGTCCTAATCTGATTTCGAAAGATAAGGAACTGTTGAAAAGCTGTAAACTAAATGGTTACATCTGTAGTTATAGTTTTCTTTACGTAATTATCGAGGCGGGTTGACAAGATGGCCATTACGAAGAGACTTACAATGGTTTATGTAAAGGCGGGTGGTGGGAGTGTGGCTAATACCTCGCGTTCCCTCCTCCCAGCCCCCAATCTGCTCTTGCCTCTTCTCCCAGCGTCTCCTCCAGCCGGCTCGGGTATCTTAATCAACAATCAGGTGAGTCTCAGCTTGTCCAGTGTACAATATATATGATTCAAGTATATATAATTAGGTAAGTTAAAAAATGGTCTCTTGGCGCTGGATAGTTAAGCCTGCAAAGAAAATAACTCTTTGCTGTTTTATGAATGGGAACATTTTAATATTCATTATTTTATAAACTTTTTCTGTTTTGGCAAAACATATAATAATAACAATATAGGTATTCTTAGATCACATATTTCTTGAAAAGGATAAAAAAAAGTTGGAAAAGTACAAATTGTCCAATTCGCGCTGTTTTAGATTATAATAACCTTATGTAATTTAAGTCAAACCTAGATTCAAATTTCTTATAAGTGTATTCAAAACGTTGTTGACGAATTAAATTAAATTAAACGAATTTTATTTTTTTTAAACTAAATCAATAATGTGGACAGCGTCTATAAACAAAAGAATTTTCTGTGACCATTGAAATATATAGAAACAGTTTTCGGGCCATACTAAATTTTTTTAAAAATTGGACAAGCCCATTTTTGTTAATCAACAAGTAACATAAAACCCCTCATTTTAATATATTTATATATATGTACAGCAAAGAAATCCCACGGGGCTTGAAATACCACTGCCAAAACACCCTTCTTCAGAAATCATTTTAGTTGAAAAATTTAGCGTTAGGAAGCTTCAAATTTTGCTGTGCGATATTTCTACGTTAGGAGCCGAATAAAAATATATTTAACCACTAACATAACTTAAATAATAATTTCTAGTGGACAACACACTCCAATTATTTCTTTTTAAATCAAATCGGTACTGGCTTTGTCTCAGATTTCAATCGTCGTGGAAGAACTTCCTCTCTTGATGACGATATTCTCCGATCATCGGTGGAAGAAAACCCCAGAATAACTGTTCGAGAACTTGCGGAAAAACTTCAAGTAAGCAAATCGACAGTCGATGACCACCTCAAGGCGATTGGAAAAGAGAAAAAACCCAAATCCTGCATTATTTTCCGGACAACCCAATAGGTTGCTATGCTAACCACTATACTAAAGATGACCCCATTCCTCCTTGTTAGTTACAATTTTCTATTTTTTCTTTCAAATTTCCTAGTTTTTTGTAAAAGAAACATATCTATTTCGAATACGGGCAAAACAGGAAACATTATGTGATGAGATTTCATAAGATAATTTCAAACCATTTTATTTATTTTTTTTCTTCCGAATAAATATAAATGCTAATGAGAAAATCGTAAGATTGAATATTAATAAAATACATTGTAGAATTATAGATTAGTTTTAAATATGTTCCAAATTTAATATTACTTGTTGAGTTATACCCCTCCTCGGTGATCATGACTGGAAAACATGCTTATGGATCGCCCGAGACTCGCAATATCCTGTAAGGAAATAAGAGTTGATTCAATAATGGGCCTGAGGAAATTTTTTTTATTAATTTTTTTTTCATTTTATTTGTCTTAATACCTCAACCGAGAAGGTCATTGGCGTGAATAACTAAATTTTAAGTTCTTTTGTAGTAACCAGTTATCATCAAGAATTGTAATAACTTCAAGACTCTTTCTTCATCATCCTCCAGTGCCTCTCTTAAAAATCTCTGGAGATTAATTTTTTCCTTTGTTTTTCGTATTGAAGAGATTCTATTAGCACATTGTTAACTGTTTGTGGAGTGTTGTCTGTGTTGTCAATGTTTCACACGTTGGTGCTTCTAGTCCTCTTAGTAGATGGGTATGTGTACACTGGCAATATCTGATTCTAAGCCGGTAAAGGATTACTTATTCCCTCCTCGGTGTTCTGCAGCCATTTTTCATCTCTATTTTTAATTTTATATCATTACAATACTCGTAAAAAAAAATCTGGTGCGTGTGCGCAACACACAACTTTCAATTACCAACTTACTTAGATTAGAAATTAATGTGATTTGTTAATTGCCACTACTCAAAGTTACACATTTTTCCTCATTCATTTCTTATTTTTGTTTTCATTTGCTCAAAAAAAAAAAAACACTAATTTATTTTATTATTATTAAAAGTATTTACTTGTAATAATTCGGCAATGCAAGCATACTACTCCAAGTCGTCTGATTTTATAATTCTCTATGTATTTGTTGAATATTTCATTTAGTTACTATGAAACAAATAATTTCCATTAAATAAACAGATTGGCTTTAATTATGAACAATGGTCTGTCATTAAAGGTGTACTCCGCATACGTGGGCTCAACGTGTTTTACGAGTTGACTGAATATTTTTCTTTTTTTCTCCTCTAAATGTTTACTTGATTTTTATCATATCTCATATTTAGCCATTTCTTATTTTTATGCGAAACGAGATACAGATAATTTCTCCATATAAACAAATACAAAGGTACTTAATAGGAAAACAAAAAAGACCCCTTCCTCATTTAAGCCCCCTCAGAACATTTTAATAATGATAAAGCTTACCTGATAATATTGAACACCTAATTGTCATTAAATACGACGAATTTGATGAAAATGGTTAAATCCGTTTTTGAGATAATCGAAAAAAAGGTAAAAATTGGTAAAAATGTTAAGAAAATAAAGTGCCCCCTCCGTTTGTCCAATTTTGATGAAATTTTGGCTATCACATCTTTGGCATACACATACATCAAATACCGAGTTTGATCAAAATCGTTAAAGCCGTTTTTGAGTAAATAAAAAAAATCACGTGAAAATTATATAAAATTTATTAAGAAAAGTCCCCCCCTCCGGTTGATCAATGTTGATGAAATTTTTACAGTCATATCTCGGGCATGTACATACATCAAATACCCAGTTTGATCAAAATCTTTAAAGCTTTTTTTGAGTAAATAAAAAAAAACACGTGAAAATGATACAAAATTTATTAAGTAAAGTCCCCCCTCCGGTTGATCAATATTGATGAAATTTTGGCTATCACATCTTTGGCATACACATACATCAAATACCGAGTTTGATCAAAATCGTTAAAGCCGTTCTTGAGTAAATCGAAAAGAACGTAAAAAGTTATTAAATAAAGTACCCCCTCCCTATGAGAAAATTTGATGAAATTTTTGCTGTCACATCGCGGGCATATGCATACACTAAATACCCAATTTCAGGTTCGCACGGTTTATAGATTTTGAGCTAGTCTGTTCACACACACACACACACACACACACACACACACACACACACACACACACACACACACACACACACACACACACACACACACACACACACACACACACACACACACACACACACACCATTTCGCGGGACTTGGTTATTTCGACTCAGGGGACCCCAAAACGTGTATTTCCGTTGAAAACCGGAAGTCGAAATTTTTCACGATCGCAATACTTCCCCTTACTATATATTTCATATATAGGTAAGGGAAAGTAAAAATTGGATTTGAGACATAAAAACAAATAAGTAAATTAGTAATAGTACTAATTTACAAATAATTTAATTATTTTACTTATTTAAATTTATAACTATTAAATCTGTAACATTAGAATATTTTATACAGAAAAAGTGATAAGGTGAATAAGGAAACGTTTATATCATAAAGAGAGCATAGATACACATATCTCCACGGTGATCCAACCCCTATGGAAGAAGGATATAGGCTTCCCGCACAGCAGTTTTCCTTAAAAGGTCGAAAAAACTATTGAAAAATATTTTATGAAAAAGAAAAATCATTTCACGATAACTAACACGGATTATATTTTTATTTTGTTGGATAACAAAATGTTTTTATGACTTTCTTCTAATGTTAATTCTTGAGCAACTAAAATGACAAGTCAATAATAAAACCAAACTATTTTCAGTTAAATGACATTATATGTCTTCCTATATTCTTTAAAATATTTCTGGTATATAAAAACGTTTTTACATGTTGAAATTTAATCATTTTTTAATTTTTAATTTTTTGCAGAGAACCGAAATTCGATTCCGGGTCGTGGTCAAATCTTTTCTCCTCTAATAAAATTATTTAAAAAAATGTTTTTAACGTAATATTTTATTTTAAATTCTCGCATTTTGTAAAAATAAAAAAGTACAAATTAAAATCTTGGCTTAAAGACTTTAAATTTATTTTTAAATAAAATGAGCAGTTGTATAATTTGTAAAATGCCAATATTACAAATATCGATAATACTTTAAAAGATGTAAAGGCATTACCTGAGATTAGTGTGCCGGTGGGCGGATAAGGATTAGTTTATATTAATTAAATTTTACCAACAATAATAATTCAACCGTTAAAAAAAATATAAAATAATCCAGCATTATACAGAATACCAGCCGATAAAGTTAACCAATCCCATTCATTCTATAATAGTAATTGTCACTTAATAGAAATGCTGTAATAGTTACGAAGGCGGCAAATTGCCTTTTGCTTGGAGCATTTCTTTGGCTCCCCAGACGGCCTAGTTGTTAGGTAAGTGAATTTTCCTAAAATCCTACAGTAAGTAGTGCACGCTTCTTGTTTTCGTGACATTATTCACTAAATAAAACAGCTGAAAATAAACGATATATTTTGTTGTCCTTTTCCAACTATTGATATGACAGATTTCACTGTTCTCCAATCTAGAAATATGTTTTGAATTTTATCTTTCATTTCATATTAGACTTTGTATAAGAGACTTATTAAGATTTTGTTTTGGGGTCACCCGTGGTGTAGTGGTTAGCATAGAAACTTACAATACTAAAGGTCGCGGGTTCGCGTTCCGAGGTGGCCCTAGGATTTTTTAATGGGAGTAAAAAATCCTTGTCTATTTCGTCCCTCTGATAGGACGTTAAATGCAGCCTGAACGATGTCAGGTACTCGTTAAAGATTCCTCTCCTAATTATACGTGGATAGATAAAATTTAGGACTCCCACTGTAGCATCGTCCGATGAGACTTAGTGGCATAAAGTGACGTTAAAACAAACAAGACTTTGTTTAGGCATATCAAATTTTGGGATAAAAAATTCAAAATACAAATTGTGATAGCACCTAATGAAGTACATTTATAAAATACTAAATAAAAAAAATAATGAGATATGCGTTCTTATCTCGACAAGATGTAAACTTATTCTGATATCAGTAATTGTTAAACTTTAATGGGGCTAAACCTAAAATTTGAATAAATGTAAAAAACTAACAGCGATATTTGCTAATAGCGAAGAAGTAATCGATTTTTTTATGATATTTATTTTAGTAGTAGTAAGTAGAACGATTAAATATATTTATTTACTAGCAAGGTTGCCCGGCTTCGCTCCGGTAGTTTTATTAATAGACAAATTTTAAAATTAAAGGAAATATAGAAAAAAAATAGCACCTTCTTGAAACTTCGGTTTTAACTTTGTATCAGTATTAAGATTCGAGAACTGCAGAGTCCGCCCAAATAAGGAACCCTATATACTTTATTAGGGGTTGAAAATGGTAAATGAACAATTAATTTGAATGCTTTATCGAGTTATGCATCGTTTTTGATGGTTTCTGTGATTCTGAATCGTATAAGCCCATTCCAAGCAGTCAGCAGATAAAAAGTTATTAGATTATAGTTGAAAAATCTGATATCTCAGTTAAAAGTATTATATTTCGAGTACAAATTAATCGCCGACTACTGTGATGGTCCTATTAGATCCAGAAGGATAGAAATAACTGAAGATTCATAGAAACTTTTTTTTAGGACCTTTCTTCCATTTCAACCTCCCTTAAGATATCCCCCCCCCCCCTATTTATATTCAGTCAATTTATCTCTTTTTTTTATGTCTGTTTTTATTCGCTCACTGTGAAATTAAGAAATGTTCACTCATATTGCATTAAATTTACTTAAGTATGTATTATATATTGATTAAATGTAATGTGTTGATCAATTAGTCTTCTTATGAGATAATTAATTTTTTAAGGAATCCAGTTGGTTTTCTAATAGATTGCAGAGATGTAGAATCATTATTTTATTTTGAAAGCAAAGGATAAACTAAATATTATCGCTTGATTTTTTAGTAATTTAAAAAGAACAGCTGAAAAAATATATAACCTTTACAAACTGAACTGGATGAATGAACAGTGAGTGAAACGCACCCTAGAGCTTCCTGGTAGCCTGGAGCTCGAACTAAATTTTTCATTCATTAACTCATATATCAATCTCGAATAGGCTAATTAAATGATACGAGAGGCTTAAAATTCCAGTCCTTTTCTCTTTAATTTTACCCCCTTAAGAGAAAAACGGAAACCTTCTTCTCCGTTAGGGGTTTTATGGCTACATGACGACATAACTTACTTAATCGTAGGTGGAGTCGTTTTTTAGCCTTATCGGCACGTACATTGTACACTTTGCTTTATATTGTTGTTTATTGTTTATTGTTGTTGTAATTGCCTCTACCCGACGGGGTCATTGGCAATGTTCTTTTTGTTCGTTTTTATATTCTATTATAGTATCCTATATCTTTAAGGAAACGCATAAGCTTTTCCACACTTTCCTCCGAATCCTGCTGAATTTCAGGTATTGACTCGTTCAACTTTAATTTTCTTCTTATTTCTTGAAAATAATTACAGTCCACTAATATGTGTGAAACGGTCATAGGGGCGCCACATTTAACGCAGGTAGGTTGTACTAAGTTGTGCAGAAGGTTTGCTTTATAATATATATTGATTATAAAAATATTTATATAATTAAATCAAGTTTAATCATTTCTTTCTCTAAGTTTTTTCAGAGGGTAAATTTCAGATGAAATTATCTCAATAATTATCTCAAAACTTGGCATTACCTGATTCAACATTCTTTCCACCATAATCATCTTTTGGCGTGATCACTCACCTAATCTAAGATATCGAAATCTATTAGTAGAGGTTTCCCAAAATTAATGATATAAAGGAATGAGTAATGTTGATAATAAATTTTTTTAAAACACTTTCTTAGAAAAGTAAATATTACTTTGTCGTAAGAATTTTTTTCTGTTCGGATAATTCAAAGGAAATATTAGATGAATTAAAACCATCCGAAAAGGAGCACTCCTAAAATCTTTTACAGCAAAATAAATTTGTATAGGGGCTGCTTGACGCTAATAGTTTTTGTAGGCAATTGGAGCGTATACAAGCCCCCTCCCCGAAATTAAAACATAAATAAAAAAGTTAAGTGCCATAATCTGAATTATTTTAATGAATTTTGCAAAACTTAAATGAACGGTAAAATGGCTAATAACGTTATTAACAATTCTTTTAAAGGTACCTTTTAACTGTGCGAACCTCACCCTCGAACAGGCGATCCCCAGAATCTTGCCGTACCACGAACAGCTATTTACACTAAAGTGAAGTCGAACGAACAGCGATATCTGACCGAACCCAGGCATTTAAATATAATACTTTTCATAACAAAGGCGGCTGAATTCGAACTAGCGACTGTTCTGAATTTTGCTCTAACTTATTAGGCTAAAAGAAGGTCTAGAAGCTTATCTTAACTCACTCAAAAGCGGCACTAGTAATATCCCCGAACACACAGGCGAACAGATAAAGTACCTTTTCGAGTTTGTGCCTTTTAGATTAGCCGAACAGTAACTTCGAGTGCGAGGTTCGCATAGTGTAAAGGCATCTTAAGCAGTCCCTCAACTCCTTAACACCCAACGGTCATAAGTACGAGTATGTATAAGTCGGACCCCTCCCTGCGGTCATCACCACTTGGGCACTCACCACCGATCAAATATTCTCTGTACAGCACTGGTAGAAAATTTTATTTTTTCTGAAAAAAAAAAATGATGTAAAACAATAAAGAATACATCACAGGTTTTTTTCCATGATTCGTCTGTAATGTAATCGGCAACTTTAATCAAACTAAAAAGATGGTGTGTGCAATTAAAATGGACTAGCATAAGGCATAGACTATCGGGAAATTTGATATTTGACGGAACTTAGAGAATCAGATAGATCGTGGTACTGGGATAAAATGGGTCATGAATAACGTAGAATACTTTCCTATCCTTGCTTTACAGTGGCTGAAAACTAGTTCAAATTCTACCTAGCAGAGTCCGGCCTAGACGTAGCTTTATCCTTAAAGAGGCTAGGGTAGGATTAAAATACGCTATATTCGGCAGGAATGTGTATTTTGTGGTTTAACATAAATTCAAATAATGTCATTATTATTCTTATAGAAAAGCAACAAAAGTAAAGATTTTTTACGACGCTTCATAAAAACTTTTAGCTTGCTACTATCGTCCTAAAACTTAGCGTGTAATCGAAGTTTAACCTGAATGGAAGGATGAACGGAGGGCGGCACAGGAGACGGTGACACAGATTGTGAAAGGCCTTTTGAAAGCGCTAATAGAGCTTGCCTGTATTGTGCCTTCGGCGCCTCATAGAAAGCCCATATTTTTTACACAAGCCTTACAACATTATTGCTAACGAAAATTCATTTGTTGCAACACCGCCTACCATGTGCCTCTATGATCACTAAAAGAGATAAGTTAGGCTGAAGCGTTTGTTTTATTTTTGATCTTATGTTGGTCTAGTTTTCGTTCAAAATAGTTTAAGATGATTTATATACTCACAGTTAAAATTATTTTTGTCTTGATATAGTTAGTTCAATAATCCATCTAGTTTTTAGCGAAGTTTATTAATTTAATTGATGATAACTTAATTATTTTCATTATAAAAATATTAACAATAATTATTAAAACAATTTCTCCCTTCGTTTGAAGTTCCGTTGGCAGTTAAGTGCACTTGAAAATGGCAAAGTTTCTAACAAATTGAATCCGGAGGTTGATTTATTAATGAGGCAGTGGCGGATCCAGAAATTGCTTAGGGGGGCGCACTTTTTTTTTTTTACAATTCATGAGTAATGAAGGCCCTAATGTAAAATACATATTAGTACATTATGACGTTGTAAATTACTGTAAATGTTTAAATACAATTCATTTTCAATAAATAGACTTAAAAAATGACTAAATATAGCTCGTTTTATATAGAAATAGTAATACTTTATGAGTTTCCTCACCTCTCAGGGGGGGAGGCGCCCCCCGCGCCCCTCCCCTGTATCCGTTACTGTAATGAGGTCCCTTAAAAAATAAGATAATATACTTATGTTAATTTTTTTAAATAAAGATAATATATTATTTTATAAACAATACATTTTCTTTGTCAGTTAAATATGAGAAATTAATCATTAATTCACGAAGATATAGTAAAATTACTACTAATAACAGAAGTTAAAAAACCCGGTTAAAGAACGCTTTTTTTCAATAAAGTTATAATTCGATTTGTTAAAATATCCCGTTCTTTGAGGAACCCTTTCGCTTCCACTATTTTCAGGTAATCACTACCTCATATGCGGTCAGGGGAAACATGAATTTGCAAACGCGCTAGGCTACCACGCACCAGCTTGATCAAGAAATGTATTTTTACCTTTAAAGAAAATTATTGTTACGATGTCGCAAGTACTGGATACAAACATTACTCATTGTTGTAAAAACTTAGTGAGTTCGAAATTCTATATGTTTTTATACCGAATTCTTTTGTTTTTATAACAGATTACCCTACGAAAATACTTCCCCTCCATCTTTTCCAGACTAGAAGCCATACGGGTCGTCCAGGATTACTGGTTCTCACAGTTCCTCACGTGGTCTGTGGGTTTCCCAGCGAAGCTCATAGAATACGTTTAGGACATCGATCCCCTATGCCCAAGTTGTAGGAAACCGGAGACCGGTGAGGACCTTTTACTGGCCTGCATTTCCTATGAAAGCCCAACTGCTGAGGGAGACTGGGCTCTACGATCTGACAGAACGATCTTCCTCAGCTGATGGGGAAGGAGAAATAGCCGTTCTTTAAAGCCTTTGGGTACGGATGGAAGGAAGCTGTTGGTCAAAATCCTTTCATCTTGAGACGGAAAGGTGGAGCTACTCCGGGGTGACCGCCGGAATGAGTAGTTAAAGAGGATGGACCATAACAAAAGCCTAAAAATGTCTGTCTGATGTGATAGCCCTAATAGGGGTGATGTTATATTTTGCGTCTTATTGATATTTCTTACTGGCAACCAGTAAGAATATATAAGAGTACATATTCTAGACATTTGATTTAATAAGTGAATCATCCAATGATAACATGAAATTAATCAAAGCGATTGTATTTGATCGATTACTGGTAATTCCAACTCAATCATAACTGCCATCGGGAAGCTATGATGTAACTACGATTTATAATAAGTGTGATAGCATTACTAAATCATATTGCGATAGCAATTTGAGGATAGAACTATCGATGAATTATTATAGAACTGACCATCAAACCAAATAAGGAAGTGTTTGTAATAATTACCTAAATGAATAGTTACACAATAAAAATTTACATGTACAGTAAGGTTGTAAGAGTACCGTAAATTATTAATTGTAGAGAGATTATAGAACCCCCGGTAAAGCAAATGGGGACGGGTGGATGAATTGCATTTTCTGAAGTGATTGGCAGAATTGTCTAGGGCCAGTATTACAAAATGGGTATTAGGAAATCTTCAGCATCACAGTGCAGAAGTGAGCATGAAGTAGTTGCTTTCAAGTACTAAAATGTAAAACTTACACATATTTAAAACGTATATAGATCATCTTTCTGA
Organism: Aelia acuminata; assembly: GCA_911387785.2. NCBI lineage: Eukaryota > Metazoa > Arthropoda > Insecta > Hemiptera > Pentatomidae > Aelia > Aelia acuminata. The sequence goes on from OU426978.1 coordinate 180,044,410, forward strand.
CAACTAAAAGAAGTGCACAAGAAGAAGGAAGTGCACAACTGCTCGACACAGGCGTAATTGCGCCAGCTGAATTCTTGAGCAGGCACATTTAATCGGGTTATGAAATTTTTTGGGGGGGGGGCAAATTTTTACAGGGTTATGAACTTTTGAGGGAGGCGAATTTTTTTTAGCAAATTTAAAATTAAGGAATATGGAATTATACGCCCTCCCAATATTTTGGAAGAGGGCAACTATTTGCAATTAACTATGACATAAATTGGCAATTTTTATAAATATCTTTAAAATACAGTGTTGGAGGAGGAATTAAGTGTCCTAACAGTTGTTTTTAAGCGTTTGTATTTCAACTTTTGGCCTCTAAAATTTTTACCTATCTATGAGAACATTGATTCGTCCCCCAACAATTTGGTGCTGGTGACGCTCATAACGGGAATAACTTATTCCTACCCTTCCATTAGCGATTGACGCCTAAAGTCTCTTAAGTTGTTTCAGAATTTAGAGCAATACTATCAAGCAGCCAGTCCGCAGTGTAGAGGTAAATTAATGAAACTCAAAATTATGTTTTCAAAATACTGGTTATTTTCCACTCAAAAATGTTTAGGGATCTAAATAATTTATGGTAATGAAAATTAGTAACAACGCCTTCAAAATGTAATTAAATCTTTTTATTAATAGTCTTCTCATTTAATTCCGGTGCCATATTTAATTTTTTAAGGTTAATAGAAGCCGTAGGTCACCAAATATATCATATATTTATTTAAGTATATAATCCACGACGTTTCGGCCTCAATGTGCCATTCTCAAAAGACAAAAACTTTATGCACATAGTCAAACAATTTATCCTTCTAAAAGAATTAGTCTATATTTTAAAATACATATGTCAAATATCAATCAGAATATCTGCCACGTCTAACATCGTCAACTAGCTAGGAACGACTGACTGGTTTCTATTAACCTTAAAAAATAAATCTTTTTATAAAAGCTGACACCTTATCATGATACAAAAGCGTACTTTGAGTTCAAGAATATACAAATAATATATCATTAGAGCTGCCACATTTTTCTTTTTTAAAGCAATGTGAAATTTAATAGGCTGTTGGAGGCATGGGCGGATCCAGCCGATCGTAAAGGGGGGGCTGCAGTCCTAAAGGGGGGGCTACAGCGTCACAGCCCTTCATTTGGATCTGCTAAACAGCTTTTTTACCTTTATGTTCCTTTCCCACAATTAAAATTCTACTTGTTCTGCACATTATTTGTTCTTTAACTTGCTTCCTTACATTACGGAAAGTCAAATTCTATCTTTAAATGACGAAAAATTTTCCAAAGGGAGGGGCTGCAGCCCCCACAGCCCCCCCCCCCCCGGATCCGCCAATGGTTGGAGGAGAATGTGTTTAGAAAATGCAAAAGTACTCTTAAGGTAATAAGGCAACAAAAAATTATTTTTTATTAGTCATAATAGAAGTGTATAAGAAAAATGAAATATTCCAAAATATAGCAATTGCGAAAAATGGCGCTTAGAGCGTTTCTGCTCTCAGATATTCAATTATTATTTAGATCTCAGAAAAATCAAACCTGTTTCTGGAAGTAGTAAAAGCGAAAAAAAAAAAAAAAAAAAAAGGAAAGAGCAATGGCCGTAACGCAGTAAGCTGTCACGTCACCTCACGGACTGGAAGGCCAAGGTTGCAAACTGACACACAGACCTACCTAATAAGGATTTCGATTCCGTTAACGTATTTATATGTTTTAAGTAGTTGTTACAATATGTAACTATCCTTCTTGGGTATTCAGCGGTTTTCAACTGCTTAAAACTAAATCAAAACTTAAAGAATCATAAAAAACTTTTTAATCTCGTTTTACAATGGAAAACAGAGAAATATTTAGAGAGAATACTTAGACCGTGCTGCTCAAAATATTCATCGCCTTACTCAACGGTTTAATTATAAAATCAGGAATATTTGTTTGTTATTTTTTCCCAATTTAGGCAGCGGAGGGCAGCTGACCTCGGAATCTGCGGGCGGGTTTCTTGTCTTTTCAGTCTTGTGTGAGGATTCCATGTGAGACGTTTATCTATATGGAGTCCTAGGTATCGGATCTGTTCGACAGGTGTAAGTAAGCATAAAATTTAATTTTCAAAGATCAATTAATTTTATTAGAAAAATTAATTGAGCCTTACATAGTCAGATAATACCTTGATTTTCGAAAAGCACTAGGTACATTGGGAAAAAATAATAAATAAATATTCCTGATTTTATAATTAAACCATTGAGTAAGGCGATACGAACGTTAATTTTAATTGGACGCTAATAAAAACGGTGTTAATTTCAAATATTACCCTAAAAATTTGAACAAATAAATTAATTCGATACCAAAGAGCTATAAAATGGTTCTCTCTATACTGTTCAAAAATATGCAAATGCTTTCTTAAATGTAAAAAAACATAAACAAATATTCCTGGATTATGAAATACACTACTAAATAAGTTCAAAATATATTTCTCGCTATACGTAAGTACTTTGAAAAAATATTTATGTAAATACAATTTAATAATGAAATGATGTATAATGGGGATTCAAAAAAAATAAAAAATAATAATGAAATGAACTGTAAAATCTGAAACAAACACGGAAGATTCTTAATATTGTTAATAGCATTTATTGATCAACAAGGTTTGAGAGGTAATTTTAGGATTTTTTTACAAATAGTATAAGTCTATCTTAGGTAACGTAATTCGGACCCAGACGCTTGGAATTACAGACCTAAGAAAAACAAGAAGTAGTTCGGCAAATGTAACATAATTTTTAATTTCTTATAGCTGTTATACATTTATGCTCGAGCACTTTTGAAACTTATTGCAACAAGTTTAGAATACCTCTATATTCATAACAAGAGGCATTGAGTCGAGATTGAACTCCAGGACCGTTGCATCAGAACTGTCATGGTTCTTACATAAGGGGCCACGACTGTTTGTCCGTTGGATAACTCTTCAGACGGGGCATATGACTATTATGCCAAAGGTTGCAACACGATTCAATACGCTAGGTGCAACGCTTTGATGGGATTTTAAACATCCACGTACTGAAACCTAGAAAAAGGTGATTTTAGATCGGGCAGGAGGGGGAATCCATATAAAAATAATCCTGCTTTCATAACACTGACCTGATTTAACTTAATCACAATAATTAGGTCCCTATATTAGTTTTGACATGATGATATTCAAGAATAAAAAAACTTTGAAACGTCTATATATACGTATGCCTACTCTCCACCATACTCATATTAAATCTTCTTTTTTCTCCTCTCCTTCCAATTATTTTAAGCTTTAAGACCAGGGGGGAGGGCGGGGGATTAATGCAGAGTATTATTCAAATGTCCCCTTGCTCCGGCTTTCGAACTTGCTATCTTCTGGTTGTCGTCATGTGTTGTCAAGGGATGAGCTATTGGATAAAGCCTTGGCTCACTCCGCCATGCCGCCACCCTCGGCCGACAATATTAAATCTAGATGCAGAAGCCCCAAAAAATGAATCCTTTTACAAAATTTTCCTGTAAGAAAATAAAAATTATACCAGAATGTGTAACCTGCAAGGAAATTAAATCAGTTTCCCCATACCTTCGCTGAACAAGGAGGATTGTATCCCCCCTCTTCATGTTTACCAAATATACCATAATACACACTTAAAGTGACCAGCTTTAGGTTTTATACTGACTACATATAATATAGCACATGAATATCCATTGAATTTAATATTTTTATGAGTATGAATTAAAATTATTTTTAATTTACCAATTCTTTTGTAATTTTATATGCTCAAAAATTCCATCTCATTACAGAAGGAGGAAGAAATAGTAAGATGTGCCCTAGCTACAATGGTCCACTATCGGCAGCCACCCTTCAGATAGCCCGAGATGAACTGCGAGAGACAGACAGTGCCAGAGAACAGGCACTGCAGCAGATCAAGGATTGGGTTCGGATGAACCCACGGATAATATCCTGCAGGCAAGGTGGTAGACTTATACAATTAATTTACTGATTTATTTTAAGATTTTTTTTAATTAATAAAAAGTCTTGATTTCTCATGACGTACCTAAGAGCTTTTTGTTTCAAATTTGAGAAAAATAAAACTAAAGGTATTTTTAAGGCAATAGTTAGATTTATTAAATCATTTTTATAGTATATTTAAAGAAAAGAAACTCATAAAGTAAGTAGCTCATAAACTAGTAAACTTATTAAGTTTACTCAGTTATTAAGTAAATAAGTAAACTTATTTAGTTCTTGGGAAATTGCTAAGGAGTACTTACAAAACTAATCTGACAATGATAAAGAAAAGTTTGGAATTCTTTCAAGAAACGTTCTGTCTAAGTTTAAATATGTTATATGTCATGCAGCAAGCTATAATGTCATTCGAATGACTGAGAAAAGCTAAAGATTTGAGCCATTAATGAGACTGTAATTTTCTAACCTCTTAATTTGTCCATAGATGATTCCTTTTATTTGAGATTTCTACGTTTCAAAAAATTCAGCATACCCATGGCACAGGAAGCTCTAGAAAGGTACCTTCTTTTAAGGCAGACATTATCTCAAGCTTTTCGTAATTTGGATTGTCATCTTCCAAGAATGGAGTATCTCATCAATAATGGGTTTGTATTATGATTTTTGAACACTGGCTCTTATAATCCTTTTTTCATTATGGCAAAGTCAGGGAAGGGTTAGAAAATATTTTTAGAAAAACACTAAAGTCAGAGAATTTTAAAAGCTATAGGACGAGATAGAATTTGCTAAGATTTTGATCATTATTGTTAACAAAGAGTTTATTTAAAAAAAATACAAACCAGTTTACGTATAACGTAACGTATATATTCGCCAGTATATAGTTTATACTGTCATATTCAATAAAACAGTCTAAAATTATTAACAAACAGTTTATTACATTTGGTAAATCATTAAGAAACAGTTAATTAATAGATCTGCCTTTTTTCAATTTTTTTTTGTATAGTGATACCTGATTTCCTACTCATGTTGAAATCACTGTGAATAGAGACTGATACATTCCATCCTGATTAATTTTCCATAAAACTCCGTATAGGGGTATTAGTTCAGTACTTTTTTTTTTTTTTTTAAGGAAGTACAATGTCTATATCAATAGTTGTTCTGTGATTATAAAGTATAATCTTATAATAATATAAATAAAAAAGTAAAGCTTTTTCTTCCTAATTACTTCTTTGACATTATTTTACCTCAGGGTCCATCCGAAAATAGAAACATACCCTATCACAGCCAAATTTGAATCCGGGACCTTGAGTGTAGTAGTGCTTGACAAACTGAAATATCCAGCTTCTCCCTCATAATTATTAAAATATAAATATTCAAAACTTGTAGTTTATTTACAAAAATTGTTAATCTGGAGATAGCTTTACATTAATTTAATAACACAACAAATAAATACCATTAGTTAAATAATTAACATTTTAATCTCTTATTAGGTACATGTTCGCTAGTCCAGGAAGGGACAAACAAGGAAGAAGATGGATCATAGCCAGACCAGGTACAAATTAAATTACTCTTTTCTTTCTTATAATTACTAATCTTATAAAGAATGATCAATATTATGTCGTACTTTGATAAATAAAAAGAGAAATCAATGGCTTGAACCTAAAGATAAAATATTTCAATATTTTTTACATTTTTTGGGCTTCAATACACCCCCATTCCTGTTTTGCATTTTTTAAATTCTCAGCTTCTGTGTTTATTCCTTATTCTTTTAAAATTTGTTGCAATTTATGTTATTGTTATCCAAAACCTGTTTGGCTAACAACATTATTGTAGGATTTCTCCTTAAAGGAAATCCAGGAAAGTGTCTCTGCAGGCCTGATTCAATGACAAGTGAATGTCTGCCATCTTAAAGCAGATGGAATAGAAAAAAGGCAGCCTTTTTGAATAAGAATTTTTTGGAATTAATTTGGTTTGTTGCTTATGACTCAAAAACGATGAATTGCACTGAAATTTTAATATAATGATATTAAGTATAATGAGAGAGCATAAAATTTCACATCAAATGAGATCATTAAAGTTGGAATCAGTTGTCATAAAAAAATTTTAAAATATTTTTAATTTTTGTCAATCATCTTGTGACAAAATCCAGGCCTCTTTAAACGCATTTTCACTGCTGGCAGCAATTACAAAGTCTTATCTATGGATTAGGCATTTGCTATGGACATGGGTATTCAATTAATATAATTTAATTTAATATAGCATCACCCTATTTTTAACTCTAATTCTTACTACATTCAATTAATTTAAACATATTAATTGAATTAATATTGTATCTATTCTCACAGGAGTCTTTGACCCTTATAAATTTATCAATGAGGATATGTGTCGAATTCATGGAATAATTTACGAAACATTAATGGAAGATGAAGAGAATCAAGTTAGAGGATTTGTTCATTTTGCTGATGGTGCAGGAGTTTCTTTTCCTTATTTGACACTATTCACACCTAAAGAAGCTGTAAGAATAGTAAAAAATGGAGAGGTAAAGTTTCAATACTTTTTTCATTTATCAATTTTCAGTTACTTACAAATAGTTAATATGTTTAGACATAAGTGGTTCAGTCCTATCTTTAAAGCTTGGAAATAGGATTTCCATAAAGAGCAATAAATAATAAATATTATGAAATCGATATTGTCTCACAAGAATCAGCAATTAAAATTATTTTTTTAGTTCAATTTATTATATTAAGAAAAACAATAATTTTGCATTTGTTGTAAAAAAAATGTTGCTCTTAAATGCTTAAGCTACTTGAATTTTTTGAAGAATTGAAGATACTTGAAAAAAATTAAGTTGAACTAAACATGAACAGATAAAATATTGGCAATAATTTTATAATAAAATCATTAGTTTCTGAGGTTTTATTGTTTCCTTTAAACTAATATAATTAAAGTTAATTACAATTAACATATGCAAATTATTGTAGTATAAAGCATATTTATCAATAATGTTAACTTTCAATTTTTCTGCCTATGAAATTTTTTAAAGCTTCCTTGAAGTGAAATAAAATAGATGTGACAATTTAAATTACAGATTCCTTTTTGATGTACAGTTTCAATATAATCTGAATTTCACTGTGCTAAAATATAATTTTTTAAAGGTATAATGCTAAAACTTTTTGAATTAATTTGCAGCGTACACTACCTATGAGGCATAAAGAAGTGCATGTCATAAATGTTCCACAATCACTGAAATATGTTTTGGACTGGGGAATGACCTTGATATCTGATAAAATTAAAGAACGTGTTAAGGTATTATATTTTTCACATACTTACATATAAGGATGCCTGGAGTGTTGTCTGGTGAACTAGAGATGAGATTAAAAAGATGAATAAACCGCCTTATCAGATTTATTCTCGATCTACTCAGATATCCTCACGTTTCCCAATTATATACTAATCAAGGTTTTCTTTTTCCTGAATCCAGACGACAATATCTCCTTGGTTCCTTTCTATTCCAATCCTTTAGAACAAAAAACCCACCTATATCCTCGACCTCCTTCGTCCATCCACCTATTAAACACAAGATCCCATCCCATGTTCCTTCCAGTAGAACAGCCTCCTTTGAGCAATCCTTTACTGTGCGTGCAACCCATCTTTGGAATTCCTAACCTAACTCCATTCGCAGTGCATCCTCCTTGGCCTCATTTAAACACTATTTATTTATCCATCTCCTACATAATCAATGTCCCATACAAATGTAAAAATGGTCAATATTTAGAACTATGAGTAAACAATTATTATTATTATAATTTCATCCCATTAATCTAATTATAGTCAGACAAATGTACTACCACAAGTTTCCTTTTTGTTATTCTTAGGGGACTAAAAGTCCCTGAATAAAGTTATATTTTCATTCATTCAATCATTATAAATGAATTACTTTATTATTCATGAAAGTTATTAAAAGTTTCTTGAATGGGAATGATTGGAGATGCTGTCAAGTAAAACAACACTATAAGTGCAATAACATAACTATAGTGCAATAACTGAATCTTCTGTCGAAACATCGGCATATTATATGTTATTGCACATATTTTATTTTACCACACCCATAACCATTCCATCATATAAACTTCCACGGTCAATCATCTGAGGTTCAGTCTTCCAACTCTTCTTTTTTGCTGGAGAACCTCTATAATTAATTTTCATAGGATTTCACTGACTTTCATCCTCCCAACAGGCCCTGCCCTTTTTTCTTCCAGTACAAATTGTTCTGTCCCTGAAGAGATCATAGATGTCAAAATTTTTTTCTTTTTCATCTGGTATTTCTGTATTCAATTGGGCTAAAGACTCTTTGCAGTATTTTTATCTTAAAAATGAGCAGTCTAGCGTTAATACTCCTAGCCAATTGCCAAGCTACATATTTTTATTGTGAGATTAAAGGTAGCCCTACCTCCTCCGTTCACTTTCTGAAAAAATAACTGCTTGTCATCAGTCAGCTCTTAGTTTCTGTTCAAGGTTCTAACTTCTTATTTTACCATTCTCTTTTTTTCCTTATTGATCATTTACATTCAATCGTTCATGTGTGATAAATGGTCCTATATTTAGCTTATAGGCTGATTGCTAGCCCATGAATGAATGAATAATATTTATTGTTAAATTATTATATAATACAATCACAATTGCAATTCATTGCTTTAAAGTATCGGCTATATGTATAATCATATAAAAATAGAGAAGTATAAAAGCTACAATATAGTTCTATGAGCAGTGATCTGGTAGAATCCAGATTCTATGATATTTTCCCTTAAAATGATTAGAGACAATTGACTGGACCCCTGACAAGATAAAATTGAGTAAATATAAATCAATTAAAAGTTTATTTTTCAAAACACTGGCTTGTAAAGTTAATACATGTTAAAAAAATAATACCTTTTCTTATCTAATCAAATATTAATTGTGCATCTTTATTACAACATCATTCATCACTTTTTACAATTTATGTTAAAGATATATACATCCATTGAAGAAGCACTCAAGACTGTCGATTCCAGCATGTTACCAAAAGAATATGGAGGAACAATGCCAATGGCAGAAATGATAGGTAATGTTTGTTACGACAATTTCACTTTAATTTATTTTGTTGTATACAATTATTTTTATTTTATTTAAAAGAAGCAAGCCATTAAGAAATTTAGAACAGTCTGTCAAGGGACTGATAACTGAGCTCCCCCCCCCCCCCCCCCCCACGAAGCCGCTCTTCAGAAGCAGTACAGCAATTTTATTATACATAATGGGAATCTAAGGCCATAGTATTGATGTAGAATTTAAAGTATGAAAATCTTAAAATCATCTCAATTTATTTATGGAACAAAATTGTTGCTAACTCTCAAAGGTTCAAAAATTAAATAAATCCTAAAACTCAGTTATGTCCGTTTTTAGATGAGAGGCTTCACAATCCGTGTATCTTAAAATTACCATTAATAAAAATACTCCATCATTTCCTTATGTTGCAGAACTGTTTAAACAAGAGCTAGAAGACAAGAGACAAACTCTTATTGACAACGATAAAATGGAAGTCTGCCTCGACCTTTTTCCAGAAAATGCCAAAGCAGGTGCTGTATCAGCACTTAAAGCAGGATGCAACCAATACCAGAGTAACTTTCATTGTGGTAGTTTCCGCAAACTAGAAGTTGACTGAAACTATTCTAGTGTTCACTACAGTAATACTTTAATTTTTGTTTACTTTTCTTTATTTTAGAAGACATTACCTTCTCTACAATAAACTGGAAAGATTATGTATGTTAAAAGAATATTAGTTAGATTAGCTAAAACTCTAGTTCTTAGCTTTAACTTTATCCTATAAGATTGCATTAGTTACTATTTCTACATTCAACTGTGATTATTCTCAAATTATTACATAAGAATTAGTTTTTAGTATTGTTTTTTAGGAAAATCTACACAAGTTTTGTAATTTTTTATAGAATAAAAAAAAAGTCCAGAAGCTAAGGGTTCAAGAAATAAGATAATCATTGAGTTTTTTCAATACAAGTATTTTCACAATAAAAATTCTTCAGAGTAAAAATATCACAGTAATATGTCCTAGAGTACAATATGAAAGTTTATTAATATTTAACTAGATTTGCGAAACATTCTCGAGTTTGTAGTTAAAGATTAATTTTTTCCAATTTTGAAGGAAAAAAAAATCAAGTTGAAACCTTTGGCTTCTGATCCTTTAATATTGAAAGGCATCAGGTCTCTTATTTAAAATGACTTAGTAGCCAGTGTAACCAATTTTTGTATAAGTTTTCTTAACACCAAAGGTGTTTTTGCATCAACCACACAGGAATTCACAACAATAAACTAAAAACTATGTACCTAGATTATATATAAAGTAAAAAGATATTGAATAATTGTATCAATAAGCAAGATTTGTAGTAGCGAATTGTAAAACAAACTGTGACATTACTGCTAATCCTTTTGTCTCTGCTTAACAATTTTGTAACCCACAAATAATCTTGAAAAATAAATTCTTATTTTTTTTTTTTTTTTATAACTATTTAAGTACAAAACAGAAAAGAAACATATTTACATATCTATGTAATATATAATAATATGGAGATATTTACATATCTCTCAGTTGGAACCAATCTTTTAATATGACAAACATTATAGTTATGAGCAATGACAGGGTAAGAAACAATATATTTTTGAAAGTCATAATTATGAACCATAATTTAGATGAAAAAAAAATTATGTTCAATAAAAATGTTTTACTTTTATAGTCTCTGATTATTTCTTCCACTACTTCAAACAAATCACAAAATCTTCTTTTACAGAAAATGAAAAATATTTTTTTTTTTGTATTTGTAAAAAAAATCCATTTCAAAATTAAGTCAATTTCTTTATTGAGAATTATAGCTTTAACCAAAAGCTCAAAAGAAAAATAGATAAAACCAAATATTGAGGAATGTTTAATCAATATATATTATAAAGCAAAGAGTACAACGTGCGCGCCGATAAGGCTCAAAAACGACTCAACATAGATCAAGAATGTTATGTCAGCGTGTATATAAGCCATATAACCCCTAACGGAGAAGAAGGTTTCCGTTTTTCTCTTAAGGGTGTAAAATTGAAGAGGAAAGGACTGGAATTTTAAGCCTCTCACACTATTTAATTAGCTTATCTGTTGGGTTAGTGAATGAAAAATTTAGTTTGAGCTGCAGACTACTAGGAAGCGCTAGGGTGCATTTCATTCATCAATGTTTATTGTCCATTCATATATTTTGTAATAGTTATATATTTTTTCAGCTGTTCTTTTTAATTACTAAAAAAAAAATCTGGTGCGTGCGCGCAACACACAACTTTTACTTACCAACTTACTTAGATTAGAAATTAATGCGTTTTGTTAATTGCCACTTATCAAATGAACAGAACAGTTTAATTATAACGCATTGGTTTGTCATTAAAGGCGTACGGCGCATGCGTGAGCTCAAGGTGTTTTATGAGTTGACGGAATATTTTTCTTTTTTTCTCCTGTATATGTTTACTTGATTCTCTTCATATATCATATTTAGCCGTTTCTTATTTTTAAGCGTGATGAGAGACAGTTAATTTCCCAATATAAACTAAAACAAAGGTACTTTATAGAAAAACAAAAAAAGCCCTTTCCCCATTTAAGCCCCCTCAGAACATTTTAATAATGATAAAGCTTACCTGATATTAAATAACAACTAATTTTCATTAAACGTAACGAATTTGATAAAAATCGTTAAAGCCGTTTTTGAGATAATCGATCAAAAAGGTAAAAATTGGACAACATTTATTAAGTAAAGTCCCCCCTCCTGTTGATCAATTTTGATGAAATTTTTACAGTCATATCTCGGGCATATCAATAGATCAAATACTCAGTTTAATCAAAATCGTTAGAGCCGTTTTTGAGAAAATCGAAAAAAACTTAAAAAGTTATTAAGTAAAGTACCCCCTCCCTTTGAGCAAATTTGATGAAATTTTTGCTGTCACATCGCGGGCATATACATACTCTAAATACCCAATTTCAGGTTCGCACGGTTTATAGTTTTTGAGCTAGTCTGTTCACACACACACAGACACACACACACACAGACTATTTCGCGGGACTTGGTTATTTTGACTCAGGGGACCCCAAAACGTGTATTTCCGTTGAAAACCAGAAGTCGAAAATTTTCACGATCGCAATACTTCCACTTACTATATATTTCATATACAGGTAAGTGAAAGTAATAAGCGAAAAGAATTAGTTTCTCTTTTGCGTTTCAAAATAAAATAATGACTTTACATCCTTGCAATCAATTAGAAAACCAATTGGATTCCTTAACAAATTAATTTTTACATAAGAAGGCTAATTGATCAACACATTACATTTAATCATTATATAATATATAAGTAAATTTAATGCAATATGAGTGACTATTTCATAGTAGTACAGTGAGCGTATAAAAAAAAAAGATAATGACAATATAAATCGAAAATAAAAAGTTTGAAGTGTTCTTATTGTAGTCATGAAAAAGAAGTTGGTTTGATTACTATGTATGATGAGCCCTCCAGTTGACAAAATGACTAACTCCAATTTCAGCATTTTTTTTATTTTATCATCCCTCATAGTTCCGGATAAAAAGAAATATGGTAAAAAAATTGTGCCTTCATCAAATTTTTGTTTTGACTTTGTAGTAGTAGTAAGAATCGAGATCTGCAGAGTCCGCCCAAATTAAGGGGGGATATTGAAATTGAAGGAAGGTCTTGAAAAAAAAGTTTCGATGAATCTTCGATAATTTTTATACTTCTGGATCCAATAGGACCATTTATTTATTATTACATTAAACAGATCGAAAGTTGTAACAGATTATAGTTAAAAAACCATACCTTGCTAACAGAATGATTACTACGCACATATCACACGTCGGCAAGATGATAGTTAAAACTCGAAAAAACTATTTTTTTTTTGGATAATCACATGTGAACTTTCAAGTGATTTCTCATTGTTATTATATACCTAGAGACAGCGACTAGGGTCTACCATTGCAGCGTTTAGTACCAGTGTTACTAACTGTAACTCAAAAGTACCCCTCTACTTGCGTTACATGATCAGCCCCCCCGTAAAAGAATATGGTAAATTGCGCCTGAAGCTAAAGAAATTATTAATAAAATTGTGAATATTATGGCATTGCAGGTTTTCATTTTATTTGAATCATTCTGATTCAAGCGGTATTTATAACTCAAAATTGATATTTTTAGAGTTGTAACAATCCGACGTGCGATATAAAGATATATACGAGTATAAGTCGATTAATCATAAATAAGTTGATTGCAGATATCTCTGTTAAATGAGGGTCTGATACCTACCTAACTATTATATCAAAAATCGTGAGCTAAATATCAGTAAAATGTAATAAGATAATCTAACCCTACACGAAAGTTAACAAATATTACGTTTCAAAGGACAGGTTTTAATTTGTTAAAAACTTCATATAAACATCATTATATCAATAAATACTATCATAGATAAATGATCAATTTGAAGTTAATAGCCAGATTGTCTGTCCAGGGATTTTTAAAGTAATCTTTTGAATGAATGTTTTACTTAATATGGTCCTGAAAGGTAAAATGCAGTTATGTACAGTGATATAAAGTTTTTACATCACGAAATCGAATGGAAAATTCACATGGCATTGCAGTCTGTAGACTGAAAGCTATCACAGACTATAACTGCAACATTTGGGGGGGGGGTCGAGCACCCCAGTAGTCGGGGCCTAAGATGTACTTGAAATATAATTTTTTTTAACTGAGATATCAGATTTGTCGACTACAATCTAATAACTTATTATCTGTTGACTGCATGGAATGGGCTTATAGGATTCAGAATCACAGAAACCATCAAAAACGATGCATAACTTGACAAAGGTGCAGCCAAATTAATTTTTTATTTACCATTTTCAGCCTCCCCCCATAAAGTATATAGGGTTCTGTATTTGGGCGGACTCTGCAGATCTCGAATCCTAATATTAATACCAAGTTAAAATCGTAGTTTCATGAGTGTGCTAATTTTGTTCTATATTTCCTTTAATTTTAAAGGTTTTCTGTTAGTGAAACTAACACACAACTACTGGAGCGAAGCCGGGCACCCTAGCTAGTTTAAAATAAAAAAGGAAAATAAATTTATTAAAAATATAAAAATTATTTATTTATAAAAGAGATCAAAAGCTTAACTTTATACAAGATATTAAATATATTTATATATATTTTGTGTTTTTTGAATTATTATTATAGTTTGCATTCTTCATGAAAAGGTTCAAGGGTCCTTAAATCACGCCAAGTAGGTGGAAGAGCACAGTGAAGGTGGCTACCACACTTTTTGCACGGCTCACTGAATAGTGTTATGTAACTGTGAAACCAGGTCTAAAAAAATAAAAATAAATTGATAAATGAAGTTTTTGAAATAATCAATTTATTACTTTCTAAATTCATGTCAGCCAAAAACACAAGTACCAAATTTCAAAATTACCATGAAAGATCTGACTGCCAATTCAGGTAGCGTAGGGGAATAGAAATGCAACATAGCAGCATGTGAATTTTCAGTAATTTTTCTAAATACTTTATGCCTTGAGTCTGTCCAAAGATCATAGGCTTCTCCATATCCTTTGACTACAACCCATTCAATCATAAGACCTTTGAAAGCAATGACTGCTTGAAGTACTCGTCCCAAGGATACCTATTTTAAATAAATAAATAAAACATATAAACATTGTGGGCTTAGTTACAGAATAATATTAACAGGTTTCAAAGTTTTTACAATGTTATTTGAATGACGGAAAAAAGACATTTGAATGAATTTTAATTTTCAGAAGGTGCCATTAAATTTTATAAAGAATCTGGGCTTGTCAACTCAAATACTATCAACTGTCAAATATTGTTGAACGAAATATTTCAGGCCGCCACTTAGCTAAAAAAATAAATAACTACCTGAAGGACGGCATTGGTTGCAAACGGTCTTGAAATTGACATTGTCATATCATTGAACTGCCGATCTATAGCTGATATCACTGTGTCAACTGCTCTATAACCAAAATATTAAAATAACAATAAACAATTTAAATATATATAATTAAACTGTGTAATAGTTCTAATAATATTTTTAAGCTATTAATAATAATATTACTCACTGCGGAGAGACATTATGGCTACTTGTTTGAGTTCTTCGTCTCTTAGCACTACCTGGATTCATGTAAGACCTTTTCAATGAATTTTGACTTAGTAAGGCAGCAGCATGATTGCTATACTCATGAATCTGTAATTATTTTTATACTTATTAATTTGAAGGATTGTTTACAAAAAGTGAAATAACAATGACATGATGGCTCTACATACTTTGTCAGTCCATTTATAACTCAAAACAAGCTGACTGTATAATGCTTGTCTTTCTTGGGTGCACTCTTGGCTTAGAAAGTTTGTATTTCCCAATGTAAGTGGACCTGGCAGTTGTGACAAGTTATTAACTGCTTGTTCAACATCCCTGAGGAGAAAAAAAAAACAAACTGAATTATGAAACTAAAAACTACCATGGAAAAGGGAAATGTTAGATCTTGTAGATAACATAACTGCAAAGCTAGAAAATGTCCTTGATTATCAATATAAAAACTTCATACATTTTTATTACAACCTAAACTTGTGATATACAACTAACGCAGTGATGGAATGAATGCCTTCTCTATTGTTTGTTTTGAGTTCACGTCACTTCATACTTCTGTGGCTAATCTGACAAGCCTTCTCTATTAAAAAAGAAGTTATTTTATTTCAAGAAAAATTTTCTGTCGGTTGAAAACTGATAATCTTCTCATTTTGAAGTGAATCCACCAGGTGCAATGTTTAAATCCGTATGGTGAAATCTATCATCTATCCATTGTTCCATTATTTTCGAAGGGTCTATGTTATAATCTCATTAGAGTACTTTCCATTTGATGCACCGCCCATTACCTACCCTGTTATCACACCTTACTACTTGTATCTGATAAGTTATTTTGGGGACTTAATTACTTATAATAAATTACAGCTTTCGACTTTTGGTCACTACACTTCATTGAATGGATAAAAACGTCGCTGCAGTGCATGAAACGGGAAAGAATCCTGATTAGACGAACACTTCTGACATAAAATAAATTAATATTTTTATAAAGAGAAACGTACAAGTTAAAAAACTGAAAAACAAATATTTTAAAAGCTAATTTTTACACTATTTTAAAAAGCAACAAACTATAGACTTGTTGATTCTATACATTTGATTATATATAAAAACCGTGATATAAAAGTATTATGTGATATCATCCATATTAATTAACTGATGATAAATTCAGCTAATGAGGAGATAATCAACTTATAAGAACTAGCAAATACCTTAAATGGTGTGTAACAGCATTCAGAAGTTCTTCTATTTCAGATAAAAACTTTGTGTCTCTTCCTTCTTCCCCATGGTCAGCCCTAATACCATTCGCAAGTGAATTAAATATCTGTCCAACACTACACCTTAGGACTTTTATTGAAGTTAAAGCGGCATATAAATTATCCATAGTTATCTATTAATAAGTTTTCAGTGTATCAGATAGCGTTAGACACAAACATGCATTATTAAAAAAATGAATTTGGTATCGTTAATAATATGTGCAGTTATCTGTGACGAGATTAGTATTGAAAAACTATAACATGAACTACTTCAATAAAATGTAATCAACAACTGAAGATCCAAGTTGGTAAACAATAAAACCTCCCTAAAAATTACCAAGGAATGAAGTATAACGATTAAATCCAAAGACGATACATAAATCTAAAAGCATCAAAGAGCAAAAAGATAAACATTTTTTCAAATCGAAAATAATAAGGACTGATAATTAAATAGGGACTGAGGTGGCCTAAATAAACTCCTAAAATACCGCTGTTCTAGTGTAAAAACACTTTCACACTCTCGTGTCCTTATCAGTTAAAAAAGACCTTCATCTACTTTATTAGACCCCAGCTTGCGACTGACTTCGGGACACTATGCTCGTTCAAAAAAGGATAAGCAAACCCCAATGGGTTTTTCTTTCAGTTTAAATCCGGTCACATTTAACGGATCCAAGCAGGCCATAAGCAGAAGTGAAAAATGTCACTTTTTAAAGACCTAAGCCAAAAGAACAAATAAAAAAGATTTTAATGAAAAAAAAAGTTTTCTTGAATCATTTCCATATTCTTCGTTTCGTTGTATGGTCAGTCCCACCCATAATTTAGGGAAAGAATCTCAAAAATATTATCTAAATAAAAAAAGGAACAACTTGAGAAGAATATCGAGCCCGCGAAATAAGGAATGGTGAATTCTTCAGGAATTGAACTCTTGTAAGGTATAATTACTCCTACATCACTCATTGCTCAACAACCGAGTGTAAAAATAACTCGATCATACAGCTGGTATTTTGTTTTTTCCAAAAGTAAAGTTTTTTTAGCGATTACCTTACTTTTTTTTCTTCTTTTTGATTTATTAATATCATAAGAAAGCTATGTAGTGTAAGGAGAAGAGTGCAAGATGTGGCCTTTGTATGCTTGTTTGTATTTCTTATTCTTAGATACACCATTTTTATTAAATTTAATAACGTTCGATTGGCTTTGGAATAAATACCACACTGGCAATTGTAACTACAACTTCAGCCATGTTTGTTTGCGGAACTACAACATAGAATGTAAAAAGAACAATTTTTTATTATTCGCTCGCAAATGTTGAAGATTATCTGTTTAACGCAAGTAGCAAATGAACCCTAAGAATTTTATGCTTTCAGAAGAAATTCACATCGTTGAGCAGAAATAACTTCTCTAAAATGTAAAGTATTTTCGGTTAATAAAATTAAAATAAAATGTTAACTTCAATAACCTAATGATGACACACTCCAAACGACCCATTAAGGTAAACGTACCTATTGTGGACACTGTTCCAGTAGTGGCCACTTGGACAATTAAATTTTGAAAATAAGGCAGCTAGGCTTTGAATCAGCTTCAAACTTAGAGTGAATGTACTAGATAGTAGTAGGATAGATTCACTCTAAGTTTGAAGCTGATACAAAGCTTAGCTGCCTTATTTTCAAAATTTAATTGTCCAAGTGGCCACTACTGGAACAGTGTCCACTGTAGGTACGTTTAACTTAAAGATTATATAAAATAATGCTTATAATTATGCATAATTACGTTACAGAAATGTTAGATCTAGCAATGGAGATAAAATTTGCTGCTATTTGAGTATTATTTCTTTGAAATTTTAACAACAAGAAATAAGATTTTTTAGATTAGCTAAATCGCGATCAATAAATTTTTTACTACGCAATTTTGTACCTTTATGTCTTTGGATGAGATAGAGTTCTCTATCTCATTGGTACTTGGAAGTCACGTTTCCCGTAAACCTTCTCTTATAGGTTATAATTGTTTGAGTATAGTTTTGTGGTAGCTTTTATTTTTCCGATATGGTAATTATTCATTTAACAACTTATGCTAAATACGGAACGAGTTAGTTGAAAAAAGTTTTTGTTTGTGTATCTTTTATTTATTGATGCATATTTTTTTGTTTATTTTAGAAACCTTTAATGTTACATGGCCATGAAAGAGCTATCACTCAAATCAAATACAATCGCGAAGGAGACTTATTATTTTCTTCAGCCAAAGATCACTGTCCGAATGTTTGGTATTCCCTTAATGGTGAAAGATTAGGAAATTTTATTGGACATATTGGTGCTGTTTGGTGTCTTGACATAAACTGGGAAAGCACTAAATTTATGTCTGGGGCTGCTGATAACACCTTAAAATTGTGGGACTGTTCTAATGGTAAGATAGATTTATTTAAGGTGTATGACTCATTACAAGGAGTGGAAAATACTTTATATTTAAAAAAAAGATAATAATTACCAAAATCATATACCAAACAACATAACATGAATACTTTGCCTTAAAAGAAATTATATAAATATACATATATATAATTTATAGATAATTTGTTTTGATAACATTGTTGCATAAGATTGGCTTAGACTTTTTTATTATTTGCTATGTGTGTTCAAAAAAAAAAAAAAAAAAAATACATAGTAATTAATTTAATCAGGAAATGATCAGATGAGGTGCATATTTGTTCAGTTTCAGGTCTTGAATAAAATTCAGATAAACTGTTCTTGAACAATCAGGCATGTTGTTCCCTGACTTCTGAAATAAATTTAACAGCCTTTTGGTACCTAAAAGGGTTCTAGTTCCCCTATTCTACTTCCAGGCATGGCTCTATATGGTGTCGTTTAGTGTAGGCTTGATCTCAACTGAAAAGAACCCATTTGGGGGTTCATTTATCTCTGTAGAGCGAGTGTTAGTTTTAAAGTTGGGATCTAATAAAGCTGATCAAGACCCTTTTAACTATAAAGGATGAGATGGGAGTTTGCTTATATTATGGTCGCATAACAACCTAAAATAGACCATGCCCACAAGTAGCATTGGAATCTTTACTACTAAAAGTTTTCATATTGTTCAGCCAAGATGGTAGATCTCTAGCAAATGATTTTCCAAAAAACTTCACTTCTGTGTTTATAAATCTTTACTACATGATATATATATATATATATAATGTTTTACTATGATTCAAATTGTTTAGTAACGGTTATCTGAAGGTAATAATTTTTTGTCATTTTTAATTTGTTTTAGCTTTGTCAGAAAAATTAGGATACAGTATCAATTGATTAAATATATTTTACAATTAGTGTACCATTTTTAGGTGTTGAGATTGGAAATATTAACACCAAATCAACTGTGAGAACATGTGTCTTCAGTTATTCAGGAAACTTGGCTGCTTATTCCACCGATACTCAGAGGAAACAAATTTGTGAAATCAATATTATTGACTGTAGAATTAGTGATTCATTTGGTAAGTCATTGTATTCATAATTTTTGTTTTCTCATTTTGGTATTTTTTGATATTTGAAGTAGGTCCATTGATTTTACTATTTCACTCTATCACTTCTTACAAAGGGTGTGCAATAGATATCAATATCACAATGGGTTGTTCCTTTCCACCTCTAGAACTTTTGCAATCTTTGTTCTTTTCTATTTTCATTCCACCCACACAATGTGGAGTGTTGATTGCTGGTTTGTGATTTTCATTCCAATTCAGTTCTATTCCCATTCCATAAATATAACTTTCTGTTCAATGATTTTAGTTCCAATCCATCTTCATTTTGTCAATAACGACACAATTTTTACCCGAATCACCTAGATTCTAATTTTGAGAAGCTTACCGGTCATGAATCATCTACTAGCCCTCTATTCCTGTGGGGTGAGAGTGCATAAGATCTCTTTCCTTTTAGAACCGCAATCCAATTATAATGGTGGAAGATATTTAACCGTAGATGTAATGAAGAGGAAATGGTTGGGGGTGCGGTTAGAATAAGTAGCACTAATAAGTGAGAATTACATATGAGTGCTATTTATTTTGACCGCACTCCCAACCATTTCCTCTTCAATCCAATCATAGATAATTATATCCCTGATGTTAACAAAAAAGTATAGATTAGAAGTTCGCAAAGTTATATACTCCCATCACTCAGGAATTCTGTAAAGGGTGTTATCATAAAATCTTGTGACTGTCCATCATTGAGAAGTAATACTTTTGAAGTAATGCCACTTTTATTTTTGAACTTCGGTGCCATAGTTTACAAGTGCTGCCCCTTCTACTGATTGTCGTGGAGGTCATTATCATTTGGTAGAAGTGATCCCATTCTTCCCTCTTGACAGTCCCAAGCCAGTCCCGAATTCCTTAAGGATACACTGATGTACTCCTTCCAAGTGGCGGTCCTCCTGCCCCTTAGTAGACAGCCGTCAACTTAAATCTACACTGCTTGAGTCGGGTGCCTTCCTCTCTCTACTTTAGGGCATATCACAGCCATCTCAAATGAGAGATTTTCTGTGTAGATAAAGGGCATCAAAACCTTCTTTCTGGTTAAAAATGTTGAACTAGGTTGTATTGGGTGGATTGTGGGGAATAAAACTATTATATTGATTGTTAATATCAAGACTGATGTTTTTTTAAAGTCTACTGTTTTAAACTCTTCTAAAAATTCACATTGAAAAAATTATTAAAAAAAAAAAGTTTTCAGTGCTTAATAATATGGTTGCTTATTTTCCAGGATCAGAACCAATCCTGTGTATACCAGTACCTGAGTCAAAGGTGACGGCATTATTTTGGGGTCCTCTTGATGAAATGGTTGTTACTGGTCATGAAAATGGAAAAATCACTCAATGGGATATGAGGGTATGTAGTTAATGTTTAATTTTTTTTTTTTTAAGGTATTTTGAATGTTAATTTTATGTAATATTTTTCAGAAATTGTTTTTTTTATTTTATTCTGTTTGTTCTCCCTTAGACTGGAAAGCAGCTAAACCAAATCGATGCTCATTCTGGCTCCATAAATGATATGCAACCTTCCAAAGAGGGGATGATGTTCATAACAGCGTCTAGTGATCATACATCAAAACTTTTTGATACTGAACAGTTACTAAACCTTAAGACCTATGTTACTGAACGACCTGTTAACAGTGCCTCCATCTCACCTATACTAGATCATGTTAGTATAAGTTTAATATAATAATAATGTTTATATAAAAATCAATAATTAAATAAATTTAATTAATTATTTAAAATCTTAAAATCTAAAAGTCATCCACCTGATTTAGTTATAAGAGATAACTTTGAGAGAAATTTTCTTGATGCTGTACTTGATCACATACCCTACCCATAAAATGTTCAAATATAAGATTACTGACCTGACAATATCGATTTATTGGAGGGTGTATTTTTTCTACGATTGAAATATTAAATAATTTAATAGTTATCTTTGATCTTGTTTGATGTATATATGTTTTTTACTATTGCTTTTCTGTTTTAATGACATAAAAAGATATTAAATAGAGCTCTGACAAAATGGATTACTTAAAAAAATAATAGACTATAAAAAAATTAATAACTAATGTTTCCAAGATAAGAAAATTGAATTAATATTTTTTTAATTTTTAGGTTGTTCTTGGTGGTGGTCAGGAAGCTTCAGTTGTAACAACTACCTCGACAAGAGTAGGAAAGTTTGATGCAAGGTTTTATCACCTTGTTTTTGAAGAGGAATTCGGTAGGGTAAAAGGGCATTTCGGTCCTATTAATTCTCTTGCATTTCACCCCGATGGTAGATCTTATGCCAGTGGAGGAGAAGATGGTTATGTTAGAGTTCATTATTTTGATCCTTCTTATTTTGAATTTACATTTGACTGTTAAGTATTATATTTTATTACTTTTTGTAAAATATAAAAAAAATTTTTTTTTGGTTGTACATTCCTTCAAAAGGTTTCCATCTTGTGCCAATAGATAAATAATGTACATTTATAGCAAATATATATTTGACAATTGAAAAGAAGTAAGCTGGGTTTTATTTTGGAGACTGCTGATTGACTGTTCTAAAGGTTTAACAATCGACCTTTTATCAAAATCCAGAAATTTTTTGATATCTACTATTAGTGTGTATACCATGACACTTCATTAGTTACCATATACACTTCAATATTACCATAAGTATCTTCATACTTTCCTGCACTGACTACCTTTGGCTTAAAAACTTTTGATATACTAGGTGTGGCTATTAAATAACGAGACTGACGCTGTAAAACATTTTATTTTTATTTCATACATTTTTACTTATAATCACCTTCAATATACACCCCTCCTCTATCCCTACAACGCTCCATGCGAATCTTCCATTGTTCGAAACAGTGCTGGAAGTCTTTTTCTGTCAGCTCCTTCAGGACGTGTGTCGCTTTCTCTTTCACAGCTTCAACAGACTCAAATCTTGTTCCTTTTAATGCAGATTTCACCTTAGGAAACAGATAGAAGTCGCAAGGCGCAAGATCCAGCGAATAAGGCGGATGGTCTAACACTGGGATGCTGAATTTGGCTAGAAACCTCTTAACAGACAATGCGGAATGAGCCGGCGCATTGTCTTGGTGGAGAACCCATGACTTGTCCTTCCACAATTCAGGTCGTTTTTTCCTTATTCTTTCGCGGAGTTCAGCAAGAACGTGAAGGTAGTAATGTTGATTAATCGTTTGACCTTCAGGAACCCAGTGAAGGTACACAATCTCATGAATATCGAAAAAAAACAATCAACATTGCTTTGAATTTTGATTTGCTCATTCGAGCTTTTTTGGCTCTCGGTGAAGATGGGCATGCGATAAACATTCATTGCCATACACTTCTTTCAATTAATTATAAGTTTCAGTAGCGGTTTTTCCAAGTTTCACATGAAATTTCACAACAATTCGTTGCTCTACTGTTACACTTAACGTTTTTCCGGTGAAACAAAAAAACAACTCTAATGCGAACGAAGGCTACGGCTGTACTGATTTGTTTACAGAAGCGAGAGGCACTACATTCGAAAGAGAAGGCTTCACGATAACAGCTGTTGGTTGCTGGCGTTTGGCGCATGCGCACTTCTTCTGTAACAGCGTCAGTCTCGTTATTTAATAACCACACCTCGTATATTACCAATGATACATCTAAGGCAGTCTTTAATACAGATTTGATGCATTTGAAATGGCAGCTAAATTTTTGTAAATCATTGAAACCCTTTATTAGTTTATGAAGACGTTAGCAAATGGTATGACATCATGACCTGAATATTTTTTAATTATGAGCTCAGAGGATCCAATATTTAATGTAACTCAAGTTTGAACTATTTTATTTTTGAATTATTACCAGGAAAAAATATTTAGTTGTTATTTGATGTATTAGTCCATTCTAAGCACTTGATCCTGCCTTGAGGTAGTTCCCAATGTTTCCCGATGATATACAAGATACCCATAAAGGTGCCTTTACGCTCTGCAAACCTCACCCTTGAACAGCCTGTCCCCAAACACTGCTTGGCTAATCTAAAGCAGTGCGACATTAGCTATAACACAAAAGCGACTCTTGAGTTAGTTAAGATAAGCTTCTAGACCTTCTTTCAACATTTTCCTGATGTTGCTTTTATCCATAATCAGCTGTCTTTGTAATGAAAATTGTTGCATTAAGGTGCATAGGTGCAGTTAGGCATCATTGTTCGCTCGACTTCACATTTCAGTTTAACCCTCCGTCGGGCGCGTCAAGAATGTTATGCTGTCGGGCGCGTGTATCTCCGAGATCTTCTAACTATAATCATCATAAAACATTATTTCATTTTATCTAAACTTAAACGTTATGTGTTTCATTCGAATCCTTAAGAATGGAAAGCGTTAGTAAAAAAAAAAAAAAATTATAAAATATTCTTGTATTCCATTACGAAAAGTAGAAAAATACGACACCGGGCGCGTGTATCTCTCAGATAATAGGCTTTACAGTAATTCAGATATGAAATAAAGTAAACGAAATATATATTTATATTTTAATTGTTACATAGAGACACTAAATCAATAAATAAAAAAGAGAAATATGGAATTGAAAAAAATTATGTCAACGGGCGCGTTGTATCAAGTAGATTAAAAATAATGACAAGTAAATCACAGAACACTATCCAATGAAATTGCACTACTGAACTTTACAGAAGGACCTGTGAAACACATAACTGGGAGCACAACACCACCACCCTCAAGAAGGTAGTTTGGTGAATATTTTTCTTTAAAAAGTGTGTCTCCGAGATAACGCGCCCGACGGAGGGTTAAATAGCTATTCCTAGTATGCCATTACGGCAAGTTTCGGAGGATGAACTATTTGAGGTTAAGGTTTCCACTGTTTGAAGGCATCTTAAGATATGAAATTTAACAAGTAGTACAGGTGGTAAGGCAAGTGCAAATAAGTTTCCAAAGGAATATTTTACTGTTGTAATATAAAAAAACAGTCAACTATTCTGAGATAAAGATTTCATATTATTCTTTGAATGTGAGATGTGGCACATGATTGAAGAAATGTGCCGACAAAGTTTTATACTATATTTTAGCAATGGAACTTTGTAACTTATTTGTGAAGCAATGAAACTTGCAATAAAAATCATGCTTCCAAAAAAGGCTGCTTTTATTGCTTATTTTACCATCAAATTAAAAAATATATATATTTCTATTTAGATCTACTTGATTCATTTTCATTTTAAAAAATTAAACTTCAGTTCTGATTGACCTTAATTGCCTGACCCAAGGATTCAGTGCCAAGTGAATAGGCTGTTCGCAGAAATACCATCTGAAAATATCTAATTGCAGTTAAAAACTAAACCCATCCACTTTTTATTACCAATTAACTCAAATGTAAGATAAATACATAAATTAGAGGGCTGGCTGCACAGACCTGATGGAGACATATAAACTAAATAGAAACATTGGCCCATAAGATATATGTCTACTTAACCATTTTTTTGTCTTTTATTGTCTCACACCTCTGACCAACTTCTGAATAAATTGTACAATAAAATATCTACAAATTTTAGTATTATGTACATTGCTAATAGATATAATTCTACTAAATTGATTATTGAGCTTGACAATTTTTGGTTATTTTCTTTAGTCTCCTATGGAGATGAGTTTTTGGTGAAGCACTATTCTGGGTCTTGTGGAGTACAATCTTTTTATATTTACATATAAGTTGATTATACCTATACAACAATAACTGATGTGTGAAAGTTGTAAAGGAAAAAAAAAGATGTTTTAATTAATGTGTCAATCTGATCCTTTCCTTTGTCACTTACGTTTATAGTAACTGTAAAATATGACAATTATTAAGTATGAGGTACTTTTAGCTACACCTAGGAAAGGGGGTTACTCTCAAAGTCATTGTACTTGGACCTAGTGTTATTTGCAGTTCTAAATATTAATATATTAATTGATCCTTCTTGGAACATTACTACTGGGGGTGGCCAAGTGTGTTAGATTTTGAAGTGGCCAAGTCTGGGAAGTTTGAAGTTTATGGGAAGGCTTGTCCTTTCTATCCTGTTAAGAAAAGGTTGGAGTAAACCTATAGAATAACCTGGGGTATGGGTAATGGCGTAAATAAGAACATGTAATCATTTTAGGCTCAATTCACACTATAGATCCGCTCCAGGGTATGATCTTGGTTTTGCAAAATATTTTAAAGACAAATAGAAAGAGAACATTCACATTACCCGTACCGCTCCAGTCTCGCTCCACTCCCGGTTTGATTTTGATCTCACCCATTCACACTATAGGTCCGTTCCCATTTTGATCTTGTCTGGCAAAATATTCTAAAGAGGAATAGGGAGAGAGAGCATTCACACTCAGTACCGGGCCAGTCTCGCTCCGCTCCTGCTCCAATCTCGCTCTATCCTGATAGGTCTCATGGAAATTTTATTTAATCCTTTATTATGAACTGATAAAGGGCTCTTTGTACCTCAAAATATACGGGGTTTGTATATAAAATTGTACTTTGTTTATATATAAAAATATGTGAATACTTTTTCATTTAATTCCTGAATTATATAAAATCTAGTCAGTTTAAAAGTTCAGTTATTTAACTAGAATAATTTTAGAAAATTTAATTTTAATATTTTCTATTCATATTTAAAAAAAAAGAATATGAATTTAGTAAAGTTCTGAAACTTCTTAAATGCCTTAAATATCAAGAATTTTTATTATTGAAATTGATAAAAATGATGGTTAAAATATTCATTAGAAATATAACTTAGACTGTTAAAAGTAAAATACGTATGCATACAGTTTTTAATGTTAATAGTGTGTCATTTTTTTACTGCGTTCTTTTATTATGGAAAATAGTACTTCTCTAACTAAAAATATTTATTTCAATACTAATAACATTTTTTTCATGTATATGACTATGTAATTTAAATATGCAAAAGGAAAAATAATTAATTATTTTAAAATGATTGACTACAGTTTATAACTTAGGGAATCAATTAATTTTCATAAACATCTAGATGACTCTATGAGGTTGTACTTAAAAATAAAATATGTTTTCTGAAGTCTTGAATAGGTGATAAGTTTTTATGCCACTTTGCATTATGCTGTTGAAACAAAAATATATTTATTATGAATTGCTCTTAATTATAATACTTATCTATATACAACAATCTATTTACACATAAATAAAGCACATCAAATGTATAAAAAAAAATATGTACAATTTAAAAAGCATTAATGGTAGGAGGTAAACATTTATGTTCACTAATCTACGCCATTAAAGTCTTCAAAAGCTCATTGAGCCGTCTGTAGTTTGCTGTCCCCTGTCTTGATGAGGTTTTCTATTGTGAATGGGGAATTGTTCTTTTGTTGCTTGGGCGTTGTCAGCATCACTTTGCTCTGAGGTTCTGTGCTGATTTCAATTGTGATGACATTAGAGTCAGAAGTGTTGGTTGTTACCGTTGCCTTCTTATTTACAAGCTCAAGTGGGCCCTCTTCGTAATGTGCCTGCAAAAAGTAAATGAGATAAGCTCTTAGTAACTTATAAAATGATTATGCTTGTTTGATGATATTAAAACCTTCTTTTAATAGATTTGACTCATAGCTCTGAGGTTTTAATATTTGTAACTAAATTTTAGTGTGATAGTTTGCTAAATAATAATTCTGTATAATGTAAATAATACAGTGTATTTTTCCGCAGTAGTATTTCTGGCAATTAATTGATTTTTTTATTTTTTGTCACTGTTGAAAATGTATTTAAACTAAGTATATAATTTTAGTAGGTATAAACATTGACTCTCCCCTAAAATTCTTAAACAACCCATTGTTCATTTAAATAGTTCTGAGTAGTTATTTTTTCTCTGGAAAATTATGATTTAAGTAAACAATTGAAGACAGGAAAACATTAGGAGAAAAGACTGTGCCAGAATAATGACCTGTATTTTAATAAAGAACGCTGACTCATCCAAGGATGTTTATTGTTTGTCAGGAAACTGCACAAATGTTTCCGAAAATATATTCTTTTATAAGAATGTAAGGTACATTGTGATGTAAGCTCAGATCAAACAAGCCTTATTTGCAAGAACCTGTTAGTTCCAAGTTGTTTATGTTTTTTCCAAAGAAGCTTTTGTGGATGAAAAAAATCAAACTAATGTAAAAAAAATTACACACACACATAATATATATGTATGTATGTATATATGCATGGAGAAGATAATTTTTTGTTCCGAAATGTGTAGGTAAATCATGTTTTTATATTTTTTAAGATAAATTATATTTTTGTGCGGATTAGTTTTTTTTTTAATTGTATTTCTGTGAAGGTTTTAAATTTCTATATAACCGGGAATAGTTCTCTTAGGAGCATCCATCATTTAATAATTCATTTGTCATTGCGATGAAGTATCTTCCATATTTTAATGAAAGAAGGGATGGGTGCAACTAAAATATTAGCTGCTATAATAAAAATTCAATATAATTTACATAAGCATTGTTTAAAGACCCATTCAAAAACTATGAATACTTCATTAGAATTGAAGGAGTGGGGAGAAAGGTATCCTTTATACCATTTTTTAAAAGGTTGTAATAGTTTTATATATTTTGAAGATAGTAATTATAAGTAGTCCTGATATTGAACACAAACTAATTTGAAGTTAAAGAAATATAATTATTTTAAAAAACCTATAAATAAAAATATATCAGGCTACGAAATGTATTTGGTACTATTTATTTTTTGTCCCTATTTGTTTTCCCAAGTTCCACAAATATATGATCTTGTTATCGAAGAAGTTTGCAAAATAGCCTGTTTTCTGTTTACAGTTGGCCATTGTTTATTTTTATTTCTGATCTAAGGCTCTCTTCCAGTGTTTGCCCCGACGGAAGGAAATAGGCATTCCACTTTCCGCCCGATCGCTCTCGTACTCCCACAATAATGGCCCTATATTTTTCGCTTCTCTTTTCACACCTCGTTTAATTGCCGTTTAGTAAAATATTTACTGTTTATCCTTAGTAAAAAGAGAAAAATAAAATAAAAAGCCAGTATATCAAATGGTCCTGTCCAAAACAACACGTCCTGATTACAGCACCATGTAGATAAGGAATCATTGTTTCTTTTGCAATGGTTGCATCATGAGACGTCAGCATTACCCGCAAACACCAAGTTTTTTATCCTTAAAGTTTATTATGGTTATTGGGTGGGACCATAGAGCTTACAAATAACAGATGTTAATCCTATACTCTGGTTGGGACCTAATAACTATAAGCATCTACTAGGTGACGTCTACACTTTTTCTGTTTTTCCAGATTGTTAATGTACCAAAAATATTTTAGGAGGAAATAATCCCTAAGCAATTATAATACCAGAAAATATATCGCCGAAAAGCTGATCAAAATTAAAAATGTAAAAATTGATTTTTAAAGCTGTTGTTGGATCCCAAAACATGTATTTGTATATGACTGACGACATTTTATGAAGATTTGGCAGGAACTCCATTTCTTCAGATAACCTTACTGGAGCGATGATTTTGGAACACTTGTTTGATATCATATGTGTTTGTTCTTGGCATTACCGTAGGTTTAGAAATTTTCCGTGCTTTTTCTAGTAAAGTTATTTTATAAGAAATAATTATTGTATATGTGCCTGAGCAAAGATAATGTGTGCCGATATTGGAGAAATTTACTTACTATTGCTATTTTGTATGTTTTTGCTGCTCTAGGAATCCGAACGCACTGTTGATAATTTTGAAGGTAAATTGTTTGTTTAACGTCACTTTATGCCACTAATCGGACGATGCTTCATTGGGAGTCATAAATTTTGCCTATCCAGGTTTAATTAGGAAAGGGGTCTTTAACGAGTACCTGACATCGTACAGGCTCGGGAATTCCATTTTACGTCCTATCCGAGGGAGGGCATAGCTAAGGGCCACGGGGCGCCAACCCGCGACCTTTAGTATTGTAGGTTGCCACGCTAACCACAACACCACAGGTGAACCCAATAATTGTGATATACCTAATCGAATGTTTCAGTAATGTTGCACTTATCTTCTCTGCATCAAAAACTGTGTCTGGTTAAGATACGTAAAATTGCCCCGGAGTGATAAACCTACTTACACAAATGTACCTACACCTATTCCCAAAATTTTAGGGTTTTTTTGCCCTACAATCAGCTTAAGTATCTTGAAAAACTAAAATTTTTACATAATTTTTCCCTTTTTTTTATTGTTTGTTTGGTTTTATTTAGAGGCGTAAAACCGTAGTACGGCCATCAACGCCTATATTACAGTGTGGAATTATTTCAGTTCTTTTAAGGGTTAAGAAATCTTCAGTCTGGAAGTCAAATTTTTTATATTAATTTTTTTTATTTTATACCGTATGTCAGAAATATTGACAGTCAGGCACTAGACAGGAATTTTGAATCACTCTCCAGCATTAAGAGCACAGAATTTACTCGATGTTTTTCAATAAATACGTGAAACAAATTATGAAAATTTGGAGGAAGGCAGTTATAATTCTAAAGCGACTGCTTTAGTAATGAAGATTAATCATTTTGAGTCCTTTATGAAGAACTTGAAGGCCGCCATGGCCCGAACAGCAATGGGAATCAAGCTCTACTGGACATCGGAGGACCTCACGGAAACTGCTGACTTTGTTTTAATTCTATGACCGGATATTGCCACATAAATTGAAAATATCAAAGCAGAATCATCATCTTCATCAATAATGGGAGAAAGGTCTTATAATGAGAATAAAAAATAGAAATATAATGAACTTTCTTCGTGGCAATAAACGAACCCAGTTTACAAGTGTTTTTTTGTATTCAAATCAATGTAAATGGATCCAAAAGAATGTTTTGCTACAGAAAATCGTTTTAGAACTTTACGTTTGTTGTCTCCATCTAGCTACAACCATGGGCGGACACAGCCGATCGTAAAGGGGGGGGCTGCAGCCCCACAGTCCTTCATTTGGATCTGCTAATCAGCTTTTTTACCTTTATGTTCCTTTCCCACAACTAAAATTCTACTTGTTCTGCACATTATTTGTTCTTAAACTTGCTTCCTTACGTTAAGGAAAGTCAAATTCTAATTTTAAATGACTAAAAAATTTCCAAAGGGAGGGGCTGCAGCCCCCACAACCCCCCCTGGATCCGCCAATGGCTACAACACTTTAATACTTATCAAACCTACGAGAAATAAACGGAATCATTAAAACAGCTGAATCTCTAAAGGGCGTATTAAAGCGGAAGACCTTTCCCCCATTATTTCACAGTGAGGAAGATTATGATTTTGCTTTGATCTTCTCAATTCAGATGGCCACATCCGGTAATAGAACTTAAACAAAGTTGGCGGCTCTCCTGAGATCCTCTAATGTCCCGTAGAGCTTGATACAATATGATTGACCTTGACTCAAGCAGTGATCGAAATGAATTAATGATTATATTTAATATGTGTATGCTTAATCATTGCCGATTACTGTAAAAGAAAGACAAATTTTTAAATCTTCACCTTGATGGAAAGATTCTGTCGACAATTTCAAACTTTTCTACCACTTCTAAAATTGTTTAAAAAAATGTGTAAAAATCATTGTTGTGAACTGATGAAATATAGATTCCGTCAAGGCATAGAATGATAAAACATTGCTTTTAGATAAAAACTTAAAAAAATAAAAATTATATAAAACCTTTAAATTACTTAAACATATAATTTAATTCCGTGATATGTATATAATATTCTTATTTGAGGTTGAGCTTTATATCAGACGGATAATTAAGTGTTATATGTAATTCGCTCGCGTTAATGGATAAGAGTCTTAAGTAGGTTCTCAGTAATTAATGCCTTTGCTGATATCCAATAACAAGAAAGGCCACTCTTCCTTCCTTAACAGGGGACTCTTTCACTCGAGTAATTTTAGATTTAGCATCTCTTCCCAGCTGGTCCATCTCCATGGGGATTACATCTGTCGAAAGTATTTGTCCACGGAGGGAGGGAATCAGAAAAAAGAAAAAAAAAATTGCACCAAAAAAAGAAGGGGTTTTCGTAATTAGCTTCGGTCAAAAAGTGATTATACTAGCAATCAACCTTTTGCTGCTTTGCTGTCAATAAGTTTTTACAGATTTTTTCCTATAAATCTTATTCCTTTTATTTTTAATTTTGTAAGGGGAAGGGGTGTGAAAGAGTGAATAGGTATCCCATCTTTCTCTCCCCGTAACAATAATACTCATCGCAGACAAAATAGAATTTTGTCTACGTTCAAAAATTAAGCTTACAAAGTCTTGTTTATAGTAAATTTTGGACATAAAATAATATTATAGCATTAAAATTCTTAATTTCCCAAACTCCATCTCAAGTTAAACCTTATCGATTAAATTTATGCAGGGAAATATTCATGTTATTAAGTGTTCAATCGTTAAGATCATAGCGATGGATAACAACAGACTTTTCCATATCTCTAAAACAACTACTTCTAGAGATACTTATTATAAGTTATTTAAAAAAAAAGCTGAGAATTTTCCAAGTTTGCGTCTATTTTTTTACTTTCTAAGGAGGAAAAAAAAACTTCCAGTTTCTAAACTGTTCTCTGTTTCTTACAGCTAACATGACTAATCTTGAGAAAATTTTATTATTATTAAGAAGACGTGTCATTCTATACTTCCCAAATTGAGGTCAATCCAGTGGATAGATTTTAATTTCATCATATTAAAACATCAAATATACTCTCTACATCTGAAGTTTTGAGCCAGATTTAGATATATAAAAAAAAAATCAAAGAATGAGGGGATGAGAATTCAAAGGGCCCTGGATGAGAAAGTAAAATTATATTATCGTAAAATACTTAGTGTTCTGTGGTTCCCTTGCTTGAAAATTGTCCAAATTTAAAAATTTCACGATCCTGTAAAAAAGTATCCCTCCCAAAATTTTTGGCGCTGCTTGTGTCATGTCAGCTCTTTCCAGTGGCGGATCCAGAAATTTTCTGAGGGGGGGGCGCACTTTTTTTTTACATTTCATGAGCAATGAAGGCCCTAATTTAAAATGCATATTAGTACATAATGACGTTGTAAATGTTTAAATACAATTCATTTTCAATTAGTGGACTTGAAAAATGACTAAAAAAGCCCATTTTATATAGAAATAGTAATACTTCATGAGTGTCCTAACCTCACAGGGGGGGGGGGGGCGCACCCCCCGCGCCCCTCCCCTGGATCCGCAAGTAGAAATTGGGAAGTTTAGTATGTCGGTACTGAAAAACGAGGTTTCATCTGATTCATTGGAACCATTATGATAACCCAACATTGTGTGTGTATTTAACGATAAAAGCACTGGGAACACTGTTATGACAAGAGCCCATGAGACTGACAGGCTTTCAAAGAACACAAAGAGAAGAACCCAAAGCGTGTACATTTCAAATATAGAGGAGGCGGCTGGTGCAATGCTTAATTTAACTTTTTTTTAAACTAAATAAACATGGCTCATATAACTCAATGAAATTATATCAGGGGTTTGACTCACTTATCATAAGCTATCATGTATGTAATTATGACAATTATTTTGATGATTTATTTAATTTAATACAGTGAATGTTTTAAAATATAAAGTTTTATTTGAAATAGCTGTTTATTAGTCTCCAAAGGCTTAGACTTCAAGAATAATGTTGCTTTTTGGACCCCATTTGAAATGTTACGATTTTACATAATTTTGCTCGTAAAGTCTTGACCTTGAAGAATTTTTATTGAATGATGATAAGTTGGATCTAAAATGAAACTATGTAGACATAATGATTACACTGTTACGTTTGTTATTTAAGCGTTTGATGAAATTTCCGTTATGTAACTCTCTCTCTAAATAATATTATAAAAGTGTCTTAATCAAACAGCATAAAGTAAGTAAATATACTTCATCGGCAGTAGGATAAAAATTTGAAAAAAAAGTCTATTAGCTTTAAAAGATACTGATAAAAATATTATTCATTTTTTTATTTTGCGGTTGAGAAAAATTGACTCATTTATTTCCAAAACCCATCCAAATGATAAAATCAGGAAACATAAAAACTGGTTAAATAAGAATGAATTTATGATTAATGCTAGATATTGTCTTCTAGAAAAAAATACTGATATTTATTCTTCTAACTATAAAATCGCTCGAGTTTTAAATTTATTTCATCGTAAATTTTTTTATGACAACTATTGAAACGAAAATCCTATTTCTGTAGGTATTGAAATAAAATCCTCTTAATATGATGGGCTTTAATGCTAAAAATCAAAACTAATTTTTAAATTTTATGAAAAATAATGTCCTGACCGTGAATAATGAGTATTGAATGATGGTGAAAACTATATAGGAATAATAATTATTGTTTAAGCCAGCCTACATTTTTTTCTATCACATATTTACATTTTTGAATCTGATGGACTCATTAATTCTTTGTTATCATATTAAAAAAATGGTGGTAAGACTTTTTTGAAAAATGTATCCATAATCAAAACCCATCTTACAGGAAGTCGATGATGTTACAAAACACTCCTCAACTTTTTTATTATTTTAATCCTGGAAATAACGTCAATTATCAATACCTTATTTTTTAATTTTGTTCTAAAAGGATTATTTTTTTAAATATTTACTCTGAGTATATATGCTAAATATTGCTAAATATTATCTCGGAATTTCCCCAACTCATAAATTTAAGTTCGTTAAACTGTTAAATCATGGTGAATTTTTATTCATTATGAGGATTTTATTTCTTTGCCCATGTTTCGTCGATTCACTATTAATATTTTAATAATTAATAAATTAATAATTTATCATTCATTTTCGATTTATTAGTAATATCCATATAAATATTATTCCTTTTTTACAAACCAAATGAAAAGTTTGATTAGTTTTAAAAATCTATTAGCATCTTTACCAATGAAATGGATACCTTTTGCATATAATTAGTAATTAATAATTTTTTTTTTATCCTATAACCCTATAGTATACAACATAAAATCCAAAATTGAATTGATGGCTAGTGTAAAGATGGATAATACTCTTTTTTCTTAAATGTTTGTTTGATTGTCCTTTTCTGGCAAAGAACTGAAAAATTCAAATCAATGAATTTAAATTACATTCAAAAGTTAATTAATTTTAATTTGGTAATTATAATTTTCTAATCTATAAATTAAGATTTTAATGATTAATAGCAGCCGAAATATAATACAATCCTAAACAGCATTGTTATCTTTCAAATCAAGTTAATTTAACAACTACATAACTGATTAACATTATAAAATTTAGTGATTTTAGAGTTACCAATAAGCAATATCATTAAATTATAACAAGGAGCATCATATTTTTAGATTTTTAATTTTCAGAAGGAAATGTAATGTTTGTAATAATTAATTTGTAATGTGTATGTAATAATCAATCTACTTAATTGCCAATCACTGCTAAATGCAAATAAAATTTTAATAGTAACAAGTAATAGACAATCAATGAAACTAATGCCTTCAATGCTCTGCTTTATTCAAATGTAATACATATTAATCATTTGGATTTAGAGATTCGTATGAATTTCGTATTGATATAAAATTCCTTGTATTCTTGATTTTTCTTCGACCATATTTTGCAAAAGAAGGATAAAGAATGTTAAACGCGATATCTCGATAAGCTTTAATGAAGTATCGATTTTCATTTTTGATTATTCCTTAGTGCTACCGATGGAAGAGGAAGATATGCAAAATGTAGCCGTGAAAGATTTATCTCTGTGTATACATATAAGTACTATGAAATTCAATTAAAATGTTTTTTGTTGTTATTAAAGTGGGGAGGAAAAATTAGTTTATGCTTTCAATAAATTTTATACAAGATAACGATCAATATTAATTCTGAAATTTTTATTTTGTCCCTCATCACCATGGATCAAATCTGATTTCTTCGAAGTATTTTTTTTTGAGGCGTAGTTCCTTATTATAGTAATAGTAGATGCTACTACTTATATTTCACAAACAACTTTTAAAAAATTTACCGAAAATATCACAATAATCATAAATGTTATTAGGCATCCAACTCCAATATAAATACTTTCCAGGAAAGCACATTTAATAACATTTCTATTTTGAAAATACATACCTTTTTATTTTATAATAGTATGACAAAAATATTAAAACATTAGAGTTTACAAAAACATATATTTTTTGAAGAGAAAAGATTTGGCTCCGCCGGGAGTCGAACCCGGGTCTCCTGCGTTACATGCGAGGATGCTAACCCCTACACCACAGAGCTCGCAGAGGATTTGCTCTGCCTTGAGCCGAGCTCTGTGGTGTAGCGGTTAGCATCCTCGCATGTAACGCAGTAGACCCGGGTTCGACTCCCGGCGGAGCCAAATCTTTTCTCTTCAAAAAATAAATTATTTAAAATTGGTGGTCAGCCACAATTTAAGATTGGATTAATTAAAACATATATAATACATAGTAAAGAACGAATTTTCCTAACATGATATTATTTAAAGTGTTTTCCTACAAAATGTCGAATTTGGAGTTTGTTATTTTTTCAGCTGAAGGACTCATATAATACAAACTTATTATAAATTGACTTAAAACTTATGTGTGTATCAAACGGTTAATTCCCTCAAAAATTATGATTTATTATTCAGTTAACTGGATTATGGGCGGATCCAGACAGCTGTAAAGCAGGGCTGCAGTCCGAAAGGTGGCTGCATGCCTCTCAGCCCTTCTCCTGGATCTGCCCTTCAGCTCTTTATATTTCTTTACAACTGATATGCTAATTGTTCTTCATATTTTTTGTTCTTTGTGTTACTTCCTT
Source organism: Aelia acuminata (assembly GCA_911387785.2). Lineage (NCBI taxonomy): Eukaryota > Metazoa > Arthropoda > Insecta > Hemiptera > Pentatomidae > Aelia > Aelia acuminata. The sequence continues at coordinate 180,081,132 of OU426978.1, forward strand.
GCCTTAAGGAAAATAAAATTCTATCTTTAAATAACAGAAAAATTCTTAAAGGAGTCTGCAACCTACACAAGTCTCTCCCCCGAATGCTATACTACACCTATCAATGCGGTAGGTACTTATTTGAGGAACCAAGACTCTCTTGCGTTTGTTGAGCTAAACTGATAATAATAAGGTACCTTTTTATGCATTTAAATTTAAAAAAATATTTTATTTTTAAATATTAAAGAACATATTTTAAAAAAAATATTAAGGTCTGCAGATCGGATTGTACATAGCCTGAAATGAGATTCAGTTCCTTTAGAATCAGGGATGCCCAAATGGGTTTCCGTACTGTTAGTGGTACCTTAAGAATAAGAGTAATACGAATTCTAATGTGTTATGGGAGGTGAGGGGGAGAGATATCCCAGTTTGATTAAGGATCTAAATCGCTAGATCATAACCATTAATTATCTGAACTCTCCAAGTTACACGTTTCATCAAAGTAAAACAGTTTTATGATGGAACTGAATGTTTCATACCATGGACTAAGCAATCCAAACAGTTTACAATTATCCTTCTTAACGCTACCTTGTAAAGTAAAAACAATGTTCCTTACAAATACCTGGTGGAGGATGTCCCTGTGCCTCCTGGTCCTCCTCCTCCTGAAGTTGCCCCTCTCGAACATGTTGGCGGCCGCCACCGGGTCCAGGGTCCAGTAGCTGCCCTTCCCGCCGCCCTCCCCCCGCTCCCTCGGCACCTTGATGAAGAAGTCGTTGAGGGAGAGGTTGTGGCGGATCGAGTTCTGCCACCCCTGCTGGTTCTCCCGGTAGTACGGGAACCTTTCCAGGATGTACCTGTAGATACCGCGCAGGGTAAGCTTTCTCTCTGGGGATGAGGATATAGCCATGGCGATGAGGGCGATGTAGGAGTACGGGGGCTTCTCGAACCTGGGGTAGTGCTCCTCTTGTCTCTGCAAAAAAGTACATCATATCTGAGCTGTAAACTTATCTTTTGTCATTCAAACAGATACATATATATATACATGAAAAGATTTTCGAAGAAGTTATGATTTCAAAGAAAGGAAACCATATCAGGAAATATATAATGAGGCGACTGAGATATGGGACATGATCTTCTCTGTAAGAAGGAGACGGATTCTCCTGAATTGTAGGTAATGAATAAATACAATGTAATAATCATCTTAAAAAAATTGTACTCACTAAATCAAAGTCAATGAAGCCAATGAGCAGAAAACAAAGAGTTTTATTTAACTTAAAAAAGATTTTCACACAAGCTCCTAACTGTCCTCGGTTATCCTGTTGAGATCTGTCCATAGAAACAGTCATTTACAATCCTAATTTAAACCACAAGGTATGGGTACACTGTCAATCTTTAATGTAATTTGTGACAAGTATTCAATAGTTTTAAAAAAAATCGTTTATTTTGAAGTGGTTTTCAACTACAATAACTATAATATCTCTCGAAATATTATTTTATAACACCTCTCTAAATATTTTCTGAAGTGATGTATTCTTCAAACGATAAAAAGCCATTATATTATTAATACTCAACTCAAAGCTCTGCGAAAACATCAATTATCGATAAATTAATTAAATTAGAAGAAAAACAATTTATATTCCCCAACTCGAGTGTTTTATTTGTAAACAATCCGATTATAATTAATCACAAGAGCCGAATAATCTCATTAATTCTTGTTGTTTTCAACGATCGTTTTCCTCCATATCTTATCTCCCTCGAGTGACATTCTTCACATCTATTTTCATCCCGAATTGACCAACAATAATTTCACTCATTACATATTAAATGTTAAAAATAGGATTGTTATTCCATCGTCAACGTTTTGATCAACATGTCACTCCTTAAAGACACGGCTCAAAACTTTCCATTATTAAGTAGACATTTCTGTAAATGACGGAATAAACATAAGATAACTTAAGTAAACATAACGCGCCTTTGATTAATTACTGTTTGTTGTTTGTTATTTTCAGTTTGAATATCAATTGAAGGCAAATTAGGAGGCAGATTACGGACTTAACAAAACAATTAACAGCCGTTAATTTATAAAAGATTTTATCTGTTTCTGTCACTTCATTTTGTTTTTCAATGTAATGATGTTGTTTTTGTACATCTTATATAAGTCACGTTTCATGAATATGCTATATTTGTAAATAATGATTGATGAGTTTAGAAAAAAAGAAAGAAACGAAATCGAATCCATTAAATTACATTGCAAATAAAAAATAAACACATCGTCTACGTAAAACAGCCAATAGACGCACAGTAGCTTGCTAACGTATGGTAAAATACAAACTCGGCTCAAGGAATATCTCATCTAAACAAATGAGTAATCATGTACGCATTCAACGTTGATATGAATTAACACCGTAATAATAATTACTGCTTGCGTAATAAATTTGGATTTTCCAACAAAATATAACATACTGTTCAATTGTTGAAATAGAGGTTAGAAGAATTAATCTGAAAACTAGTTTTACCAGGACAGAACGGTTTCGATAATCCGAACCTCTAGAAATCCGAAGCCCTTGGTAATCCGAAAAAGAATAAAGTAATGAAAAAACTTTTAGTTGACTCACGAGAGACGGCAATCAGCAGAAAATGGCTACCCAATTTATTTCTAATCTCCTCTCTTCTTACTGAATCCAAAACCTAAGTTTCGTACGAAGATTTAAAATAATAGCAACTGGTAATTTTAAATAGTAGTAACCAGGAATTAAGGAAGAATTTTACGATTAAGGAATTAACGATAAATTTTGTCTGCAGTGGTTTTATATTTAGTAAGTAACAATACAGTTCTTTTATGCAGTTTTCCCACCACTTTAAATTTAATTTTTGATCATCCGATTATCAAGACCGGTTTTTTCCTCCCCTTCTTCGTCTTTTAGGCCGAGCGCCCATTGAGACAATCGCGAAGCAGAGCAGAGCAGTTTTTGTGAAACGTGAATTAGTAAGGAAGCGCGCGGTCCAATGTCCGCGGAAAACTGTGCGACAAAGTTTTTTTCGTGCGGCCCTGCTCTGATCTGTGCCTCTTTGCCCTTTTCTGCTCTGCGTGGCACAGTTCAATGTGTGCCTTACCTTAGGCTATACGGGGTTTCCCGGGCCAGGGGAGAGGGTGGGGATCAATACCGAGTATTATGCAATTTCTCCTGGCTTCAGGTTCATCCTGTATTATGTATACATACTTAAAGAAGGGATTTAGCTTATATTTTCAGGGATTAACTTATATTTCAAGGTAGAGCCAAACTAAATTCAGGGTCGGTTCCCAGGAGGATATCACATCGCAAAAGATGAGCGCGATAAATTATTTTTTTTAATGTTCATAGACAAACGGTGCCTACACCAAGGGAAAAATTTCGTAGCTAAATTTAACAATTATGTATGAAGTTAGGGGAGATCTTTAGCCACCGCAAGGTTATGGCTAGGCTATGAGTTAATCATTCAGCTTTCTTCAGATGGGGAATAAATTCATAATCAGAAAAAAGTCAATACCTTCCCGGTATAAAATCCCTGGAAACCAACAAGGGATAGTATTGTACGTGAATAAATTCGATGTTATAATAAAATTTAGTTGGGTTGGCAACGAACTTGCTTTAGTTATTAATCTTAGTTTGAACAAACTCGTTAACGTTTCGGGAAGTCTTCTCCCTATCCTTAGAATATAAGTTTGTATAGGAATCGAATCATTTTTGATCTTTTGCTGTTTTCATCTTGACATTCCTTTTAAAATCGCATTTAGTCGGGAGCATTTTTTATTGTTTATTAATCACTTGCATCTAAATTAATTGCATGTGTATCAATGCATGTAAGCAATAATAAAAATTGCTAAGTAGAGTAAAAATGAATCAGTAGCATATAAGAAAGATTTTTTGACGATTGGAAGACACCACGGAACTTTAAAAACGTTTGTTAAAAAAATAATAATAACCAAAGCCAACCCAACCAAACAATTATTCAAAACTTAACCACGAAATTATAACAAGATGGAACTATAATTTAAATTAAAAGTTATTATGGTTTTCTGAAAGGCAAACAACTTCGTAAACAAAGTAAGTAAATAAGGAAAAACATTTCGCTTTAATTATACTCAATTTTTATTATACTCACAATTAACCACACAGCACGAGCTTACAAACGGAGCGTCTTTTACCTCTTCCCAAACTGTAAAGCATAATAAAGAGAAAATTTATTGCAGTTTACTTGGATTTATTGTTATTTTGATCCTGTTTACCAGACAGAGTTGGGCATATTTATATTTACGAATACGAATAAGAATTCATTTTTATCATATTTTTTATATAAATATGAATAAAAGTTTATTTATATCACAATATTTATGAATACGAATAGAAATAAAAATAAATTGGTAGTTTGAACAGTTTGAACAAAAATAAATTGGTATTTACAGATGTGAATACGAATTCGGTCCTATTCGCAAATTCTTCTGTTCAGGAGAAGGTTTGACCACTCATGATGAAAATCCATACCATTCTGAGCAAGAAAATCTAAGTCTGCCATTTCAAAGCGGTTGCTATCAAAATTTTATAGGCGAACAAAATCGACATTTTCGAACTTTTTTCAATTGTTCGCTAATAACTCGAAAACGATTTAAATTGCAGGCTTTGAAACATGAGTGTAATTCATTTTTCCGCTAAAGTAGCTAAATTGACAATCGGTTTTGGCGAAAAGAAAACCGATTTTAACTGTGAGGAACTCAGTCGACTCGAAAACGATTTATCGCAGAAGAAATTGTGTTCTTTCTAAAATAAAAGGGCATTAAGTTTCGCGTCGTTCTCGTAACACAGTAGGGCATATTTATATTTATAAATACGAATATGAATTTATTTTTATCTTAATTTTTATGTGAATATGAATAGAAGTTTATTTATATCACAATATTTGTGAATACGAATAGAAATAAATTCCTATATACAATATGGAGAAAGCGAACAACTTTCTATATCTCGGGCATCTTATACAGCAGGCGATGTACCCAGGGATGGCGTGCACTCTTCAAGTTTAAAGATGTATATAGGTCAGCAGTGAGTCTAGAAGTCAAGAGGAAACTTTGGATGAGCACAGTGCTACCTGCCATGACCTACGGTTGCGAAACCTGGGTAATTGACTAGAAGACTAGTCACAAACTGAGGGTAACAGTCAGAGGGATGGAGCGATACCTTCTCGGAATATCAAGGCGAGAACGTAAACAAAATACGTGGATCAGAGCAAGAACTGGACTCCCGGATATTATGGAGAAGGTGCACATGAGGAAGTGGACCTGGACCGGACATGTCATCAGGAGAACTGCTACAACATGGACCAGGCAGCTTATGGACTGGTATCCAAGAGAACAGCCAAGGAAGAGAGGACGTCTACCTACAGATTGGGACCAGGAGATGAAGAAGAGTTGCGGAGGGGCAGCCTGGAAGCGAGTAGCTTTGGACAGGAAAGAGTGGAAGCGGATGGGACAGGTGCATTATTTAGTGTGGTTGCAAGAGTGGTAGAAATAATCGAACTCAAAACCTCAACTAAATGTTGATTTTGTACATATGTAAATAATGGATGTATCAAGCTATTGTAAATTTTTTATTATGTTTTATAAGATGTGCAAATAAAGGTTATTATTATTATTATTATTATATACAATATGAATACGGTCGTAATCGCAAATGAATTTATTTGTATATACAGAAGTATTTACGAATAGGACCGTATTCGTATTCACACCTGTAAATAGCAATTTATTTTTGTTCAAACTAGCGAATACGAATTTATTTCTATTCGTATTCACAAATATTGTGATATTGTAACGTTAAATCGATAAGGAAATAAAAAAACATATGGCGTAAACTCCCAGACCGTTTGTTGGAACAAAATAAGCGGTTGGAACGAACTGTTTGGGTCTAGATCTTTCGTGCCTAGTCCATGCAGGCGTAGAACTGTCCACATTGTTCTGGAACATTCCAGGCCTGACTATTTACGATTATATATAATTAGCAGTGACTGAACGAGTTGAAGTCTGTGTCTTGACTGTGTAGCGCGTCATATGATTGTGTGTTTTAACGTTATCATTTTTGTGACCTGCTCAAGTGTTTAAGTTTTATTAATTCGTTGGCACTGATAACTGTATATTTTTGTTTAATAAATATTTGTTACCCACATAAGTGTTACAATATAAATAAATTTCTATACACATTCACATAAAAATTAAGATAAAAATGTATTCATATTTGTATTTATAAATATAAATATGCCCAACTCTGTCTGGTAAACAGGATAAAAATAGCAATAAATCTAAGTAAACTGCACATTTACATTGTGCCCGTACATTGTAAGTTTGTAAGACATTGTTGTAATAATGTAAGAGGTAAGTTACTGCTAACTATATTTCACCCCGTCAAGACATTGAGTAGTTAATTATCCAGTCAAAGAAGTGCTTGGAGAGAACAGAGAGGAGTAGATTCGTGAAGATCAAAGTAAAAACTAAAGAGTTTATAGTTGGTTGGTTTTGGTTTAGAGATTGATAAGTGCTGGCCTGCTTGCTACTCGACCACTTGAGCTCGATAAACAGCAATCCTTTTACTTTCCAGCCACTTACCAGTTCAGAGCTTTGTTTATCCGGTACACTTTTTTTTTTTTTTTTTTCTAATTTCTTTCGGCTGTATCATAAAAATAACTTATACAGTGTCCTAGGAATTTACGACTGTTTATAATCCGTCCTATCGCTGTAATCCTGTTGGAGAATAATGCATATCCAACATTCCATAAAAATATGACTTTACGAGACAGTTCTAAAGCCTTAATAAATAATTATAATCTATATAAATAAAGATGAAATTCTGTTTGTTTGTTCTTTATAGAAATTCATACCGTTTGTCCTAAATTCTCCAAATTTCGCTCAGTGGTTCTTTCATACAAGGTGCGAACACCTGCCCTTATTAAAATTCAGCCAATCTCTAGGTGTATTCTTTATTCTTATAAAAATCATTCTGATCTCGCTTTACATTGGTTTTTTACGAAATCGACCGTTAGAGATGAAAAAAAATCTCATTTTATAGATTTTTAAGATAGAAAAATGAAATTCCCAGGGTGAAACTGGGATATTCAGCTAGTAATAAATAATTATAATAATATATGTTTTAATGGTAAAACTAAACCTTATTTTACTAAGCGCAATGCCAAGTACTTTACATGTGGATTTTACATTTAATAGAAGCATCAACCATAACTTCTACCGATTCACCTTCACGATATATTTACAAAAAGCAACTCGCAGTAAAAAACAAGCAGGAAAATAGGATTTTTTAGGCCCTTAAAAAAAGAAATAAACCATAATGAATCGAAAAATACTGAGACCTTTCAAGTTTTGCAATACAAATCATAATACTCTATAACTTATGGATACAAACAGAAATGGGTAAATAAATTTGATAAGTGTGTGAAGTTGCTGAATGCTGTTTACATATTTATCAAAACACGTAGATTTCTAATCCCAGTAGGTTGGTAAATGAAAGTTGTGTGTTGCGTGCATAGCACCAGATTGTTTTAGTTGTAACCACTTCTCGCCGACGCACAGTGTTTCGATAAGTAGTAGCTAGGTGGACATATTTTTCGTCTCTTTCGACCATTCAAGTAATTTAATTATAACATAAAACATTTTTATGAATTAAAAATCGAGGTTAAAACGATTATCAGGAGATTAAGAAGAAAAAATAAAAATAAAGCCTATCTATACAAAATTCTGTACTCTTTATTTTTTCTAATCCTCTTTACATGTACTTTTCTTTTTTCCTTATTTTCATTCTGTTTAGAGGATCCTTACAAATATTTGATATCTTCACAAGTGTAGCATGATGGTCAGATATCTATTTTTATATGTGCATATTTGTTGAGGGGTTTAGCCCCAGAATAAAGTTATTTTTTGAGAGCAAAGATAAATTTGATCGGATATCATAGATTGTGGCTGAGGATTCCGCCGAATGATTGTGCTGGTACTGCTAAGAAATCCAGTGGGAAAAAAGGAAAAGGCATTTTCTTAAATGCCTGTTAGTAAAAGATTTTCTTAGACGGTAATGGCAAGAAGTCATGACGTGCCTACATAGACCGCATCCTAGTCTGCTCGTACGAATGCGCTGTAGTCTTAGAGTCTATGTAATAGGCTAATGCTTCATTTCCACTTAATTACTTAGTATTCCCCAAAGGAGTAAGTGATATTTTATCATAATTTTTCCAGGGATCACAGTGGTTCCTTGAAATTCGGAAGTTAGCGTTGAGCTTAAACGCTGCTTGGATTTTCCCGCAGCATTCCATTTATGAGAAATTTCGGAGGCATAGTTAGGCAACCTCATACTCTGTCATCTGTATGGTTTTTAAAATATTGTTTAACACTTTAGGAACTTTAGGAGAAAAGAGATCCCCCCCCCCATAGAGTGGTTCAACCATTATTAAAAAAATATCCATTTTGGAAAGAATAAAAGAATGCTGGCTACAATAAACCTTATTATTAAGTTGAAAGGTGCCCCTATTATATATAGACAAATCAGCCCGGGTACAAATGGGTACAAGTCATTAACATCATTTGGAAATTTAAAAACGATGAAAACATCCTGCAATAATCTCAAAAAAAAAATTTATTGTGGTTTGATTAACAGATACATTTACTTAATTAGAATAAATTATCAATCACTAGTCCAAATAATATTAATCCTTAACAATCAATCTATACAAATTTAGGAACACTGTAATTTTCATGATTGAAGTGATGCCTGGAATTCAACTGATTTATTCTATTACATCACGGATTTATACCTTTGGACCCTATTACTAACGAGATGGAGTGTGTGAGACATAAAAAAATATTAGAATACCACGTTATAATGTATTGTTTAAATTATTACAATACTAATTTTTAGAATTTCAATCATGACCCTCGCCCACTAATCGAAACACTGTGCGACGTGCGATTTGTAACCAGTTTATTCTTTCTGCTTCTCGAGTAGTGATATATTCACATTGAGGTGGCTAATTATTCAAACTGAACTACAGAAAAAATAAAATTTTAATTCGATGTATACAAAGGTTTTTTTCAATTATTTTACTTCAGGTTCTGAGATTTCCAGTTCATTTGAAATGCCTATTTGAAGTATGTACGAGTATGTTTACAAGGAATTATAGCTTACAGTAGATATAAATGTAGTGAAAACTGTTGGGGGTCAAAAGAAATAAATCGTACATGTAGATATTATAAAAGTACTTCTCCATTTATGCATATCGATATATCGTCGGGTGAGTACAACAACTAAGTAACTACAAATTTAGCAAAATTTGGGTAAGTGCATTAAAAAAATCCATTAGGTTAGGTCCATAGCACACTACAACTTTGTTCTGTTGAATACATTTTAAAGGTGATATAATGAGTTTTCAAAACTAGATAAGTTGATGATCAGAAACCTAATCCGTTCCGATACTAGGTAAAGTTCACTTATCTAGTTGTTCGACCTATCAGGATTGCAAAACAGAAGCAACAAATAGGTAACTAACTCAACATAGTTTTAGCACTACAATACTTGATTTGTAGGTCAACTAAAGATCTTCGAAAAACTTTAATATGAGTTTTACTCGAAACAGCTAAATTGTAGTTACCTAGTTGTAGTATTGACCCCACGATATATATGTGTGTGTTTAATGGGCACAGAAGGATATACAAATAAGTATTTACAGAATGATATGAATAACAAAATTAACTCCTGTAAGCAAATCGTCAACTGTTCCAACCTACCTTTGAAGAAAAATAACCTTTATCGAAGCCCATATAAATGGTATCAATTGAAGATCTAATATATTAACAAAAGTAAATATTGCACACTATTCCTAAGAAATTCTTAGAAACTCGAGAGAATCCATGAAACAAACATCAAAACACAAATCAAATAAACAACAGATAAATAGCTAAAAATAGGTTAGGTGATAATGGCTGACTCAGAGGCGTGTGTTTTTAAAAGTGTTGACACTTGTGTGGAAAAGCAGCAACTGCCTTCGTCATTTCCGTCCTTAGATGGCAATGTATTCAAACACTAAGCATGTTATTATTTACTTATAATATTACAGACGTATAAACTTTTTTCTTTCAGTATTCTAAAGTAGTTTTTGAAATCAGAAACACTCCTAGAGAGCACATTTGAAATAGGAATATGTAAATTAAAAATTAAATTTAAAATTTGAAACTGCAGAAAATATATTTTTTTAACTGATACTTTTTAAACTGTCTTTCCTTGAAATGTTCCAAAATTAGAACATTTCATATAATATTAAAGCTTATTGATGTATCCTGTTTTTAAAGTAATAAAATTGTATAGAAATTGAATGAGTTAGCATGTGATGATATCAAAATCTAACAGTATTTTTTCCGTCAAAATGTGCGCAAGGTCCAATATTATTAGGAAGCTTGTGTCCCTATTTCACAAAATACTCAGCCAGTTTTCATGAAAATTCAAAGCTGTTGTGATTGGCAATCCCTAAAAATTTCTATTTTATTTTTTCTGAAAATTCACAAAAAAAAAATTTGGTACTGCCAAATTGGTAGGAAATTTGACGCACAATTGCTGGTATTATTTGTTTGTCTTCTTGGAAAGAAATTATTAAATTTGATGAATGGGATATTATCACTTCACTCGACCAATAATAACCTGTATTTCAAAATTATTAATAAATGTCAAGCTCGTCTCTTTCTCTTCAGATAAGAGATATTTCAAATTTATTTTTAATTATGATGGTTATTTTATCTGATTGAGAATAGATAACATTTTTCAAATTTTATTATTTCTATAAAAAGGTAAAGCCCAAATTATTTATAAAAAAAAAAAAATATTTTAATAAATGTTCAACAAAGTTACGAACTTTGGTTACGAACAAAGAAATACTTCTTGGTTGTTAAAATACATCCGTAAATCTCACTTGATAAAGATATCTAGTTAAAATTTATTGTAAAAATAATAAAAAACTGTGTAAGTGACCGCTTACTAATTGTTACACTTTAACTCTTCTTGTTGTCTGATAACTGAAAATAGGCGTTATCGGTTGCAGAAATCTATAAAACTATTAATTTTATTTTTAATAAGAGGATATTTATTTGTCGTCGAACTGTTGATAATTATTTATTCAAAGGTATTTGTAGATCTGCTTCTGGACGGAAACGTGAAGGCAACAAGATGTCAACTGATGAAGACCTTTAATCTAGTTCGAAACTTTGGCATTGAATACATAAATATTTAACAACATATTACTGTTATATGTTATTACTGACCCAAACGATTTCCGGGCCCTCTCATCTTCCTATTTTAGATCAACACATATTACGAGTATATTTTCTTTTCGATTAATTTTTAATTTTCTCAGTAAGAGGTTCTGATTTTAACCACTGGCACAACCTAGGGTGGCATTTGAGGGCTGAAGCCACCTCCCCCAACGACAGAAAGAAACTTTATTTTTCAATAAAATCACATACTGAATTAAATTTAAAATGGAAGCAAAACTTTTCCGTTCACATCATTGTGAAATAGTTTATTTTTGTGCTTGATAAAATAAATAGTAGTATATTAATAAAACTAACAAAATATATAATAGTACTTTTGTTCTTTCTAATATTCAATAAAATGATTTAAGTCCCCCGATAGTAATTCTTGTTGCGCCACTGTTCTAAACTATATTTAAATTTTAAATTTCTGCTAATCCTCTCAGCCTGAATCCGTCCTTCTATACTACAAACAATTTCATCTTCCCTCTTTTCTAATTCTGATGAATAAAAAAATATATGTTTAAAAAAGTAAATAAAAGCATAAAACAATGATCGAATCTTAGAGGAAACAAGCTGTTTCACAATCTTTAAAAATAAATAAAAACATTTGAATAATTTTTAGAAAAGGGCATTTAAGAACTATGTAGTTGGTAAGTGTCCAATACAAATAACACAGCCCTCCAGAAAAAAATTTTTTTTTTGGCACCTAGAATCTTATAGCTGATTTTAACAATATTTGGGGCGCTAATTCCAATAATGCAATCAGATTTTTTCTATCAGCTCTATTTTTTTAGCTTCAGCATACTTTAACATTAGTTTCATTCAAAAAAGTCACGCAAAAGAAGCTTCCGAAGTGTGAAATAGAGTCTCTTTGATATGTAATTGGTTTCTCTTGAAAAAACAAAACAAAAAAAAAAAAATAACATTAACTTCAGATACAAAGTGATTATGTAAATAATATGTGTGTTTTTATATGATTTTAATTTATTTAAAATGTTTTAAGTAAATAATTTTAATATATTTTTCCACCTCTTATTAACCTGCATATGTATTCGAGTAATTATGTTTTAAGAATTAAGTCACGCCATTTATATATCTATAGAGCTGATAGAGGAAAACTAATGGCAAATTTGGATTCAGCGCACCAATTATACTCAGAATCAGCTATAAAACTCTCGGCACCAAGACCACTGTATACCTGTGTAATGAATAAACCAATATATGTTAAGTATAAATAATATAACTGTTCAGGGGGGAAAATCACAAAGGCAAGGCTTAATGAATCATATTATGTATTTCCAAATTTAAAAAAATATACCTTGGATGTGACTCTTCTTTATTCGGAATTAAATAGAATTGTATAAATAGAACAATTTCCGCAGACAATTTTTCCCCACGTCACACCATAATTTTTACATTAATCAGAATCTGATGGCTTCTCATTCTCTTCATGGAATCATAGAGCAACAAACGCATTCAACAATTAATTAAAAACATTAAATTGTTTTAAGGCTAAGCAAACTGATCCCACATTATTGGCAGGGATTCGTTTCAAGGAAGTCAAAGATAATTTTATAATAGATATTTCAACTTGATCCCCAGGAAAAGCTCAAATGCTACAGCCATTGTTTTAGACCCAGGATAAACAAACTGTCCTACAATTAAGGCGGGGCTCCTTTTGTGAGGAAAATTTTTGTTTGGATGACGCTGAACAGTTAATGCTGAAGGAGATATTTGAGTTAGCTCAAGCATTATCTCCCCTTTACTCTTTTCTTTTTTTTATTAGCCTCCAGGCAGTCAGCCATTACCAAGCATATATATACCAATGTTTATAAAGAGCCGAACAAACACCGGGTATGTCAACTGTCGGTCGAAAGCAATAATAATACAAACCGCTTTCTATAAACATTTCAGCTGGTAAAACACAGCTGACGTAATGTTAAAACATTCTTCACTTTTATGTCGGTAGCTCTTTGTAAAATTTGTCTTTGGTCCCGTTTATTTACACAATATTAGACAATAGTCTGCTCTGTAATGACAAAAGCATTTTATAAAAAATCGTTACTTTGTCACATTTTTTTGCTTTTCATTCCTTCAACTCCCTGCTCTAAACATCAGTTTTTCATTTTATTAAACAAGGAAAGTTTGGTTCTGTTACGTGTCTGAGATAAAAAAAAATTGCTAACTGTTTACTACTGAAAATTGTTTGAAGCTTTTTATTATCAATGATGCCAAGTGGTAAAACTAGTTTCGCTTTAAAAATAAAGAAAAATCAATACTTTTACAAGGACCGAAAGAAGAGTTATGTTTACTACAAACTTGGTTGACCAGTGATTTCTAAGATGAAGAAATATTGGGTTGTTTCACATGAAATGTCCGATTATATAATTTTTAAAATACATACCTAGAGGATTTTGCGGGTCTCTGTTGTTTACTTCCAAATGTTTACATATTATTAAGCAGTTACTAATCCTCTACTTTTCTTTTAAAACATTAGCTTCCCAATCAATTAAACACTTTTTAGCACACCTCCAAATATGAACACGGAAACACGCGATTTTCGAGTAATATTTTTCTATGAGTTTAAACTCGGCCGATTCGGAAAAATGGATTGCATATGACAATCAGCGTCGGTCAGGGCAGTGGTTAGACATAGACAAAAGCCCAGGACAAATGCCACAAGCAAATTTGCACCGAAAATAATTGATGGTTACCTGAGGTGAGACAATTACCTCTACAACCTACAGCAATAAAATTGCCTAAATGCAGGCAAAATTATTGAAAAAACAACCTGTCATGGTAAATCGGAAGGGTCCTGTATTCCTACACAACAAAGCTAGACCCCACGATTCAAAACACCGTGCATTAATCGAAAGAACTGGGGAAGTTTTCCGCACCAACCACAATCTCCTGACTTGTCTCCAACATATTATCACCTGTTCAGGAATTTAGACAACTTCGACAGAGGAAAAATATTAGGAAATAACGCTGAAGTTCAAAGTGCGTTTTCAGATTTTGTTTCAAAAAAGCCCAGAGTTCTTCGGTTCCGGGATAAAAAAGTTGGTGTCACATTGGAAAAAAATTGTAGAAAAAGAAAGTAAATTCTTCGAATAAAATTATATTCGGTTAATATTGTATTTTTACTAAATTCCCTTGACCTTGAAATCGGACATTTCATGTGAAAGAACCCACTAACATGGGCGTACCCAGCTAGGGGGCAGCTGCCCCCCCTGGATGGCTGGAAGCAATAATTTTTTAGGCTCTTAAGGCTGGAAGCAATAATAGAATATTTTTTTTTCAAACAAATAATTGTAATAACTTAGTTGTAATAACTTAATAACTTAGTTATAAAGCACTGCAATAATTATACATAATTTTGGTTCTTTCGCTTTTCAGCGGTAAGATGTTACAACCTGAAAGACCATAGCTTGCCCCCCCCCCCCCCCCAGTTTTGATCCTGGATACGCCCTTGCCCTAATATGGACTTTACACAGAGGACAATTTAGTTTATATTAAAGCTTTTACTTTAAAACAAATAATTGAAAACCGATAAAAGAACAATAATTTTTCTCCGAATGAATATTAATGACAATCCCACTAGATATACTATTAAATTTCTCTCAAGATTAATTCAACATTAATACTTACATGAGATAAAGAAAAAATATTTTTATATAAAATATCTAGATGAACCTGGAAATAATCTCTTCATCCTGTTGGTCAACAGGACTTAAAATATCAGTTTTTTTTCACATAAAAATTACATAAAACTAGAAAAAAAACATGGGTATGGAACTATTAAAGGTTGTGAATACCTCCGAATTATTGCGATAGCGACGGAAAATTAAAGATAACTATAGAGATCGTTCGAGGGCGATTGGCTTGTTTGTTGTTCTCGCCTAGGCAAAACATCAATTATTCTTAATTGTGTTTTTTTCAGGTAAAAGATGATTAATGCTCGTGTTTATTACATTCAGAACACTTAGCAAACATCATTATTCCCATGTTACAACTATTTATAATTGTCATTTACATTCTATTCATTCATAATTATAGATGTTTAAAAATATATATATGTATAATTTCCATGTCTAATTTAGAATTTTCCAAAACAAACCAAATTTAATACTTTCCAAAGAAAGTTTAGAATTTTCCTTTTGAAATTAAGATTTTTACAAGTCGATTTAAGATTTTTTAAAGTGTATTTCAGTTTTCTTATTAATTTCCTAGGCGTAATGCCTATAACGAATAATAGCAGACAGAAATAGAGGGGAAACCAATGAAACACGAATGAAGAGATAACAAAAGAGGAAGTTTTTTCTTATTATTTTGTTTTCGGTTGATGCCTTATGATTCTAAATGATAAGGTAACTGTTTATTATATGTACTTTAGATAAAGTGTTTATCATGTATTTATATACCTTATTAACCTGATAGGATTATTAAATAACTTTACATAAAACAAAGTCTGATAAATTGTTGAATATTCAAATTTACGATATGCCTTATATCACAGAATTAAAAACTGCTATTGTAATTATATTCACATTAGATTATACAGGCCCTCAGTGCAGAAGAAATAGTTCAATAAAAAAAATCATAGCTGAGGTATACTAGTCTACCAATACGCTCAATTTTATTTTATCAACATAAGACATAATCAGTAAGTAATACAAAAAAAAATCTGGTGTGATGCGCGCAACACACGACTTTCATTTACAAACTTACTTTGATTAGAAATTGACATATTTTGTTAAATGCCGTTCCTCAAAGTTACACATTTTTCCATATTCATTTACTTATTTATGTTTGTATTTGCTCTCTAAAGTACATCAAATTTTTCATTATTAAATAAAAGTTAGTAATAATACTCCAAGTCGTCTGATTTTATAATTCTCTATGTAGTTGTTGAAAACTTCATTTAGTTACTATGAAACAAATAATTTCAATTAAATGAACAGAACATCTTTAATTATAAACATCGTCTGTCATCAAAGGCGTACTGCGCATGCGTGGGCTCAAGGTGTTTTATGACTTGACGGAATATTTTCCTTTTTTTCTCCTGTATATGCATATTTGATTTTTTTCATATTTCATATTTAGCCATTTCTTATTTTAAGGCGAAACGAGAGACAGATAATTTCTCCATATAAACAAAACCAAGGGTAATTTTTGGGAAAACAAAAAAGGCCCCTTCCCCATTTTATCCCCCTCAGAGCATTTTTAATAATAATAAAGCTTACCTGATATTAAAGAAAACTTATTCTCATTAAACATGACGAGTTTAATGAAAATCATTAAAGCTATTTTTGAGAAAATCGAAAAAAACATAAAAATGGGAGAAATAGTTATGAAATAAAGTACCCCCTCAGTTTGATCAATTTTGATGTAATTACTTTCACTTACCTATATATGAAATATATAGTAAGTGGAAGTATTGCGATCGTGAAAAATTTCGACTTCCGGTTTTCAACGGAAATACACGTTTTGGGGTCCCCTGAGTCCAAATAACCAAGTCCCGCAAAAAGGTCTGTGTGTGTGTGTGTGTGTGTGTGTGTGTGTGTGAACAGACTAGCTCAAAAACTATTTATCGTGGTAACCTGAAATTGGGTACTTAGTGTAGGTATATGCCCGCGATGTGACAGCAAAAATTTTATCAAAATTGCTCAAAGGGAGGGGGTACTTTATTTAATACCTTTTTACGTTTTTTTCGATTTTCTCAAAAACGGCTCTAACGATTTTGATTAAACTGAGTATTTGATCTATTTATATGCCCGAGATATGACTGTAAAAATTTCATCAAAATTGATTAACCGGAAGGGGGACTTTACTTAATAAATTTTGAATCATTTTCACGTGTTTTTTTCGATTTTCTCAAAAACGGCTCTAACGATTTTGATTAAACTGAGTATTTGATCTATTTATATGCCCGAGAAACGACTGTAAAAATTTCATCAAAATTGATCAACCGGAGGGGGGACTTTATTTCATAACTGTTTTACCAATTTTTACCTTTTTGTCGATTATCTCAAAAACGGTTTTAACGATTTTCATCAAATTCGTCGTGTTTAATGAAAATTAGGTCTTCTTCAATATCAGGTAAGCTTTATCATTAGTAAAATGTTCTAAGGAGCTTAAATAGGGAAGGGGTCTTTTTTGTTTTCCTATAAAGTACGTTTGTTTTTGTTTATATGGAGAAATTAACTGTCTCTCGTTACGCCTAAAAATAAGAAATGGCTAAATATGAGATATGATAAAAATAAAGAAAACATAAAGAGGAGAAAAAAATAAAAATATTCAGTCAACTCATAAAACTCGTTGAGCCCACGCATGCGGAGTACGCCTTTAAGGACAGACCATTGTTCATAATTAAAGCCGTTCTGTTTATTTGAGAAGTGGCAATTAACAAAACGCATTAAGTTCTAATCTAAGTAAGTTGGTAAGTGAAAGTTGTGTGTTGCGCGCACGCACCAGATTTTTATTTTTACTGTCATATCGTGAGCATATACCTACCTCAAATTACCATATACCTAATTTCAGTTTCTTGGGATTTATCCTTTTTGAGCTAGTCTGTTCTCACACACACAGACCATTTTTTGGAACTTGGTTATTTTGACTCAGAGGACCCAAAACGTGTTTTTTCGTTGAAAACCGGAAGTCAAAATTTTTCACGATCGCAATACTTTCCATTACTATAAATTTCATATACAGGTAAGTGAAAGTAAAAAAATACTATGTGTGTTTGACATCTATGATAATATAATTATTTTTTACTTAAAGTATATATTTTTTATTAATTGCTGTATCTTCCATAAAACATAAAAACTTTCTTATCGGTACATAAGTGGTTAAGTCAAATTTCCTTTTCAGCGCTGGACGGTATTTATATAAAATTAGGTTTTCGTTATTGAGCGTTGAAAATTCGTCATTACTACTAAAATAGTGGTCACTTTTTACGGCTATTAAAACAACAGAAGAGATCTTATCTCTTTGCAGCATTGATACAATATTGTTGAATAATTGTTCACCGACCGATTAAAACAGAATTAACGCAAAATATAATAACTACATTTCAAATGAACGTCTGACTTCAATACTTATTTATTACGAAGAAACCTTCTCCCTGCTTCTTTTTAGCCACTTAACCCATTTCGGGTTAGCTTCGACTAAAATACTAATTCACTGGTATGACAGAAATATAAAGCTACAAAAAGGGGGGGGGGGAAGGTTCTATAAAATGATATTTACTGTGACTATTATATATATCATAGCAAGTTTTACTCACTAAATAGAACTTTTTTGTTCAGTGAACCTATAAGACTAGGATAGAAAAAAAATTAATTCTCATTAAATTAGCAAAGTTTTTACAAAACTTTCTTATAAAAGCTCATTTTCTCAGTTCAAGTAAGATTCATTTCATTAACCGAACAAAAACATTTTTTTTTTTGGTATTAATATACCTAGAAAAAAAAAAAATAATATTTTGATGAAGATAAATGACTAAATGACCATAAAATGTGTAATTTGAAACAATGAATTTAATCATATATACAATACATATAGTTTCCCTAAGTTAGTTTTTTTTAAATATATTATTTTTACAGTTTAAAAAATCATATATAAGAGTAAAAGTAGCTTCTTAAATTTTTGGAACATAGTGGTGAAACAGGAAAATGTACATTTCTATGAATATAATGTACGTCCGTATAAATTGAAATATATTAAAACTAAAAGCCTGAAAGTCAACTAAAACGAATCGAAAGTGTATATATTGTGCCGTTTACTTTTTCAAACCATTGGTTTTAAAAATAGTTTGGATGGCCACTTATATATATTTTTGAAATGAAAATTTGGCGCCCTAATAAAAGGATAGCTGGAATCTTTTCGTGTATACTGCATGCCACATCAGTAGATTCCTTCGCATATAATACGATTTCTTTTTCGATAAAAAAGTTAACTGTGTGCGTCAAAATTCAGAAAATCAAGTTATCTTAGCTGCTAGTCCAAAATAAACAACGGTAGGATGTATAACTTTTCACAGCTCCAGATTTCTTTTTTGGCACTGTTATATTAACCAATAGGCTGTTAAAAGTCTTGTTTACTTTCGTAATTAGATCTAGTTCGGGCTAAACCTCTGATGTGAAAATTCAAAGTTGTTAATAAATTTTTACTGTATTTCCCACTGGAAAAAATAATGAAGAAAAGTAAACACGACAATTTCAGCTCTCTAAATACAGGCCTCCAAACTAAAATATTTTATTTCTGAATTATTTATATGAAAAAAAAATCCAAAAACAAATGAAAGGATGCTAGTTAACATTGGAAGAAATATTTTTTTGAAACTAAATATTCAACCAAAATACCTAGGCACTTCTGCTTGGCGTTTAAGTTAACATAAGAACTTAAAACAATACAAACTACTAATAAATCTTCCAAAAATCGTTGCCAAGGATATCAAAAATTAAAATCATAGTAGTACAACCCTTAAATCCTTAAAATAAAATTATATTATAACAAAGATCCAACGAAAGACCCACGAAATTAAAAAGTTTAATTTCACCCTCATGCAATATCCAAATTATTTTCCTTCTAGAGGTGAGAGATAGTCAACTGTTATTCTTTACGATAGGTTAAATGATTATCACGATTTTAAGTTTAAAACTTTTTTATTTTGTAAAGCCAACGTTTCGATCCAACTTGTGGATCTTCATCAGGGCTTCTGATTCCAGGTTGATACAAAGAATGATGAGGTTGATAAAAAGCTTTATATCAACCTGGACTCAGAAGCCCCGGTGAAGATCCAAAAGTTGGATCGAAACGTTGGCTTTTCATAATAAAAAAGTTTTAAACTGATAATCCTGATAATCATTTAACCTATTTTCCTTCCACGTATCCTAATGAGAGGGAACCATGAATGTAAAAAAAGTGTAAGGTATTTCTGATATATTGGAAATGTAATCACATTTAATTTTTTAAAGTCAAACAGAACTTTGAATCTCGTTTTTGCAAAACTTGGATTAGCTCATATGACGGCCGATTCCAAAATGTCGAATTTATCAATGTCCAAAATTCGATTTTATCCATAGATTTAGTGACTCTCAAAGGTAGTCAGAATAAATTTTGACTTTCTGATGTAATAAGACTATGTTGATAAACTGCAGAATAAGCGGGCAATCCTGCAGCCAGTTTTTAGAATTTCATCAGAAAAAATATCTTACCGAAAATTTTAAATAAAGCGACTGGGGCAACAAATAACGAACGAATTTTAAAATTCGTTAACATTTAGCAAACGATTCATGGGTTGTAAATTTCTCTGTGGGTAGCACTTAAAGAAAAAAAAAGGTAAGTAATATATCTGCAATAAAAAAAAATAAATAAATAAATAAAAAACGTAAAAAGAGATGAAAATTATGAAATACTCGAATCAGTATGAATTAAAAAAAAAAATGTTAACCATATTTTATCGAGTGAAAAGAAAACATTAAAATTAAAATTATACAAGTAGGATTAAACCAATCCTTATAAACACTGCCATCGAGGTTGCATAATTTGTTACATCACTATTTTATAGTGATTTTATTGTGTCAAAATAAACAAGCTGACAAACCAGCTATATTGCTGATCTACACTCGGCTGAAAATAAAGCAACCATTTATTTCATTTTTAGTAGTTAATACATTTAAGAATATTTGTTGGAACATAATACACGTTATACAAACGTCCCGCAGAAACAACAGTAAAATAGAAAAAATAAAATTTGATTCAAAAGTACTCAAGGATTAATAGCAACAAATTATTAACAACATTTTGTTGAAGCATATTCTAATAAAAATGTACCTAAGGTGTGAGGAGGGGCAGAAGTTATTTATATTTAGAGTATTGAATATTCGGTAATTATATTACGGTACATTTTCTATGTAGAATTTTATTGTAATATTCCTAATCGGAAATGTTGTTCCATTATAAAGCAATGGGGGCAATCCAGTTTAGTAATAATAATATAGTGTTTAATAGTGTTGCGGCCAGCGGTAGTAGACAAAGCGCCTTTGGTGAACAATACATCCGTTGTTCGGTGCCGCACTGGCTGTCGGGGAAGATCAAAGACTTTGTTCTGGATGAACCCCGAACCTTCTAGAATCCACCCAAGGCTAATAAATACCGGCTCTAACAGGCCTCAGCGGAATTGTTTGGCAACACCCGTGGTGTGGACTTCGTAGTGAACAGTGATAAGATAGTGTGATAAGTGGTAAGCCTTATTGTGATAAGTTATTGTGGTGATAGTGTATGTCGTAGAAAAGACTCTTGTTGTAACCCGTGCGGTTAGTTATAAGTAATTAGAGTCTGCATACACAGCCTGGTTTGTATCTGATAATAAGGCAGTAATTACCCTTGTGAGTATTGATTAATAAATTATTGTACTATTGCTAATTGTTCATTTTATCGAACCCGAAGCCCGTAACAACTGGTGTCAGAAGCGGGGATTATTTTTAGCATTAGCGTATTTATTTAGTTTGTTTTAAATAATTTTTCTGTTTGTTATTTTAGTTAATTATTGTAATTTAGGCTATTGAAAATTTGTTTGTCTATATTGAATATTGTTTATTTTATTTAATATTTGAGTTTTATCTAATCTTTTTGGTTTCTTTTAATAATTTAGTTTATTGTTTATAGTGTTGGGAATTTCATTTGTAATTTAAATCTTAGTAACTGTGTATAGGATTAGATTTCTTTTTTTCGTTGTTAGTTATAATCAAATTATTGTTGTTAGTCTTTAAGTTTTGATTTGTTAATTTTAATTTTGATAATTGTATATAATATTTAAAATGTCAACCGGTGGCTTGAGATTGTATGATTTGAAAGTAGCAGATTTAAAAAGTGAATTAGAAGAACGCGATTTGGATACTTCTGGGAACAAGTCTATATTGCAACAAAGGCTCAGGGAAGCTTTAATTAGTAGTGGAGAAGATCCAGATCACGTTCTTTTTGAAACAGAATTTAGTAAATTGAAAAATGAGTTGTTAGAAAATCAAAATGAGTTATTTTCTACGTTATCAGAATTTTTTACTACTTTAGAAAATAAGTTAGTTGATAGTGATATTCCTAAGATTTCGGTTAAGAAGGTTCTTAGTGCTACGCAAGTTGATGAAGTGTTTCATTTCAACGAATCGAAAGGTGAAGGGGAAACTAATGATAAAGAAGAAAAAGAAGAGTCCTTCGACCTTGATCCTCAAGTGAGTGTTGAAGATGTGAAGGTCCCGCTTGGCGGATTGAGAGAGGTGGATGCTCTTGTGTGTGGATCCTCTTGTGGTGTTCATTTCGAGGAGGAGTTCATGAAACCCAAGCCTGAAAGAATAGGAAATGCAGGGTTAGCTGCTGTACAGACTGTCATGGATTCTAGTACTTTTAGGTATGCTAAACCTGACAAGGAAGATTGCGATGAAGGCGCTGAGGAAACGCCTGTTGAAGTGGGAAGGCTTGTTCAGGTGGATTCGACAAGAGAAGTCATGGAAGTTGAGTCAACCACTGGTGTTGAAAAAGGAAGGGAGGATATTGAGAACTTGAGAGATCATCTCGAGGATGGTGATAGCTCCCAAGATAAGGAAGAAGAGTTTGTTGTTTCCCGTAGGTTCCATCCAGAAAAAAAGCAATACGGATACTCCCTTGGATGGGAGGGATGCCCTTCTGAACAGAGTGGCTGGGAGCCGGCTGGAAGCTTGGAGGCTTGTCGGCGTCTGTTTGGAGCATTTGAGGAGAGTTTGGCCGAGCGGTCTTTGAATGGACAGAGGTCAGTCGTATCGAGGAGGGCCGGATACACCCTTGGATGGGAGGAATGCCCTTCTGAACAGAGTGGCTGGGAGCCGGCTGGAAGCTTGGAGGCTTGTCGGCGTCTGCTTGGAGCATTTGAGGAGAGTTTGGCCAGGCGGTCTTTGAATGGACAGAGGTCAGCCGTATCGAGGAGGGCCGGATACACCCTTGGATGGGAGGGATGCCCTTCTGAACAGAGTGGCTGGGAGCCGGCTGGAAGCTTGGAGGCTTGTCGGCGTCTGTTTGGAGCATTTGAGAAGAGTTTGGCCAAGCGGTCTTTGAATGAACATAGGACTGCCATATCGGGGAGGGCTGGAAACGATCAAGTGACAAACTCTGGAACCTTTTCAATCAGTGGTCGGCTAATCAGGTACAGCAAGCAAAGAACCTTGTATCAGGGAAAGGCTTGGTGTGGGTCTATGAAGCCTGATGATGCTGAACTTGAAATGTTAAACAGGAGAACGCATGTTACTGATTCTGATGAGGATGATGACCCCTTAGCAGAGAAATTGAAATTGGAGAGAGAAACTGACAATGAAGTGACAGTGAGTGGCATCATTCGAGGACCTGGACGGCCTCCTCCTAAGCCCAATATTACCCATGGGACTACAGAAAGTCCAACAGCGGTAGTAGGACTCGAATCGAATGGTGATGAGAGCAAACCATCAGCTGCTCATGGTGCTGTTAACGGAATCTTAGTTGAGCAGAGCATTGGTCTAGACCCTCACAACCAACAGGTGCTGGTTTCCAAAGCAAGTGTTGTAAGGATTGATCCAAGCCAGGTCCCGGACCCAACTTCTGGTGTTTGTGTAATGTCAAATGTGTTTGGCATTGTGGAGCTCGACTCTGTTGCACCGGCCAGTGTCCTTTCGTTGAAGGTGGCTTCGCCTGGTAGTTTCAAGAAACTCGCTGTGCTTCTAACACTCGGTCAGGAAACAGGAAAAGTCCTGCTGGAAGCTGAAGAGGAGAAAACACCTGAGCCTATTACACCCCATTCACGACCTGATCTGGGACAGATCAGCATTAAGGAGGGGGTAGTGTTGCGGCCAGCGGTAGTAGACAAAGCGCCTTTGGTGAACAATACATCCGTTGTTCGGTGCCGCACTGGCTGTCGGGGAAGATCAAAGACTTTGTTCTGGATGAACCCCGAACCTTCTAGAATCCACCCAAGGCTAATAAATACCGGCTCTAACAGGCCTCAGCGGAATTGTTTGGCAACACCCGTGGTGTGGACTTCGTAGTGAACAGTGATAAGATAGTGTGATAAGTGGTAAGCCTTATTGTGATAAGTTATTGTGGTGATAGTGTATGTCGTAGAAAAGACTCTTGTTGTAACCCGTGCGGTTAGTTATAAGTAATTAGAGTCTGCATACACAGCCTGGTTTGTATCTGATAATAAGGCAGTAATTACCCTTGTGAGTATTGATTAATAAATTATTGCACTATTGCTAATTGTTCATTTTATCGAACCCGAAGCCCGTAACAATAATAATAATGCTCTTCAGACTTCCTCCAATGGTCAAGAGGTTATTGTACAGGCCATATTTTAATTTCATTAGTCATAGTTGGAAAGTTAGTGCATACAAAAGGACGCTGGGACGGGCTCAAAATCATGACAGATTAAATAATTTCAAATTATAATATAATATAATAATAATAAGGAGAAGATGAAATATCAAGCACGATGATTCGGTGACGATAATAAGTCCGACCATCTAATATAAAAAAGGAAACCTAATTAATGCTCTTATTGGCGGCCTATTCTTGATAATTACCTATTCATTCAACTTTTTTTTTTTCAAAATTCTTAACAGATTTAGTTTGATTTGTGTAACTTGCATAATTATTTCCAACAAAATTTGCAATATTCAGGCACGCTTCTGCAATATAATATTCGACGAAAGAAAAACATACATCCTCATTTTGAAGTTTAATTTAATTTTTTTAGAAAGTGGCCCGCTGTTCGATTTTTTTTCTCCAATACCTCGCCCTTTCTGCTATATGGTGTTTTCTAGGGTCAAGGGAGAGGGGAAGATAAATACATAAGCTAAATGCTTTCGACACCGATACTCGAACTCCGAATCTTGTAGACGCGTTATTATGCTAGGCCAGACATATTTCATAATTTTTTTAAGTGTTGTTTTCATGAGATATTTCATTTTCATAGGTTTCCCTTGATCGAAATGCCAAAAATGTTGTGCCATTGCGCCAATTAGATTTTGAAAAATGCTGTAAAATATAGCAATCATACGAAGGGGCTATTTGTAGCCATTTTGTTGTGTTTTTAGGTCCTTCTGATTTGTTTTTTTTTAAAACAACCTTTGGACGTTAGACGGTATTAATGAGTACGAAACAGGAATATTTCTATAGTATAATCCAAATTTAACGCAGAAAATACCCACCGTTAAACTAAAACTGTTCATAGCGCATGTTGTTAGTTGCGAGTGCTTGGTGAATGGAGAGGAAACATGGGAGCCTGTAAAACAAGTTGAGGAGAGAATAGAAGCTGATACAAAATGAGCTGCATTGTACAATAGAGTCCTAACAACGCTCCCCACCGGGTATTTTCCTGCTTACAGTTCCTTCTAGTTCGGTCCACATCGTTGGTACAATTGGGTAGGTGTTACTTCGCCATCCATGATTAACGGGAGATGGAAGGCAACGTGTATATTTATTTTTAACTGCCGATTCAACTAATTGCGACTGATTAGGAATGGTTACTTAGTGAATGGAAGTTTAACAGAGGTTCTCATCTAAAATAGGGACGCTTCACACAGAAAATTTGTATCCTCAATTTTTTATTTGATAGGTGTATATTCAAATATATGGATAAATTAAAACAAATAGGAAGCTTATTTAACTATATAACCTTCACCGCTGATAGTAAAATAATATTCTGCTTATCAGAATAGTACAAATCCTCTATTTATGATCAAGTACGCCATGGGTACGTAGGAGGGGGACAGGGGACCCGCTCTCTCCCTGAAACATGTAATATCTGGAAAATAGTTAAGTGCGGTAATCTGAATAATTAAAATGAATCCGAAAATAACTGGTAAAAAGGCTAGAACATCATTCATTTCTCTTGTCGAGGAACTTAAAAGACAAGTAATAACTTACAAAAACTGAATAACAAGACAAACACTACACATCATTTTATTACAAAATATCATATTAGATAACAGTTGTCATGTTAAAAAAAAACACCTCAGTTAATAAAAGAACATTACAATTTAAAATCACGATAATTAAAAAAAAACATTCATTTCATAAAAATAACTGAATATAAACCGATACTTTTAATTAAAAATAAATGTAGACTACTAAAATAATGTTACTTAAGTAAACTGGTTTATGCGACTAAACATCTATGTACGTAGTCTGTAAAGCCAACAGGACACAATAATTATTAATACGGATTACAATAATAGAATTATACATAAAAAACTCTTCAACGTGTAATATATCTAAGTTACATATTAAATCGAATGAACAGTAATGAAAAATGTTGATGTAGGTACAACAATCATATATTAAAGCTTATATTTGACACTGAACTTTCAGCTGATGAACATGTTTAGTTATGTAATTAACAATGGATAAATTTTTATCATAGAAAATTGTTATCAGTTTTGTTGCCAAGGGTCGTAGTTTAAGAAACTATTCAATTAAGTTAAGTTTTCAACTATGAAGGAATGAGGGAAACATCGAAAGGTTGTAAAACGTTTCCGTTACTCTTTATTTCTGGATTGTTATAGGTTCAGATTTTTCGAAGATGGAGGAGATAACCGTATTAATTAAAGGGCTTATTTGCTTAAAATTCCTACGTCTTCATTATTTCAGTTATATAATAATCCAAAACGATCTTAATATCCTATAGGTTAAAACAACTATACAAACAGATACACAAACAGAACTCAGAAACTGATTTGATTTGAAACCTCACTCAATCCCCCCATGTTAGAATCCCCCAATCCAAGATCCAAGAAGTGATTGTTTACAAAAACATCATCCTGTCTCGCTTGTTCCCGATTCCAAACCTCACAAACAACTAACTGCCTTATAGAACATTTTAAGAATACCTAACAAATAATTTATACCACAATTACTAGGGTCTCAAGAAAAAATAAAATTCCGTTGCTATAAGAATAATTTAAGTCAATGTAAATATTCATAGTTCCAAACGGACAGTATTATTTTGGCGTTCTTGAAAAGATAAGTCAATGAATAATATTCACACATTTTAAAATTTTACACGTATATTTTTCTCAGATGAAAATTTAAATGTATTCAGGTACTTCATCAGTAATATTTGCCCTTGGAGGGCGTTGGCACTAACGCTTCTTCAAAAGTATTTGTTGATTCAGTTGACAGCTCAAGGTTTTCATGATCCGGGAAAATTCGATGGTTTTTTGGTCCAGCCAAATTTTGCTAATAAAACACTCCAGAATTATTTTTAAATTTCAATTAGAAACTTACCTTCTCAAGATAAATTTGTTATCTTGAAGTGCTTCTTCATTTGATTTTTTAAATTAAAAATATGATAATGCATTTAACATGAATTAAAATCCTGATACTTTTTTACCAAAAAAAAAAAAAAAAAAATCTTAAAAGGCTTTACTAAAGGAGGATGACTATCGATGATAACAATAGGTATTAAATTTTAAATGTAAGTAAAGATTTATTTAAAATAATGATTTTAAACTCAATTTACCAAGCATTTTAGAAAAACTAGGTATGGTACCTCGAACTATGACTGTACAAAAGATGTTGGGAATAAAAATGTACAAAAAAAAATCAAAAATATGATGCATAATCTAATTAAATTATAACGTATGATATAAATGATGATGATAATGAAAATATGATGTTAAATGTAATGAAAAAAGACAAAATACCGTTAGCTGTAGAAACGGTGAGGATTTTGGCGATATTAAAGTGGAAGAGAAAATGAGGAAGAAATTCTTGTTATTTTCGGTTGTAAAATTACTTAGCTCACCCCTTCTGTCCCGAATTTTAAAAATTAGAATTTACAAAACTACAATTCCTCTGACGGTTCTTAATGGATGTGAAACATGACTGCTTACAGTAAGGGATGAACAACGCCTAAAGGTCTTTGAAAATAACGATGAATTGAAAACGATGATTCAAAAGAAGAATTTAGAAGTAAATACAATGCAGAACTGCGTTAACTTTGGCCGGTAAATGTAATCAAACTTATAGCTGTGTTATAGGTTAAAGTGGGCTTGGAAAGTTGCGAGTCTTAGTTCCGAACGAATATTCTGTTGTTTAATGGAGTAAAAATGGAGTGCGGACTGCGTATCATCACATAACTGAAACGATTTTATCAGCTTTATAACCATCAACAATTCTTTACTTTATAAAACGATTGTACTCTGTAATAATACACGCATACATAAACAAATTATGAAGTCTTTGAATGAAAAATTTTAATTAAAAACCACTTATCAAATCAAACATGTACGAAACATACAGGATTCTATTTATTTATTCCACACCACTGCAGGGTCATACGGGTTTTTGCAACAGTGCTATGATATATTGCCTCTGTTCGGCGGTCTCCCTGGATCTTCTTCTCTTCGACTAAATGTAAAGTGGGTTAGGGGCCCACCATTCCTTCCATCCGCCCACAAAATTTTTGAAATGCGGGTTGTTTTCTATGGTCATCAGCTGTGGGAGGTCGCTCTCTTATAGAATGTACACCCTAGTCTCACTAAGCAGTAGGACCCTTAGAGGCGGTGCAGACAAAGACAATTTGGTCGGCAGTTTCTGGTACCCCACAACCGGGGCACAGGGGCTCGATGTTTTTTCCATGTTTGTAAAGTTTCGCTCTAAATCCCCCAAGCCCCGTAAGAATTTGTGAGACCCAATAGTCGTCCGGCAGGACCCAAGTCTTATCTAGACGCGATCCGACGGTGGGGAAGTACTTCCTCAGTGTAGCCCCGCTGATTCCATTCTTCTAATGAGTCCTCCCGGAGAATCTCCTTCCATCTGCCGGAGTCCTCACAGATTCTCTCACTTCAGCTCGGTGGTAGGTCCGTCAGGCCATCTCGTTTCATTCGGTAGCGAAACACATCTTCTCTTAGGAGAAGATGGAGAGGAATAGCTCTTCCCAAGAATTGCACTGCCTCATGAGACACATACTTGTTTGATCTAGTAGCTCGTAGCAGGGCCATTCTTTGGATTCTCGCCAACCTGCTCTTCTGTCTGGGCCGGAGACACATATCTCAGTATACCAACAACCACACATTTAATGAAAATTTCCATGGATGCTGGATACCTGAGACCCAAAAAAGCGCCCCTGAAGCTACTAAGTCCATTAAGGGTAAGGCTCACCCTACTCCTCATATAGTTTAATTGAACAGTCACGAAACATACAGCATAACAAAATGTTGCATATTTGTTTCCTCTTGAGTAAGTAAGGTACGAGTGCAGTTTACCCCAAGGTAAACATCCATAAGGCCCTCTTGGCCGATTCAAAAAAAAAATTTCCCTCCATCTTGTACATATTCCATAATAAAAATACTAATATATAATTTCTAATAGTATACAGTTATTTCCAAGAAACAGTTTTAAATAAACGAAAAGGGAGATCCATCACTTTCAAAGCTCCATGGATAACATAAGGATAAGAATTATACTCCCTTTTCTTCTACTTGAGCTTTCAATCTCCAATTTTACTTTGTTTACTACTTGTTACAATACAAACCAAATACTGTTATACAATTTCTATTAATGAAAACAGTAATTTTTAATTCATTACAATCTAAAAATAAAACTGCAGATAACTGCAAATACATTATAAGCTTATAAGTGTAAAACTGCAAAATTTGGCAACTCTTCATCCAGGCTCCTCGGATCTCACATTATCATCAACTTATCTACATTTAACGATGAGACTTTTATATTAAATATTTGATACTTTTTTTTAGAAATCAGATCGTTTGGATTATTTGAACCAACATAAATAAGTGGGAAAAGGACTAAAGTGGTCCGTATGAAATAATATTACGAAGAAATGGTAAAAATAATATATTAAGATTAAAATATATATCATCTCCCATCGCAATATTGCACCTGAATGGTAATCTTTACGGCAGTCTTGAGAAAGGATTGAAGTATGAGATAGTAAGTATGAGTTTAAATGGTCTCGAGTTAGAAGAGCAACCTCTGGTGCCAGACTTTATCTAATGCCTGGACGACATCCAGAAATAAATCAGAAATGTAAACACCTGATGTAATGTGACTATATAACTTACTGACTGTATAACTTATACTCTCTGTAATTTTTGTGCTGATCATTTAATCGCAAATGATTACTATTCTTATATATGTTTTGAGAATTAAAATATTTCTATTCATGTCTCGATAAGATTTTAGCCCTGAGATACTATCCTGTGCTCTTCACTCTTCCACTCAGTATCTCCCAAAATCCAGTGTAGTAAAGACTCTTTCATAACGACTATTTCACGGTGACCCAGAATGTTAGTTGAAAACGAAACGATTCGTGTTCGGAAAGGACAAGAAACATCAGCTTATCATTAATTTAATTTGGTTCTTTAAAATAAGAGGTCTTGAAAATTGATGTTAAAACTCTTTTTAATTCGGATAAAAATGATTAGTTCATGATAGTGGGTCCTCATTGGAGGGAAAGAAACTAGTAGGTGTCAACCCATGAATCGGAGAGTTGAAGTTAGTTCCTCTTTGCCCCGTTCCTACCCTGAAGAACATTATCTAAAGTGGTCGAAACGTCAGCATTAAATAGAAAATTCGCACTATTTTATATTCTTCCTCCTCTTCAGGTGGAGTGATCCTATCTCCTTGATCAATTCTCTCTTTACCAGTAAATACTTGTATTTAAATTTTTTTTACATATGAATTTTTCGCTTTTTTTCCTAAGTGTTTTTTTTTTTTTTTTTTTTTTTTGTACCCTTACGATCCAGAGGTATCGAATTTTTCTTCATCATATCAGATCATATCATTCTTTGTTGGAAATGCGGGATAACAAATATTTTTGGGGTCACCAGTGGTGTAGTGGTTAGCATGGCAAACTACAATACTAAAGGTCGCGAGTTCGCGCCCCGTGGTAGCCCTATGATTTTTTGAAGGGAGTAAAAAATCCTTAGCTATGCCGTCCCTCGGATAGGACGTAAAATGGAGGTCCCGAGTCTGTACGATGTCAGGTATTCGTTAAAGATCCCTATCCTAATTATACCTGGATAGGCAAAATTTAGAACTCCCACTGTAGCATCGTCCGATTAGCCTTAGTGGCATAAAAATGGACGTTAAACAAACAAACAAATATTTTTATAAAAAACAATGTTTAGAAACAAAATTTAGGAATTTATGGTATAACATTTATATTGAAAATTTAAATGTAGTAGCTAGAAAAGAAAATACTTAGAATGAAAAAATATGAATGAACAAGAACCATATTCGCAATTAATAAGGTGTGAAGGAAGGGTTTAGATAAATTAGGATAACGATTTTACTTATCGGTTTAAGGGATTAATAACTAACGCGTCAAAAATTCAATCCACGATTATCAGACAAAAAAAAATAGCGGATTCATCATTTTTAATGGAAAATTATATCATCTTTAGGATTATAATTTTGGAGACATTTTGAACCTCGTCCAGATAATTTAACACTTTCTGAAATATAGTAAACCATTGACTTAAAATAGACACAAGATAGCTTTAATAAGATTATATGTCCAATTATAGAGTAAGATAATAAGTATATAAAAATAAAGATTATAAGTCCAACCTTGATTATTTTTTTTGTCTCGGGTTATTTGAAAGAAGTGACCCGTTGGAGCAATACCTATCATTTCTATTTAAAAATGATGGACAGCGAAAGTTCAATTCATGGTTCAGTCTAAGAAACTGATAACCTATAGTTAGAAATTCCTAACTTCAATACGATCTTTTAAGTTCAAAGGAATAATAAAATGATTCATTTTGCAAATAAAATTTTCAAAATAAGTAAATGAAAATAAAAATTAGTATTGAAAATTTCGATTGATATCGTGCGGATACTGTCATTAACCATGCACATTTAGAAACATTTTAATTTTGTATTAGGAGAATGAAGAAGGAAATTATGAAAATAAATATGAATAGCTTTAAATAATAATAGCTTTCATACTGATCAAATAAAAAAACCTCCCATCCAAGAGAGACGGAAAAATTAGCTAATAATTCTATGAATTGAAATAATAGACAATAGTTATAAACTAGAATGACAAACACTTCAATTCAGTTCTCGAAAATTGTAAAAAAAAATACCCAATTGGATAAATCAATAGTGATAAGGCTTGAAACATAATTAACATATCTCAATCAAAATGTTCTTGTTAATTAATAATAAATTAGCTACGGCTGTCATGAATTACAGAAATGTGATTAATTATGAATGAAGCTGTGTTTTTAAATATTTAAAAATTTATTCCTTTCAGATGATTTTAATTTTTTATGAGAATCTATTCATAGCTAATTCGAAATTTCACAGTCACACAAATAAAAGGGAAAAAACAATACATGAAACAAATATAATTTTATTTGGAGTTAATCAGCCTATTTTTAAAGAATGTTATATACACATCTTTTTGAGAAAATCCTAAGAAAGGAAATTCCATATGGATGATGTGCAAAGAAGTCCATTCGTTTGGAACATATCTAATTAAATTTTGTTTTAATACTGGAGCTCATACATTGGTTTTAGTGTTTTGCCATAAGTACACGGTTATTACACACGTATATTGACAAATGAATTATAGACCGTAGAAAAAACAATGGAATTTTCTGACATCTAATCTTTCACATACTTCTTTTGACAGCATAAGCAATTGTTTTTACTGTAGGTCGAAACAAAAGCAGTCTACGACTCAATTTACACACTAACGATCATCATTCTATATTTAACATCCGGCAAACATTGAAAGGAAAAAAAATATTAAAATGCCTTTACAACCTACTTCACTGCTATTTTCTATTACAGAATTAATTGAAATATTGTAAATGAAATAATAACAAATCCAAATATTTGATGATTTGAAAACTTTATTATTCAATTAATTTATCTTATCGTGTTGACTTCGACTCAAGTGTGAGAATTTGAATCTTTTTTAACATGTTTGATTTCATTTTGCGATTTTTTTTTTTTTTTTATATTAATACCAATTGATTTCATAAATGTGTCTTTATTGACAGTTGATTGATTTAACGATATAGGGCTATTTAAAATATATCTGTACCTTTGAACATAACAGGCCGAGCTACAAAATTTTGATATGGAATAAACTGACGTTAATTGTCAAAGGAACTGACTTCTACTCCTAGTCTGAATGCCTATTAATTTTAGAGCATTGGCCTTTTAACATCTGATTTTGAATTTATCAATTAAAAAGTTTTTGACATTTTTCCTTATTGTTTCTGAGTACAGATCAATGATTGATCCTAAAATTAAGATTAAGATTAGAAATTGAAATGTTTTGATAAATATGTAAATTTCGTTAAGCAACTTTCCACATTTATTTACTTCTTTTTGGTTCCTCCATAAGTTACAGGGTATTATATTGCGTATTGCAAAACTTTAAAGTTTTATATACTTTTCGTTGTTTCTTTCTTTATTTTTACTGTATTATTGTTTTTTACTGCGAGTTGTTTTTTTTTTTTTTGACTATATCTTGATGGTGAATCAGTTATCGCTCGTAGTAAATTAAAACTTAATTTTCAAATGTTTCTCTCTCGTGCCTTTCCGGAAACCGAGGACGGTTACTGCTCCTCTACAACCACTTAATATTTCATTCAGAAATCTATTATGGAACTAAAACTTGTAAACTAAATTATAATTATTAACAATTATCTTGTACCATATTTTTTTCACAACGTAAACTGCTTAAATTATTTGAGCATTACGTGTTTACTCTGTGAGGTACAATACACATTTTTATTGTTACATAAAAGTTTTTATTCCTGTTTTTGAGGATTCAGGAATGCATGCATAATGGTTGAACGCGTCTGGTTTTATAATTCTCTATTTAGTTTTTGAAAACTTCATTTAGTTACTATGGAAACAAATAATTTCCATTAAATATGAAAGTTCCAAAACACTTCGAAAACTCTTTCCTTTACTTTTAAGCAATGGTATTCCCTATGCGAGGGTTCACGTGTTTTAAAAGTTGTTGAAACATTTTTTATTTTATTTTTTTTTTCGTCTTTATGTTCATATGTTTATGTTAATCTACTTTTTTTCTTTTCATATTTATCCATTTCTTATTTTCTGGCCTGATAAGAAACGGTTAATTTCACCATATGAACAAAATTAAAGGTACTTTATAGAAAGAATTCCATACTTTTCCATTCACCATTTGAGCGACATCAGAGCATTTTGATGAACAAGATTGCTAATTAATCAGCATTTTTATGATGATAAAACCTAAAAGACGAGTTTAAACAAAATCGTTTGAGCCGTTTTTGAGAAAATCGAAAAAAAAACAACTTTAAAATGAGACAAAATTTATGAAGTAAGTGCCCCCTCCATTTGATCAATTTTGATGACATTTTTACTGTTACATCGCGGGCATATACATACATCAATTACCTAATTTTAGGTTTGTATGGTTTATCGTTTCTGAGCTAGTCCGTTCAGACACGCACAACGCACACACACAAACACACACCGTTTCGTGGGACTTGGTTATTTATACTTAAGGGATCCCGCAACTTTTTGACGATATACAATACTTTCCCTTCCTACATATTTCACGTATAGGTAAGTGAAAGTAAAATACGAAACTGGCAATGTTCAATTTCGATTTATTATCGATTTTCCCCAACGATCCTTTCGCAAATTTTTCCAAACAATGAATCGAAATTCATTGTTAAAAAAGTACCCCCTCCCTTTGAGCAATTTTGATGAAATTTTCGCTGTCACATCGCGGGCATATACATACCCTAAATACCTAATTTCAGGTTCGCACGTTTTATAATTTTTGAGCTAGTCTGTTCACGCACACACGCACGCACGCACGCACGCACCCACCCACCCACACACACACACACACACACACACACACACACACACACACACACACACACACACACACACACACACACACACACACACACACAGACCATTTTGTGGGACTTGGTTAATTGGACTCAGGGGACCCCAAAACGTGTATTTCCGTTGAAAACCGGAAGTCGAAATTTTTCACGATCGCAATACTTCCACTTACTATATATTTCATATATAGGTAAGTGAAAGTAAAAATAAATTAGTATAAGTGAAGTTATATAACCTGACAACATAAGAATTAATGTAATATTCTTATAATATTACACTCAAAATTTTTACAATATTACTATTCTTATACATTTTTTTCTTTTATTTCTTATATAAAGTATTTTATCCCGACAATTGTTTTTGCTTGGACAAATTGAGAATCGTGTTGTGGGAAATTACAATTAAATCGTCGAGGAAAAGATATTTAAGAAACTTTATCATGTTATTTCCCCAAGTAATTGACAAAAGTAACAAAAGATAAAGAACCTGGAAACCTATTATCACCCGCATACAAGATAAGTGAAGTTTGAACATGATAATAATCTATTCTTGTATTTGGTTAGGTTTAATACTATTATTAATAATCATCATATTTTACTCTTAAATAGCTCCCATTTTATTTCTAGTTTTTTCGGTTGTTAATTTTTTATTCTTCTTCCTCCCCCTCCTATTTAGTTTAGTCCTGGAATATTTAATTAAGGGAACATTTAACATAAATTTACATGCATGTTATAAAATTATAAAATTGAATTTATTGGTTAAAATGATTTATTGGAAATATTTTATCTCATTACAGCGCCGAAAATATTTTATATTTCTTTTTGAATGGTATTTTGTGTATATATATATATATATATATATATATATATATATATATATATATATAGAGAGAGAGAGAGGAAAGCAGTCTTATGCCGCTTTTAATTTTAACAGAATTTTCTTATTTTTTTAAAAATATATTCAACCCATAGTTACACGGCTTTATCAATACGAAAATAACTTTAAAAATGGCTTTTCTTTAAGATATCTGTTATAAGATTATAATTTTTATTAGTGCCGTTAAATTATACATACATTTATTTATTTATTTAATCCTCAAAATAAGTGATTTATCAACCGAAAAATAAATTTATATTAAGTCGAATCTCTAACAAAAAAATTCAAGTCTAAAATTGGAACTCTGAAATGGAAATTAATTTTCGTAAAACTTGTCATAACAACTGTAACCGGGAAAATGTGATTCCGATGTTTGTCGGTTTTTAACGATTTTTGTCCTAACTTTACCCCTTATTCAAATACATAACCATGGAACGAAATGTAATTTATAATGTAAACAGGACAATGTAAAATGTAATATCACGTGTTTTTAAATTATAATAATTTGAGTTCCTATAGCGCTTTCTTTATTCTAAATCTTGGACCCACTATTACTACTACGACGGTATTAATATACATATATCTATCTATCAATGATGGGTCAAGTTTTCGTCCTTCAATTTAATATTTTATTTTTTCCTTTCGAAGGTTCGAGGAATATTTTCCCATCATCGTAGCTTTCACAATACGAAAATGAAATATTAATTTATATAAAAATTTTGTAGAAAAAAATAATGAAAGATAGTCACAGTTCCGACGTGATTTCGAAAGATAGTACAGAATAATTTCTCAACCGAATTTGGACTTGGAAATGAAAATAAAATTAGACTTTTAGGTACTAATTTTTACAACTAAAAAGTCTATGCTATTGCAATGCGTTTATCTGTTCATGAACAGTAATTATGAATATGAGATACGATTCAGGCTTGAAGGAGGCCTGAAATTCGGACCGAAATGTCCGAAACACTTATCGTAATTTCACATAGTTACAAGTGTTATGTATTATGATCGCAACCCCTACATCCCCACCTTATTACAACCTACGGTCAACTATTTCTAACAAAACCTTTCTACCAATATCAGTGATATATAAATTTAAAAAAAAAAAAGAAATGTGGATACATAATAGAGGCTGATGGTTGACCGTAGAAGTTTATGTTATGGATGGGGGTGCGGTCAAATAAAACACTATATGTGCAATAACATATGTTTTGGTATATGTTATATATATAATATATGTTATTACACATATAATGTTGTTATATTGATTAAATGTAGATAATGCGAAATTATTTCATTACTTAAGTAAATATATGTTTGATATTTTCCTTATATAAAATAATTGCAATTTAATTGAATATATTAAATCCCTAAGGTTAATATATTGTGTTTTGTTGTGATATAAAAAATAAATTTATAAATTAAAATACATTTTTAATAAAAGTTTGTTCTAGTATCGCTAGTTACCTCTCGTTATTAAGTGCTCATAAATAATTATTCTATTGAATAATCTATATAAATAAAGATGAAATTCTGTTTGTTTCTTTGTTTGTTCTTTATAGAAATCCATACCGTTTGTGCTAAATTCTCCAAATTTCCCTCAGTGGTTCTTTGATACCAGGTGCGAACACCAGTCCATATTAAAATTGAATAACTTTAGCCAATCTCTGGGTATATTCTTTATTATATACTAAAATCGTTTTGATCTCGCTTTACATTGGTTTTTACGAAATCGACCGTTTGAGTCGATAAAAGTCTCACTTTATAGATTTTATTGATTTAAAAAATGAAATTCTCCAGGTGAAACCGGCATATAGAGCTAGTTGATAATAATAGTTAAAAAGA
Organism: Aelia acuminata; assembly: GCA_911387785.2. Classification (NCBI taxonomy): domain Eukaryota; kingdom Metazoa; phylum Arthropoda; class Insecta; order Hemiptera; family Pentatomidae; genus Aelia; species Aelia acuminata. The sequence goes on from OU426978.1 coordinate 180,119,059, forward strand.
AATAATTGTATTTATCGGAAGTTTGAAACAATATGTATATAATTATTTCCCTTTTTAATAAGGAGGAGAACAATGTTATATTAACATTTCATCAACTTTAAAACCTGCAATTAATAATAAGTCCCTGTGTATTGTTTGTAAGCCAGCATATGGTTTAATTGTAAACCACGCCCCCTTTAAATATATAACTACATTTTTATGACTCTTACTTATACTAACAATAATTATTTAAGTTACGCATTCAAAGTTTAATGCTTTCGTGGTAATGGGTTAAATATTAAACTGATTCACTACATTTATTTTTCCTCACAACAGTTCATTTTTTTATTTGTAAATAAATAAGCTGTACTTGGACAACTGGAGTAAGCACAATGTCTTACAGGAAGAGGCATGACTTGTGGTGAGTTACATGATCAAGAATCGTAGTGCACTGTTAAAAAAAAAAAAATTATGAACGATGTAGCTTATAGATTTAATTTCTAATCAAATTACTTTAAATGTTCTTATTTTAAATTATTAAGGGTATTATAAGTTTATTGTCAACAACAATGCCAAAAAAAAAGAAAAAATTAATTGCGACGTCTTTTCCCTGTAGAATATAAATAAGTGACGCTCTGGCCATATTCAAGCAAGCGATGATAGTCCAGAATTAAAAATAATCTATTTCAATAAAATCTATAAAATATTTAGGTCAATTTTAAGTAAAACTGCATAAGGATTGCATAAAACCTTTGTAAACTAAGTGCCAAGCCTCGGCAGACGAACTCTTGTTCATTCTCTATATTCTTGATTAAAAGATATGTAGATTGTAAATATTTTGGAAATAAACCTATCTATCTAAGTGCCAATTTAATATTTTTTTTTTTTAAATTACCTATTCCTATTTTTTTAAATCATGCTCATTTGAATAACATAGAAGACAAAGTGAAATATATTATACTTCAATAACGATAGAATTAAACACAATCCTATTTCACAAAATACAGCTTTTACTTCAGTATTCTCAAGATATTGTGTTTGGCTCTTAGTTCGCTTCGGTGTTACACCAACTAAATAAAAATGTTGATTATCATAAAGAATGTTTATTTTAAGTCCTCATCAGTGTATACGAGCGTGTCAAACAAGTATAAATTGTACAGAGATCGGAAGGCCAGCGCCTTTTCGGGGACTTACCTGCAAGACGGAAGAGGGCGCCCCGGAGGCGAGGCAGTGGTGGAGGTAGGGCAGGATGGCGGGGTGGATGTAGCCCTGTGAGGGGAAGTAGAGCTGCTCCGGAGGTAAATCCATGAGGTGCATCTCCGGCGGTTCCTCGTGAGGTACTGAGGGAGCGGGCGCTGTGGAGGGGGGAACGAGCTAAACAAACAAACTGAAATGGATGTGTACCCTCCGGGGGAGGTGGAAGTTTATTTATTTAAATATGAGTTGTTTGGGCCCCTCAGTCCTTATGCAAACAGGCCGACGGGAGAAACACATGTTTTGATTGCTTTTCGTGTTGATTGTTTGCTTGTTTGCTCTGACGTGGCTCCCCGCCTCGATAAGGAGACCAGCTTCACCCTCGGCTAAAACTCTACAAAAACCTCTCCCTCGAGGAATCTCTCACAAATCCCTTCTGTATTTTCTTAACTTAATGTTTATCCATCATTTAAAAGTTTTTATCTACAATATCTTAGAATAAATGCATTATTTTTATATAAAGATTTTTTCAATAAATCTTATTATCAAATTAAAATAATATTATGCAAAACATTTAATGTGTAAGTCATTATCGTTTCAGTGGCGGATCCAGAAATTTTCTGAGGGGGGCCTCTGAGTAATGAAGGCCCTAATTTAAAATACATATTAGTACATAATGACGTTGTAAATTACTGTAAATGTTTAAATACAATTCATTTTCAATTAGTGGACTTGAAAAATGACTAAATATAGCTCATTTTATATAGAAATAGTAATACTTTATGAGTTCCTCGCCTCTCAGGGGGGGGGGGGGGGGCACCTGTATCGTTTCATCATAATTTTTGGTGTGTCGCTCTGGTTTGAGCGGTGAACTACGCGTTCATTGCACCCTTTCATTGATCTATGATATTGCTTATTATATTATTGCAATACGTACTAAATATTTATAATTTAATATTTAATTACAATATATTTAATACAAATATAAGTAATATGTACTAATATAATATGGTATATAATATTTTTGTAAATATGAAAATCTCTTTTAAGAGTTTTATCATGCTATTTATTTTTCTCCCCGCCCCGAAATGCAAAGTAAGTAATGAACTTTATTGTTGGAGGATGTGTGGATTAACAAAAAGAAAAAAAAAAAAGTTTGAACTACCAAAAAAATGGGAGTGGGCGGAGCGGGGGTTAATTGTTAATTTTTTACAAGCTTTGGGTGAATCCTTTAATGCTAAGATAAGTAAAAGAAACTGATAATCATTTTAACATGTTTCAGAAACATTATTACCCGCTTTCATTGCTTTATAATATTCAATGCCCTTTAACAAAACTATTTAGGGTAGATTTCTATCCATTATTCGTTAATTGTAATATTTAAAAAAAATTTAGGTACGCATGGAACATGTGTGGACTTGGGGTCTAAGTGACAATTATCCCATTTTGATTAAATTCAAGTTTAAAAAAATCTATTTTGGGTTTGAAAAATAGTTATTACTACTTATTTTGTCTTTGATTTTCAATATCAGTTCCAAAGTTTTTAGTTTTAGGCATTTTATAATCGATTGAATATATACACATACTATTCTGTGTATGTCCAGTATGACTAAACCGATTTTTATGATATTTGAATTGTTGGATTTTCATCCTCGCATATTAAGTATTATAACATCGGAAAACTGGGGATGGCGGAGGGAGAAGTAATTATTAAATGTTTACTACTTCATCCGATTTCAACTAAATATGTGACACATTTCGTTTTGATGTGTTATAATAGTATGACAAGGTTAATTCCACGTAAATGTTATCATCGATACTTTTTAGATGGGGCGGGGGGGGGGGGAGAATTACTAATTTACTTTGACAGTTTATCCGACATCAACGAATTGTGACATGCCGGTGGTTAGCACAGAAATTTCTTTATACTTATTCCTTTCATTAAATTATCTTTACCAATAAATAGACAGGCATATTTTCTACTTCATTCCGCATATAACTCGATTTTCTCAAAAATGTAACTTAGACCCTTATCTTTATTTCATAATATCGCACGGTTACAAGAAGATGGTTACAACTCAAAATATATTACTTTTTACTTAGGCATACCAATTGAATCAGAATTAAAAAACCTACAATGGTTTGTACATCAGACGCAACTTACCATATTATTTTATCGAGGGGATGATCATGTTGACGGAGGTAGAGGGGCTACTTTTGAATTATTGTTAGTACCACTGGTACTAACTGACCCAATGGTTTACTATTTGTGATCTAATTAGGCCTCGTTCCTATAGACTCCCAAGTCGCTGTTGGTAGTTATATAGTAAAATTGAAAATGCAGTTGAAATATCATATCCAAATATCCAAAAAAAAAACAAACAGTTTTTTTAGTTGTAGCCAACTTTTTTCCGGTATGCGATATTTAGAAAACATGTTTTAATGTTGATTTGAATGGTTTTTATTATTATGAAATCTCTATCAGGTCTTTGACTTTCAATATCAGTGCTAACTTTTTTAGTTTTAGGCATTTTGTAATCTTTTTTTTTTTTTTTTAGAAAACTCTTTATTGATATTATTACATTCTGTCTCATACGAGACATTGGTAATAGTGCTAATTGAGCACATTCATACATTATTTACAAAAAATATAAATATACAAAGAAATAAAAATAAAAGCTTGTAATCTAAAGTAGAAATATAAAACACTACCGGGTTGGTTACGCCATTTATAAATCAAGTAGGACTAAACCGATATTAAACGAAAATTATTAAGTTTTTACCAGTTAATCGAATTTGAACACACATTATGTAGATCAATCATACGACTAGTTGAAAAATATAAAATCAAACTCAACAGCAACAAATCGAAACACAGCGGACAGGGCAGCTGAGCTCCAGTTTATATTTACAATCAACCCATTATTATTTTTTTTTAGGTAAATACTCCCGGCTCAGGGATTCGAACTAGTAATATTCGGGTAACCATGGGGTTTCCAGGCAACGCAAATTAACGAGTTAGCCCGCTTGGCAACCCGTTCCCATTAACCAAACTACTCACTTCATTACTTAGAACTTGTCTTTGGCAGAAACGCATTGACAGAAACTCAAATCTTAAACAATCTACTGAGAATCGTTAACTCTCCTCTACAAAAAGATCTTAAAGATTGAGACACTGACTAAATACTTACACACTTACTAAAGCCCTTTTGGATATCCCCGAATATTTACAGGAGCAGAAATGTTTCAAAACCAGATTCATTCAAGAATCATTCTGAAATGTCTATTCTTATGTCTTATTATGAAAAGTCTTAGAATTATATTTACATTATAATGACATCAGGGAGGTTTAGTACTTTCTTGGTACTTTTGTACGTGGGTCTAACTTCATGCTGTCCTGTCCCTCTGGGTTTTAAATACATTTCCCCTGCGGCTGGATTCAGTGGGGGCTTCGGTAATGATGCCAATGTATTTAATGGACAGGCAAGGTTCTTTTATAAAAACTCGTTCAACCCTCAGAATAACTAATATTTATAAATTTTCTAATTGATTTGTATTTTCATCAGCATCCAATTAAGCTACTATTTACTTGTCTTTGATATGTATAAAAGGCATTTTGTCTTTTCCTTTCGGAAGCTCACTACTTGGTATTCTCCCACTGATCCTCATCTAGGCCCTGCCCAAATCCATCCCAACATCTTTTTGCCATTCGCATTTTATATTGCTGTCGTTTATTGTATTACGGTGTTGGATTTGATTATATATTATCTTTGATATAATGTTTCCAAATATGCTTAATTTGAAACTTAGTAATTAGCTTAATTGCTAACCACTTTCTTTGACTCCTTATTCTTTATTTTATCTTGGGTTCCTTTCCCCATTATCCAATGTATGCCATTGACTTCATTTTCTTTAATTCCCAACATTTCTTTTCCTACTGCCAGATGCCATACTCATTTTTATTATTTCACCTCATTAGCTCACTAAGATACAGATTTATGATTTGAATCTTCGTTTGGTCCTATATCTGTCCTATTTCTTTGGCGAACCCTGGAGAACATATCCTCGTTAGTGACCGAAGAATTTAAACTTGAATGAGCAAACAATGAGCAAATTGAAAAAAAAATGAGCAAAACTTATTTCTTATACTTAGATTAGCCTCTGTTAAGCTAGGTAATATCGGACCCCAAACATCCAGCTAAAAAAAGGCAGCTCAAAACCTAGCCAAAGATGTCGATTTGTCGATTGTGAAGCGGTGACCATCTCACAGACCTTCATAAAACTTAAAATTCCAGTTTTGAAACTAAAAATATGTAATTTAATGGGAGTTTTAAATATTTTTTCGTAATTATTTTTTTTGACGAGTTTCTTATATGAATCTACTATAATGTTAATCAAATTTTAGTTCGAATAATCCGAAAATACTCAATTTTTCTGAGTTGTTATTTTCAAAAATCACTTCTAATGTTTGAAATAAATCGAGTAGTCTTCCCGTTAAGGATATATTGGTCTCGATGTATCTGGAATATTCCAACATCATATCGATTTGTTGGCTACAATCATTTAGATGGCACAGGTCTATTTAAAGTCAGCAAGTTATTAATCTGGTCTAATCAATGCATTAATGGTAGATATGACTATTGAACTTATCTGATCAACCAGGTCCATCTTCATCGTTTTGATTACACATTAAACATTTTTTTTTTCTTTGACTTTTTGTTCATTACTTCCCTGCTGTAAATTAATATTTAAATAAACTAATATTTACCCAGCCATGTCCAAGGACAGTTTATTTACTCAGCAATCGATTGTTTTTTTCCAATGCGTTGAAAGAATATATTAATTTTATAACCCTGTTAAACAGTGAGATTTCAAAAACTTTTATTTATGCTTTATGGTAGTATATTTTAGATGTTTATAGGATGCAGAGGTTTTCATTAGTAACATTATCGACTATAGATTTGTTGGTATTTGTTATCCTTCAAACTAATAAATCAAATCTAGGTGTAGGTAGATTTTGACTAAACAGGTTAAATAAATAAACCTTCTCACTGCCTTCAATTCTTTCTTATAGTTTAGGCATTAAGACAAAATATCCAACTCAAGCGATTATACAACAAAAAAATGCCCTAGAATTTTTTAATGGGACTCCAAAATCCTTGTCTATGCTGTCCCTCGGATAGGACGTAAAATGGAGGTCCCGATCCTGTACGATGTCAGGTACTCGTTAAAGATCCCTATCCTAATTATAACTGGATAGGCAAAATTTAGGACTCCCACTGTAGCATCGTCCGATTAGCATTAGTGGCATAAAGTGACGTTAAAACAAACAAACAACCAAACAACAAAAAATTATCCAATAATCAATAAATAAAAATTATAATCAAATTTTCGGTATATTACCTATATAGTATACGAAGTTCTAGACTGCCGACACTTAACGCATTAGTGATAAATATAAAAGGAAATCTATTAACAGATATCGACGTATTTTTTTCTCTCGAATTGATCGATTCTCGAAAATCGGTAAAAAAAATATGTAGCAAGCAGTTCCTGTAATGTGATACAAATATTTTAAACTCTTAAATTATATATCGACAGCACTCGAGTAGAGCAGGACTCTATCTATGTGCTCTCATCAGAAGCTAAATACGCTCACAACAACGTTTCACTTGGACTCTGACAAGCAATGTGACTGGCCTAGAATGGACTCATTGCCATTTGCTATAATCGCTGCCCTTTCTGCTGCCTATCTTCGTAGATCTTTCTGTCCCTTAGGTACTTAATATCCTATATATAAATCGACATAAGAATAAGCCGGGGTCCTCCTGGGGGCAGCCCTGTACTAGGGTCTTCAGAATAAATAGGACAGTATCTTGTGAAGCAGATCACTTCAGAATCGATGGTGTGATGTTTCAGAAATCGCAATTAATTAGTATAATCTTTAAAATTTGTTTCTAATGTATAAATGTATTTATATTTGAATTTCCTCCTCTCTAATAGTAATAAAACAGTTCCTTTAAATAGCAACGAAGTCTGCATTAAAAACAGAGCGGTCAATGTCTATGTTACACAATAGAACAGGAAACTGACGTTTTTGAAACAGTTAATATCCTTCCATTACACATATTTAACTTACTTATCAGTGTGGGCTAAATGTTTGATCTACGGTACATCGACTTGATAAGCTGGTTTTATTTACAAATTTGTTAGGGCTGTTTTGAAGTTGATAGCATTTGTTTTTAAATGAAAATTCTTACAATGTTTGACACAGAAGATAAAACATATAAAAGCGTTTATCAGTAAAATAACACACATATTTCCTCATTCTCGTGTTTCATTTACATTACCGTTCATTTTACATGAATATCTTAAATATGGTATGTTGAGGAATTCGGTTGAAAAACCTTACAATGGGGGTCACCTGTGTTATAGTCGCTTACAAGCTACTAGCGTAGCAGCTTACAATGATAAATGCCGCGGTTGCGCATTCCGCTAGGTGGCCATAGGAATTGTTTAAAAGAAGTAAAATATCTTTGGCCATGCCATCACTTGGACGGGACATAAAATGAAGGTCCCGAGCCTATGCGATGTCAGCTAATCTTTCAACATCGCTATTCTAATTATACCTGGATAAGCAGAAGTTTGGAATCGCATTGTAGTATCTTCAGTGTAAGGGGAAGGGTTATGAGGCTGCAGACCTCCTTCGGAACTTCAGCCCCCCCCCCCTTTATAGCCAGCTAGATCCGCCCTTACGTCAATAAGTGGATGATTCTGAAAATAGCGGGCAATTACTGAGTCCCAATGAGTTTCGCGAGCAAATAAATACATATTCCAAATTTTCAATTTAACGATTAAAGGGGTGCCAATGTGGCACCAATACACAAGGTGCCACTACAAGGTGCCATTTCATCTACAAAATCAAACATTTAACTTGAATGTACCATGACCAGAGCCCGGGATTTTTATGCAGTAAAAAGCGTAAACATATGCAGTAAAAAACTATAAAATATGCAGCATAAAAAATAAAAATATGATATTTAAAACAACTGTAATAATCAAAGATACTAATGTGTATAAAATATTTCATAGAAAAGGAAATGGAGGAGACTATTTAGAAATGAAACCAAAATGATTTTAAATTTTTAAAAATCGTAATCAAACATATAAGTATTTCCGATAATAAAATTAAACGCATTTAAACTAAAATGTAAAAATATTTCAAAATTATTAGTTAATATGAAGAATACACGAATAACATGAATAAAGATAACTAAATTGGCAATCAATTAAAGATATATATAAAACAAGTAAAATAATCAATAAAATAGTTATTAAATGCATACCTAAATTTGGGGACTCTTATACTAACTTTGGGTATTCGTATACTAAATTATTAAATACATTGCTAAATTTGGGCATTCTAATCTGCATTTCTAAATGTAATAATCTCAGAATTGAAAAATTAAGGGGAAAAAGCCAGACGGTTGAGCGTGATCACGGTCAAATCACCTCCTTGCACCACCGCTGACCAAGATACAGTACTTTCTTACGCATTACTGCACCCAAGACCCTCCATAGGTTGTAGTGGTACAGGTTTTCTTTCTTATTTCTGTAGATCCTAACCTATCGTTTGAAATATTTTTATAATTTGAAAATGATCTTTCGACATGAACTGATGTGATTGGAGGATTTTTCATAAAACGTCTTCCTTTTTTTTTTCAAACCTTTTCCAACATGGCCTGGGATGCAATTTATATTTTTATTTACTAAAAACAGAGGTAGAAAGTCGGAAATCCCAGTAATCATTAATTCAAAGAAGAAGAAGACTTATTTACGACGGATAACCCCGATCGAAGGGGCCCGGTGTGGCTGTGCGGTAAAGCGCCGTACTCCCATGCCGGAGCTGCGTGTTCGAGTCCCGCCCTGGGTGGTGCTTTTCTTTCGTAGAAGCATCACCCAGTGCCATGGGTGTTAGTATGGGCAATATAGGGCTTCAATAGAAGCCTTGAAGTCCCAAAAAAAAAAAAAAAAAAAAAAAAAAACCGATCGAAATTGGGAATCCTAGCTCCCACGTTGGATATTACTTTTATATTTCTTAATGTATTGTTTACTTTATTAGATATAGGATGAAAATTTCCCAGGTGTTCGACAAGTTCGAAAATTTTACATAAAAGAATTAATACTTTATTAGATCATCAATCATCAAAATATGCAAATATATGCAATTATCATCAAATGTGCAAAAATATGCAAAATAAAACTTGAGCAATTAGATCTCCGTACCCTAATTCGTGATCATATCTGGTCCGCTATTTAAAGAAGCACGCTAACAAAATATGCAATTGCATAAAAATCCGGGCCCTGACCATGACCCTCACCTGCACCATTGGGAAGGACTCAATATTCTCAAAGATGGGTAAACATGGCTAGAAGTTGAAATAAAAACTTGAAAAAACAACTGCTGGGACATCCTCCAATGCTGTATTTTAAAGATATTTAGAAAACTAGCAAATTTATTACAGGTTACAGGTAGAGTGTAAGTAAGGACGCGTCACACCTTTCCCTTCCGGCGCGCCGGGGACGCCCATGGACTGTACAGTCAACAAATATGTTATTTTTAATACTTCATTTGCATATTGTACTACCGTAGCCGTCCCAAATCAAGGTTTTAGCATGTTTCATAAATAAAATAGAAAATAGAAAAAGGGATATTCTGTTTAGAAGTTTTGTATTATAGTTGTTTTTTTGTTAAATCAACTCAGTTTGATAATCTATTTTGAAATATATAATTAGAATTTCTTTATGATTATGATCAAGATATTTTAGTTAAGCGATATAATCGCCTTGCCGGAAAATATTAAATTACCATGGGGAACTCTGTAAAAATCCTGTACCACTAGTAACCCATGGAGAGTTATCGGTACAGTACCAAGAAGGGAAGAGAGGTTTTCGGGCCACTGGTTGCATATGGAAGTTGAACACCAATCGCCATGTTTTCCCCCTTGATTAATTGTTTGATTAAAAGTATCCATTGGTTTAGTGAGCCCCATGAGGATTGACCGTCTCTTGTCAACCGAGGGCTGCAGTAGCCTGGCACCGTGATTGGAACTCGGTGCCATGAGCTTGCTTCCTCATATACCTCACATGGGAGATCTTATATTTGAAATAACTGTAAAAATTTCCAAAATCATCAAAAGTTCGCACTCTTTCTTTTCCTTCTAATAGATACAAAATCTATTGGATTATAGGTTGAAGACCGATGGGCGAAGGCTTTGTTTTAGCTCTGCGGGGTATCTTATTACCGCCATCATTCAATTTGTAGCGGTGTAAACAGGCAGTAGACAACTTCCTGCTCCAGTGTTTGAGTTGGGCCCGGACAAACAGTCCGTGGTACCACTCAAAATAGGACGCTCTGTTTGGGGGCTGAGGAGCACGGATTGTTTGAGACAGGCGAACGGTTTTCTCTGTCCGTTTTAGGCTAAACAATGAGCCATTGTTTGGTTCCTCTCTCTCATAATGACAAAATAAACACCGCTCTGGGATCAATAAACATTCCTTAGGCCCAGACCTGGTTCCAATGCGCATATTCTCCCAAATTGTAAATTTGCCATATTGCGTTTACCTAATATTTCTCCCGTGGCCATGTTAACAACCATTAACAAATACTCTAAATCACATCTCTCCAGCCCAGTTGGAGTACATAAGAACGAAAAAATAAACAACAATAATCAGAAGAATGAATAACAATTCTAACCAGTCTTATTACTCAATACGCTATAGAAATTTCACAACTGAATGTCTATTAAATATACATTCTTCCTGAAAAGAATTGAATAAAAATATAAAACATTCAGGAGTGATTTAATGTTATTTATAAAACACAGGTCAGTAATAAATAATAATAATATTATTTATTACAGTAATAAATATAATAAATAAAATTGCATTTATTTATACAGCAAATTAAATATACTTAATAAGAAATAACAAAACATGAAAACCTTTTTTCTCATCGCGTAAAGTACCTAAATAATTAAAAAAATATTGCTACACTGAAAAGTCCTAAAATTTAGGTGATCATAGCCATTCAACATATCGCTTAACCAAAAAATGACTGGTCCATCTGGAAATCGCACTTTTTTTCATGAATTATATTCCAATTTCCCTCAACTATAATGGTGCAAGACCGCTATTGAGCGCGGTAGTTATGGATCCTGAATAATTTAAATTAAACAATCGAATAATGCAGGCAACGAATATCGAAGAAACTTAAATTGGCTCATTTCAAAATTTTTGTTTTTGTTTTTTTGTTTTAGATAGATCCAACTTGTATTGGACGAAATGTGTGTAGCTATCATGATTTCGTTTACACTTTCCTTTGAACATCTTTAAGAGTTACATTGTGTGTCACCAGCAGGGCGGTCTCAGAAAAAAAAAAAAATCGAGGAGGAATTGGTCAGTGGAAAAACAACTTACTTATAAACAACTCCATGTCGATGAGTTTATTTATTTAAACTTAACACCATGTATTTAAATATAATGATAAATATTATATATTTTTGTTTTTTGTTACTTATAGGGAAAGCTTATTAATTTTTTTTACATTGTTATTGACGTTGATAAGTTGTTGGAAGTGTTTATCATGGTATTTAAATTCATAGTTGAAAATTTAAATCAATAAAAAAATGGTTGTGGTGTTGTTTACCTCTGGGGTACGGATATAAAGAGTAAAAAAGCACATTGTTTTTAATCTATAAAAAGAATAGTTACTTTAAAAAAATCATATGCACAAATGCAACTATACTAGAAAAAAATTACAATTATGCGTAAATTTATTCTACTAAGGTTTTTTTCCTATGACCTCGATCCTAAAACATCAGCAGGAAGAAATTACAATAAACATGCGAAAGTGTTGGTGGAACTTAGTTTCATTTTACAACGGATTAGGATTTAGTTTTGCAGCCCCCCATTATTCTCTTCCCAATTTATAGGGATATAATACATAAAGGAATCTGATGCGATGCGCCCAACACACAGCTTTTACTTACGAACTTACTTTGATTAGAAATCGATGTGTTTCGTTAATATGTAAACGCCGTTCCTCAACTTCACATTTTTTTCCACATTTATATGCTTAACTTTGTATATCTCCATAAGTTATAGAGTATTTGTATTGCAAAACTTGAAAGTTCTCAGTACTTTTTGATTGATTATCGTTTATTTTGTTTTTTAAGTCTAGTTTCTTTTACTGCTTGCTTGTGTTTTTACTGCGAATTGCTTTTTGTAAATATATCGTGAAGGTGAATTGATAGAAGGAGTATTTCTGTCTCGTAGTAAATTGGTCTCTTATACATTTCTGGAAACCGAGAACGATTACTGTTCACCTAAAATCACATTATATTGCATTCAGAAATCTATTATGGAACTAAATTCTTTAAATTAAAATATAATTAATTAAAAATTATCTTATACCGTATTTTTCCACACCTGTTGTTTGTTTGTTTAACGTCCATTTTTATGCTTTTAAGGCTAATCGGACGATGCTACAGTGGGAGTCCTAAATTTTGCCTATCCAGGTATAATTAGGATAGGGATCTTTAACGAGTACCTGACATCGCACAGGCTCGGGACCTCCATTTTACGTCTTATCCGAGGGACGGCATAGCTAAGGATTTTTTACTCCCATTAAAAAATCCTAGGGCCACCGCTGGAATTGAACCCGCGATCTTTAATATTGTAGGTTGCCATGTTAACCACAACACCACAGGTGACCCTTTTTCCACACCTTAAATGCTTCCAATAATTTAAGCATCACGTATTAACTCTCCAAAATAAAATAATTTTTTTTTATTGTTAAATAATAGTTTTATTTTCATCAGTGATAATAAGGGAAATGAAATTTTGGCTGTCAAATCGCGGACATATACATAGATCAAATATCCAATTTCAGGTTCGTACAGTTTATAGTTATTGAGCTAATCTGTTCACACACAGACCATTTCTCGAGACTTGGTTATTAATAACACTAAAAAGTTGAAAAAAAAAAAAAATGTTTTTGGAAAAAATGGATGTAACCGGTTTTGAAACCAAACGCCTCATATATAAATATTGTCTAGGGGAATATGTAGAGAAAAACGAGGCGCCAGGTGATCCATGAGTATTTTACAACACTATTTATGTATAAATTTATACATTTATACATAATTACATTGAAATAGTTGATGGATAACCTCATGATTATAGATTGTAATTCTTTTTGTTCAAATAAATGCAGTCATCATTAAGTGTAAATTATATTATAAACCGATTGTTATATTACATACAACCATGCAAACTTCTGAACGAGTTTTAGACTGGACGATTCAGGTCAACATGTTCAATATTGAGTGCTTGTGCATTTATCAGAAAACGAGGGTGATACTATATTCTAATCAGTTAGGGGCAGTTAATATTTATATATTAGATTAAGAAGATAGTGATAATAGTAAATTGTATTAATTAAAGATTACGGATTGCCATATTTTTTTACTTTCACTTACCTATATATGAAATATATAGTAAGTGGAAGTATTGCAATCGTGAAAATTTTCGACTTCCGGTTTTCAACGGAAATACACGTTTTGGGACCCCCTGAGTCTAAATAACCAAGTCCCGCGAAATGGTCTGTGTGTGTGTCTGTGTGTGTGTGTGTGTGTATGTGAACAGACTAGCTCAAAAACTATAAACCGTTGGAACCTGAAATTGGGTATTTAGTGTAGGTATATGCCCGTGATGTGACAGCAAAAATTTCATCAAAATTGCTCAACGGGAGGGGGTACTTTATTTAATAACTTTTTACGTTTTTTTCGATTTTCTCAAAAACGGCTCTAACGATTTTGATTAAACTGAGTATTTGATCTATTTATATGCCTGAAATATGACTGTAAAAATTTCATCAAAATTGATTAACCGGAGGGGGGACTTTACTTAATAAATTTTGTATTATTTTCACGTGTTTTTTTTATTTACTCAAAAACGGTTTTAACGATTTTGATCAAACTTGGTATTTGATGTATTTATATGCCCGAGATATGACTGTAAAAATTTTATCAAAATTGATCTACGGGAGGGGGGACTTTACTTAATAAATTTTGTATCATTTTCACGGTTTTTTTTTATTTACTCAAAAACGGCTTTAACGATTAACAAAAATAAGATATGAATGTAGAAAAATGTGTGACTTTAGGAAATGATAATTCGCAAAACACGTCAATTTCTAATCTAAGTAAGTTGGTAAGTGAAAGTTGTGTGTTGCGCGCACGCACCAGATTTTTTTTTATTTCGATAAAGATTTTGAGCAGCATGCACCTTCTCTTACAACCAAGAGCGGTCGCAGAGGGTCATGACCACCCCCGCTCCTCCCTAATATTTTGGCTTTTCAAATTTTTTGTAATTTTAAAGGGAATAATGCAATTAGATAGTTTCTATGCCCTAAACATAACACTTTTAGTAGTTTAGATCCTCATTAGTCCTTCTTAATACAAGTTAATAATCTCATTATTAATCTCATATACATCTCAAAACGGTGATGTCAACCATGTGATTATGAGGGTTATGACCCCCCATATTTCGCTTTTCTCTAAATAGTTTCCTTTGTTATCTATTGTTAACAATTCTTTGGTGTTTTTATTACTTTTTGCTTGTCGTCCCTAAGATGTTTTACGGATTTTTATTGCATTTTTTATTGGTTAAGTGGTTTTCGAATTAGATTTTTTTTTATATATATATGAATAGACACAAAACAGAAAAATACGGTTTGTGCGCGACCTCCCTCCTTACTGAGCTGCGATAGGATCTCCCGAATATGACTACATCATCTACATCGGCTAAGACTTGAGTCATCTTTGTAAATATTGCTCCTTGCTGATGTATTCCATCCTGCTTCATAATTGTTTGCAGAGGGATGATGAACACGAGGGGAGTTATATAGCCCCCCCCCCCCCATCGTGGACCACTCTCCTAAAGGATCCGCTATCCCATAACATCAACCTTAGCAACCTCTTGCAATCATACAAACCTCGTTAGTCTATTTGACAATCCTAGTTCTGACATGGAATCAATAAGAGGTTTATCAGTGATAGAGCTGTACCGGAAAACGTCAAACAACGATACCTGTAAAAAAAAAACAATAAACGCATCTTCCAAAAGCAAATGATGTTTGAAAAACCGTACGTAAAATGTTAATTATACTCCTATAAATTTATTGGAATGAGCGTTTCCACTGACTGGAAACATGAAACAATTAAGTACAAGTACAACATTCCAATATACAACGACTCTCGAATGTTTTTTCTTTTTAACATCAGACTCAACTCATGAATGGAATTCATTCATCGTGAGTTCATTTGGGGAAACCTCAGAGAGTGTGGAATGGATAGGATGTATATCAACATTATTAAGGAGTTCATCGGTCACCTTTTGAGCCGGCTACCTTGCCGGATCAAAAGATGATCGATGGTGCAAAGATTCCACCAACTGGATCCCGAGAGGCCTTGTAAGAAGATGAAGAAGTCAGATTAGGAGATGGAAGGATGAAATGCGAGAGGTTGGCGAGAATTGCTGGAGAGTAGCCCGGGATAGAAAATGGTCCAAAATAGATGTCAGAAAGGTATTATAATTAACAAAATATATATTTCATTGTATTACACGTGCTAACAATAGTTAACACTTGTAATACAATTATAATTTTACTTTTATATATTATAATTACTTCATTTAATTATTCTGTATACATTTAATTTTGTATATATTGTTCATTAGTTTATCCTTAAAACTTCCTCCATGAAAGGTTGTGTCTGTAAAATATCTAATTAAAACTTTATTATTAAAACTCATATTGGGCTTTAATATTTTATGTTTATGAAATAGTTTACAATTTTATAAATACTCCGTCGGATTTAGGCTAAGGTATAAAAACATTTCAAACGTCCTTATTGACAACATATCATTGAAATTGGAGCTGACAACACAGTTGACCTAATACTAAAGCACAGTAATGCCTTGAACAAAGGAACCGAGAAGTAAGGCCTTCATGGATCCAGAGTCAAGTTACTGTTATTTATTCAAACAAACCTCGAAAAGAATTATAAATGACCAACAAGTTTCTCATAATATCTACAAGTCTGTTATCAAGGAAATGGCATCAAACGTAGTTCTCTTGATATAAATAGCAGATATTTTATCCATGATCTGCCTCAAAATGGATTTTTCTGATCATTTATTATATGGACATGTATTTGAAGTGAAGGTAATGTATATTTACCACCAAAATGCTAATATCAGTATAAAATTTCACTAGCTCTAAAGATTATGGAATAACTATTATTTAGTCGAGCCCTCATAAATGAACCACCTCATTTTGAATTCCAATTCAAACTCTATTAATAATTCCATTACTGGCTAAGAGATACACAGAACTAGAAAGCAAAATTTAAGCAAACATGATATGTAAGCAGGACCAACTAGTAATAACATGCTGAACAAGGGCAAACATTTACGCAAGACACTTCCTCCTCTCCTGCTACACATTTCATTTCATCTATAAATTGCTTACTATAACTTTAATAATCTATCATAGTAAATGTTGAAGTAATAACCTAAATTATTATCAGTAATTACCCATATTAGTTATTAACGTAATATGAATAAGGTAATCGATTCGTGGGTATTTTATACAATTTTATTGCATTGATGAAAAGGGGACTATAAGGTTGAATTTATAAAAATATTTTTATTATTTACCATTCGATGTGAAACCATCGTTTTTGGAAATGCAATGGAAGTATACGTTACCTATCTGGCCAGAACTATCTTAAACTCCACGTTTTTCTCTAATCCACTATCGAGTTACCGAGCACCAAAATAACGGACATATAACATCCAACTATTCAAACATTCAACTAAAAATGAAGACCTAGAAGCTCGCACCCTCTATCGAAAGCTGAGAGGAGAAAGGTGCACATGGAATAAATTTCCATTCCCGCACTAAGAAAATGTAAAAGTATAAGAAAGAAAACAACTAGCCACTAGATGGCTCAATTGGTAGTGGTGTAAGAATTTTTAAGGCGAATAAGATTTTTGATCCAATTCTTGATAAACAAATTGTCGTTAATATATTACTTTGATTGTCAGACACCGAAATTGTCTTAGGACGGATTCACACTATGACTCCGCTCCCGGTTCGATCTGGGTCTGGCAAAATATTCTAAAGAGAAATAGAAAGGGAGTATTCCTCTATCGGTACCGGTCCGCTCTCGATCTCACCCATTCACACTATCGGTCCGCTCCCGCTCCGATCTCACTGGTAATATATCCTAAAGAGGAATAGAAAGAGGGTAATCTCAATATTGGTACAGGTCCGGTCTCGCTCCGCTCCCGCTCCAGTCTCGCTCCGCTCCCGGTCCGGTCTCGATCTACCCCATTCACGCTATCGATCCGGTATCGCTCCGCTCCCGCTCCATCCAGATCGGTCTTGTTGAAATTTTATTTGGGCGCGATTGAATTCGTTGCAGCATTTACCAATAGTGTTCTCTTCTTTTCCTGATTCATATTTTAATAACTTTTTCTTTAATATATTTTTTTGTTAATGATCTGACATTTTTCATAATATATTGCATTTTTATTGAAGTTTCAAATTGAACGTTACCTTATAATAGCAATGAGTGCGTAGTCAATAAATCGGTGACCGTTTTTTACATTATTTTATTGCAAAATATATCTCAAACATAAAATGAATTTTTCTCGTCGACAAACCGCTTCACAACAAGATTTCGTGATTTATTTTCTTTTTGGCGATTTTTTTTTAAATCATTTGAAAAGTATTCGAATACATTCGGAAAAAAATTTAAATTCTTTCTTCACCATTAATTAAATTAATTTATAATTATTATTAATAATTATCATAGTGTTGCAATACGTCCTTCTTATTCTTTGTTTTGATAATATTATCTTCTTCATCAAGAAAAGTACTCTTAAGAGCTATTTCTACAAACGAAAAGTTGAACTATTTTTGGCAGTAAAATCGATGAATAAATAAATAATTTAATAACTGAAAGTTAATTATTAATTAAAATCCAAATATAGACGACTTCGATTATTAATGGCTTCAATCGTGAACGGTGTAAAATTATATAATGTGAATATAAGACTTAGGGACTAACCATCTCCACTCCACCACTAAGGAAAAATCTTTGGCTGCGCGGCAAATGATCTACTCTGGTACAAGAGATGATAAGTTACAAGGGTTGTGGGGCCGTACGTCCAGCGAGGGACTTAATATCCCTTTGTCCAGGTGGAAAGATGTCCAGATGGATGAGAAAATATGTACTGATCAAACTAAAGATAGGAAACACTCGCCTTATGAACGGGTGATCGATGGAAACAACCCCCCTCCCCCTCTTAGATGCATTTCCTGCGGAGTTACTCTTTCGTTTGCTTACTCTTAGCTGAATACGACGCACAAGAATCTCTAAGAAAATGCCTATCATAACGGAGCTTTGAGGAGTCGCTTCGAAAGGAGCAAGACATAGTAAAAAACTTGATTATTTTTCTGAAATATACCAAATGTTTGATAAAGTATGACTGATTCGCTCATAGTAAAACTTTTCAGACCAAAAATGGCCCATGTGGTTGAAATGCGTAAAACTTAGTAAACAAATAAAATCATGGTTCCATATTTTAACTGCTAAACAGCTTCCTTTACCTTCCATTTATTTTTAATATCTATGGCAACCGAAATTTTACCTCTAATGCGTAAAATTTGTCAGATCTACTCCTATCACCTCAGTGATATACGTAGCTGAAAATGTCGCGGTCAACATCAAAACCTTTTTCTCTAGGAAAAGCTTCTTCATTACGTACGGTTTCCATACTACGGGTAAGACACGAATCAAATATTGATACGAAATTGCGAAAAGTGGAATGCTCTCGTTTCCTCCTAAAAATTTGAACTACTTGCTGGTTTAGAGGAGTGATCGGATATTAAAGGATTAAAGGGGCCCTTAATTAAAGCCACCCTTCAAGGGGGGTGCAATGGAGTAAATAATTTCTACAATTTTTACTTTCACTTACCTACATATGAAATATATAGTAAGTGGAAGTATTGCGATCGTGAAAATTTTCGACTTCCGGTTTTCAACGGAAATACACGTTTTGGGACCCCCTGAGTCGAAATAACCAAGTCCCGCGAAATGGTCTGTGTGTGTGTGTGTGTGTGTATGTGAACAGACTAGCTCAAAAACTATAAACCGTGGGAACCTGAAATTGGGTATTTAGTGTAGGTATATGCCCGCGATGTGACAGCAAAAATTTCATCAAAATTGCTCAAAGGGAGGGGGTACTTTATTTAATAACTTTTTACGTTTTTTTTCGATTTTCTCAAAAACGGCTCTAACGATTTTGATTAAACTGAGTATTTGATCGATTTATATGCCCGAAATATGACTGTAAAAATTTCATCAAAATTGATTAACCGGAGGGGGGACTTTACTTAATAAATTTTGTATCATTTTCACGTGTTTTTTTTATTTACTCAAAAACAGTTTTAACGATTTTGATCAAACTTGGTATTTGATGTATTTATATGCCCGAGATGTGACTGTAAAAATTTCATCAAAATTGATCTACGGGAGGGGGGACTTTACTTAATAAATTTTGTATCATTTTCACGTGTTTTTTTTTTATTTACTCAAAAACGGTTTTAACAATTTTGATCAAACTTGGTATTTGATGTATTTATATGCCCGAGATATGACTGTAAACATTTCATCAAAATTGATCTACGGGAGGGGGGACTTTACTTAATAAATTTTGTATACAATAAATAAATAAACTTAGTAAACAAATAAAATCATGGTTCCATATTTTAACTGCTAAACAGCTTCCTTTACCTTCCATTTATTTTTAATATCTATGGCAACCGAAATTTTACCTCTAATGCGTAAAATTTGTCAGATCTACTCCTATCACCTCAGTGATATACGTAGCTGAAAATGTCGCGGTCAACATCAAAACCTTTTTCTCTAGGAAAAGCTTCTTCATTACGTACGGTTTCCATACTACGGGTAAGACACGAATCAAATATTGATACGAAATTGCGAAAAGTGGAATGCTCTCGTTTCCTCCTAAAAATTTGAACTACTTGCTGGTTTAGAGGAGTGATCGGATATTAAAGGATTAAAGGGGCCCTTAATTAAAGCCACCCTTCAAGGGGGGTGCAATGGAGTAAATAATTTCTACAATTTTTACTTTCACTTACCTACATATGAAATATATAGTAAGTGGAAGTATTGCGATCGTGAAAATTTTCGACTTCCGGTTTTCAACGGAAATACACGTTTTGGGACCCCCTGAGTCGAAATAACCAAGTCCCGCGAAATGGTCTGTGTGTGTGTGTGTGTGTGTGTGTGTGTGTGTGTGTGTATGTGAACAGACTAGCTCAAAAACTATAAACCGTGGGAACCTGAAATTGGGTATTTAGTGTAGGTATATGCCCGCGATGTGACAGCAAAAATTTCATCAAAATTGCTCAAAGGGAGGGGGTACTTTATTTAATAACTTTTTACGTTTTTTTTCGATTTTCTCAAAAACGGCTCTAACGATTTTGATTAAACTGAGTATTTGATCGATTTATATGCCCGAAATATGACTGTAAAAATTTCATCAAAATTGATTAACCGGAGGGGGGACTTTACTTAATAAATTTTGTATCATTTTCACGTGTTTTTTTTATTTACTCAAAAACAGTTTTAACGATTTTGATCAAACTTGGTATTTGATGTATTTATATGCCCGAGATGTGACTGTAAAAATTTCATCAAAATTGATCTACGGGAGGGGGGACTTTACTTAATAAATTTTGTATCATTTTCACGTGTTTTTTTTTTATTTACTCAAAAACGGTTTTAACAATTTTGATCAAACTTGGTATTTGATGTATTTATATGCCCGAGATATGACTGTAAACATTTCATCAAAATTGATCTACGGGAGGGGGGACTTTACTTAATAATCCAGAACGCATAAACGTATTTGTTTACGTGTACGTATACATTACGTTTTCATCTCCGAACCAGCAGGTTAAGGTTTTCATGCTAATTGACAGCAAAAACTCTTGTGCTTAAAATTCTTTAGTTTTAGAAATCCTAAACAAATATTTTAAATTTTTGTGTAAACAATTTGATTAATCTATGATTTCAATGTAGTCTCACAATTATTTCTAATCCATTATAGTTTCAAATGTATGTCACATTCTTAGAAACACTTAAAATTGAACGAGTGATCGATCGAAAAGGTTTGTTTTCTGAATAAACGAAGAACAAACTTCTAGGAAACTATTTGTGAAACAATTTCTGGAATGCATAATATAAAAATCTGGTGCGTGCGCGCAACACACAACTTTCACTTACCAACTTACTTAGATTAGAAATTAATGCGTTATTGTGGTCCCCTTCGTTAGACCAATTTTGATGAAATGTTAACTATCACATCTTTTGCATATAAATACATCAAATACCCAGTTTGATCAGAATAGTTAAAGCCGTTTTTGAATAAAAAGAAAAAAAACATGTGAAATGTTACAAAATTTATTAAGTAAAGTCCCCCCTCCGGTAAATCAATTTTGATGAAATTTTTACAGTCATATCTCGTGCATATACATAGATCAAATACTCAGTTTAATCAAAATGGTTAGAGCCGTTTTTGAGAAAATCGAAAAAAACCTAAAAAGTTATTAAGTAAATTACCCCCTCCCTTTAAGTAATTTTGATGAAATTTATGCTGTCACATCGCGGGCATATACTTACACTAAATACCCAATTTCAGGATCGCACGGTTTATAGTTTTTGAGCTAGTCTGTTTACTAGTCTGTGTGTGTGTGTGTGTGTGTGTGTTTGTGTGTGTGTGTGTGTGTGTGTGTGTGTGTGTGTGTGTGTGTGTGTGTGTGTGTGTGTGTGTGTGTGTGTGTGTGTGTGTGTGTGTGTGTGTGTGTGTGTGTGTGTGTGTGTGTGTGTGTGTGTGTGTCTGTGTGTCTGTGTGTGTGTGTGAACAGACTAGCTCAAAAACTATAAACCGTGCAAACCTGAAATT
This sequence comes from Aelia acuminata, assembly GCA_911387785.2. Taxonomy (NCBI): domain Eukaryota; kingdom Metazoa; phylum Arthropoda; class Insecta; order Hemiptera; family Pentatomidae; genus Aelia; species Aelia acuminata. The sequence continues at coordinate 180,141,358 of OU426978.1, forward strand.
GGGTATTTAGTGTAGGTATATGCCCGCGATGTGACAACAAAAATTTCATCAAAATTGCTCAAAGGGAGGGTGTACTTTATTTTATAACTTTTTACGTTTTTTTTCGATTTTTTCAAAAACGGCTCTAACGATTTTGATTAAACTGAGTATTTCGTGTATTAATATGCCCTAGATATGACTGTAAAAATTTCATCAAAATTGATTAACCGGAGGGGGTACTTTACTTAATCAATTTTGTATCATTTTCATGTGTTTTTTTTTTTTATTTACTTAACGGTTTTAACGATTTTGATCAAATTGGGTATATGCCAAAGATGCGATAGCCAACATTACATCAAAATTAATGAACCGGAGGGGGGACTTTATTTCATAATTTTTTTCCAATTTTTACCTTTTTTCCGATGATCTCAAAAACGGCTTTAACGATTTTTATCAAATTCGTCATGTTTAATGAAAATTAGGTGTTATTTAATATCAGGTAAGCTTTATCATTATTAAAATGTTCTGAGGGGGCTTCTTTTTGGGGGGGGGGGGGTTGGGGCCTTTTTTTTTGTTTCCTATACAGTACCTTTGTTTTTGTTTATACGGAGATATTAACTGTCTCACGTTACGTCTAAAAATAAGAAATGGCTAAATATGAGATATGATAAAACATAAAGAGGAGAAAAAAAGAAAAATATTCAGTCAACTCATAAAACTCGTTGAGCCCACGCATGCGGAGTACGCCTTTAATGACAGACCATTGTTCATAATTAAAGCCGTTATGTTTATTTGAGAAGTGGCAATTAACAAAACGCATTACTTTCTAATATAAGTAAGTTGGTAAGTGAAAGTTGTGTGTTGCGCGCAAGCACCAGATTTTTTTTTTTCTCCAATTTTTACCTTTTTTTCGATGATCTCAAAAACGGCTTTAACGATTTTTATCAAATTCGTCATGTTTAATGAAAATTAGGTGTTCTTTAATATCAGGTAAGCTTTACTATTATTAAAATGTTCTGAGGGGGCTTTTTTTTTGGGGGGGGGGGGTTGGGGCCTTTTTTGTTTGTTTGTTTCCTATAAAGTATCTTTGTTTTTGTTTATATGGAGAAATTAACTGTCTCTCGTTACGCCTAAAAATAAGAAATGGCTAAATAAGAGATATGATGAAAGTAAAGAAAACATAAAGAGGAGAAAAAAAGAAAAATATTCAGTCAACTCATAAAACTCGTTGAGCCCACGCATGCGGAGTACGCCTTTAATGACAGACCATTGTTCTTAATTAAAGCCGTTCTATTCATTTGAGAAGTGGCAATCAACAAAACGCATTAATATCTAATCTAAGTAAGTTGGTAAGTGAAAGTTGTGTGTTGCGCGCACGCATCAGATTTTTTTTAATTAGTAAACACATCTTAAAGGATAATAGATATGTGTACTTACAGCTCTTAGTAAAATAAAAATGAATTTTCTAATTTTTATTCTTTTAGTCTCTTATGCCTTTCCGGAAACCGAAAACAATTGCCGTTCTTAAAACCACCTTATATTTTATTCAGAAATGTATTATGATAATAAAGTTTGCTAACTAAAATATAATTATTAAAGATTATCTTGTACCTTAAGTTCTTCACACCTTAAACTGCTTTATATAATTTGAGCATGTCTTTAAATTAAAATGTAACGAGTTTAATACAAATCGTTAGAGCCGTTTTAGATAAAATCGAAACAAACATAAAATAAGCCAAAATTTATGAAATAAAGTAACCCCTCTTTATACTCAATTTTGACGAAATGTTTGTTGTCACATCACGGGCATATACCTACCTCAAATGACAAATTTCAGTTTCGTGCTGTTTATCGTTTTTGAGCTAGTCTGTTCAGGTAGTCAGTCAGAGCTCTGAGCTCTCACACATACGCACAGACAACACAGACCATTTCGAAAGACTTGGTTAATCGGAATCAGGGGACCCCAAAACATGTATTTCCGTTGAAAACCGATAGTCGGAATTTTTCAGGATCAACACATTTCAAATTTCATATATAGACAAGTGAAAGTAAAGTTTATTTGTTGATATAAGACAGTGAGAGTGACAGATGAAAGATTGCAAGGCAAAAATTGCGCAAACTTAAATGGTGGTTTAATAAATACAAAAAATGATGAACTTGAAATATTAGGTACGTAAATCTAGTACATCACATTCAGCATATTTATCCCGTATCCAGATTTTTATAGAGTGTAAATTAGAAAACTAGACTTAAACCAACAACGATGGTGAACTTATTCCTCAGGAAATGGGCTCAGTTCTGTTCCCTTATGAGTATTTATAATTACCAACCCCAAAAGTTGATGGTAAAATAGCATATAATCTTTAAACTTGAAAATTGGTAAGTAATCGATGATTATTTATTCTCCTCGATGATATCGGAACCTAGTTTCCAGTTAACCAACCTAATAATTAACCTACCTAATACAATAATTATAATAATTGGAAAACATTGTCGAATATTTTCTTAAATAAACAATGTCGCAAACAGGAAAGTATGAGCCGCTGACACAAGTATATTGCTGCGGGGCAGGCTATAAATTACATAACGCTGTCGCGTGTTTTAACGCTTTTTCAAACAATCAGTATCTAATCATCATAGATAGTTTCTGGCAAACAGGGGAAGTCTCCATTAAAATGATTGATGTTCCCTTTACCAATAACTTTTTGACAGGGTCCCGGGGTAAATTATCACTTTCGATATTAAAATAAATCAGTTCCCTCTACCAATATTATAACAATCATCATATTGCCTTTCAGTTTTTACTTTTAACAGATTCTTTGAATAAATTTCATTGAGTTAAAAAGCATTATAATAAAGTCGTATTCAAAGAGATATATGAGAATAGTAAAGGAAATAATCTAAGAAAATTGACTAACATGTTAATTCCAACAAAAATGTTTAAGCTGGCCAAAATATGTTTTGTCGATAACCAAGTTTAATGAGCACGATTATAAGGTAAGGCGCACATTGGGACGCAGGCGACGCAGAGCAGTTTCTGCAACACGTGTGGTAGGTAGGAAACTGTTCTGCTCTGTATTGTATTGTATGTAAAAAAAAAAACTACCCTGCATCACCTGCATCCCAATCTGCGCCTAGCTTGATAGAAATAAACTAGCCTAATCAACAGTTTATGAGCAAGAAGAGTTTATTTTAGTTATCTTTAAGAAAACGAATGTGGGAGCGGGGTAGCCCACTGGTAAGGCAGTGGACTGCTGTGCTTAAGGTCCCGAGTTCGAATCTGACATGGCTTATGATAGCTTTATTATTCGCCACAGTTCGTCTCGTGGGCCGAGAGACCCTCCTGGGGCAAACCCAGCCTCTATAAAGTGGGTACCCTTAATTGAAAAATTAAGGGGAAAGAACCTGGCGGTTGAGCGTGATCACGGTCAAATCACCTCCTTGCACGACCGCTGACCAAGAAACAGTACTCTTCCTAAAATAGTACTGCACCCAAGACCCTTTATGGGTTGTAGTGGTACAGGTTTTTAAGAAAACGAATGTGAAAATTTGGAAGAGGATGGTGTGATTCTAATTCCTTCTTCTTCTTTTTCTTATCTGGCATCACGACCCACTTGATGAGTCATAGCCTGCTCAAATAAGGATTGCCAGTCCTCTCTATTGCGTGCCACTGCCTTCCAATTTCTTAGACCAAGCAGCTTTCTGGAGTCGGCAGCCACATAATTCTCCCAGCGAAGCTTGGAACGTCCTACTCGCCTTGTTCCATATACTTTTTCCGACTTAATGTTTATGCCCTGGTTCATCCTTATGACGTTCCCAGCCCAGCGGAGTCGTGCAAATTTGATGTACGTGACGCAATTGAGATCTTTATACGTACCACTTAGTTTTGCATTTGTTCTTCTCCTTCCAGGATCCCTGCTCAAACACCCCTCCATATATCCTGCGGAGTACTTTCCTTTCAAATCTCAGGAGGGCTTCTTCTTGGGCTTTCGTAATCGTCCAGCATTCTGAACCGTACGTAAGTACAGGTCTAATAAGCGTCTTGTAGATTCTAGTTTTAGATGCTTTAGTTTAGATGCTTTACATGCTAGTTTTATATGCTGCTGCTTATGTTCTTTTCAAGTGCAAAGTACGTGCGGTTCGCGGAAACAATGTGCCGCTCTATTTCTTCTATTATTTTGGTGGTATACTTGGGATCCTAAGTAGATAAATGACTTTACCCTTTCGATTCGGCGTGAGCCTATCGTAACATATGTATCTGCACCCTCCTCAGGAGGTTGGGTGCTCATGTATTTCGTTTTATTTTATTCTTAGTCCCAGGCATCTTGCTGAGTTTTCCAGTGCCTCAAAAGCCTCCTTCACAGCGTTGAGGGATCTTCCTGCAATGTCCATGTCATTCGCAAATCCTAAAACTTGCGTTGATTTGTTTATTAACGTTCCTTCTGTCTGAATCCCGGAGTCTCTAATTACCTTTCAAGAGAAAAGTTGAATACGAGACAGGCAAGGCCTTTCTCCCTATTCCGTACTAAAACCTCTTGATAGTTTTCCAGATTTCCTTACAAAGCATATATTATCCTCCATCGTCATTTTCACTAAACGAACCAATTTAGGAGGGTTCTTTAATTCTAGCATTGCCTTGTAAGCTTCTTCTCTGTTCACAGAGTCGTATGCTTGTTTAAAGTATATGAACAGATGAAGAGTTGGAATCTGAAACTCTCTCGTTTTCTCCATTAAAATGCGCAGGTTGTATATCTGGTCGACAGCCGATTTTCCTTTTGCGAAATCCACACTGATATTTCCCTAATTCACAATCAACGTATGGAAGGAGTCTTCTGAATAAGATAAGAAATAGGATTTTGTATCCACATGGAAGGAGAGATATGCCCCTATAGTTACTGCATGTTAATAAGTCACCTTTCTTGTGTATCGGAAAGACTATAGTTTTTTTCCACTCACTAGGAAGTTTCTCTTCCCTCCATATGTCCATTAAAAGTTCCTGCAGAAACTTTATCAATTCATGCCCGCTGTTCTTAAACAGCTCTGCTTGAATATTGTCGATTACTGGGGACTTATTGGTTTTTAGCTTGTCTATTGCATATCTTATTTCCTCATCATCAGATTGTTCAGTGCCCATTTCTTCTAAGTTAAATGTAGGACCTACACTTTCTTGTTCTCGGTCTCTTCTCATCATTTCCTCAAAATAATCAGCCCATCGATCTATAACTGCTCCTTCCTTTGTGATTAAAGAGCCATCTTCATTCATACAAGCATGATTTTGAGGTTTATAAGTTCTGCGGCACTCATTGATTTTCTCAAAAAAAAAAACATCTGCTGTTTTTGTATTTGTTGTCGTTCTCGATTTCCGCATTCCCGTTGCCTTTTTTTTGCGCCTAAGGACATGAGTTTCCCTTTTCTTTTTGGCTCGGTACTCCTCCACATATCTCCTGAGTGGAGATTGATTCTAATTCCAAAAATGGTAATTTAAAAATTACAACCAACTTTTATGCAGTTGTGAATATCATAGACTAGCTATCCTGCTAGATTGCAACACTTGAAGTACTAAGTGTATGGAATCTTTAGTCAGATATGAGATGGTAGAAGGTATGAGTTTTTGTAAGAACAAATTCAAACTCAAACTCAAAACATTTCAATGTACCTACATTAAGTCATACTTAAATAATGGATTATTATTTTTCGTACTTTGCCTAGAATATATCGTCATTTGTCACTGTTAATGCACCTAACAGTACTTCAATTTTTCAAATCATCAAAAACAATATTTTTTAGAGCCATGATTTCATACTAGTGGATGCAAGAGTGGTATAATACAATATGTTCTTTTTTTAATCATTGACCACAATATTTCGTTGAGAAAAATATTGATGAGAAGATAATGTTGCATTCTCTTTGTTTCAAACAAAACATTATAATCAAACTGTGTTATGCAACTACTTTTTTCAGCTTCTACTTCACAGTACATGGCTGAAAATTACATAAGTATTTTATAATACGATGAACAACAATTTATTATATAATACGTCTGAACGAATACTATGTAAACAACTACTTCCGCTTACTGCATTTTTCTAATAGTCTTCTTTATAAACAGTGGCTTATAAAGAATGCCATGCTTATTCTTTACAAGCCACAGTTCTTTATAACATCCAAGGATTAAATATGTAGGTCGCATTCCGGTCCTCATCACATTATTTTTTCCAGTATTCCCCGTCAAATCAGTACTTCTTTGTGAGACCTCTGGAAGCCCTGTTTTTTCTCACTTCTTCAAACCCCTGTTGCGTTCTGGGGCCAACGTGTTTCTTCCAGTCTCAAGACATGGCCATAGTACATAAATCAATATAATTCTAAATCAATTCGTTTGGAACTTTCTGCAGCCTTGATATGGCACAACTCTCTCCCATATAATCCATATCTAGGGCCAGTAATTTGTTGGCATGTGCCTTAGTCACTGTCCATGATTCTGCCAAATTAATATTTTATTGTATTTTTAATCTATCTTAGGTAGGTTCTTACACTATCGTCAACGATTTCACCTTATATAGCTGTTTTGTTCCATAGAGACCGCTTGAAGATCCCCCCAGCTGTAATTCATCCATTTATACACAGAGTTTCAGGTCAGCTACAAAAAAAAATATATGAAAAATGGCTCTAAAGGTGATATCGCATAGCAACTATTGCTTATCTCTCAGTAACTAGCTCCATATATTTTCAAGATGTCTTTCTGAAATAGGGCAGCTATATGTCAGCCATCCTTGGCTTGAGTAAACAACGCTTTCCAAATATATTTTTCTAGTATTGCCGGCAAACATACTCCGCCCAGTTTGAGGACGGCTATATCGTGAAAGCATTTATTGATTAGCTAATACAACTCCGACTCCAAATCTATTTTAGAGGGCGGCCTAAGAGTAAACAAATCCGATTACTGAAGTATTATTCCATACTATCTCCTATGGGTTTCACAGTCCTGTATCTAAGCATTTTCAGTTAGTTTTTTTAATTCCCTTAATCATAATTTTTTTTAATTGTTAATAAGTAAATGGATGGATTATTAAATATATCCATTTACACGCTTATTGGAATCTTTTCCACGTCAAATTTAACCTTTTTCAAGTCAAATGTAAACTTTCCAAATCAATTATCATCTTTTCCAAGTCAAGTGTAACCTTTTCAGGCTCGAATAAATACTTAAATATTATGGTTTATTTATGCTTATATTTAAAAATAATTATTTTAATTTCTGTGAGGGCTTTTAAAATAAGTTCGCCAAACTCCTTTTGATATTTTTTCGGTTTTTAAATAACTGATATTCATAAATGTGAGAGGTGTAAAAATTATTCAAATTGTTTTTTAAAAGTGAAGTGGGGAGGGGGTAAGTGTTCTTATATGAATTTAACAATTGTTCATTGAGTTATAGAAATCATTTTTGAAATTCAAATAGTTTTACGATACGATTACTTCGAATTAATGTCATGGTTGAAATTCACTTTCAGTCTATATGTCATATATTGTCTATTGTTAGTATTGAAGTTTAGTGGTACAGTGGAGTTTTTATGGACATTGATTCCAATTGATTTTTGATGGCGCGTGCACAATTCGATTCACCGTTCCGCATTTAGTTTTCTTTGTTATGTGAGTTGTTTTTTAGGTTCCTAAGGAAGCTGGATTCAAATTTCTTATTGGATTTTAGTTCGCGGATGCGATTCGAGTTTCTGTTGCAACTTTAGTTTCATTTTATTCGATACAAGGAACGTTCATTAGGTTCATTAGGACACTGAATCTATGTTTAATATCGGATTTTCGATCTCTATGCGTGTTTCGAAATATATTAATTTTTTATTAACCATTAATCAAATAATTTAATTTTTTCATATTTCATCAATACAATGGAATATAATTATGTTGGTGTGGATCTATATTTTCAAAATAATAGCAATATGAAATTTCTATATGGGGAGGGAATTAAATATTGCAATCCTATTCAGCGTCGTAGAAAACATAAAGATCGATCATTGCATAGATTAAGTTTCAGTTGTAACAGTGCATGCGCGAACTAAAATCTCGAAATGAAATCCAATAAGAAATTTGAATTCTGCGTCATAGGCCGACATATACTAAATTTTTTATGTAAAATAAAATTAATCATTCCGAAAATATTAGATGCTACTACAACATGGAAGCACCCATCCATGAGCGTCCGCAGGGGGGGGGGGGGGGGGTGTATGCAGTTGTGCATACACCAAAATGCCGAGTTGAATCAAAATCGTTAGAGTCGTTTTTGAGAAAATCGAGAAAAACGCAAAAATTAGACAAACGTCTGTAAATAAAGTACCCCCTCCGTTCGACCAATTTTGATGAACTTTTTGCTCACACATCGCGGGCATATACATACACCAAATGCCCAATTTCAGTTTTGTACGGCTTACAGTTTTTGAGCTAGTCTGTCACACGCAGACACATACACACACAGACAATTTCGCGGGGCTTGGTTATTTGGACTCAGGTGACCCCAAAACATGTATTTCCGTTGAAAACCGGAAGTCGAAATTTTTTCTTGATCGCAATACTTTCCCTACTATATATTTCATATATAGGTAAGTGAAAGTAATATTTATATATATACACATATGAATGATAAGACTGTGTTTGGCGAACGATGGCGTTTATATTATCTATCATTGTTCACCAACCACAATAAGCTATGTTATAAATTAAGATGGGGTAAACTCAAGTTTCTAAATATAGTTAGCGATCTTTACCATAACGCTTCTATAGTGATATTGGACGACGACTCTTCTTTTTTTTCTGTAACAGATATAGTCGATATTTTTAGGGATCGTAACTCTGCAAGTTTGGCTTTAAACAACGGAGGTTTGAACTTGCTCCTGTACACTGACGATATGATATTACTTTCACCTTCTTGGATAAGTGCCCAAAGAAACTTATATATTCTTGAAGACAACCGCACTTTTAATATCCCTACTGTTAATGTTGATAAAACTTTTGCTACGATTCTTACTAAAGAAGGAGTATTTTAGTGTATACACCGGAGAACTTAATTCAATCTTCATAGCCCTCACTCTCATATCAAACACTAACACAGATGTCAGCTGTTAGTTTCGGACTCATTGAGCTTTTTGAAGCCTTTAGAGAACAAGAAATCGAAATATATTTTGGTGACCAAAATTCAAATCATTTCTTGAAAAGTTATAACCTTCTGGTGGGTCCCATCTCATTTAAGCAATTGAAGAACCGAGGAAGCTGACAGGGCTGCAATGCTGCTAGAACGAACCTGCTACCGTTATTAGTTAGGTATATCAACAAGACTACCCGTCTAGGGGAAGAACCAGAAATAAAATTTGGGTCATACATCTTTAAGACGGTGAGCCAATTTAAATATTTGGGAGCGCTTGTTACAGAGAAAAATGAGGTAATAAAAGCGCGATTGGCCGCGGGCAATAGATGTTTCTTCGCACTACAGAAGCCACTTAAGTTTAGAAGCTTAAGCTACAGAGCTAAGGTCATAATATATAAGACAGTTATGAGACCAGTAGTAACATTTGGCAGTGAAACCTGTGTGCTGACAAATGAAATCGAAAGATTATTGAATGTTTGTAAACGAAAAGTACTCAGAAGAATATATGGACCTGTCTGTGAAGCTGGGAGATGGAGGCTGCAGAAAAACAAAGAACGCATGTTTTAAGACGAAGAATTGGTGACATACATCAAGAAGTGTCAATTAAGATGGGCAGGAAACGTCGAAAGGATGCCTGAAGGTAGACAGCCTAAAACGCTATTGAATGGTAAGCCAGGAGGACGAAGGCAAAGAGGGAGTCCCCGAAGCCGATGAATAGAAGGCGTCGAAAAAACTCTGGAAAAGCTGGGAGTTAGAAGATAGAGGAGACAAGCCCAAGACAAGTTGCAAAACATCCTAAAACTATTGTAAAGGAGGCCCAGGTTCTCAAAAAGGACCGTAGAGCCATGGTGTGAGTGACTATAACATTTATAACATGTACTATAACATGTAAACTATACTATAAAATGTATTTATACTTCAGAGTAAGAATGACATATTACCGAATCTTTTCTAAATGCGACTAACTATACTATTTATAAGACATCACTTATACTACTTCTAGGGGAAAACAAAATATATTTTTTTTTTACATTATACAAGTTCTAGAATTGCCAGGAATGTTTAAAGTCAAGTATTAGCAAGTGATCACATGTTTGGAATGTTCCATGCCTTTCTGGGTTGGCTCGTAAAGAAGCGAACGACCAGTGTCATAAACTTGCCTTGTACAGTGATGAAGACAGTTACATCCGAGTTACTGCTTTGTAAAGTTGTTCCTGATTTGAGTTTTGATTGTTGTGTGACATTTTCGCATTACAATTTTACTAAAAAAAATTTTTTTTTGGAGATGTTCATGAAAAACATGATTTTTCACGAGAGTTAATTTTAAGTTTAAAAGTAGAATAAAATGTGTTCAAAATTGATTTTAAATCTCCGTATTAACTTTTTACTTTGCAGCAGAACGTTGTGGGTAATAACTGATTTTTTTTCGGTTTCAAGCAGTAAAACCATATAATGTTTAAATTTTATATATTATCTTTTAATAACTTTTAAAAACATCTGGTGCGTTTTCGCAACACACAACTTTCACTTACCAACTTACTTAGATTAGTATTTAATGCGCTTTGTTAATTGCCACTTCTCAAATAAACAGAAGGGCTTTAATTATGAACAATGGTCTTTCATTAAAGGCGTACTCCGCATGCGTGGGCTCAACGAGTTTTATGAGTTGACTGAATATTTTTCTTTTTTTCCCCTCTTTATGTTTTCTTTATTTTTATCATATCTCATATTTAGCCATTTCTTATTTTTAGGCGTAACGAGATACAGTTTATTTCTCCATGTAAACAAAAACAAAGGTACTTTACAAGAAAGAAATAAACAAACAAAACAGGCCCCCACCAAAAAAAAAGCCCCCTAAGAACATTTTAATAATGATAAAGCTTACCTGATATTAAAGGAAACCTAATTTTCATTAAACATGACGAATTTGATAAAAATCGTTAAAGCCGTTTTTGAGATAATCGAAAAAAAGGTAAAAATTGGAAACAAAGTCATAAAATAAAGTGCCCCCTCAGTTGGACCAATTTTAATGAAATGTTGGCTTTTAAATATTTGGTATATACATACATCATATACCCAGTTTGATCAAAATCGTTAAAGCCGTTTTTGAGTAAATAAAAAAAAAACACGTGAAAATGATACAAAATTTATTAAGTAAAGTCCCCCCTCCGGTTGATCAATTTTGATTAAATTTTTACAGTCATACCTCGGGCATATAAATAGATCAAATACTCAGTTTAATCAAAATCGTTATAGCCGTTTTTGAGAAAATCGAAAAAAACGTAAAAAGTTATTAAATAAAGTACCACCTCCCTTTGAGCAATTTTGAAGAAATATTTGCTGTCACATCGCGGGCATATACCTACACTAAATACCCAATTTCAGGTTCCAACGGTTTATAGTTTTTGAGCTAGTCTGTTCACACACACACACACACACACACACACACACACACACACACAGACCATTTCGCGGGACTTGGTTATTTCGACTCAGGGGGTCCCAAAACGTGTATTTCCGTTGAAAACCGGAAGTCGAAATTTTTCACGATCGCAATACTTCCACTTACTATATATTTCATATATAGGTAAGTGAAAGTAAAAATCCAGAGATGTTCAAAATAAAATGTTGACCATCTTGCAAGGATGCAATATTCATTCAGCTCATTCAGAAAATAGCTGAATTTTTAGATATGACGCTTTTGAAAGGAATGAATGATATGACGTGTTACACTATCTATATACGACATCACTTATACCACATACGACTCCATTCAAAAGGATCCTTAGATGAGTGATATCGAGCGAAGAGAGGCACTACGGGGGAAGAGCACAACTATGTTGATAAGAGAGAGGGACTAAAGCAAACAATCCCCTTCGGCTTTTATGTTTTACTGGCCAACTGTGGAGGGTTTACAGCGCAACACAAACCAAACCTCTCTCCCTTTCTTTATTATATTTATTTAAGGCGTCCCTCCCGGACCTCTCAAATATTTTCTTTACCGCTGAGCATAAATATCTTGCCCATTGCCAACTGCACCCCCCCCCCCCTATGAGCTACGCCCTGTTTGCTCTAAGCCATCATTTATTTCGGCACCGCTTTTGTCTTCCCCGCGATGCAGTTTGCAAATTTCATTAACTTCTCTCTCTCCCCCCATAGCAACGCAAAATAATTAACGAAGCCTGAGATGGATCGCAAACTAAAAGGATTACAGCATAAGTAAATGGTTGCTGAGAGAAGCAATCAACAATTATAGTTCGGTCTATTAACAGTAGAACAGTTATATACAGATCAGTTATAGCGAGAGCAAGTTTATTGTTAATGTAAAACATAAATTAGGGGTCACCTGTGAACCTGTGATAGAAACCTACAATACTAAACGTCGCGAGTTCGCGTCCCGAGGTGTTTCGAGGATTTTTGAATGGGAGTAAATAATCAGTCGGAGCCTGGCAACACTGAGTAAGCAACACTGATTGGCAACACTGAGGCAATTAAAAAGTAACCTCCCTATTGTAATAGAAACTTTTCTAGTTAGTTAGCGTTTTATTGTGTGTTCTTAGTTTATGTAAAAGTATTGTAATAAAAACTGTTGAAGAGTAACTAAGGACTAGTTTATTTAATTATTTGTACTAACATTGTACAAATCCTTGTCTATGCCGTCCCTCGGATAGGACGTAAAATGAAGGTCCCGAACCTGTACGATGTCAGGAACTCGTTAAAGATCCCTATCCTAATCATACCTGAATAGACCAATTTTAGGCCTCCCACAGTAGCATCGATCGATTAGTCTTAGAGGCATAAAGTGACGTTAAAACAAATAAACATCACAAATTATTACACAATGGTGTATTCTTTCCAAATAGTAATAATTATATCAAAAATGAGTTCTAAGCCCCCTCACACAATGTTAAGCTTTGTAGAAGAATAACAAAAAGACCACCAGGAAGGCTGTGGTAATTGTATATTTCCTGAATTGATGTAACAGAGTGACAAAAGTTCAATACGTTTTATTTTAATCTATGAAAAAAATATCTAAAAACTGAAATGATACATTACCGAAAACGGTTTAAAAATGGAAAATTTAATTTTTCTAATTACTCAAAAACTACGCTATTTTTTAAGAGTTGAATTAAAAAAAATCTGGTGCGTGCGCGCAACACACAACTTTCACTTACCCACTTACTTACATTAGATTAGAAATGAATGCGTTGTGTTAATGCCACTTCTCAAAGTTACACATTTTTCCACATTCATTTCTTACCTGATATTAAAGAACACCTAATTTTCATTAAACATGGCGAATTTGATGAAAATCGTTAAAACCGTTTTTGAGATAATCGAAAAAAAGGTAAAAATCGGAAAAAAGGTATGAAATAAAGTGCCCCCTCCCTTTGACCAATTTTGATGAAATCTGTGCTGTCACATCGCGGGCATATACCAACACCAAATACTGAGTTTTGTCAAAATCGTTAAAGCCGTTTTTGAGTAAATAAAAATCTGGTGCGTGCGCGCAACACACAACTTTCACTTACCAACTTACTTAGATTAGAAATTGTGTTAATGCCACTTCTCAAAGTTACACATTTTTCCACATTCATTCTTTATTTTTGTTTTCGTTTGCTCTGTAACAAACACTAATTTCTTTTATTATTAAATAAAAGGTTTTACTTGAGATAATTCGGCAGTGCAAGCATAATATTCCAAGTCGTCTGATTTTATAATTTTCTATGTACTTGTTGAAAATTTCATTTAGTTACAGTCATGATGAAATTTTTACAGTCATATCTCGGACATATTAATTCATCAAATACCCAGTTTGATCAAAATCGTTAAAGCGATTTTTGAGTAAATAAAAAAAAACACGTGAAAATGATACCAAATTTATTAAGTAAAGTCCCCCCTCCGGTTGATCAATTTTGATGAAATTTTTACAGTCGTATCTCGGACATATACATACATCATATACCCAGTTTCATCAAAATCGTTAAAGCCGTTTTTGAGCAAATAAAAAAAAACACGTGAAAATGATACCAAATTTATTAAGTAAAGTCCCCCCTCCGGTTAATCAATTTTGATGAAATTTTTACAGTCATATCTCGGGCATATAAATAGATCAAATACTCAGTTTAATCAAAATCGTTAGAGCCGTTTTTGAGAAAATCGAAAAAAACGTAAAAAGTTATTAAATAAACTACCCCCTCCCTTTGACCAATTTTGATGAAATTTTTGCTGTCACATCGCGGGCATATACATACACTAAATACCCAATTTCAGGTTCCCAAAGTTTATAGTTTTTGAGATAGTCTGTTCACACACACACACACAGACACACACACACACAGACCATTTCGCGGGACTTGGTTATTTCGACTCAGGGGGTCCCAAAACGTGTATTTCCGTTGAAAACTGGAAGTCGAAATTTTTCACGATCGCAATACTTCCACTTACTATATATTTCATATATAGGTAAGTGAAAGTAAAAAAACACGTGATAATGAGACAACATTTATTAAGTAAAGTCCCCCCTCCGGTTAATCAATTTTGATGAAATTTTTACAGTCATATCTCGGGCATATTATTACATCAAATACTCAGTTTAATCAAAATCGTTAAAGCCGTTTTTGAGTAAATAAAAAAAACACGTGAAAATGATACAAAATTTATTAAGTAAAGTCCCTCCTCCGGTTAATCAATGTTGATGAAATTTTTACAGTCATATCTCGGGCATATAAATAGATCAAATACTGAGTTTAATCAAAATCGTTAGAGCCGTTTTTGAGAAAATCGAAAAAAACATAAAAAGTTATTAAATAAAGTACCCCCTCCCTTTGAGTAATTTTGATGAAATTTATGCTGTCACATCGCGGGCATATACTTACACTAAATACCCAATTTCAGGATCGCACGGTTTATAGTTTTTGAGCTAGTCTGTTCACACACAGACACACAGACACACACACAGACACACACACACACAGACCATTTCGCGGGACTTGGTCATTTCGACTCAGGGGACCCCAAAACGTGTAATTCCGTTGAAAACCGGAAGTCGAAATTTTTCACGATCGCAATACTTCCACTTACTATATATTTCATATATAGGTAAGTGAAAGTAATAAAACCATTTCTACCTAACATGACGGTAAGGGCTTCGTGAGTGCTAATTGAAACTGAGTACTCAACAGCGAAGAAATGGAAGTTCATTTTTGTTAATTATATCTATAGCTACATTATTTATTAAGAAAATGTATGAATATAAAATAAAAAATCTGGTGCGTGCGCGCAACACACAACTTTCACTTACCAACTTACTTAGATTAGAAATTGACGTGTTTTGCTAATTATCATTTCCCAAAGTCACACATTTTTCTACATTCATACCTTATTTTTGTTAATCGTTAAAGCCGTTTTTGAGTAAATAAAAAACCCCGTGAAAATAATACAAAATTTATTAAGTAAAGTCCCCCCTCCCGTAGATCAATTTTGATGAAATTTTTACAGTCATATCTCGGGCATATAAATACATCAAATACCAAGTTTGATCAAAATCGTTAAAACCGTTTTTGAGTAAATAAAAAAAACATGTGAAAATGGTACAAAATTTATTTAAGTAAAGTTCCCCCTCCCGTAGATCAATTTTGATGAAATTTTTACAGTCACATCTCGGGCATATAAATACATCAAATACCAAGTTTGATCAAAATCGTTAAAACCGTTTTTGAGTAAATAAAAAAAACACGTGAAAATGATACAAAATTTATTAAGTAAAGTCCCCCCTCCGGTTAATCAATTTTGATGAAATTTTTACAGTCATATTTCGGGCATATAAATCGATCAAATACTCAGTTTAATCAAAATCGTTAGAGCCGTTTTTGAGAAAATCGAAAAAAACTTAAAAAGTTATTAAATAAAGTACCCCCTCCCTTTGAGCAATTTTGATGAAATTTTTGCTGTCACATCGCGGGCATATACCTACACTAAATACCCAATTTCAGGTTCCCACGGCTTATAGTTTTTGAGCTAGTCTGTTCACACACAGACACACAGACACACACACACACACACACACACAGACCATTTCGCGGGACTTGGTCATTTCGACTCAGGGGGTCCCAAAACGTGTATTTCCGTTGAAAACCGGAAGTCGAAAATTTTCACGATCGCAATACTTCCACTTACTATATATTTCATATATAGGTAAGTGAAAGTAACACTTACTATATATTTCATATATAGGTAAGTGAAAGTAAAAATCTGGTGCGTGCGCGCAACACACAACTTTCACTTACCAACTTACTTAGATTAGAAATTGACGTGTTTTGCTAATAATAATTTCCCAAAGTCACACATTTTTCTACATTCATATCTTATTTTTGTTAATCGTTAAAGCCGTTTTTGAGTAAATAAAAAAACCTGTGAAAATGATACAAAATTTATTAAGTAAAGTCCCCCCTCCCGTTGATCAATTTTGATGAAATTTTTACAGTCATATCTCGGGCATATAAATACATCAAATACCATGTTTGATCAAAATCGTTAAAACCGTTTTTGAGTAAATAAAAAAAACATGTGAAAATGGTACAAAATTTATTAAGTAAAGTCCCCCCTCCCGTAGATCAATTTTGATGAAATTTTTACAGTCACATCTCGGGCATATAAATACATCAAATACCAAGTTTGATCAAAATCGTTAAAACCGTTTTTGAGTAAATAAAAAAAACACGTGAAAATGATACAAAATTTATTAAGTAAAGTCCCTCCTCCGGTTAATCAATGTTGATGAAATTTTTACAGTCATATCTCGGGCATATAAATAGATCAAATACTGAGTTTAATCAAAATCGTTAGAGCCGTTTTTGAGAAAATCGAAAAAAACATAAAAAGTTATTAAATAAAGTACCCCCTCCCTTTGAGCAATTTTGATGAAATTTTTGCTGTCACATCGCGGGCATATACCTACACTAAATACCCAATTTCAGGTTCCCACGGTATATAGTTTTTGAGCTAGTCTGTTCACATACACACACACACACACACACACACACACACACACACACACACACAGACCATTTCGCGGGACTTGGTTATTTCGACTAAGGGGGTCCCAAAACGTGTATTTCCGTTGAAAACCGGAAGTCGAAAATTTTCACGATCGCAATACTTCCACTTACTACATATTTCATATATAGGTAAGTGAAAGTAAAAATCTGGTGCGTGCGCGCAACACACAACTTTCACTTACCAACTTACTTAGATTAGAAATTGATGTGTTTTGCTAAATATCATTTTCTAAATTCACACATTTTTCTACATTCATATCTTATTTTTGTTAATCTTTAAAGCCGTTTTTGAGTAAATAAAAAAAAACACGTGAAAATGATACAAAATTTATTAAGTAAAGTGCCCCCTCCGGTTAATGAATTTTGATGAAATTTTAACAATCATATCTCGGGCATATAAATACATCAAATACCCAGTTTGATCAAAATCTTTAAAGCCGTTTTTGAGTAAATAAAAAAAACACGTGAAAATGATAAAAAATTTATTAAGTAAAGTCCCCCCTCCGGTTAATCAATTTTGATGAAATTTTTACAGTCATATCTCGGGCATATTAGTACATCAAATACTCAGTTTAATCAAAATCGTTAGAGCCGTTTTTGAGAAAATCGAAAAAAACGTAAAAAGTTATTAAATAAAGTACCCCCTCCCTTTAAGTAATTTTGATGAAATTTATGCTGTCACATCGCGGGCATATACATACACTAAATACCCTATTTCATGATCGCACGGTTTATAGTTTTTGAGCTAGTCTGTTCACACACAGACACACAGACACACACACACACACACACACACACAGACCATTTCGCGGGACTTGGTCATTTCGACTCAGGGGACCCCAAAACGTGTATTTCCGTTGAAAACCGGAAGTCGAAATTTTTCACGATCGCAATACTTCCACTTACTATATATTTCATATATAGGTAAGTGAAAGTAAAAAGATAAAAAATAAATCCCCCCTCTTCTAGTTTGAATCCCCAAAAATCCTTTAAGGTAAAATCATTTGGCGCATAATAGCGCATCTGGTTAAAATTTGAAGCCATTCGGTTGTTAATATTTGAAATCCCAAATTTATTTTAAAATTAGCTGTAACAAATTATTATGTAAAAAATAAATATCTACTTTACTAATGAGCAAATATGCTCACAGGAGGGTAAATGAAAGATAAAAAATTGCTTATTACGATAGTAGATAGAAAATTTAAAAGAGAAGTCGTAGTGGCTAGCATGGCAACATACAATACTAAATGTCGCGAAATCGCATCCAGCTGTGGGTGGCCCTAGGGTTTTTTAAAGGGAGTAAAAAATCCCTGGTATGCCGTGCCTCGGAGAGGATGTATTGTGGAGGTCCCGAGCCTGTACGATGTCAGGTACTCGTTAAAGATCCCTATGCTAATCATACCTAGATAGGAAAAAATTAGGACTCCCATTGTAGCATCGTCCGATTAGCATTATTGGAGCAAAGTGAAGTTAGTTCAATTTTAAAAAAAGGCCAGATATATGTAGATCTAAATTAAAATCAAATAAATATTGTCTTGTTGATGTTAACAATAAAAATAGCTCTGATGTTTAATAGATCAAGGTATCGAAAGGAGGCTTACTGGTCGGATTGATAAATACAAAAGTAATAAAATTTTAAGTGTATATTTATAAATAAATTTTAGATTCTAACAATTCAGATAAATTTGATTATAATAAACTCTATGAAATCTATGCCACTCCTAGGAACTCTTGTGATAGTATTATTTTCTGAAATCGTCAATCTTTTGTTTAATAAAGGCGGGTTTGTTTATTCAGTTGAGACGCTGTTGGCATGCCTCTCCGCCATGACAAAAGTAAATAACCAACATTTCCTACAAAGCTTTGTAAGGACTCATTACATTCATGGAAAAAACCGCTTCAGGCAACATTTCAGCTTTAAATAATTTAACTGCAGTCAATGGTATTAAAACCAATTAATAAACGAAATATTTGATAAAGATACTTATACCTGAGGTAATATTTATTTTTCAGAACATGACGGCGATAGTGTATTGTTTCAAGTAGGGACAGTTAATATTCGTTTATTTAAATCAAAATTTAAGAAAATATGGTTAAAGTACATTTTATTCATTAAAATTTGCGAATGGCCATATTTTTTTTTCTCGATTAATAAACAGTTTGAGCTCTAAATAGTTTCCTTTGTTTTCCATTGTAAAAGTAAATGATAAGGTTTATTTGTAATTTTTTAAGTTTTAATACATTTGCCATGGAAAGCAATAGTTTCCGTTACATAATCTGAAACTAAATATTATTATTTCTTCGATTCTCAGCTTATACAATATAATGTACATATATATATATATATATATATATATATATATATATATATATATATATATATCTACCGTTATTACACAACCTTGAAAGTTTTGTTTTGGGAAATCATACTTTTTCTCTTTTGTTTTATAAATAAATCCTTCCATACTTTCTTTTTAGACATTTAGCTACCAGGGTTAATAATAGACTGTTATTAACTCGAAATACAAAATATAAAAGGTATAATATTTCACCGCCTACCCCCCCCCCCCCCCGATGACGCCCATGTATTAAAGAATACTTAATTATGATTAAAGCCGTTTTTGAGAAATCTTAAAGAGGAAAAAAGAAGGTGGGATTACGTGCCCCCCCCCTTATGTTAATCAATTTTAACAAAAACTTTTGAGAGATTGTGAATTATTCGATATAAACATAATGAAAGGTATGTACATTATAGGAAGAAATTTTTCCTCCACTATTTAGGCCCTATTTCAATATTTCTACAATGATAAAACCTACTTTATATATGAGAATACTTGATTCTTGTCAAGCATGCGGAGTTTAATGAATATTTTTAGAGCCGTTTTTGAGATGATCATAAAATTGTGATAAATTTACGGAATAAAGTCTCTCTTCCGTGTATGTGCTAGCCTGTTCTTACTAACACTGACCATTTCGCGGGACTTGGGTTATTTGAACTCACGGGTACCCCAATACGTTTATTTTCGTTGAAAACCGGAAGTCGATATTTTTCACAATTTCAATACTTTCCCTTACTATTTATTTCATTTATTGGTAAATGAAAGTAAAATAGATAATTTTCCACACTAATGGTAATAATAGATATATTATATCAGTAAAATGTGTTTACAGTTTCAGAACAGATAACCTAATGGCCCATATGTCGTTTACTGAACAAACGAAGATAATCAGTCATTGTTTCTTCAAAAAATATATAAAAAAAAAAAAGAAATTAAACCACATCCCCATAATTCAGTTGTATCTCAATAACAAAGATTTAAAAAATAATAAAAAAAGGTATGTTTCAAAAAGAATCATTTCATAAAAACAACACTTTAGTGCTTATGTATTTTTATTAAAATGATATTTGCCAATTCTTCAGACGAGTTATTTTCTATCCGACCCTCAAAATAAACAGAATGATTAATTTGAATGCAATGCGGATGTAGAAAAAGTGTGCCATTGTTTGCTTTGAAGAAAATATGCACTGCGTTCTAAATCGGTAAATAATCGGACGAACAGATGTTGATTCATTTTCGCCATCTCCGATTATAGTAAATTTTAAAAATTACCAACTTACAAATTTCACTCACCAACCTATTCAAAGCAGAAATCGAAATGCCTGTGCAGCAAAACATTTTTTTTTGTTTTAGTTATAGTTTCCTTTTCTTTGTTCTTTTCCTTTATAAGGTATAAAGTATTGTAATTGTTACAAAGCTGGATCGTCGGCAGAACTTATGGGGTCTCAATCTCAAACATGAATTCATTTAATCGGAATAGCTGTGTAAAAAAAAAAACATATATATATTTTTTTTTAATTGTAACAGTATAGCCATTCAAAATATAGGTCCTGGGCCCGATTTCACGACAACGCTAAAAATATTTGTTCACAAAATTAATGGTATGTTATAGGAAGAAATTTTCGCCATTTTAGTAGTCTATGACGATAAAAATTCCTTGCATTTAAAAAAACAAAAAAAAAAACATCATTCTCATTAAACATGACAATTTCTCATAATCGTTAGAGCCATTTTTGAGAAAATCTTTGAGCGATGATATTTTAATTTTTTTTTAAGGGAATCCCATACTCTTTAATGAAAAAAGAATTATTCGATTATCGTCATTTAGTCAGAAGTTATAGATTTTTGGCCACTAAATGACGAAATTTTCCCACCGTGCGACGTCCGATATCGTCTGTGGCTCATCCCAGCAGTCGGACCCCGGGGACCGATACCGTCCAATTCAGGATACCCCTAAAATACGCCGCCGCACCTAACTTGTTAATTAAAAATAACAACTGCGCAGAAAATCTCTTTTATTAACAAATGAACGTTTTAACTAACAACAAAGGAACAGAAGTAATAAAAACGAACTCCTTCAGCGCGTTTTTGCATGAACCTCTGGTAGATAGCTACATCTACGTCTTTTAGGCCGAGCGCACATTGAGACACTCGCGACGCAGAGCAGAGCAGAGCAGAGCAGAGCAGTTTTTGTGGTAACTGAAATATATAGGAACCGCGCACATTGGGACGCAGAGCAGAGCAGAGCAGAGCAGGCCGATGTGGCACTCGTGGATCTGCCACAGAAAACTGTGCCGATGCGACGCAGTTTTCAATATTTGATTATTTTAATTCCTATTATTTATCATTTAATATTAGTGTTTGAGAAGTTCTACTTTTCTCATAAGCAGGTTAATGAAACTAAGTAGGTCTTCTGTATATATAGGGTGTTGTAGATAAGTTCTAGGAAAAAAAGGTTTTTAAAATATAATATTGTAAAAGATATATATATATATATATATATATATATATATATATATATATATATATATATATATATATATATATATATATATATATGTTCTGTTATTTTAGATTCCAATATCATAATATAATTTTGAAATTTCTCGCTATTCCAAAAGCGCATAATACGAGTGTTTTTAATTTTTAAAACTAAATAATTTCAGGATGAAAATGTAGCTGTAAAATTGTAAAATTAGTTTTAAAAAAATATATAGATATATTAAAATTTAGATGAGGGCCTTTCTGAAGTTCTAAAAGCAGATACTTTTGTTTAAATATTTATAATATTGTTATTTTATTTGTAATTCCTTATTTCGGTTTTCGTTAGTTTTTATTAGTCTTACTGTGACACGTTTAAAAATTAGAAAAACAATTTTTCTTCTCATAGATACTAGAAGTTCATTAAACGATTCAACAAGTTATGATCTTAAGAAAATTTGACTGATATTATTTCACTGAAAAAACACAGGCTTTATGGTAATTTAGTTAATGGAAATGCTGATTACAACCAATAATGTATATGTCGGGATTGCAATAAATCAAATCGATTTATCCTTCACCAAAGTTCGTTAATTTTGTTGAGTTCACCAAGCTCATATTTTTAAGATACAAAATAAAACAAACTTGAAGTGCTTTATATTTTAATTAAACAAGTCAATTAAATAATTTACAATCAAATCATTTAACCTAACACGTTCAAGAGAACAAATTTAAGCTATATAAAAATCGAGTTTTTGGTTTAATTATATTTTTTAATTCCTATGGCCATCTCGATTTCTAACATTATATTTCTTCTTTTATTAAATATATTTGAGTAAAAAGAAAACTGCTATTTAAAAATCAACCATGTGTTGATTGCAACTTTTTTAATAAGAAATTTTATGTGAATATAAATCTTCTCTGTTATATTATCTTCTTAATTTTATTATATCCTCATACAGAATAGAAAAGAAGAGAAAATAAATTTTGTTCTGGGACAAGGTTCCTCAAGAATAACAGACGGAACAAAAAATAGAACTACAACTGGTCAAATAATTAAAGTAATGATGGATAATTAAAGATAATATTTACATTGAAAACCCATGATAAATAGTTATAAAAAATAAAAGTATACAAAGTAGTGAATAATATTTTCATTAATCAAATAAATAATAACGTTAATAAATTAAAATAAATTTCCAAGGAAAAAAAAGAAGAAATTAATGAAAAAAAAATTATTCCATAATGATATAACGCTATTAAAATCGTATCCAAGGATTTTAAGAGATTTGTGCTTAATATAATTCTACAAACTTAAAGCTTAACCAGACCCCTCATAACCTGATTTTATAAAATCCCGATAATTAATGGTTTTAAGCTTTCGATCCCTCAGACTAAATAGTAACATCAATGTAATTATGTAATTCACCTGACTCAGACGGAAATATTTAATAGATTGTTAAGAATAATCTGTTTGCAAATTCTTTCGTTAGCTGGTCTTTTCTCCATTTCCTCATTTTATCACAATCTTTTTTACCTTGACTTTTGATAATGCTAATTTTTTTGTGTTCAACTCTAAATACGAATCAGATTATGATCTTAAATCCTAGAAATCTAACATACTTTAACTAAAAAAGCCCCTGCCTTGCCGAAACTGCGGCACAGAAACTGCTCTTCAATGTGCGCGGGTACCTGTGCGACGCAGTTTTTTTTTTCGTGTCGCCTGCTCTGCTCTGCTCTGCGTCGCCTGCGTGACACAGTTCGATGTGCGCCTTACCTTAATGTAGAGTTCTTCATTGATTTCCGAGGGCGACGACGATACGTAGTCGGAAACGTCTTTTTTATTCTTCAAAAAAATATCACGAACAGTTTGCTCGCCTATTCCTAATTCAGCGGACAATGTTTTAACACTTTCACCTTTTTATATTCGGTTTATAATACCGAAAATAAATAAAATAATAAATAAAATAAATAAATAAAATAAATAAATAAAATAAATAAAAATCGAAAACTGATCAAATTTATGTAAATAAATGTTTAAGTGATCCCAACACATTTAGTTTCGTTAAAAATCAGAAATCAAATTTTTTTCACGATCGCAACACTTTCGCGGATTACAGTAGGACCCCCATTGTCCGGGGTTCCGAGGAGCTAATTTCTTTTTTTTTTTTTTTTTTTTTTTAATGCACTATTTTTAATTTTTATACCATTTTTTTGTATGTATAATATTTATTTAAACAATTGAATACGTAAATATTTTAACGATTACACAATTATCTATTCTTCTTAGAAATTAAGAAATAAAATAATAAATAGAAAAACACGGCAAGCTGGTATCGTATGATGAGATGTTTCCATCACTATTACTCCAATTCATATTCTAGAAACGATATTGTCTTCAAGTCTTTCTAGGAAACTCCTACTCTGGCCTGATTGACTACAAAACAAAATATTCTTAGTTGTAATTTATTCTCCATTTAAATAAAAAAAGAACTAAAAAAAATGTCACAAAAAAGAAAACCTGTCGTTTTAACACGAACAGAAATTAACTATTATAAACCGAATATAAAAAGGTGAAAGTGTTAAAACATTGTCCGCTGAATTAGGAATAGGCGAGAAAACTGTTCGTGATATTTTTTTGAAGAATAAAAAAGACGTTTCCGACTACATATCGTCGTCGCCCTCGGAAATCAATGAAGAACTCTACATTAAAAGACGTAGATGTAGCTGTCTACCAGAGGTTCATGCAAAAACGCGCTGAAGGAGTTCGTTTTTATTACTTCTGTTCCTTTGTTGTTAGTTAAAACGTTCATTTGTTAATAATAGTTATTTTCATCACTAGTACGCAAAGTGTGTGTTTTCGGCACGAGGTATAGTTTTACGAGCGAGGCGAAGCCGAGCTCGGAAAAAAGACCGAGTACGGAAAACACACTCATAGTACGTGTGATGAAAATTACTTTTCATTATACTGAGACTATAGATCCTTATACTATTCTTATATATATACGGAAATTGATTTATATATTTTAAAATGTATATTTTAAAGCCCAAAAAAACAGAAAATAAAATAAAGTAGGTTAGTAATAAGTTGTAATCAGACATAGTTTATGACTAAAATTTTTTAACTGTGAAATACCTAATGATAATTTAAATTGATAGTTTTCATTACAATATTTCGGTAGCAGGTGTTTTCAATACATGGTTTCAGAAAGCAAAGTTAATTTATCACATGATATCTTTTCTGTACTAATATTCAATAATAGTACAGAAAAGAATCTTTTACCTCCTAGTACAGAAAAGGGGTACTTTGCGTACTCAAAACATGTATTGAAAACACGTGTTACATATGCAGTGTAATGAAAAATATTTTTACATAACTCAACGAGAAGTATCTTTTATGATTTAGTCTAATTCGAGGCTGAAAATATATTGAAAGTTCAAATTTAGGAATTTAAATCTTAAAATCGATATATCTCTGATCGATCGCATTGGATCGATCGAATTCTATTACGGTATTTTAGCACCCTTCACCTTCTACCATTGGGAAAAAAATCAGACCCAACAATCGCCAATAAAAGAATTTATATCAATTTAAATACTTTCTTTACATAAATTGCATAGTCAATGTGGATGAAATCAAAACGCATTTTTATCCAATACTTTTACGGTCATTCTTCTTATTTATAAAATATGTTTGGTGCAATAATATAACAAGTAAGGCTCATAAGAAAAAAAATAATATCAGAGAGATGAGCGTAGATTTTGCTTAAAATAAATTTAATTTTTTTTTCCTATTGAGCTTTACTTTTTATATTATTGCACCAAACAAATTTTATAAATAAGAAAATGGCTTAGAAATTATTGGATAAAAATGCATTTTAATTTCTTCCACGTTGAGTATGTAATTTATGTAAAGAAAGTATTTAAATTGATATAACTTCTATTATTGGCAATAGTTGGTTCTGATTTTTTCCATACTGGTAGAGGGTGAAGGGTGCTAGAATACCATAATAGAATTCGATCAATCAAATGCGATCGATCGGCGATATATCGATTTTAAGATTTAAATCCCTATATTTGACTTATAGGATTATATTTTTGAATTATAGGAAAATATTTTTTCCCGTGTAAATTCCTAAAAAATAGGGTATTTTTAATTTAATTTTTTGGATTTTTTCTTTATCAGACAATAATTATTTAAACATCCTTCCAAGTGCCTGAAAAAGACATTTATATAAGCAGAAAGCTCAATAGATAATAATCCTGACTCATTTCATTTCCTATCTATAACCCTATACCGAATAAACTATTTTATTTAAATTTAAGTGAAGAAAAGATTCATTTAAAAATTAATTTGAAATACTTTGAGCGATGGTATTTTTTTTTTTTTTTATTCTCGCTGATAATGGGAATCCCATGCTCTTTAATGAAAAAAGAATTATTCGATTAACGTCATTTAATCAGGAGTTATAGATTTTTGGCCGCTAAACGACAAAATTTTCCCACTTTGCGTCGGGGTCCGATTGGAATACTTTGACGAAAGCGATATCTTTTGATTAAAAGGGAATTAAATGAGCGTCTCAAGGGAATTATCTCTTGGGAAGGATTGAAACTAGACATAATAGGAGCAGGACAGGCCGATACAAGATTTACGCCATTCTTTATCGAAAATCGGACCTCCGAGTCCGATTTAAAAAAAAAACAGAATTTAAGCTGTTCGCAACATTTTCTGCACTAAAATGCTCATTAAATCTCACTAAAAATCGACTAAATTGAGTATTAGAAGTGTTCGGACTTTCGGACATTTTCATTTGAAAATCGGCTGTTAAGAAGGGAATGTAAGACATCGGACCCCGGGGACCGATGCCGCACCTAACGTGTTAACGTTCTTTTCTATCACATTAAGTCAATAAAATGTTTTCATTCCATTATCCAGGGGTTTTCGATTATCCGCGGACCCCCATAACCATCATTATTACGGATAAAAGGAGTTCTACTGTATATACATATTTCATAAGTAAGGAAAAGCACTATATCTAAACTGTTCATTTGTCCTTTATCATTACTTATTAATCAATGATTAAAACATTTAGTTCCTTTAATTTTGGAGCAGGTTGAATTTTGTCTAATCATGTACAAAAAATGTATGTAAAAATAGTTGGTACTAGTATCGTTATGCGATTGCTAGGCGTGAACAATATGGTGCCGTTTAGTGTGGCAACGATCTCAACTGTAAAAGGACCCTTTTGTGGGTTTAATTATCTCTGAACAGCGAGCGTAGAGAGCGGCAGTCGGAAGCAAAGCAAGTAAATGTCCTTTTTAACTCAAAAGGACGTGATGAGAGCATTCTCCGATCAAGGGAGAGGGCTGTGAGGGATGCAGCCCCTTACATTGGAAATTTGTTTTTCATAAAATGATAGAATTTAACTTTACTAAGAGTAAGGAAGTATGGTAAAGAACTAATAATCTGCAGAACAAGTAGAATTTTAGTTATGTCAGGGAAAGGAATATAAATGTAAAAAAGATGATTGGCAAATCCAGGGAAGGGCTGTGGGGTTGCAGCCCGCCTTTGTTACTGCAGCTCCTTCCTTAGCAACCGGCTGGATCCGCCCATAGATTGAGCTTATATTACAGCCATATTACCTTCCGAAGTAGGCTATACCCAGTAGGAGCAAAGCGATTGCTTTACCGAATATTTTAATATAGAGTAAAAATAAAGCCCACATCCTGAGCTAGTGTAGAGGAAAATGTAGAATATTTAACTAATTGTAAGTTAATTCAAGGCCTTGAAAAAAAGAGTAGATAGTTTATATCCAAAAACAAATTTTTGTCACCAAAATAAGGACAGAAACAATAACAAGAATTAATAAGTGTTATCTCGCATCAAGTCGGTTTAATTAAAAACAAACAGTTACGGAAACAGCATAATCATTCATCCTTAATCAAGGGGATAATAGGATTACCAACAGCAAATATTGCACAAACATTTGTTTCCCGTTTTGAGGCTTTTCTTTTCCTGAGGATGTTCATAAGAAATAGTTATTTATAGGTATTAACGATTTTATCATGGCTGAAGCTTACAGCTGTGAGCTAATTCAAGGTAACCATGAAAAGTGGTGATAATTATTTTTTAAAAATATGCTATTTAGATATGCGAAGGATGAGCTGAAATCAGTTCGTTTAATATGTACAATTATAAAAATAATGTATAAAGGTTTTTGCGTAGAATATTCGGGCCGAAGAAAGATGAGTCAACAGGAGAATTCAGACGGCTACACAATGCGGAATTGCGTGAGCTTCACCCGGTAAATGTAATCGAGTCTATAACTGCGCGTCGGTTAAAGTGGACATGCAAAATGGCGAGTCTTAGTAGTGAACGAATTCCTAAAAGATTGATAAACGCTTTGCCGACTGGAAAGCGACCGAGGGGTAGGCCTAGGCGAAGGTGGGATGATTCGGTGAAAGCAGATCTTGTGAATTTGGGATTGGACGGTGGTAGGTGGATGGAGGTACGAGTATGTAGGGACCGATTGGTGGTGTCGGCGTCGGGCCTTCGGGTCCGTTAAGCCTTATTGTATTGTATTGTAAAGGTTTTTGATTTATTGAAAATATGCTACACCCTTTCTTCAACAATGTGTATAGTTAAAATAATTTTACAAAATAATCAGGAATAGTAAATTTTACTACGTACAGCACATTATTACAACAGATGTAACGAAAATTATAGGCTCTGCATTTCGAATGAACGCCTGACTTATACACTTATTCACTAAAGGTGCCTTTAAACTCTATGGATGATCCTCATCCTTTGGTTTTCTGGTTCTCCCCCGAACCTTACCGGAAAGGCGTTCCACGAACAGCCATTTATATATAATGTGACGTTGAGCGAACAAATATGGCTGAAGAGCCCAACGCTAGCTTCTGATGAAGAAAAAAATCTACATTATCAATATATTTTATTTTATCTGAAAAATAAAAAAATAGGAGACGAATTACAAACGGCACATTATTATCACAACTCCTGTCAGTCAGAATAGCCGAACAGTCTTCGGGAAGGCTGTCGGTGAGGTTCGAGGGTAAAGTCGCATAGTGTCTTTACACCTTGCACCTTAGGAAGAAACGGCCTCCATACTCCTTTTTAGCCACTTAACCTATTTTGGACTATATTCGCCTTAATCGCTTATTCACTGGGATGACAGATATTTCATGTTTTACTAGTATAAACAGATGAGATCTTTAAATTATATCAGAAAGGTAACATAATTGTTTTTGTGAATTTTAACCCTCCTAACACGTTGTGAAAAGTATAATATAAAAAAAAATATATATATATATATATAGGTACCCAACGCTTAACAGCAGGTGGGTTACTATCCGTCCCCGGCTAATTTTTGGCAAATTCTGCTGTTTATCTTGATTGTAATTAGAATCGATCATATTTTCGCAAATTATATAAAATAGATTTGAGATGTTAATGAGAAACAATATAGTTTATTATAACATACACTAATATAAAAAAGTATCTATCATTTTCATCATCTATCGATTCAGGTAAAAAGAAATCTGGTCTTCGTCGCTTCTTCAAATTCCCAGTCGCAATTTTCTGTTGTAGACCATTCAGGTACGTCTTCATCTTCGGAAGGGGGGGGGGGGTAGTGCGTTGCTATTTGCAAAGATTAGTGCATTCAAAATAATTAACTCATCTTAGAACAAATAATAAAAAAGACGTTGTGGGTTTCTAATTAAATTTGAATTCAGCGTCCTGGAAAACCCAATAAACGATCCTTCTATCGAATTAAATTTCAGATAGTAACATTAACTCGAAATGC
Source organism: Aelia acuminata (assembly GCA_911387785.2). Classification (NCBI taxonomy): domain Eukaryota; kingdom Metazoa; phylum Arthropoda; class Insecta; order Hemiptera; family Pentatomidae; genus Aelia; species Aelia acuminata. The sequence goes on from OU426978.1 coordinate 180,171,197, forward strand.
GCATGCGCGAACTAAAATCCGATAGAGAAAACCAATTCAACTTCCTAGAAAACCGAATCAACGATTCATGGATCGAACATATGGTTTTGTGGAGAAAAACCTTCAACAGTCGTTAAATAAAAATTTTATACTAATCTTTGATACTTACATATTTACAAATTTCAACACATCTCTCCATGTGTAGCGCATCCGATTACGTTGGCGAGAGGAGTTCGTGCGTGTTTGCCAACCCAAGTGAGCTTACCTTTATTCGATCTTACCTACATCTCATTGGATTCAGAAGCATAGAAACCATCAAAAACTGTTTACCAATTGAACTATTAGCATGAAAATTTGTTATCAGGCCTCCCCTACTTTCAACCACCCTAAAAAGTGGTTGCCTCTATGATTCGGGCGGACTCTGATATAATTAAAGTTTCATGAAGGTAAAAGTTTTTGTCATACAATTGTCTATTTTTTCTGTACTGAACTTTAAATAATAGAATTGGAAAATCACGGAGTTAGGAGGATTAATTTAGAGTCCTAAGGAGGATTGTTTAGGATTAATAACTGAAAGTTCGAATACAAACGACTTTAATACACTCATATATATTTTTGAAACATTGAATAATGATTCGAAAAAACAGTATGTGTTTTACATGGTGTACCATGTAAAACAAATACTATTCCATCAGATTGAGTGAGTTTATTGAAGATTTTCGAATTTTTTCCAATCGCTCCTCTCGTTTGACTGCAATCTCGTTGAGATTTTACAAGCGAATATACAAATTTATAGAAGTGGATATACCCACTTTTTGTTGGGATTATGAAACGTTTCTGATACCAGAGAGGTAGCCGCACAAAGGAGTCGGTGGCTGCCCTTATATAGGAAGAACAGCTGGCATTGTGCACAGCTTTTGTAGAAATTTATGCACAGCTTTTATGAATTGTTTGACTAACGCAAGGGTAACATCCAACAGCATCAGGAACGTGAGGACTGAAAACAAATAATTTACAGAGGTATCTAATCATCTTTTTTTTTTTAACCTAATTCAATTATTTTCAAAGAAAGATTTTATATAAGAAGGGGTTGATAGGAGGTGAATGGGGTTTACGATCAATGTTGAATCTTGAAATTACTGGAACTTTTTTTTTAACGCGGAAAATTCCGAATCAAATTGTTGTTGAGAGTAAAAATAAATACATACACAATAATAAAACAGATAATTTAGATAGCTGTAATGTGTAGCAAAAGCGTACATATCTATCTTCAGATAAACTCAGTAAACATTTTAAATCCTAGCATCTATTTTAGAGTAAAACAAACAGATCAACTAAAGTTAACACATAAATTTCATTTTGTAAATTGTTTTAAAAACTACTATTCCGGGATGAGCACCCACTGGAGGAATGGAATACTGCGTTAAGATGTATAGTATGTGTGGAATAACAATTATTGAACAGCCGCGGTTAATAATGGCGCGCGATTGAAAGATTGCGACATACACATCTGTTTTTAATGGGGCAATGTACTACATATCTCTAGAAATAAATAAACAGGGAATGACGAGCAAACAAAAACACGATAACATCTTTTATCAGCTAGAATATAAATGGATAAAGTTGGAAATTCAGTAAATAGTGATAGGTATGATTCACACTTGAATCTACACAACTGAGTACATAGATATCTATAATGATCCAATCATATCCTATTAACAAAACCAATAATGTTCCTTAGTCAAACTAGGTGTTGCAACAATTTCTGGCGAGGTAACCTCTTTTTTAGAAATCTTCACTTTAATTACTGATTAATCAAAAGCCTTAAAATCTATCCTCATACTTTACATTCTAAAGCCAAAGAGCCAGGAATAGAATTTTTCACAAATAAACAATAACGAATATTATTAAAACGGTGTCGCCTACAAAGTTGGGCCCACAACACCTGTGCAGGGATAGAGGGTGAAGGCCATAATTTTGCTTATTCCTTTGAACAATGCCATATCAAAAAAAATAAATAAATAAATCAGGGTTCCTCAAAAGAGCGAATTAAAACTATAAACTTCTTTCAGATTAGATATTAAGTCTCCGATCGTAGATTTTTACTTTCACTTACCTATATATGGAATGTGTAGTAAGGGAAAGTATTGCGATCGTGAAAAATTTCGACTCACACGTTTTCCAAATAGTCCAAATAACCAAGTCCCGCGAAATGGTCTGTGTGTGTTAACAGACTAGCTCAAGAACTATAAACAGTACGAACCTGAAATTAGGTATTTGGTGTATGAATATACCCGCGATGTGACAGCAAAAATTTCATTTAAATTGGTCAAATGGCGGGAGTACCTTATTCCATAGCTTTTTGTCCATTTTTAGTTTTTTTTCGATTTTCTCAAAAACGGCTCTAACGATTTTTATAAAACTGAGTATTTGATGAAGGTATATACCCGCGATGCGACAGAAAAATTTCATTAAAATTGAACAATCAGAGAGGGCTTTATTTAAAAACCTTTTTCCAATTTTTACGTTGTTTTTTTTTTCTTCGATTTTCTCAAATAGCTTTAACGATTTGATTAAACTCGTCATGTTTAATGAGAACCAAATATTCTTTAATATCATGTAAGCTTTATCATTATTGAAATGTTCTGAGGGGGCATAAATGAGGAAGGTGCCATTTTTGTTTTCCTATAAGAACCTTTGTTTTTGTTTATATGGAGAAATTATCTGTCTGTGGTTCTTTCTAAAAATCAGAAATGACTAAATATGAAATATGAAAAAAATTAAGTAGACATATACAGGAGAAAAAAAGAAAAATATTCCGTCAACTCATAAAACACGTTGAGCCAACGCACGCACAGTACGCTTTCAATGACAGACACGATTGTTTATAATTAAAGATGTTCTGTTCATTTAATGGAGAAAAACAATTTCATGGTAACTAAATGAAGTTTTAAAACTACATAGAGAATTATAAAATCAGACGACTTGGAGTATTATGCTTGCATTACCGAATTATCACAAGTAAAATCTTTTATTTAATAATAAAAAATATTAGTGTACTTTAAAGAGCAAATACAAACAAAAATAAGTAAATGAATGTGAAAATTATGTGATTTTGAGCAATGGTATTTAACAAAACACGTCAATTTCTAATCAAAGTAAGTTGGTTTTTTTTTTTTTTTTTTTTTTTTACACGCAGAAGTGAAGAAAATGAATAGGTACGTAGGTACACAATGTTTTGAATTCAAACAGCTCCTTTTGATTTACTTATGTCATTATTTTTAAAAACTTCATCAAATCTTGATTGAATTTAAATCCAAGACTTAGATAGAGTTGAAGATTTGATCATCTTGCAAGAATACAATACCCTTTCAGCGCATTCAAGGAACAGTCAAAACAAAAAATAACCGACTTTTGAGATATGGCGTTGTTGAAAGGAGTTAGCGATTTGTGTTTTATGTGAAAGTAATAAATTAAGTTTGATAAGAAAGTTACGGTGGAATGAGGCGTTACAGTTGGATTAATGCTTATTCCTAGTCTTACCTATTAGAATAATTATAATATGCATTTTAATAGTTTCATAGAAAATTACAGAAATACAGAGGAATGTTTTGTTTTAAACTAATATATTAAAAATAAAAACAATTAAAAATGTAAAATTAATAATTAATAAACAGAACAGAATCGCAAGTATCTGATAAAATTTTAAGAAATTATAAGGCTGAGATGTGCAGCTTTCAGCAAACACCCTCCAAGTGGTTGCCAAAAATTGGTATAGGCCACAAAAGCTCTCCTTTTGTTTATTATGTACATGCCCTTAGCTTCGGTAATGTTCTAACCCTAATTCTAATGATCTAATCGCGAGCACGCGAGCGCAATAGTCTTAATTTTCCTGCCATTTTAAATTTGCCAGTCCTTCAATATCAAAGCATTAATGTGCGAAAATGCTCATAAGAATTTAGAATGAAACAGAAAAGAAAATCTACAACAAAGCTGATATTCCTGCCTATTTATGTTTCTTTATCAGAACTGAATCACTTAAAGTAAACAACCTAAGCAATCAATAATGTCAGATAATATTTATTTTTCTGATAAACTAGATTTCCAACCATCTATTTTTCATGTTAATAGATTACATCTACTACATAAAATTTCACAGAAAAAATACGATACCTTAAAAAAAAAAAAAAAAAATCAAAATAACCAACTCGTTCATTTACGCCTAATTAGATAATTTTGTGTAAGTAATGGGGGGGGGGGGTGTAACCTAGTGGCGGCATTTACAGCCAGACCCCTAGAAGAAATACTAGGGACATCTTTGCGGCGTTCGGATTAAAGTGCCACTGAAAACCGGAAGTACACGTGTAAATTTTTCACGATCGCAATACTTTCCTCTACTATATATTTCATACATATGTATGAAAGTAAAATTTAGATCTAACGTTAAAAAGCTTCCATTAAAGACGCCGCGCATGGAAGACATTAGAGTTCTGCCGACAGGGCAAAGTTTATTCCTCCGAGAAGAATCAATGTGGCCCTTTCACTGGTTGTTATATCTGCTGCTTACACTCAAGGCCTTTATGCCCGCCCAACCGGTGTTTGTTTAGGCTCTCTCCCCTCGCTCCTCCTCGGCCCAATTGTTTGTTTTATAAATACACTTTTTACACTCGGCAAACAGGGAATTCGGGGCTGCTTCCAGGAGGGGGTTTTCTCCCAGCTCCGCATAACAAGTCTAGGGTTCCGGAAAAAAGTTTTACTCTGCATTTTCCACTCCGTCTTCCGCTTCCCCGAAGCTCCTTCTACATCTTACCTCTAAAATTACAAGGGTCCCCCACTACAGCTTAAGACGTCTACTAATTAAAACGCTATTTCAAAATCTGTGCAAAAATGCAAGGAAGAGGGGATAAGACACTTTAAAAACTATTAACGCAATTAGAACAATGTTTATTCAATAAAATAGCGGAAGTAGGAGAGATATTTGACAATAAAAAAAAAAAAGCGTATACTAAAATGTGTTTTCATATTAGCATCACAACAAAATGTTTCAGGGAGTCTCCATTTCAAGAACTTAAAAAAAATATATCTGATTTCATTAACATTGGAACAAGTGGATAGATAATCAGCCTTAACCCCTGATAAAATAAAATAATGACACATCAAGCATGAGAAAGAATAAATACAATATAGTCAAAATCTCCTTCATGTCATTATTTTTGAGCATTTCCAATAGATTTTAGGAGCAGATTCAGTTCCATGTCTACATAAAAAACTCTTTCATTTAGCTATAGTATGTATCCTTAAATGGAAAATGAATGTTATTTAAAAATTGAGTTATTAACAACATTGCTGGGTACTCATTGCATTATATGCTTCATGTCTCATTGAATTAATTACAAGGAAAACAAAGGGCCCCTCAGGACATCTCTGGATCTTCTCCTGTACAGAACTCACATAATGGACCTTAAGTAGATGGTAGATGCTAGGATGCTAATCTAGTGATTGTAAGTCCTAGTGATTTGTCATGTGTTTATAGGTTAAACGTACTGTAAAAATTATGTTGTTTTCATAATGAAGGCCTTTTTTTTTCTACTTTTTCTTTAAAAATTTTGGAGTACATGCTTACTGTAAGATACTGCCATTAATCATTCAACATTAATTCAAACAATTGTTAAATAAAGAAGACATATTCTTAACAGCAAATAATCTGTTGCAATTCTATCATTAGTCGTTTTTCAAAGTATAAAATAAATGAAAATTTGCAGTTGAAAAAAAGTAGGACATATATAAAGCAATAATTAAAACAACAATAAAGGACAGCAGTGTAATAATAAAACTTTAATTCCATTCAAACATATCACTTTTTTTTAATGCCATTTAAATTATAAATAATGGTTTAAAACTAATACTATATAATCAAAATGTCAGACTTCAAAAATATAATAAAACATTTACATATTTAAAAATAAAGTCAAAAAATACAATTGATAAATATATCCTAGAAGAAAAGCAAACATCAATTACATATATAAAAAATAAAATATTCTTTATATAAAGTGTTTAATACTTGCAAAAGGTTTAGATAAAAAAAAAAAATATAAACAATAACTTTTGCTGCCAACATCAAAAACACCAGTCTAATACAATTCAAAATGCTAAATGGAATTTGAAGAAATAAAACAATAGCTTATCAAAGTAATATTTGGTTAGCTCTATCACAAGACCAATCACTTTTATCATAAAATAGCAACATGATTAAATAAAAATTATTAATTTCTATTATTTTAATTTCACTTGACCCAACAAACCCGGCACATGCAGAAATATATTTTCTTCTATATTTTTGTCTTACTGAGGACAAAATCAATGCAAAAAAATACTTTTGTGCCATGAACTTTTCAGTAGTTTAGAAGTTTCATTTACTAGTTTAGAAGTTTTCTGAACTAGTAAACAAAATTTATTAATAATTAACTTATTAATATAAAATTTTGAAAATATAATTAATTATAAATAACAAAAAGCAACCCACTTACATTATTTAATGTACAATAATTAAGTGTAAAATGCAACAAGATATGAATCAAATAAAATAATATTTCTTTCATACAGGAAATTCGATTAAATTATACTGTAATAAAAATTGAACATAGACCTCAGGGAAAATATGAGGAATAAAAAATAAAAAAAAGAAAGAAAAATGACATCAAAATTCAGGTTTTTCTAAAAAATAAATAATTTTCATTCATTCATACTGCACTTAACTGTAGTGTAGTCCAATGCACTCAAAATAACTTTACATAAAGATCATAACTTTTAATAGTAGACAAAATATATAAAATGGCACGTATGATAATAGAGGAGGAAAAGATAGGAGAGAAAAGATAGGATGTACAGATGTCAAATAGCAGGGAAATTAGATATAATAAATTTATTTCTTGAGGGTAAGGAGGAAGTCATGTAGTTTCAAATATAAATTATATGATATAATTTTATATAAATTAATACATACTTATGTATATGTATATATGTATACATACCAGTACCTAAATGCATTCATAACCAGATACATATATACCCTACATACATAACCAGAAAAAAAAATTATAAGAAATAAATATTTTTAAATCAATAAGATAACACACCATGGCAATTAAACCAAAAATAAAAATAAACTATTGAAAAGAATAAATTTTGAAAAACCAGGAAGCAAATTTAAGGTCAAAATTTAATAATGTAGCAGTAAAGTGGAGACCTATATTACTATTGCTAGAGTTTGAAGAACAGTAAGAGGTTCCTTAAACTGATAGTTATAGAAAATGAATATTTTGTAAAACTGTAAACATTAAAATATTTATATCATTTTAATTTTAAATCCATTTTTCCACTTTTTTTTTATTTTATTTTTTCCCCCTGCTAGTAATCGTTATAAAATACATAAAATTGTATATATCCTACAAGTTTAATAATTTTCAACAATAAAAACAAAAAATTGCTAGAAACATGATAATTTAAAAAAATTAAATATTAAATGTCTATTTTTATTAATTGTGGTAGTAAAACCAAATGACTTTGAAATCTCAGTATCCAAAATATTTAGACATACCCTTTCAAAAATAAACCATTCAATCCAATTATTGAATGGTTTTGAAAGAGCATGTCCAATTGTTTTGGATATTGAGATTTCGACATCATTCGGTTCCACTGCCACAGTTATAGTTGAAAAGGCACATCTGCTCCATTGCAGTTAAATGAAATCAATGTCTTGATCGATGAGTCAACTCAATGTCTTGCAAATATATGACATAAAGAATGTTCTTCATGTAATGTTTTTACTGAAGAAGAAAAAGATTTTAACAATCTTTTGATAATATGGCCAACCGCCAACAGGAAATGCAAATTTTAAAGTAAAAGAGATAACTTTGTTAAATTACAAATTTAAATAAAACTTAAAATAATAAACTGTTGAAATGTGTAACTACTTTTGTGCTCTTCTGTAAAATTAGGAAAAGTGGACATGGCCCTTTCAAAACTGAAACGTTCAAAGATGAAAGTGATTTAAATCTGAATAAAATTAAAATGAGTGCACTAGTTATTTCACATCACCTTACTTTGAACTAAATGAATTTCATATAATATTGTAACTACAACCACTACTTAAGGGTTTGATTTTGATAATAGCTTAAAAATTACATCGAATTAATTTAGTATAAAGTAATGTGAAATAACTTGTTTTTTTCTAAATTTTAACATAGATTACTTTCAAAATTATGTGCTGATATAAGCGATAAAATAAAGGGTATGCTAATGACAGAAATATATTATATGCAATAAAAATTAAATAATACTAAAAATCAACTTATCATTTATAATTAAGGAATGTTGCATCTATATATTTATTTATTTTTCAGCAACTAAAATGATAATTTTTTAATCCTGAGGATAATAAGAACAATTGAAGCCAAATTTTGCTCGTTTTTGATTCACTATAATCCTTAATTATTCTGGTAATATTTCCTGAGTATTTGTATCAAGAATAAGCTATAAATGTGATGTAAACACTTCAAATATAAAACTCATAAAAAGCTTAATCTGAAACTTCTTTATGCGCTCTGCAAAACTCTAAAAATCTTACTAACAACAATTTATCTCAGCCATAAAGCAACCTTTTAACAGTATCAATGAACTTAAAAATAACTTCACAATGAAAATTAAGAGATATGTCAGAGACATGTAGGAGGACAAATAAGCTCTTTGTTTTTTCATCATGCCAGAAAAACAGAATTATGGAATATTTATATTAATGCACAAGGAGAGATTATAAGAATACAGAATGCAGCAACTAAAGAGGCTTAACACAGTTAAATGTCTTGAATACAATCTTTATATATATAAAAATCTCGTGTCCCGATGTTTGTCCGAGGGAAAATCAGAAACTACTGAACCAATTTTGATGAAATTTGGCTCATTATGTGTAGTTTTGTCCAACTTAATAGATAGAATAGTTTTCACCTTGATTGTTGCCCCCAATATTTCTTATATTGCAAATTAAGTGCTTATTATTCTACAATTGAGTGTGATTTGTAAGTTCTATAAATTTCCAACAGATGGCGGTGTGAGTTGATTTATTGAAACAACCCTTCATTTTCTTACTATATTTAGGGTGGGTAAGCATTCAGTAGCCAAATCCTATTTTTTCCGGCTTGGACTAGAAAAATAGGTGTTTTTCCCAGGGGCAATTATGTGTCCCCTTTTCAGGAGTGGGGAAAAGATCGAATCTATTTGTTTTATATATTTGTTTGTTTTTATAAAGGTTAACCAAAATCATTGTCATGCAGCTATTAGCACTACAATAAATAGTAATAGTGAATTCTAATAATAAAAAAAAGTAAAATTTTATTTCAAAAAATTATAAATTAATGTCTATATAAATAAATCTATCGCATTCATAAAATTGAATTTTAATCTTTCGATAAGAACATGCACCATGGTTTGAGGTTCCTCATGCTCGCTTTTCATAGCCTGTTTAGGTAGAACTTACTGATACGATATTTTGTATCGTCATGTGTTATATTTTGAATTAAATTAATGTGTATTAGGCAAAAAATTAATTTAGTACATTTTTGCTGGCTATTGTGATAGTAATAAACCGTATTCCAATTATATTGTTTATTAGTTCCTTTTACATTTGTGTTATTTATATTTAATCTCGCCTCTTCTGAAATAATCCAGTAAATGCTAAATGAATGGCTCATTAATACTTAATATAGTCAAATGTGAGATGTAAAAAATAAAAACTTTAACCCTTCTAAATTCTTTAAAAAACAATTTTAAATTTGGCGTAAAGTTATATTTTAAATCCCGTTGGTTTTTAGATTAGCTGAAATGTTTTTATCTTTATTAGTAAATTTTGATTTGTCTGTATTAAAAAGAATAGAATATAATTAATTCAACGCATTATACCTACTGAGCCACAGCAACGCATGGTCTGCTAGTGTTAAAATAATAAAATCAACTCTATGCACTAGGGTAGGGTAGGTAATACTCCAAATAACAAAAAGTTTGATTTGATAAAAATCATCATCAAAAAGCTCACATTTACAACACTCTATTAAGACCTGCTGTTATGTATGGAGGTAAAAAATGGAATAAGACTAAAAGCAAAAGGCTTGACAGAGTAAAATGGAGGATGCTTTTAGAAAAATTAGTTGGTTTGCAAGATAAGGGAAAATAATGAAGAGTCAAAATAATAATAAAATGACTTAACAACAATATTCTCCTATAAAACATGATAAGAATAAGTAAGCTGAAGTGGTTTAGGCTTGTGAGCCGAATGACTGATTATAGGTAGAGAGGTTCTACGATAGAAAAATGATAGCCACTAAAGGAAAGGGATGACAAAGAGCATGATGGAAGAAAATGGAAGAGAATATGCAATATCCATGGAGGACAGAGTAATAAAGCAGAAGATGTTAAGGTAGGCCATTTGTAGTGCCACAGAAGTTTTTTCATTTATATTTCCTTCAATTAACAAAAAATCAATTGAACATTTTTATACTTACATTTAAAAAAAAAAATATCTAGATCTTAGATAATAACCTGCAACAATATTTTCCTTTATTGATGTTATTCAGATTCTAATAAAAGAGGAAACCACTTCACTTGGTCCTGATGCCAATAGGTGAAGTAAAACAAATTAACATTCAGCATATAGTATTCAATATTCAGCAATATATATGAATAAATAGGATAAGACCATTAAATAAATCTATCTGAAGTTGTGCGAATAATATTTTGTGCTATATCTCTCCCTGATTGGGAAGGATTTTGGTTTTTGACAACCCTAATATTTGTTTAAATAAACATTTTATGGTTTAGTATGCAGAGGGATTCTTTATTTGGACTCTTTGTTCAAAACAATTTTTGAGAGCTCAGAGTTATTTTAAAGAAAACCGAAAATACCTACATAAAATGAAGATTAACAATTATCAAATAAAAAATAATTAATAATAAAAACGTATTTATGATTAAATGATCAGTTTAAGCAGGAACGTAAAAAGCTAATAGATGGAAAAAAAGAAAGAAAAGGGTGGTGCTTTATTAAGGAATTAGACTTGATTATGATTTGAAGATCTGATGTTCCTACTTCCAAAAACTATAATAGCCTGTTGGTAGCAGGAACTGGCACATTCTCTTTTTTTCAAAATTTATGGTCCAGCCATTTCCAGAAATTTTTTTAAGTCAACTGGATTCATACGAACACAATTTCAGAATCACATTTCATCCTCCAATCACAACGTGTCAATAAGATTTTGCCCAAACTTAATTCGATCCTTGAATATTCCACGAATCCACCGTGATACCTTTTTGTTAGCCCTTTTTTAACTCTGTAGAGCTAAAGAATTTTACCATGTTTGATGGGTACCATGATTTCCAGAGAGAAGCCCAAAGAATACTGAATAACAAGGGGATGTAAGGGATCCAAGTTTATAATATTATTGATCCCAATTTATAATATGATAGGAATAGTTTTAGTTTTAGGATTGTTTTCTAAAAATTAACAACAATTAAAATTTCCATAATTATTTTTAAGGAAAATTAAAGTTACATACATAGAAGTAAAACCGAAATTGTCTTCTAGAGTATTTAACACATACATTTAAGTCAGAACCATAAATCTCTGAAGGAATAAAGTAAAACTGGAATGTATTAATACCTTCTGATTTGCCAATGTCATGGCATATAATTGAGATAAATCATCACATATTTCTAAGCAAATCTTATTTAATTTTCTGATGAAACCGCTATTTTGAGACAGGACTAATTTATAACATTATAAATTTCAAAAATGGACATACATAGACATCATTCGAGCCAAAGGGTTAAAAAGTGAATAATAGTCTTACAAAAACCAATTCAAAATCTTTTTAAAATCATTAAGACTACTTACAGCCTTTATAAAATAAAATATAAAGTTAGAAATGGTAGTATGAAATAGGCTTAAACAGGCAAAGATAAAGCCTCCTAGATCTGGTAGAATCATATTACCTTTCCACTAATCAAGTGAACTCTTAAGAATACCAAAGAGGTTCATACAGTTACCCTTTCAATGTAAAGGGTTCGCTGATATTAAGGAAAGAAACAGTTAATTAAAGCAGCACTGACATCAAATATCAGAATTTTTTCCTCCATCAGCTAATGTGGTCATCTTTCGTAAATAAACTTGTTGTGCATTTGTTTAAAATAAATATTATAATCACTAAATCTGAACTGAAAAAGTAAATAGCATTAAAAACTAGACATCACTTAGGAGAAAAATAAAGAATTATGCTTACAATCAAATACTTCTACTTCTACTTATTTTTCTAAACACTAAAGAGAAGTAATGCTAATAACATATATAATAAATGTAGTTTATTCATTTAAAAATATAACTAAAAGTGCTTTCACAGGTAAAATAGAGAAAACACATATAACGTGGCAGATGACTATTTCTGTGCTACTAAAAAAGACAAAATGAAGCAGCTGATGGAAGGTATAATAATAAATAAAATTATAACAAAGGTTTCAATAGGACTAAGTATTATGTTTTGCGCTTTTTTTCTTCCAACTAACTTCCAAATACATTGAACAGCATCTGATCAAATACATACCAAGAGCCCAAAATATAGCAAGATAGCCTGCACTACCCTGAAGTCATATCAAAGTAGTCTTAATTATAACATAAATCTGTGCATCAGTAATAACAATCACCAGATTTGAGACCAACAATTTAATGTAATGTCGGTAATATTGATTTCATTTTTAAATATGGCATATTTTAAGTGGAAACAATCATTTTCCAAATATGCTTTCTAATGATTTACATAAATCATATCATTATTCCTTCTCCTTAAGCATTAGGATTCGCTGTCATTAATTTAATATCAGCTTCCATCATATCTTTCACAAGTTCCTGAAAATAACAGCAGAATTATACTCTATAAAATTTAATAAAATAATTTATTAGCAATAACAACTAAAAAATATAATAGTATAAATAGTAATAGTAAAAAACTTGACAAATATACTTGAGTAAATAGTTTCAAAACAAAATGAAAATAGTAAGATTTAAATTAGGGTGATTTATAATAAGTCATTATATTCTAAATAACTTTTTGGTAAGCAACCATCACACCAACTTCTTCCTTAGTTACGTTATAATTTCTTAATTTTTGGCAAGACAAATAAGAGGTATCACTAAGTGGAAGAACAATTGGTCATTCAAATTATTTCTCATGATCATATTAATGAAAACAAAAAAATATTCACAATTTTGCATCACCATTGACAGCTCTATAACTTTCTGAACTTATTTCATGGTTTTAAATAAAACCTAATTCACAATTTTATATGAAACCTAATTACAACAATAAATTTAAATTAATAAAATCAGATTTCCTCAAAAAAAAAAATCATAATTTTATTATAAGTCATAATTTTATTATAAGTCATAATTTTATTATAAGTTTTTTATTTTGTATATTATTTATTATAAGTAATTTTATTTTGTCAAAAATCAAAACAATAATTTTAAATTAATAACATAAGATTTCCTCCAAAATCAAAACCTAAATAAAAAGCTGATACTTTTTAACTTTACCGAAAGAGGATTGTGAAAACATTTCCTGAAAAGACTTTTTATGAAATCAATGGTACGCATATACATACAAAATGAATAATAATGATTAATGATGCGTGAATCTATCTTTTGTTTCCAATCAGGTCAAGGAAGCACCATTAGTTTTGGTTGTGATGTCTCAATATTTCTCTCAGAAAATAACTTAAAATGAGAAAAAATAGATATACCAAATGTAATCTTGCACAAATATATATATTCATATTTTTTATATGTAACACATTACCTGGAAATTCAACCTTGGCTTCCAGCCTAAAACATCTCTCACTTTGGTTGCGTCACCTAATAATGATTCCTGAAATTATTAAAATAATACAAATGTGATAATGTAGTTTTTCATCAAAAGTTTACAAAAATATATCCATAATAATAAAATGACAATTGTATGGTAAAAAGAAATGAACTAATTCATAATCATACCACTTCAGTTGGGCGGAAATATTTAGGGTTGACTTTCACCCTGATAATGCCAGATTCTTTTTCCTTTCCAACTTCATTCAAACCACTTCCTTCCCAAATTATATCAACTCCAATATGCCGAAATGATTCCTCAACAAATTCACGAACACTATGAGCTTCCCCAGTTGCAACAACAAAATCATCTGGTTTTTCATGCTGCAGCATTAACCACATAGCCTGAAATTTAATTAAAATCTGGAATTGAAGATATTGATGCTCATAGTTCTAAAATAAAACCAATCTTACCTCAACATAATCTTTAGCATGACCCCAATCTCTTTTTGAATCCAAATTTCCCAGTTCAAAATAATCAAGCAATCCCAATGATATTTTTGCAACTGATCGGGTAATCTTTCTTGTCACAAAGTTTTCTCCTCTTCTTGGACTTTCATGATTAAAAAGTATACCATTGCAGGCAAACATGCCATATGCTTCCCTGTAGTTAATTACTACCCAGAACGCATAAAGCTTAGCACAAGCTAGAAAATCATAATATTTTTAGGTTCACGATAATACAAATCTCTATAAAAATTATAAGAACTTAGATATATAAAGCAAAACATTATCCCACACATATTAAAAAAAATAATCACCACTTAAGTGTCATTAGTTTCAATTAAAATTAAGGTAATACTACTGCTGCTATGTTACTCCTGGGCTTGGCTAATATGGCACTGATTAGTGGCCCCATCTCAACCCTCTAGAGGTAGCGGGAGTCAGAATCAGGGATCTCATAAATCTAATCAAGGCTCTTTTTAACTGAAAAGGAAGCCATGGGAGTTTGCTTAAAGTACAATCGAAATGGGTCAGGCCCAAAAGTTACATAGCTGAAACACTTATGAAAACTAATTATAAAAAAATCTGATTTTATGGAAAATTGTTTAATAATACTTGAGCTTAATTTAAATGTTTATGACACGATATATTACCATATGGTGACCTCGGATAAAAAGGTGTGGTCTCCTTTTGTGGTATTTCTTGAACTTTGCCATATAATTCTGAAGTTGAAGCTTGATAAAATTTCACTTTTTTCTCCATACCACACGTTTTTATTGCATCTAAAAGTCTTAATGTTCCAACACCATCTACTTCTGCTGTATACTCACTCAAATCAAATGAGACCTAAAAAGCTCATAATTATTATTACCTACATAGCAATAATAAAATTCTATACACGAAAAAGTAAAATTCTTGATTTTTTCATTCCCAAATGTTACTTGATTGCAACAATTAGGAGATATGTATCTATAAAATAACAAGCATGCCATGCGTCAGTATTTATTCCAAACATATTTATTAAAAATATTTAACCCTTACAATAAATAACACAATTATTATTAGTTACATTGTAATGCAGTTAAACGCAACACAATATAAATACAGCAATATGAAAATTAAATCTGAGAAAATATAATTAAATGTTTAGCACTTCTGGAATTAAAAAAAAAATAAGCCAAATATGATATGATCATGATCACCTAATAGCTAATAGTAAGAAAAATTGTCAAAACTCATGACACAATATTTAATACTGAAGTACTAACTCACTTTAACATGAGTTTGGGCAGCTAAATTGTATATCTCGGCTGGTTTTACTTCACTAATTATTTTTACTAAACTACTACTATCAGTCATATCTCCATAGTGCAATTTTATCTGACCACCATGATGAGCAGCTGGTTTAGAATATAAATGTTCAAGTCTTCCAGTGTTGAAGGAACTAGAGCGACGAATAATCCCATGGACAAAATACCCTTTGCTTATCAGAAACTCAGCTAAATAAGAACCATCCTGAAACATCACAAAAAATCACTGATAAATTTCAAATTGTATAAAAAATAACAATAATAATCCCCTTCTTTACCTGGCCAGTAATACCAGTTATTAGTGCTATTTTCCTCTGATTGGCTGGTTCACCACTATCCATTGTAACACATTCAGTAAAATGAGAAATTCAATCTTTAGCATGTGGCACAAGTAGTCCTGCCACAGTGTAATGAAGTCCAAAACAGTGTTGATAAGATAAAACACCAGTTAACAAAAGAAACCTCCTTCAAATGCTTAACCTTCCTCACACACCCTCCCTCCAAGTAACATGAATGTTATTTAGTTATTCAAATCATTCTGTTTGAATTCACAATATACTGAGAAACGCAAATTAATACCATATTAGACCAGTACAATGTCTGCTAAATACACTACTTCCTATACCAAACAGGTTTGTGTGGAATTGTTTACTTTGTATTCATACCCCCTGACTATGACAGTTTATGAATGACATGAATATGGAAATAAAAAATAGTCAGTAAAATTAACTTATTGTGACGGATGGTTTCTTAAAATATATGTTTGTATTATAATAAATATTAGCCTTTTTTTTAGATTAATCGTACTCAAGATAAAGTTAACATATATTTGTATAGAGTAGAATATCTGGAAAAGATGTTAAGAAATAGGGAAATGTCAATGGAACAAAGGTGAGTTGCTTTACATTAATACTTGTTTATTTAAAATAATTGTTACTCATGCAAACTTATGTTAAATGTTTTGGCTATAGATCAAAACTAGAAGAGGAACTTGCAGAAATCAAGAAACAACTCTTAGATAGTGAAAATGATTTGAAACATTGTTATGGTGAAAACAGAAAAACATTTATGCTTGTTGTTATTTTTATGTTTTTTAGTTTTCTTTTTTATGTTGTATATATAATGATTGTTGGACCTAAATAATTTTTTTATATATTTTTATATTTTCTAAGTATTTTTTATAAATTATTTTATTATATTTTTATATTAATATATTTTTGTATTAATATCTAATATCCATATTAAAATAAAGATATTTATGGAGCAGAGTATAATACTTCATCTCACCACAATGGTTTATTTTGTTTACTTTTTCTTTTATAATAATAAGATAAACAACTATTGGTATTTTATGTAATATTGCAAGCAGTAATAGCATATTTTATTTAATTATTTAAACTTCTTTCTTCTTTCTCTTCTGCCCATTTGTCTCTCAGTGTGGGGGTGTCTCTAGCCAATGGCGCCAGACATCTCGGTCCTGTGCCATGATCCTCATTTCGGCAGCCGTCCTCTGTCTACATCTCCCAATGTCCTCTATATGGCTCAATTAGGACTTCCAGGGTCTACCTCTGGGCCTCCTTCCCAACGGTTTCACCATCATTTTTTTAATCTTATGTTGTTGCATGGCATAATAATAAGATTAACAACCGCAGTCATGTCCAAACCACTTGAGCTGGTGGTTCTCAATTGTTTTCTGGAGAGGGCATATCTTTAGTTCCTCCCTAATTCCCTCGTTTCTGATAAGTTCTCTTCTTGTTTACCTAATTTCAATTCATGAAATTAGAAACCTAATTTCAATTCATGAAATTAGAAACCTAATTTCAGCTGCTGTAACTCGGCTTTGCAGTCTCTCAGTCAGGACCCAACTTTCCGCTTCATAAAGAAGGACTAGGACTAATAAAGGTGTAGCTTCGTTTCTTGACTCACTTCTCTGTTTCCAGTGATTGGATCTGGTAGTAGACCGAGTTCGCCTTAGAGATCCTGTTCGTTTTTCCGAGTCCACTTTCCTTGATCTGTTTATCACAGTACCTAGATATGTGAAGTCTGGCACCACTCCTATTTCCTGATCGTTACAAAAGATTCTGCAATTCACTTGGGATTTCCCAACTTGCAGGATCTCACTTTCAGCTAAGTTTATGGGCACACCCTTCCATTTCAGCTCCTTAAACCACTCAGTCACTGATTGTTGGATTCTCTCAGGGGTGTCTGCAATAAGCACAATGTCGTTAGCAAAAAGGAGGAACTGGACTACGATAGGGAGTAAATTCCATTGCCCAATATGTGTTCAGGAAGTGCGTCGTTTGCAGCAAGTGGCAATTTCATCCATGTAGATGACGAAGAAAAGTGGGCTTAGTGAGTCTCCCGCTTGACTCCCAATTCCATCTTAAACTCTTTAGATTCTTTAAACTAGATTTACTCAATTATAGAAAAATAATGAACTATTGTTAATTAGCAATACCAGTTGTCCAAAGTAAATAACAGATTTTCTATGTGGAAATGACAGCTGAAAGTAAGCTGTAACTTGGATAAAATATTGATCTTAAAGCTCAATATCAGACATCCAGATGATCTGCAATAGAGAGATAATCTGAAGTTGTGCAGAATTCACATATTTGCGAAAGTATTCTGCAATACCCACAAAAAGCTAATAGAATATATGTTAGCCCAATCTAAGAGCTCTATTTACTGGGTAATGTCTCATGGGTAAGCCAAGAAGAAGATGGGAGGATTATCTTAATGGGTTTGAGTTTAGAAGGGGGCTGGCTGCTGCAGTAATCGATGCTATCAGCATGAAAAGGTTTTGCTTAGCCTTTATTCATTGTAAGCCCTGTTTGATACCAGTTCTATAATTAAATATGCAATATTATTCCCAATCGGAGGGAGCAAAACTATTTTATCTTCAGATCACATTCAATTTTTGGAATTGAATAGGATCTAAAGAGGTGTGAATATTTGAACCAGTCTTTATTTGTATACTTCAAGGATCTAGGTGTCATTGCCCTCTTCAGCACTCTCTAGCAGCAGTTGGAATCCATTTCTTATTGAATCCTCGGAATAAATCTTGGTCTTCCTATTCTTTTTTAAACAGTTTGGAACATATTTCGAGACAGGGATGGTCTCCCTCCTCCCAAAGTTTGTAAAATTATTGGAATAAATTTACTAATTTAATTTTTACAAATGTTCTAGTATAGTAGTATTTGTAAGGCAGTGCAGGTCTTGGCAGGAGGAATTCCTCTTGCCTCCTCCAAAGAGAAGACTGCTACAGGCCCATCTTTAAAAGAGAGGGCTTAGAGGATCATTAAATGGAAAGAAATGATCCATGTTTGTCACTTCACATTTTTGTCATCACACCTATGTACCTTGTACTTTTCGATCATTAAAGATACCAAAAGTATTAGAGAAACCCATTTGTTACCTTATGATAATTCAAGTCTAGTTTACTAAAATAATTGACATCACAAAGGACTAAATTAAAAGGAGCTTAAAGCCCATGGATGAGTTCAGGCCAGCTCACAAGCTGAAATCGAGTAGTCCCGCTCCTTCTCTTGGGATATCAGACACGAATGCAAGATTCGTTTAAAGATCGACCGATTTTTAGCCGAAACTTCGTTCAGTCACACGATATCTATTTCGGACGATAATAAATCAAATTATTTATTTAAATTTAATAAGTGAATACATTTTCATAAAAATTAAGTAAATAAAAGTGGAATCATTAATTATAAAAACGTGAAATTCAATTAGTTTGCCAATGTATTTAACGTTAACTACATTTTTATTAAAAACAGTCTGCTTGTGATTATTAATAAATATTTTAAGATTTGAACTTGTTTAGTTTCTAGAATATGTTTTTTACTGTCGCATGTGTTTTATCATTTAAAGTGAAAAAATAAAACATATTCTAAACGACCGTTGGTAACATTGAACAGACCGTGCTTGCCCCAACACCGGTCAAAAGACAAACTTAGTGTAGGTTTCACTAAATTAATGTTTTAAAGAAATATTCATCATGAAACTAGTGAAGTAAGCAAGCTTTTCAGTTTTCTCCCCATAAATTTTGAATAATGTTATCTTAGATACCTCTATTTTATGGATTATCTGTGACTTGATGATAAAAAAATAATAATTTTTGCAGGTTTTTGATGAAACTAAGCCATGAAACAGTTACTATAGAATTGAAAAATGGTACCCAGGTTCATGGTACCATAACAGGTATGGTTAAATTATTAATTTTGTATAAAAGTTTTGTAGGATTTTTCCTATATATGCTGATTCAATGCTGCTGATTTTCCTATATATTTCATATACATGTCTGGGTTCATATACTGCATCAATTTTTTTTTCTTTTTGCTTAGCTAGAGTGCTTTTAAAATTGACTTAAATTTTTGGTTTTGTACTTTTTTGTTTTCTAATAAATCTGTTAATAGTGTTTCTGGTTAAATATTTACTCGCCATCAATATAATGCAGTGTATTATCAATTATCAGTTTAGTTGTGTATTTATCAATATCCCTCAAAATATTTTGTGATGAAGTGAATAGAAGTAAGATGAGATAAAAAATTAATATAAATTGTAAGTAAATTATGTAGAATTTACAAATATAATTTCTTTAGGAATGTGAAAATACAAACAATTATCTTTTTATGTTAACCCTCGTATTATTTTGTTTGTGTATATACAATGTACATATATTATAGAACATCAATACTTGAATGGATTAATACCCTTACATATACTCTTGAACATCAATATCTTTTTAGATATACCCTTATATTTGTTTGCCCAAATGTAATGAACAGGTAGAGATAGAATGACCTCATCACTGGCATTATCACCAGTGAAATAGTCTTTAGAAAATATAACTCTTTCAATATAAATTCTGTATTCTTAAATGTTTTGTTCATATTAATTTATTAATACCCCCCCCCCCAAATAATGGTCATCAGCAATGGAATTTAACCAAGAGTATTCGGATTCATTCCTTGCGGATTCGTTATAAAAATAAATTTTTATGTCCTCTGAAAAGTTGGTTTTAGATGGTTTCACTTTTATTTAGATAATTTAATGCTCTCTCTTCTTTATTTTTTCCTATGTGCTAAAATTTAATAATTAAGTTTTTTGAAAATATTTTTCTTGTTGCAGGTGTTGATGTAGCTATGAACACACATTTAAAAGCTGTGAAAATGACAATTAAAAATAGAGACCCTGTACAATTAGACACATTGAGTATTAGAGGGAATAATATCCGTTATTACATTTTACCTGATTCACTACCACTAGAAACGTTGTTGATAGATGACACACCTAAAGCCAAAGCTAAGAAGAAGGACTCGTCTCGAGGTATTAATTTTTATTTTTTTCAGGGCTTGAGAAAACAAATCATATCAGTTTGTTGCAAAAAGTCACCTAATACACTTTTTGATGGACCCAATATTTTAAGGATATATTTTAGAATTTTGATCTATATTTCATATTGAGGTTCAATAAGTTTTCCATTTTAAGATTTCACAGATGATTTTATTTACTGATGTGTTTGTGACATAATGAATTTTTCATTACATAATATACGTACATATATTTGTTCAAAAAGTTTCGCAGGCTATATTTGTATGATTGGCAAAATATTTTGTAGTTGTGTTGGAAAGGATGTCGAGAAGGTATCTAAAAATTTTATTAGATACCTGGTCCAAAATAAGAAAAGCAATCTGAAGAAAATGCCCTTATTCATGTTAAAACAATTCATGATTTTAGAATCACAATCACGCACAAGCTAATACTTCATTGCTTGTCTATGAATTTTTGACAAAAAACTTCACTATAGTCTTGCCCATGCTTCCATATTCACTAAACTTGACCAGATGTGTTTTTTTTTCTATTTTGAAATAATAAAAAAAATCATAAAGCTGTCATTTGGTTACCATAAATAAGATTAAAAGTGAATCGCTCAAAGAGTTCATGGCCAAACCAAATAAATATTTCCATAAGTGTTATGGAATTGGAAGAAGTGCTGTCACAGTGCATAAATAACCATGCTACTTGTTAACGGAATAATATTAATTAACAAATAAAATTAAAAAAAAATTAAAATTTCCATTATTTTGTTTACACTCCTCGTATACAATATTAAAATGAACCAAGTAACTTGCAAATACGCTTAAACCATTTATTATAGTAAGAAATTAAAATATTAAACTGTCAGGCTTCAACTTTTACACATTCAGATTAACTATTTAAAGTTTTTGAAAATAAAAGGTTAATTTAATAAAAAAGAAGCCAAACAAACCAAATCCAGTTATTGATTAAACTATTTTTTAAATTTCATGAAATGGCATGCTTCCATTGACCTGTTTGAATGCATATTAGGAATTTTAAAGGAAGTTTAAATTAATGCTGATAAAAGGGAGTAAATAACTTATTCATTTTGAGAACTGTATTTGATCCCTTCTTTCCTCATTTTATGTCTATTTTTACTATCCATAATTTAGGTATAACATTTTAATAAATTTTATAATATATAATTTTATTAGTCTCTTAATTATACATGAGTGTTTACATTCTAATGAACAAATTAAAAACATTAAGTGTTAATGTTTGTATTTTTAGGTGGAGCACCACGAGGAAGAGGTAGAGGTCGTGGAGGAAGGGGGCGAGGGAGGGGAAGAGGCAGGGCACGACGCTGATAAAAAAAGATACTTTTTTCCATTTTTGTATCTCAGTTTTGTGAATCTTTTTTCTTTTTTTTATTGTGAATGTGTGAACTATTTTAGAACTTTTGTTCATCTACGTGTAACTCTGTAAATGTAAATATACATTACATAAACAAATTTATTCAATTTTAGAAATAAAGTTCTGAATGATACCTTACCATATCACATGCATTTGATATTATAAACAATAAAGAAAAGTAATTTGGATCTTCGTCTCTACCTACTGTATATTATATTTTGTACATGACAAATGTTTCGACCTCCAGGGCCGTCTTCATTGTCTAAAAATTACATAAATTAATGTTTGAATTAATCAACTTTTTAAAAATTATATATAATAAGGAGATATTACTTCTTAAATTACTGCCTCACACTATCATAAGGTACTGCCTTAAAAAAATAAGTAATAATAAACAATATCAGTGGCCAAAATTTGTTTCTACTTTCTCTTAGTTGGTCATCTGCTATTTATGATCTTTTGACTTTTCATTTAATCTTTTCGTGCCTGCATTCTCGGGAGCTTACCATCACTCACAACCCGCCTGTTCGCAACCAACTGTCTCCTCAATACCAATTAATTTACTCTTCTT
Organism: Aelia acuminata; assembly: GCA_911387785.2. NCBI lineage: Eukaryota > Metazoa > Arthropoda > Insecta > Hemiptera > Pentatomidae > Aelia > Aelia acuminata. The sequence goes on from OU426978.1 coordinate 180,194,190, forward strand.
GTCATTTCATGCTGTTTTTCATCCAAGGTTTTTTTCTTGTGTTCAAACATTGTTTAATTAAATTTTTTGTTAACATGGTACATTTTCTTATGTATATCTTTAAAATTGAGATTACATACATTATTTATTTTTTTTACTAGCTAGTTTAAAATAACCTTTCCTCAATGCCATTTTGCAAACAAAAGAGGGATCACGAAAATGGAAAAACAAAGGAATAGGATGTGTAGAATACCGATAAGAAATTTGAAGGGCTTAAAAAACAAAAACCAGATAGGCGAGGGTCACTTATATATGTATATAATTATCTGTTTTAATTGCAATTTCATGAAGACTAAATAAAAATCACATCCTTGGGAGTAAAAAATCCTTAGCTATGCCGTCCCTCGGATAGGACGTAAAATGGAGGTCCCGAGCCTGTAAGATGTCAGGTACTCGTTAAAGATCCCTATCCTAATTATACCTGGATAGGCAAAATTTAGGACTCCCACTGTAGCATCGTCCGATTAGCCTTAGTAGCATAAAAATGGACGTTAAACAAACAAACAAACAAACAAATCACATCCTGAATGGGCGTAGTTACATACTAAATGGGAATCAGTCCCCAAATAGCTTTTATTGGCGGCAAGCAGTTGGATATTTAAGGACAAGTGGCCCGATATTTACTGTTGGCGGGCAGCAGAAGGTTAAATGTTTCATTGATACATTATTAGTATTACTATTTAATGCTGATAATTTTTCATTTTCACTTACCTGTAAATAAAATAAAATGCCATAGTAAGGGAAATCATTTTGATTGTGAAAAATCTTGATACATTAATATTTCTAAAAATTGTGATATGTTCAATAATTTGTTGCTGTAATTGCTGAGGCAACTGACTGATGAGCTATATATGAACCAGATATTTGTTCACAAATATCTGGTTAATTGAGAACACTTTTGTATATTCTGTTTCTTATGTATATTCTGTTTCTTGTAAAAATTTACATAGAAATTGTCATCATCCATACATGCATCAAAACATATCACTTTGCTTGATGGAAATCTATAGCTACATTTCATTTTGATAATTATTATTAAGAAGTATTCTACAAAACCACCAATTATTTGTTATAGAAAACAGTAAACATTGATGTTTTTTTATTCATATCAGTTATTTACATCTGAAAATGAAGACGCTAAAGCTAGCTTGTCTTGAATTTGAAATAAAATGAAATTATTAATGTATAAGGTTATTTAACCTTTTAGCTACAACCAAGGGGGTGGGGATGAAGCCGGGTGGGGGGAGGGGCTTTTCAAGGCAACTTACCACCCTTTTACGCAGTATTTGGGGCTGCCCTGCCATGAAATTCAGGCACAACTTTTGAATTAAGCTTGCTCAAAATGAATTTTAAAAAATGACCCAACAGGTCCTTGCAGATGAGGTTGGGCCACAGTGAACCGCTTTTCCTGTTACGAGGTAAGGTGAGGTAAGATATACAGCCACTGCGGTGTGGCTAATAGACAAGTACCAAACTTGGAGTTATATTCACACGCTTTTTCTTTTTATTCAATAATAATTTTGGTTTATTATACATTCTGCAGCTAAGTGTTTATTATTTTTCCTTTACTTTATTCTCTTTTACAATGAATTATGAATATTACCATATTGAATAATTAATAGTAATATTAAAATAGTTTTGGGTAATTAATATACTCAGTATTTCTATTGTTTGTACTTCTTTATTAAGTAAGTTGATCTTTGAAAATATGAATTTTTATTTGTTACTTGGATAAAAATGAGAGTATTTTAGTAAACAGTTTGGCTGATATGCCAATTTTATTAAATAGCATATTTATGATGCCAGTTTCTGTAGTTCTTCACTATTTGGCTCTTTATTCTTTTCTTCTGGGACTTCTGAAACACAAGAACAGGTATATAATTACCATCTTTTAGTTAAATAATTTATTTAATAGGTATTTAATAACAAAATATTAATTAAACCTCCTCCTTTGAAGACCGCAGCTGACTCGATCGTTTCAGAAATCAGTCCAGTGCACTTTTTTTAAATTTTGTAAAATACCAAAAAACTTACCACATTCAATATTACTATTAATTTTTGGCTAGGAAAAATTTAACAGTGTTTTTTCTATCTCTTTAACACACAAAATGCTTGTATTTAATGTTATTATTTCAAAACATTGCCATCTCCGATCTGCACCATTTTCAATTAGGCTCATATATCTTACCTAAAAGGCTAAAGAAAGTAGCTACTAGCATTCTGAAAATTGTTAATTCTGCATGTGTTATTGTACTTCCGAATGAAATCGGAAATATTAAAAAAGTAATGAATTTTGAGCATAATCATGGCTCAAAGGGGAAATACTATTGTCGATAAAAATTAGAAAAACTAAAAATTGAGGGGTTTCCCGAGCCAGGGGAGAGGGTGGGGGATTACTTTTGGGGGTTTGTTTATGTGATGGCGGGTAGAGGTTCAGGGTGAGCCTTTCCTAGCCCAACCACCTCACCATAGGCTGGTGAAAATTTAAAGTTAAAGAAAATAAATAAACATAAATAAACTTCAAAGTAATGCCGGATGGCTATATTTTGAACCTTGCTATGTACAATTATGACAAAAAATGGAAACATAAAACAAAATAAAGCTCATGAGCTAATACAAACAAAATTAGGAAAAATAGTAATTGAAAGAAATTTCTATAAACAGCCTTATACTAAAATTAACATTAATTAATTAGAGAAGATATCTTTAAATTTGCCTAAATATTTAGATAAAATTGCATGTGCACTAACATTAATATGAATTGTTCATTGGCTGATGAAAATATTTTAATGTCAATATTAAAGTCTTTTACCTTAACAATTTATTAATCAGAGTCCTTCGACATCAATGAGCCACTGTGGCTAATTACACCTCACCCAGACTGGTCCGAGGTCACTATCTGTTCGCTCAATGTGAATAATTGTTCACCGTGAGTAATAAAAGTTGTTACCTGCTGACAACTTTGGGAATAAGCAATCCAAAACCTGCTTAGGCTGCTGGGCCATAGATGCTTGTCCTCTTGAGAATTAATGTGCCTTGAGGCCTCGATGTTGAAACTGATTCAAAACAATCTCCTCGGACAACACTCACACCGCCTGTGTGTAATTTTAATTTAATAATTCTTTTGTTTTTCAATTTAAACATATGATTGAACGAGGGGAGCCGAGGGCTGCCGAAGCGGCCCGAAGTCTTCCGAAGTGACCCGAAGCCTTCGTAGTGCTTCCGAAGCTGACTTCGCACCACACTCGAATTCAATGCCACTTAACTTAGTATTACTAGTTAATACAAATTAAAATAATTAAAGTTAATTGAGATAAATTAAAAAATAATTTAAAGTGTGTTGGCCACAACAGTTTACTTTTTTTTTTTAATATGCTATGGTTTCTGCAGAAAGAAATTAAACGAGTAGAATTCTTAATAAAAGAAATAAAAAACAATTGTTTCCCAAGATTTAAACAAATATAATCTGATAAAATGTAAATGAAATTTATTTTCCATTGTATGGAATACTTTCCATAAAAGTATTGTGTAAATTAAATAATAAAAATTGGTTTGTTTTTGTAAAAATCATTTTAAGATAATGCTAAGAATGGAGATAATACAAAATTATCTACTTAATTTAAAAAACATCAATGAGAGAATCAAAAAAAATCATAATTTCTTTACCTTTATGTACTAATCCATCCTTTTCTGGTCCTGTTTCCAACTTAGACTGAAGGAATATATAAATAAGAGTAAAAGCTAAAGCACTGATACCGAACATTAAAAGTGTCTTTGAACTTCCAACTTTCTTGAACATATACCCACCAATTAAGCTTCCAATAGAGATGCCTAAAATAAATAATTGGTTATGTAAATTAATATGTTCTACGTTATGTTAGTTAAGCAACTACTAATAGAAGTTAATGACATGAGGGACGTAGCACTTTTAGACTAAAATAATGGAAATTTGAATTTGGTCATCATCCTCTCCTTAATAATCTGCTCATCGCTTACTGCCACCCCTTTTGAACTAATTCCTTAAAGATATTGAAATTTCATTATGAAAAATAATATGAGCCAAAAATTTATTTCAGAATGCATAAAGCAGTTAACTGAATTTAAATTCTGCAGAATCTTATATTTTATGCCATATAGATGATTTAAGGGTATAGTTGTACGTTTAAATTTTAAAACTTCTTCACCTCTATTATTCCCTCTACTCCTTTTTATGTCTGCAGTCCATAGGCCGCAACAATTTTATGATGGTTTTAGTATAAATTTAAATATATGATATTGTGCAATGGTAGATCATCAGAAAAAACTATATTGAGGGGATTAATTAGCTGTACGACACATAAGGATATAAACCCAATACAAGTGATTTGATTATTTTTAAATTAAAACAAATTATTTTACCTCCTCCTTCAAACAATGATCCAACTACATTTTGCACTGTTGCTTCTGTACCAGGAGGTGAGATTGAACTGGCATAGGTAACCATAATTGCATAAAACAGACCAAAGGTTACACCATTGAGAACTTCTATTGGAAGAACCCACCATGGGTTAGAGAGAGAGGAATACAGGAAAAATCTTATCGCAATACAGAAAAGAACAATTACCATTGATTTGGGTGGGCCAACCTTTTTTAAAATCCAACCTGAAAAAAATAGAAAATCCATTTACTACTTTATAAATCTTTACTGAAAATACTTTCATAGGATACTAATAAGGTCCATAGTTTAAGTTTCCGGCCTATCCTACTTCCCATCGTTTAAGCAAGTCGGGACCTGCTGGTCCATACCCTTCAAACTTCCCCAGTCCAGTCAGTCTGTGTCCAGCCTTGAAGGGGAGTCCCATTTTTACAATGTTCAAGCTCGAGCACTGTGGGGTTATATTATTTTGTAGATGGTCTTACTCCTTCCTAAATTAAAGAGTGCTTGGGATGTACAGTTTTTCCATAGTGAAAGGATGGGAAAAAATATTTAAGTTAGGGAGAGAAATTTTAGAAGATAATTGTGCACTGGTCGAAGCTGTCACTTCTGAAACAATCCAACTTGAGGAATCTGAATAGCTGTCTGACCGGCAACAGAAAACCAAAGAAATAGTAGCAAGGTTGTGGCTTTCAAAAACAAGTGTTCTAAAGATTCTCAAAGAGCATTTGCATATGAGCAAGTTTAGTGCAAGATGGGTTCCACAAAATCCTCAAGCTACTCAAAAAGAGGAATGAGTTCACTGCTGCAATGAATTTTTATGAGAGTTTAATGCCAACCCAAAACATTTTTTGGAGTCAGTGGTAACTGTGAATAAGACAATGGTTCTATATTATGACCTATTCAGCAAAACGGAGTCCATAGAATGGAGAAGCACCTTCTTCAAAGACAAAAGTCACACAGTCAACAAAAAGATAATGACCTCAATTTTTGTGGCCCTAAAGGAATACTACTGACTTAAGGGAATAGCGACTACTGTGCAGCCCAACTTCACCGGTTGCGATTAAAGAGAAGAGGTGGGGAAAGTTAAGCAGAGGTGTCCCACTCCTTCACAAAACCCCTGTCTCTCCCTACCAATCATCATTCCAAGAAATATCTCATTTACAGCCCAGAATTGGACCATAGCGACTTCTACCTTTTCTCAAATTTAAAATCTGACCTTCTTGGAAGGCAATTTAGCACAGACAAGAGCTCCAAGCAGCGGTGGAAAAACTTTTTTTAAGAAAGAAGAAAATTATTTTTTTCTTGGTACAGTAAGATTACCAAAGAATTGTATTAATTGTGTTTGTTAAACTTAGAGGAGAATTTATTGAAAAAAAATAAGACCCTTTTTTTCTTTCTCCTTTCCTACTACCCCGGGCCAGAAACTTTAGGATCTTACTATGCATGTTTTAGATATTTAAGTTTTGTTAGCTCATTCTACCAAGATGGAGCAACAAACAAAACATGTAAAATACTTACCTGATGCAAATAAGAATGGTATTTCTCCTAAGTAACATTGCGTCGTCAATATTAGTCCTTCCAGAGTGCTCAGACGTGACTTATCAAATCCAGGACTGCTTGAGGCCAAATCTTCAATAAACCTGAGAAACACATTCAAGAAGTGAAATAAATTAAAACTATTGACTACTAACTGGTATAAGTACTTCAGGAAAATTTCTTAGAACAATATTATTTTTAAATTGAAGAAGTTAGTTCTCAGTTAAGTCATACTCTGTAAATTAAAGCTGATACTAGTTTAGAAGCTATCTTTAGCTTGAAGTTGTTAAAACACTTTAAGTCTTATGCTTATATTCCTCCACACTCATGGGTCACTGTCTCTACACCAAAGATCATGAGTTAAAAATTTTGAGCCAAGTAAGTGTGAAAAAGTGCCCTTCCAAAGCCAGATTTGTACTCGGGACTTCGACCACAATAGTCCAAAAGTAGAGCCTTATGTTCTGTGCTACCCGCTCACTATTAGTTAATCGGAAATCTTGGGGGTTAAGTATGATCCAGGTAAAATAATTTCATTGCATGACCTCTGACCAACAAGTAGTTCTTTCTTACAAAGCCAGCAAGACAAGGTATTAGTTAAAGAGCTATTATATCTAAACAAATGTTTGTTGTGTTGACCCAAAACCCAGAACTCTCAGATGCAAAAATCAATTTTTTTGCCTTGGCAGCCCCCTTCGCCCACCAGATTATCCCATTTTTTTTTCTGTTTTGGCCATGAAGAAGCACATTTTTCACAAAAAACTATTGTGTACATTTTTATACTAGAGTAAATCCGGTAACACTTGAGACCAAAACTGACAGTAGATTAAACAGCTTCTGAGATACAGCTTTACATATTCAACAGGCCGTCATTTTGTTTTCTATCGGCTTTATTATGGCAAAGATTTACTACATTATTTATTATTTTGATATGATAATATGAATTTTTATTATTATCAGCCTGTTATTTCTAGGTTATTTTAACTTTTAGGGCTGTGCTAGTTTAGGGGGTAAGGTCTAACATCCTGCGGGGACCAGCCGTACTAGGAAGTATGGGCCGGGATTCGATCCTATAATCTAACTATTACAGCTGTCTTACCACTCTTCTATACCAAGCTCACTTATTGTATGAATAATTGAGTTAAATTACTGTCATTTTATAATTTTATTGGTAAACTAGACATATTACACATTTACATGTATTATATATACATACGTAAATAAGTTTCAGTTTCGGCCCGAAACCAAGTCTATAACCGAAATTCGGTTTCGGTCGGACAATAACTAAAATCAATTAAGAGATTGCTTATAACAAAAGTAAAGACACTTTTTTATTTTATTTACCTTACCAAAACAAAAAGTTCCAAATTATTGCACAATACACTCCTCCAAGAAAACACCAGAACATAAACAGGCAGATGCGAAGATTCGTAAACAATTTTTTTATATCAGCCATAAAGTTTTTGGATTGCTTGGTAAATTTCACCTATAAAGTAATTAAAGCAGATTTCATTTACCACCTAGAGATTTTAGTTAAGTTACTAATGAATTTGGAAGAATTACTTTAATGTTTAAGAAAACTAGTAAATCTAATAGGAGCAGAACTAGAAGCATGTAATAAGATGGAGTAAAATTCTTATTTGGCATCCCTTTGCTGAATTTATCCAGAACTATGCCATTGATGCAAGCAAAAATACCCCAACTAGCTGCTCCCCACATCCTCTGAGCACCATAATTTTGTGGCTTATCACCTGAAATAATTTATTCATAGATTAAATCAGTTACTGATCAGAAACCCAAAATACTTAATACTCGTATGTAAAGGTGGACAAAAAATTATTAGCTCATATAATTAGTAGATGCTCCAGGGTTACCTGTTTTCACCACTTTTTTTTTTTTTTTGTTAGGTCGAGATTTATTCCGTGGGACCTCCACGAAATAAAAGTTAACCATCCCAGGGCGGATTCGAACTGCCACCGTTCGGCTCGAGCGTGTTAAAGCGGGCCGCGCTCCAACACGCTCGGCTATCCCCGGCCCAGTTTTCACCACTTCAACTTCGATTTGGAAAAAAAGGATTCGGTGCGAGTTGAAAATATGAATCTTGCAAAATTCTATATGTTGGGGTCTCAGTTGCATCCATAATACAAATATATAGATAGCAAAGCCTAAGAAGTAAAAAGTCATTGTGAGTGTTTTTAATTGATGATTTTTACCGCTTGTATTCTTCTTAACAGTTGTTAAGGAAGTGACTAATATCTTGATTTTTTGGGGGGGTTTCCTTCAGAATTTATGATATATTTTCCATGTATACTTTATTGATTTCTCAATAAAATTCGACTTTCAGAACCTCAGAATTTAGAGAAACCAAGGGTCTGTGACACTGAAATACCAAACTCTAGCTTAGACCAGTTAAAACTTGGGGGTGGTGGTTACTGGCTTGATTGAAGGGTCATGTCCGATTTTGATTGTTTTTTCTTTGCCTTATTCAGTCGACCATGGAACTATTTTTTTCAGTTTTTAAAATGGAGTTACCAGTTCCAGTGCTCTCCAGGGAGCTATGTTGGTTCATTGAATATTTAGGTAACTAGTACACATTATTTTTTATAGATATCTACAAATGGGTTCTGCTCAATACAGTGTCTGTCAACCCTGTTAAAGATATACCCATACATCCTAACATACGTACAAAAACCGAAATTAATTAACCTGATAAATATTATTGGTGAGAACTCCAACTATAAGCTTAATAAACTATTATTAGATAAAATTGCTTTAAATTACCTAGAAGGACAAAACAAAATGCATCACTAAAGCTCAGGGCTACACTTCCAATGACTCTATAGCAAATGACAAGTACAAAAGCAATCCAAAACGCAGACGTTCCCATTTCCATTTCATCATTAACAGATTTTTTCTTTACCATCTCCATAAATTCTGCATTCTCACAATTAAAATCTATTAAAATAGAGGTCTTGTTTTTACATTCATCTGAACTATAAGTAGAATCATCAAAAACATATGATAATTCGGCCACTAAACAGTTTTCCTGGAAAGCAAAACACTTTTTAAGTGTTTAAGTAATTGACTTAAACTTTCTATTTGGTTCCAGTAATCATGTATATTATATGATGATAAATTTTTAAAAAATATCACATTAACAACAAATGGCAACGACATAATTAATAAATCTTCTTGTCTCTTAATAAATCATTGTCTTACAAAGTTTGTACAATGTAAATAATTTACAATCTGATCATCATTAATTTATCAATTCATCAAATTTGAATTCTTTATAATTTATTTTAAAATGTCAATATACAATTTTGTATGATGTTTCAATTGACCTACCTTCAAATAGTATTGTGGACCCAATTTAATAAGTGTATCATCATCTTCAAACTGATTTTTCCTCCCACTGTACTTATTCCAGTACTTTCCATCAACCTAGATAAAAGCCTAAGGAAGTTATTTAAGAAAAAATTTGGAAAATTGGTAAAATAAAATAGTATGTACCTCTTGACTCTTCATCTTTGAAAGTAAAAAATGATAATCGAAATTTGATTCAACTAAAAGTTTTAACATTTATATTATGCTAATTACTTATTTGATAATACAAAATGATTTAAAATACCAAATAAACATTTTTTAGGTGATTTGAATTTTCACGGACATAAAATATTTTTATTTTAGTAGACAACAATATGTCTAAAAGTTAAAATAAATTTTATATTTTATCTTACAGATGAGTTGAATGAGAACGTGTTAGCACTTTAATGAGTTTATTGGGTATTATAATTCGTTTTTATTCCTATTCTGCCGAACTTATAACAAGGACTGTGACATTATTAACACCTTAAGTGCTGAGCTTAAAAACTGTGCTTCGCAGATAAGCGTTACATGGCTCTTTAGCCCCGAGGTGAAACAATCCAGAAGTTACTTGATCATAGACCCCGTGCCCCTCTCTTGGTTCAAATGTCTCCAGAGGAAAAGAAATTTACCACTTGGAATAATTTCTTGAGTTTTTGTGCTGTTTGACAGTAGAGGAGTAAAGCAGCAAGCCATGAAGTGGTTGGTTTTTATCTTTTCTGAATTAAAAAGAAATAAGTTTTAGTTGATTTTAGGGCATTGCTATATTTATGGCCAAATAATCTTCAATTATTCTCTCCTCCAATCTCTAATATTCAGGATACCACTGACTAATTATTTAAGTCAATTATCCTAAATTATTAACAAAAAAATTATTGAATAAAGATTGAGATATTTAAATCTATCTAAAAAAAAAATAAAAAAATTAACTTTTACTCCGATGATCAATTGGCTAATGTTTCATCCTTTGATTTATTTATATGTTTCATCATTGTATCTTTTATTTATCCATGTATTTGCTTTTGTTTTAATTTCCAAAATTAATCTGTAAGAATCTTTTGTATAATACTTGATACCGAAAATTAATATAAAGTTTATAGAAATTTTACTTCTTATAAATAATTAATTTGATCTATCTATTTCAAAAACGACTTTGGTCAGCCAGGTAATTGACATCTAACTTGAGTGGTATCTAGAGCAGTAGTGTCGTCTCCTAATTTATTTTTCTCACTGAATGGTTTTTAGTATGAGACTCTAGATGGAGAGTCTGGACATTGTTTTGGGAGTATTCCATGAGGGCGGGAGGGTTAGCATAGTCAAACTAGCACAAACACTACAATGAGTGTGTTGATAGGATATTTGTAAATAGTTAGTAATTATTTGGAACACACATGTTAAATTAGATTAAAAACTTATGACTTTAAAAAAAATATATAAAATTATTATTTATCTTTGCTTTGCTAAGAAAAGGTATACTATTTAATTAAGATTATTTAGAATATAAAACATGTTGTCAGGTTCGTAAACTAAAATGACTTAAGATGGCACAAATTCCAATTCTTGAAAGATTAGAAGTAAATGGAAATGGCAACTTCGAGAAAATTGTTAACTCTTTAAAGAGATGTGGGCCAATTATGCCGTAGTCACAGGAGTCTGCAGAAAATGAAACAAGGTTCAAATAGCAATCTTTTTCTCAGTCCTAGAGTAAGAATGGTTTAAAAATATTCCATTCTTTTAATAAGCCACAAGATGAGTTTGCAGTAGATTCTCTCATTAGTGCTTTTGACGAATATTTTGTTCCTCATGTAAACATAACATATGAGAGATTAGTTTTCAGCTGCCTTCGGCAACAGTGCGAAGAGTCTGTTGTTGATTTTGCTAGGAGACTTAGGCTACAAGCCATTAACTGTAACTTTGCAAATATTACTGGAGATGAAATATTATGTGATCTTTTGGTAAAGAGAATTCAAGATCAGACAAGTACAAAAATTTTATTGACAAAAATCTTTCACTGTCAAAAGCACTAAACTTTTATAGGGTGAGTGAAGACACAAACCATCAGGCCTCTAGTATTAATCCAAGGGGAAAGGAAGAGGACTTGGTCCATATTGTTAAAAACACAATTAAAAGAGAAATCGTTCAGGATGTTGCGGCATCCTAACCGCAATGTAAATTTTGTGGACTTAAACATATATGGGACAAAGGAGCATGCATACCTTTGGCAAAGTGTGCAGCAGATGTAAAGAAACAAACATTTCGCTGAAACCTTTGCTAAGAAAAGGTGTAATATTTAATTAAGATTATCTAGAACATAAAACAGAGTCAAATGACCCAGTGCCACACTGGAGTTGAATTATTTTCTCCATGGCTGTGCGGGGTCATTTGACCACATGCCATTTTTTCGTTAATTTGGAGGAATTAAAAAAATATTATCACGGGAACTTATTTTTTCAACTTATTCTAAAACAATGAAAAGAAAAAAAGCAAATGAGTTTTTGATGGTTTACCTATGTGGATAGGTCAGCACAGAGTAAATAGACTCACTTAAAGGGTTAATATATATTTTTAGTAAACGGAAGCAAAAAACATTATAATTACCTTACAAATGATGGTGCTATTAACAGATTTTTCAATCTTATCAATATAATTAACATTTTCACTTAGGGAATCATTCAATCTTTCTGAACAAATCCTCAAACTAAGATTTCTATCACAGACTAATTCTGCTGAAGTATTAAAGGGAATGCTTGGTAACCATTGAATTCCAAAGCCGATTGTAACATGAAGAAGTAATACAACAATCATAAAAACTCTGTGACATCTATATTTATCAGCAATTGTACCACATATAGGTCTTATAAAGATTACTATTACTGGGTATGCAGTAAATATCCATCCAACTGATACAGATGAAAAACCTAAGTCTTTTAATATCAAAGGCAAGAAAGGAAAAACAGGAGCACTTCCTGAAACAAAAAAAAAAGTAAAAAACTGAAATAAAGCATTAAATTGTTCCAAAAAAAAACTTTATTTTGATTCAATATTCACTTAAACATCAGGAGTCTCCAATATTTTACTACAATATATAATGTTTGGGTTTGATTTGAAACTGACAAAATGGATTTGATTAAGATCTAATAAGTGTCAGAGTCAGATCCGATGAGTGGTTCGACACTATACACAAATAGTAAGGTTGGACGCTAAGGTCATCAAAAAATGTATAAAAATAAAATAAAATTAAGATAATGTAATTAAGTAATGATATCATTAACGGATTACTAAACACTAATCATTTATAAATGATTTATAGAGAACATGATTTTCGATTACCGTGTAGCCAGTTAAATAAGATATTTTACTTTTTAGCCATATTTTGTGATATAATATTCATGTATATGGAGTTTTTTATTTAATATGAATATTTTAACTGAAAACTAGTTTTATTAGATAATGAAATGAAGTCAACAGCACAACCAATGGTAATTTCAAATATCCCATAATAATTTTAAATAATGTATTAATGATAGCAAATTTAAGACTAACCCTAATAGTATTGTCCGATTAGCCTTAGTAGCATAAAGACATTAAAAAAACAACAAATGGTGCTTTAAATACCCTCATTTACCTTAAAGTAACATATTACTTAGGATACGTAATACTCCAGTATTGCCAAAAAGTAAATTAACACATACAAAATCACCATGATTAACATCTATGCTTCATACATATTTAAGAACATGACAATGTGAGAATATGATAGTTTGATATAATTAAATTAATAACCACCTGCCAAGAACATGAAATAATGAGCTTTCATTGGAAATAATTTCTTATTGAATTTCATTTTGATACCTAAAATAGAAAAAAATTAATATATTTGAAATTAAATGCTGCAATATGTGTTTTATAACTACACTATTGAATTGTATACTAAAAAATAACCACATTATTAAATTTTATACTAAAACATAATTCATAGTAATTAGAAAAATGTAATCAAAAATTAACAAAGGATTTACTTTAGATGAAATCAGAATAATGAAAGTTAAATGAAATCCAACAATTTATCTAAGACAAAGCATTTTATCTACGTTTGTTCAAATCAAATCTACAAATACACCCAATTCTACAAATATTACAAAATGTTGTGTTTGAAAAAAAATAAATATAAGTATTCTAGAATCCTGATCTAAAATGATAAATTGGGAATTGGATAAAAAAAATTAAAATGCTAAATAATAATTTTTGTATTTTCAAAAATACAAGAATAACAAAAATACTGCTTTATTATATAAATAAAATTGCAAAATAAATTATTTTTCTACATATTAAACATGGAACATGGATGCATATACAAAAAGGCACCGCATTTACAAGTCTAAAGAATATTCTTTTATAATCTAATAAAATAAAACTTGAACTTCATTTACAATAAAGAAATCCAGGAATGTCATGGATACAGTAATGGACTCCAATGAGAAATTTATCTATAAATAAACATTGAAAAGAACAAGCTTTTGTTGTGGTAAAATAAATTAAATATTTTACATAATGTTTAATTTAAAAATTAAGGGGAAAAATAATAAGCATATAAAATTTACAATCAGAAGAATCAACCTCAACCATTACTTTATAATATAAGAACTAACATAAATTCTGAAGTATAAAAATAAGAAGAACAAAATTGTCTATAAATAAGTCACGATGTTTTAAGTAATTCTACTTACAATATTTTATATTGTCAGTATAAGGAAAGGCAGTTCAATGAATAATTAGAGATCACACTTCCTTTAAAAACTAAAACTAGAACTACCTTTAAAAGAAGGGTTTACTCATAAAGGCAAGAATAGGGGCAGAAGAACGAAAATTACCATCCGGCTGGTGGGTAATTGAATCTCACTTCCATTCATTACAACATTCATTCAATTCAAACCATTTCCAGCAATGATATGTTTCTTTTCTCACTCCCTTCAATAAGATAAAGCAAAAGATTCTGCACCTTTAGGACAACCCTTAATGATACATATGTACATAATTTATTTGAAATTAAAATTATGCTAATTATTTTAACTCCACATTTATCCTGGAAATCGGTTTATCTATGATCATGACTAGCATCTAAATATTTTTTCTATATTTAAAAGTTCAACATTACTTGGACAGAAAATGTACTACATAAAATTAATTTTTTGGAATTCAACGAGGTGATAAGTCTTGAAGGGTGTCCTCAAGCATATGAATGGCATCATTAGGACTTGCATATCGCGCGTGCTTGAAATCTATAAAATAAAATAAAAAAATATTAATTAAGATTGATGGAAAAATTTAAAACAAATAAAAAATCAACACAAATAATAATTTTAAAAATTAGAGTATAGTTAAAATATAAAACTTTTCTTGTGGTTGACCTGTTATCTTAAAATGTAAGCTGAAACATTAACTGTAGAAAATATGAAATGATCAAACCAACTTAATGATTTAAAAGTAATAAAAACTAAATAAGATTAAACTAAAGTATAAAAAATAATTATAAAGTTCAATTCAGAGCATCAAATAATAGTGTTCATGTATCAAATAACTACTTTATTAATTATAATAACCATATAAAAAAAAAAATAAGAGGATTTATAAAACAAATAGATGTTTTAAAGATATCAGATTTCTGACAGAAAACAAAACTTAAAATGTAAAAATTACATTTAGCATGCATTTAATCGCAAAAGAACGTTTGCTGGCAAGTCTTAAGGCTAATAAAAACATTTTGTTAGTTATAGACCTTCTTCTTCTTCTTCGTTCTTCCCTTAGATGGCCAAGTCGGGAATTAAAGTAAAGAATTGGGTGGTCCTCCTGAGGTCCTCCAGGCTGCCGTAGAGCTTTTTTTGCATTTCAGTCGGGATGGGCCATATCTGACTCCTTAGTTTGGAAAAGAGCCTGCATGTTTGCAGGATGTGGTCAGCATTTTGTTCACCCTCTCCACAATCGCAGAAGGGACTGGAGCCAATGTGAAACTTTTTAAACAGGTGGGCTCTGAGCCTATTGTGTCCCGTACGTAGTCTGAATATAAGGACCTGTTCTCGTCGAGTGAGTTCATGGATGGCATCCGCAGGGTCATGATTTGGATGAGTCCTGATCCAACGGTCACTAATTGCAGCTTTATTTATGGTTTTTTGTTCCTCCAGACTAAGAGAACATTCGAACTGCGGGCTCAAGGCCCCCTCCTTGGCCAGTTGGTCAGCCCTCTCGTTACCAGCGAGGCCGCAGTGTCCAGGAATCCATTGTAGGGTAACTTCCTTGTGCATGGCCATCAAGCTTTCCAGTTCTTTGGCCAGTTTCCTCAAGCCTGCACCCCACTTTGACTTTAGGGATTGCAAGACTGATCTGGCATCCGTCAGGAAAACGATTTTTGAGCTTTCGGGTCTTTTTAGTGACTTAAGAAGTCCCGAAGCTACACAGATGGCTTCCTGTTCAGCCCGATAATTTGTGGATATAGAGCCAGTTGGCACAGCCTTCTCAATAATGTTGCCTCCAGGCAATTGTATGTGGATACCAGCCCCTCCGTTAGTTCGTGCATCTGTGGCCGATCCGTCGGTATATATTCGGATCCACAGATCTTTTGGGTACATGGTGTTTATATGCATAACAGCTAATGATTTCATTTTGTCAGCCGGCATGTTCTCCTTGCTTGTGATGTCAGGTATCGTGAGTAATATTTGTGGTTTCGGAGATTCAAACCAGGGAGGATTGTCCTCCGCCACTGTTGAAAGTTCTGTGGTCACCTGTCTTTCGTGGATTTCAGCCACTAGCTTTGATTTGATGTGGAGAAGACTTTGACGTTTGATTCTACTCATGTTTGCTGTTCCTATCCTTTTTTGGAAGGGATGATTTGGAGTAGATTTTGCTTTCGCTTCCAGATGAAGGAGTTTCAGATCTCGCCTGTCTTCTATTGGAGGGATTTTTGCAAGGGACTCCATTTTTCCAATCGGTGTGGATTTCATAGCTCCTGTCATAATCCTTAGCCCCTGATTTTGCACAGATGAGACCTTTTGAAGATTAGAGGCAGCAGCAGTCCCCCAGCTGGTAATACCATACTCTATGGAGGGCCTGACATAGCCAGTGTACAGCGATCTTAGAGTTCTTATATCTGCACCCCAGCTAGATCCCGCTATTTTCTTCATAAGCGCAGTTCTTGTCATCCCCTTTCTAATAGACTGCTCGATGTGAGGTTTCCAAGTGAGTCTTGGGTCTAGCTTAATTCCAAGATACGTTGGATTTTCTTCTTTCAGTAGGTTGTCTTGTTGGAATTTGAGGTTTAGGGCTGCTGGCATATTAGTGGATAGGCTAAAGATTGAATATTTTGTTTTTAGTGGATTGACAGTCATAGCCCATTTTTCAGTCCACTGGCTGAGACTATCCAGGGTCATCTGCATACGGTACTTCGCTGCAAGTATAGAGGTAGATCTGTTCCACAAGGCAATGTCGTCAGCAAAAAGAGACGCTTTGACATTATTTGGCAATTCTTGGGTTATGTCATTTATAAATATTAAGAAAAGTACTGGAGAAAGTACTCCTCCCTGAGGAACGCCATTTTCAAATTTCCTTGCCCGGCCTCTTACACGTTATAGACCTTGTACTTGATCACATCAAGATTAACACGTTCACAACAAAGCTGTAATTCATGGTCCTCATCCATGGCGGCTTACCTTAATGATTTTCGCTTCATCAGATGGGAGTTATTCAAGGACATTGTGCAGTATTGACAATCCAACATTAATAAAATAAACAATACAATCCTACCTCATTATACATCGTCGTGGAAAGTTTTGTGATTAACTGAAGTTGATGCGGCAGTCTATTGTGAGCCACCGGTGGTACACATTGGTGTGAACGTGTTAATCAGGATATGCAGGATCCACTTCATACAAAATTAACTAGCTAAGATTTAATGGAAGCATCCTCTTCATTTTATCCAAATTCATTGGTTTGTATAAAATACCGATAAATATCAAAATTAATTTACATGAAATAAAGCTTGATATTTAAATATTTAAGTGTTATTTACTTAATTTATTTTTAGGAATAAAAAGTGATCAAAGAAAATAATTTTAGGAAATCAGTTGTTTTATAATGTAAATCAGCAATTATAAAGCCTTTTCGAGGTTATCCTAAAAATTAATTTGTTAAGTACATATATTTATATTTAGAGGTGAGAGATAGTCAACTGTTAATCTTTACGATAG
This sequence comes from Aelia acuminata, assembly GCA_911387785.2. Taxonomy (NCBI): domain Eukaryota; kingdom Metazoa; phylum Arthropoda; class Insecta; order Hemiptera; family Pentatomidae; genus Aelia; species Aelia acuminata. The sequence goes on from OU426978.1 coordinate 180,211,782, forward strand.
GTTAAATGATGATCAAGATTTTCAGTTCGTCAGTCAGATCAGGATTCAGAAAATAAAAAAAATTTCAAACTGAAAATCCTGATCATCATTTAACCTATCATATTTATATTTAGAATTAAGAAATAATTCATCTGGGGTGAAGTCATCGCAATATAGTTCACCTCTTCCATATTTATACCATAAATAGGGTCTCACAATATAGTATATTTCGTACCAAGGGCCGAAAGTGGGCGTTTGCCGACCCGAGATATTTTTTGACCGAGACGTAGTTGAGGTCATGAAAAGTTCGAGGGCCTGCAAAAGCACTTTGGCCCGAGGCACGAACGCTATTTTTCACCATACTACAATAAATATTAATACGATATAACATTAATCAAAAACAAGATTTTCTTTTGGTTAGTTAAGTGTACCTCTTTGTTAGAAGGTTATCTTGTGGTTATGGGGACATGATGAATGTTTAATGTATGTATGTATGTAAAACTTCATCATTCACATCTACAGGTTTTACATTTTCCATTTTTAACCAGTTCAAAAACTTTGTATACTCTTCGTCATACCTATCTTTTGATTTTGCTGGTAACAAATCTGCTATGATTTCTTTTGCTCTTCTATTTATAGATTCTGATATATTATTAGCCATAATTACTAAATAACTAAACAATAATACGAGCAAAACAAACTTATGTAATGTATATAATGAAATCAATGAATTAAAATAATAAACAGCTGATTTTGCGGCCCTAGGGCGAAATATTCATTTTCGGCCCTAGGGCGGCAAGTGTAGCTTTCGGACCGCAAATTAGGTGTGAAAAACAGGTGATTACATCGTAGTATGGTGAAAAATATTTTTGTCATAAATATCAATACTAATATCAATGTTCTGTGAAAAAGAAAAACCAAGTTTAAAATATTATGAATCTATCACATAACAATGATTTAAGCAGTGATCAAGAATTAACACTACTTAGATCAATGTATCACACTACTTATATCAGAGCATGCAACTAAAAATTTTATATGAATAACGGCGTATACTTTTATAACTTTGATAGACATGCAACTGTGAATACAGAGCTATTTTAACAGAATTATGATTTCCCCAAAAAAATCACTTGAGATTCAAGAAGTAAGCCTACAGAGTCTAGAAAAAAAAAGAACATGCTAGACATTAGACAAAGCTTGACTTTAACAACAAAATAAAATTACCAACTACAAAACAGGATGGTGTAGAATAAGAAAAGTTAAAAAAAATAATACAGCTAAGAAGAAATAACAACATTAAGTCTACAATTTTAATTGATTGCGCCCCAGCTTCATGTACCGTAACTTGGGAATGCTTTGACCCAAAACAAAAAAATTAAAGGAAACCTGGTAAAATGCCTGAGAACCTTCGATCAGTGCTGTTACCTGTCATCAAAATTGTAAATTATGTCTATTTTTTCATCAGAAATCTATCTAAATTTAAAAAAAAATTTAATAGGTCTGAGCAGCCTCCCTCCAAGACCCAGGAGCCCTAAGTTACGGTAATTGAAAATAGCTAAGCATCTAAAGCTACAAAAACTACTACACAAGAGAGAGCACTGAGCATCGAAGAAAGAATTATTAGAGCCTATTTACCTTAATGTTAGTAATTTATACCTTCATTATGAATCAACTTGTCTAAAGGGTTTTTCTTCCTCATTATCTTGACCTGAGAATAAATAGAGTATTTACTTTAAATCACAAAACCTAACAAACCAAAAAAAAAAAAAAAAAAAGATTTCTGTCAACCAACTAAAATGATCTTCATGGATAGAAATGATGTAACTATTAGGCAAATAAACCTTATCAAGGAATTAATATTTTCCAAGATGATTGATATTTGTATATTTGGTCATCACTCTGATCAACTCCAACAAGAGCATGTTATGTAACTATTCAAACCAAACTTAATCTAAAAGTAGGAAGATCAAAATTTATTCCATAGGCACACCATAAATTAATATTTTTTCCACTCAGACGAGAATAGAATCAGCATGATTTCAAGCTTGGCGATTTTGGAGTATTACCGATGGAGCCCTCAACCACCTTTATACTACTTTAAAGAGCTACTAAACAAATTGTATAGGTCAGCAAAAATTGATATTAAAAAACAAGAAGGTAAATTAATTAAACAGTTTATTGTTAGTTTATTAGGGGTGTATGTTATAACCTCAATGTACTAACTAGAACATGAAAGGCAGGTTACCATATAGGTAATCCACCCATTCTAGATGGAGTGGGTAGGTCAAGATATTTCTTCTCGATCTACAATAACTTAAATGTTTCATAATTTAAGAAAGTTTAATGTCCATATAGCTACAATAAATGCCTCTTTCCTCGTTTTCGAGTGAGATGATAACCTTATTTCTTAAATGTATAGTCCAATTTATAGGTCATAGACTAAATATGTTTGGAAAATAAGAATCTCCAACAAAAAGTGCAAATGCTGAAAAACCCAAGACAATTGCTATCTATAACAAGTGTGTGCCTTGTAATGTAATTGAGCACAAAACATCATTAATTTGTAACCAACTGCTTGAAATAAACAATCTTCAAGATATCCATGTAGCACTGGCAGCCTCCATTGAATAGATATCCAAGTTTTTCTTCCAATGAAAAATACAACTGTTACATGCATTTTCTTTTCAGAGAAACTGCATTACACGACTCTCACTTCCCTTATTCCTTTCATTCAAGAACATGAAATTTGCAATGCTAAATCCCCCATTCAGAATTAGAATGAAAAATCAATTGAGGGTGTATATCAGATATCATAAAACCAATCTAAACAGATGGTAAGAAGTAGTAAGGATGAGGATAATCGAAGCAAGGTACTAATAAAAAACAACCAATCCAAAATTTATTGAGAAGATTAAAAAAAAAGAATATTTTTATCTTTTTTAAATAAGTTTCATTTTATATATCATATTCCTTAGTTTCCAAACCTAATGATTTTTACAGAGAAAGAGAAACATTAAACGAATTGGGAGGGGAAAAATATAATTGACAAATTCATGTGTTGGTACTTTTTTGTTTAATATTACAAGTAAGAAGAAGAAAAACAGAAGATGCATATCATTCACTCCTAAAATGACAGGGCAACAACTGTTAATCATCATAATAGAATTTGTTTTATAGTCCCATCAAGTTTTGAGATATCCGATTATTTAGGATACATCTGTTTGATAAAAAAAAAAAAAAAACTTAAAATTAAGAAGATAACATTATTTTATAATTAAAAAAATATATATATCAAGAGGAAAATTGTCCTTCTGAGGGCCAAAATCAATTTTTAAATTTGTTTCAACAATTCGAATTAATAAAACAATCTTAATAAATGAAGTTTAAAAATGTTCTATTTTAGCCCAGTATGGTAATAATGATAGCCTAGTTACTATGTTCAAGTATTTATTTTATATTAATTTGAATATAAGTCTGTCATATGACCTGACGCCGTAAAGGCTGAGTCCAAAATTGTGATCCTGCCCATCTTGATAACATATCAGTTGCATTAACTGTCTTCATTAATATTTTTTGAGGAGTTGTGAATCTGACATGAACTAGTATAGAAATGCATTAAAAAAACAGTCTTCTAATGGTGGCCTCTTTGGCATGAAAAATTGTTTTTGTTTTTTTTAATTTGGAAAGAATAAATGATCAATATAATTATGGAATCCAGAAGTAACCCAACTCTACTCCACTTATGATGAACTTTCGTTTAGGTTGTGGAAAAATATAGCATTTAAAAAAGAGAGCTAAATGCAGGAGATTGTCATTCCATTTCGATTTTTATAGAGAATAAATTTCTAAAGAAAAACGCTATACTCATTATCATACAAAATTTAGGCAGCATATAGCAATTCTGTAAAGATAAATAAAAAGTATTTAAATACTAATAATAATAATGTAAATTATTAATAATAAGTTAATTGGTCAATTTTGAACTTTATTTAATGTTTTTATTTATTTCCTCATGAAACTTTTATTTGAAGTTAAAAGTTTTCTTATTTCAGGATTTAAACATTTCAATGAAAGTCTAAAATTGGCCTAACTGAAAATTAGAACTTTCCAGCCAAATCAAATCCAGATGAAATATAATAAAGCTTTTAAGGAGACAAAATATGCATATCATATGATTTAGTTGTATAAATATTGATATGATCAATTGAATGTTAAAAACATTTTTTAAAAATTTAATTTACATTCATTTTACTTTATGTGAATTTGCATACAATTTATGTTTCACATAAATTTGTGCTTACTTGAGGTAACAAAACATGATTGCATGAATTTCTAACATTTTCATGATTATAATAAAAGTTCAAGGCTTCTTTTAAGTTTCTTCTGATATTCGATAGAGCTCACTCATCTAACTTTTAAGTACCCCAGCTTTAAACAGAGCAGACAATTATGCTAATGTTAATTATAGAGAATCCTTTAGATGATTCAGTTTAAATTTATGATACATGTGACTTAATATGAAGTGAATTATAACAGATTATTGAAAATGTAACAGACTTATTAATGTAATAAATCAGAATTTAATTATTACTCTGATGAATTTTAGCTCTTTCCTAAATTTTCAAAACATAGTATCCAAATTACAATCATAACATTTTGCACATGGTCACAAATACAGAAAGTAACATACACTATGTTCTATATTATTATTAAATCACTTACTAAAATAATTAAATTTTAATTTTTATATTAGTACAATAAATTATTACTATGCTCGTAATAAATAATTTGTACACATTTATAAATAACAGAATTATTTATTTTGGACATGGGAATTAAGATAGATTTCCTTAAAGGTTTAATGGGACATTTTGTTAATATTTTGATACTAGGTGAACAAATGTAACTTTCCTCTCTAATAAGGCAAAGGTATTAGGATGAAGAAAATTTGAGGGAAATGACCTTAAGTTATTTGCAAAATCCTTCTCCTAATGATGAATATCGAGGGCAAAAACGCAGGACCTCGTATCTGAAAAATTGTTATTGTTCAGGTGGACGAAAAAGCTGTTTAAAATAGTGATCGGCATTAATTTTTTAAATATTTTTTTGGCCTTAGAAATGTCAAATATATAAATGATGATAAAAATACTTCACTTAGGATTTTCAAAAATTACCTTTACTTACAAGTTACTGTTTCTATGAAGTATGTATGAAGTATTCACGAGTATGACGAGTTACTGTTTTCTTTAATTTTGACAAGTAAATAATTTTTGTAAATTTTTTTCCTTTCGTAAATAGATGGCGCTCATAAAAATAATGAGAGATGCATCAAAACACCAATTTGGTCAAAAATGTCAGTTACGAGGTCCTGCATTTTTGCCCTCGATATCTTCCTTAAAAACTCTGGGAAATTTTAAGATAGAGTTAAGAACCAGCTGAAATAATTTGAAGACTTGCAATCGTAGCACCACCTACTATAACTGGGAGTAGTGTATAATAACAATTTACTAATAATTGAAATGAGAGTAGTGTATAATAATAATTATACTTCTTTCCTTTCACAACAAAAGAATAGTTGGAACATAACTAAAAATATTAGGGGCTTAAAAATAAGTTAGTTTTATCAAAGAAATCAAGTCATTTTTTAGTTTAATTCAAAAGCTTTGATTTTTTTATTCCGATATCTAACATATTTTATACATACCCTCTTTTTCTTTAGCTATAATAAGAGCTATAATTTTCTTTTATAATAATCGAAACATGTTCAATATCATTTGAATGAATGATCACATAAATAGACCTTTGGAAAACTTTAATAGTATGTTTCAATTTATATATGAAAAAAAATTGTGTACATTACAGTCAATATACTTTACTTTTTTTTTAAAAATAATTAAAACTTAAAACTGGTACTCTTTTTAAACCAGATACGGTTGGACAAACCTGGCCCTAATCTTACATACAAGCAGATAAGGTGTAAGTATATTGTTTATATTTATCAAAACTGAAATACTTTCTAGCAATAAGTTAGAAACTTTAGAAAGTTAGATACCTTATAGAAACCAATAAGTCCAATCGAATTATTTTGGTTTGAAGTTCCCTTGAAATATAATTTAAGGAAAATATTGAAAACTGAATTTAATAAAATTATTTTTATGATCAGGTTAGTTGTGCATGTGCAAAGGAATGATGTTAGTTTGCATGTTTGAAATCTGGCAATTTTAGTAAGTTGCCTTACTAAAACTTACTAAAATTGCCAGATTTCAAACATGCAAACTAACATCATTCCTTTGCACATGCACAACTAACCTGATCATAAAAATAATTTTATTAAATTCAGTTTTCAATATTTTCCTTAAAATTAATCACATATTATTAGGAAACAACTCCGTATTATGATCCTTGACGATAACAGAATTTTAATAATATCTTATTCATTTAAATTTCTGAAAAAATATTGCCACATCAATGATTATTTAAAAAAAATAAGAATCAAAACAGCATAATAATTTTTGTAAATGTAAACTGAGAAGAACCCATGAAATTTAACTCTTGAATCAAACCAATGTCAGGTGTTTGTTTATTTCCTTATTCTATTTACTTTTATTATGTATATTTTTTCATTAATTCAAATAAATAAAAAAAAAATAGCTATCATATTGTTATTTCATATTGCAAGCCTCTAATTAAAATAATAAATATATAAAAAGAAAAAAGGAAAATATAAGTCATATCTTTTTTCACATTTACAAACAATACTTATCAAAAGGGTTAATACAGAAAACATACTCTACATGTCAGCGTTATTCCCTGTAATATGATAAAATGAGTAATTAATATAGTACTTATCATGCTAAATATTAATATATTATGTTATTTAATACAATGGACAAAGCTTGGCTGTAGCAACTGTGGATGACATTAAATACTATTTGAACTATTTGTTGCAAACAATTATTTGTACACTAATAATGAATGTTTCAACATAATTTGTCAAGGAAACAAAATAAAAATAGAAATAATAATAATAAATGAATGGAAATTAGTGTTTTTATAGTTGAAGCAATGAAATATCACTGGTGCTGCGCCTTGGCATGAAAAGATACAAAAGTTAGTTTCATAAAAATTAAGTTTTATTATGAAACAAATATTAATTAGGACATTTAAGCAACCATTAGTAATATAGTTTTAGCAATAAGGTTTGAGATAAGTAAACTTAGCAATACTCCACAATACTGACTCCTGCAAGCTATAAACTCAATACCCAGGAAACAATCGATACTAATTTAAATAGGAGATAAGTCAAACCCCCAAGGAGATCCTATTTTGCAGATTTTAGATAAAAAATAATTATGTTTATTTTATTTTATTGAAGAAAATCATCCTACTTATCCATCGAAACAATAACCAATAACAAACAAAAAAGAAAAATAATTAAGAAAGAGATGTTAATGAATACATGGAAACAATTTTAAAAAGAAGGATACAATTCTAAATTATTGATAAATTACCTTTAATTAGGCTTGAATTTCATTGAAGTGATAGAGTATTAGACATTTAAAATTACAAGTTAGATTAGAATGAGAAAAGTCATAATTCCGTTTTATTAGGCTTTAGTGAGAAGGTTTAAATTAAGATTATATATATAACACATTAGAAAAGGTAGGGCTACAACCTCTTAGGTCTTGTGACTTCCTTATTTAAAAGACATGTTCAGTAGACAATTCTGGGCTCATGGTCTCTGTCATCACTAAATATTTATGTGTATAATCACATATGTGCTAGGTTACAAATAACATAAGTGGCTTTAAAATGTATGTAAAAGCAAATTTAAAGAAATTTTTTTAAAATGATCACATTTTAAGTTTAATTTCACCTGAATTGAGAGAGCTAATAAAAAAGAGATGTTCAGTTGAGGTTTTAAAAAACAAAACAAAAATATTAGACATACAATTAAAAAAGCACTATCAGAAAATAGTTATTCAAAACTTGAATTGCTTATAATGATTTTCTATTATTTGTTCGGATGTTTTATATATAATATTTTAGTTTTTTATAATGAAAAATCAAATCCACAAGTCTTTTAAATAGACAAGTCAAGAAACATAAGAAGTTGATTGTCAAAACCTTTCTAACAAAATATTTATCCCAGGGCATTTATGATCATAGGAGATTTATTTTTAGTAATACAATTTCAATTTTTTAAGTGACTGTAGTTTGATAAAATAAATAACATAAACCAAGCAATCATAAATTAATTCAATCAATAATCATGAAAAGATTTCATTGAGACCACCTCCACTTAATGATTTCAGTAGGAGTTATTAATAATCAGCCTAAATTTATTTAACAACCAGTATAGAATTTTAAAATTTAAAACTGCAAATGTTAGATTTGTTAAAAAAAAATAAACAATATAATATGCAATTTTGATTATATCACTCACTCCTTTCAACAATGCCATATCCCAAAAAATTGATTTTTCAGGAGACTAAATCTAAAGTAGTAGTTTAAAAGTAGTATAAAATGCATTCAGAAGCTTGCAATTGAGAATTTTCAAAAGCAACAGATTATTATATTTAGTACATGAATTTGTTTCATTCAGAGGGCAATCATAACTAAAAATAGTAAATTTTTGAAATATGACAGTATTGAAATGTGTGAGCGAGAGGAAAACGTCTTATTACATCTTCCTTCAACATTAATTTACATTTATAGAGAAATAATATTTATAATTTTGAATAGGCCTTTTAATAAATATACAAAACCCTACAATAGTTAACTTTGATTAGAAGCAATTACAAATGCTTACAGTCAAAGAGATAAGTACTTAATCAAAATTAAAAAATATTTCTCATCATATCAAGGTCACATCTTCAGATTTATTTCATTCATCGCTATATTTTGCCACATTTTTAACAACATAATTTATCGATAATTTATATTTGCTTTTAAAAATACTTTTATATTAAGTGAACATGGCTTATAGAGGAAAATTACCATAACTATAGCTAATGTGGATCAAACTGACCAAGTAGTGATAAATAATTAATTAAATTAGAATAATCCATAGTTCTTTTTTATAAAAATTTGAGTACTCGAATTTTTTAAAAAAATGAAAATTGGGCGGTCGAATATGGGGCATGGACGGCAGACCATCTAGCCCTAATGGACTGCTACAACATTCTAGACAGCTGAGGCAGTTCAAATCCATCTTCAGATTTATTTCATGGCGAATGTACGGAATAAACCCTAGTATGCCAGAACGCTAGGTTGAGGGAGAGAGAGAGATCATAAAGAATAGTTGAACAAACTTCAAATTCAAATAACTACCGTATTATAATAATAAAAACATAGAATAAAATAAATTGAGTATTTAATCAATACAAATTTTCTAATAAAACCAAGTAATTTTAATAATACTTAGTATATGTAGAATTCCAAAATACTTTAAAAATGTATGGATTGGTTCCAAAGCTTTCAAGAAAAAAACCAACATTACCTAAGTTTTTTAGTTAAAAAAAAAAAACAAGAATAACACTTGTTGAATGAACTGCCAAATCTTTTAGCAATAAGTATGAAATGATTCGTAAGCTTACAGAAATAAAAAAAAGAAAAAATACATGGAAATATGTACTGAAACAATGAGACAATTTGAAAGAACAAAAAAATGAGAATTTATTGATGTTACACTCTCATAAATAAGATAAGCCTTATCATTATTAGATAAGTAGGTATTTAACTGATATCAAAAATTCCACAGTCAAGTTATTTCAGTTCATAAAAATAAGAAGCTTAACGTATCAGAGATGTTAAGGGCAGCCATTTGTAATAACTAAGGTTTACCTTATCTTTAGAAGGAAAAGCAAAACACACTATATTATTACATCATAGGTTTAAATAAAATTAAAAATTTACATACATATACATATACAGGTACACAAGGCATAAATACAAAAATATGACAACACAAAGAATTCTAAAATAAAAACACACACGTATTTATTTTTAATGCTTTACTACTATCTCAATCAATTCATATAAACACTAAAACAAATGAAAAGCAGGTTGTATTCTTTCAACAACTTGGCTTTCCAAAAATACAAAATAAATAATTGAGCAATGAAAAAAAAATTTGAACATAGTAATGAGAAGAGGGGGGGGGGGGGGCAGAATCACTTTCAACATTTACAATTATTAAAAAAAAATTATGATTGTTCCAAATGATGTCAGAAATCATATTTTTTTCAGTAATCACAGCAAGAGGTAAAAATATACAAAAAGCTTTTGATAAAGCTTTCCCCAGAACAGGCTGAAAAGTTAGCCAATAGGATTTATTGACTTCTCTGTGCCACAAATAAATTTACTTGAACGAACACACACATGCACATACCACATTTTTTTCAGAAAAATTTCTTAAATAATATAGACTTCAAACCTGATTTCAAATTTAAAGAAAAAATAAAATAAAAAAGATGTGGAGAGAAATATCAATCCCAACAGAATTATATTTCTGAGAGTCCTATTTTATATGACCGTACTTTGTAAGACATGAATAAATTATTTTCTATCTCAAGGAAAACCAATTTATAGTTTTATAAAATGCTAAAACAAAAACAAAAAAAAAACTACAATTTAAACTATAACTTTGAATAAATATATTTTATATCAATTAGGTTTAGATCTATTTCAATGCAGCTACAGCTGAGAGCACTAGACAAGGTAAGTTGCTGCAGCTAAACCTCATCTCTAAGTTTATTAAACACCATCCCGTAAAAGAACAAAAATTAGTAAGCTATCCCAATATATGAATGCCCTAAATTAATATGAACTCACCCTTTAACAATGGAGTAGTCACCACTGTGCAGCACAATACCGAAAAACAAATTAAATTTCAATAAATATAGTATATAACAATATCAATGAAAATATTTATGCCCTCTAAAAAAATAGTGAAAATCTCAAAGAAAATAAAAAATATTTATTTTTACATCAACGGAGCATCGTCTGAAGTGATAATTAAAATAATATAATCGTTGCATGTTTTAGTAGTGCAGAATATCTGAATAATCAAATTAATATACTTATAATATTAAATTAATACTGATACTCTTAAACAAAATATTTTTCATGCTATAATCTAATCTAAAAGGTTTTAACCTATAAAGGGTTATAAAATACTTTTAAACATGCGTAAACTTACCTTTCTCATGTATGTGTAAAACAGTAGTCCGTTTTGCCATGAAGTGCTGGGCAATAGAGTGAAGGAAACAACAAACAGCTGCCGCAATCCCAAAAATTTGGAATGCCTTGGATCCATCCATCTTATCAAAGAGTAAACCACCGATAAAACTTCCCAGGGATACACCTAAATTCAATTACTGTTTTAAAAATGCACAAATAAATGAGAGAGTAAAAAATTAAGTATGAATTCAATTCTATACCTAATCCCTCGAAAACAGCACCTACAAGTCCTTGTGTAGTCGCTTCAGTACCAGGTGGTGCTACAATACTAGCATATGAAGCCATAGCAGCATAAGCCAGTCCAAATGTAAGACCATTCAGAAACTCAATAGGGAGCACCCACCATGGGTTTATAAGAAGAGAATAGAGGAGAAATCTCACACCAAATGATAACAAAACCAAAGACATGGAATGGATATGGCCTATCTTCTTTAAGACCCAACCTAAAAATTATAATAAATATGAAATACTTATATGTATAATGATCATTCATAAGTAAAATAAATATCTAAAATTAAAATATGAAAATTTGAGTAAAAATGGAGCATTTTCAAAATATAATGCAATATTTTAATAAATACTAACAAATACATACAAAATCAAATATTAACTAGAATTTTTTTTCAAACGGCTCTGAAAAAACAGGTTCTGATCTTTTCAGTGTGCTTAGAGATGTCAAAGTTTTAAAATAACAGATGCAGAGGCTCACCTATCCAACCTCCTTTCTTTACCATTTATTTGTAGTAGCACATTTTAATAATTAAATTCTACTAATTCAAAATTCTATAGTGCTAATTATTAACATTAAACCTTAAATACATTTGTATTCGGTCTCATTTGTCATAGCCTTGACAAATTAATTCAAGGAATATCAGACAAATGAAGAAATAAAAAAGGTTCGCATTTGTTAGTCTTCAATTTTATTTACAAACATAGGACAACATCAAACACTTAAAATATTGAGTAGCAAGTTACCTTTTAGAATAAAAGGTTTCAAGATCATGATTACATTAACATATGAATGTAAGCTGATACACCCAAGTAGTTTTTGTTTTTTGTTTTGCTGATATTTTCTTATGATTCTTAATAAGTATTGGTATTACAATATTATAAATATGGATCTAACATTATCATTTTAAACACTAGGCCATTAGAATTAATCAAGCTCTGCTCGTTGCATTATAATTTAAGTAAACTTTAGCTACGATTAAATACAAAACTCATTCTGTTCAATTATAGAAATATTGAACATAAATAAGTAAAGTGAAACACAAAAAGTATCAAACAAAAGAGCTATAACAAGTAAGTTATTAAGTTAATCTGAAGTTACCTGAGAGGAAGAAAAATGGTAACTCTCCACCAAATGTTTGAATCAACATAACCAATCCTTCTAATGTCTTTATCCACATTTGTGCTCCACAACCATTCTTAGCAGCTAAGTCTTCCAAATACCTATGAATGTATGTCACTTGGTAAACATAAAATGTGAGATTCAATATTAAAAATAATTTTTTTTTTAACTTACGTAATTACATAATAAATAAAAACTAAATATATTTAGTTAATTAGAGAAGCAGGACTAAAAAATATTGAATATCAGAAATAATTGTGAACTACAATGGCAAAATGTCATATGACAATTTTTAAAATTTTACAAGATGTCATTTGCTAGCTTGCTATTACGAGGGTCGTCCAGAAAATAAGTTCCGTTTTGGTCTGTAGGGCGGTAGGAGTGGTTTTTGCCAAATCCGGCAACACCCCTCGAAAGAGGAGAGGTGGGGGAATAGAATGAGAGGTGGGTGACCTCAGTCGGTCAGTTACCAACGTCAGGACAGGTAGTTGGAATGGAGCCCTCTATGTCGCGTCCCGCCACCTCGATCCCCGTTCCCTCTCGAGTTGTTTTGCGCAGCGTGATTCAATTTCATATGCACAGGGTTTCAAATCAGTTCAAATTCACGAACAGCTCATTTCTGTTTATCAAGAAGGTGTAATGAGTGAGTCAATCGTGAGGAGATGGGTACATGAATTTAAGTCGGGAAGACATTCACTTGAGGATGAAAGTGGGAGAGGCCCTCCCTCAGTTGTGACGGACGAAATTGTCGCAGAAATCGACAATGCACTTCGCAAAGATCGTCGTTCGACCCTGGATGAACTCCACCTGAGTTTCCCAAACATCTCACGATCCCTCATCCATGAGATCGTCTCGAAAAAACTTGACTTTCGGAAAGTTTGCGCCTGGTGGGTCCCTAGAGAGCTGACGCCCCAACACAAGGAACAACGAATGGCTGCAGCTCAAGAAAATTTTTGGACGGCTACAGAACTGATGGGGACGCATTCCTGAAGTCTATCGTCACTGATGACGAAACCTGGGTGTCACACTACACTCCAGAAAACAAAAAATAGTCCATGCAATGGAAACACCCCACCTCCCCAAGTGCCCAAAAATTCAAAGTCGTGAAGTCAACCAGGAAAATCATGGCTTCTGTTTTCTGGGATCAAAAAGGAATTCTCCTGATTGATTTTTTGCCTCAAGGTGAAACAATTAACGCCAACCGCTATTGTGAGACCCTGAAGAAGCTTCGTCGGGCCATACAGAACAAGAGAAGAAGAATGTTGACCTCCTGTGTTTGCCTACTCCACAACAATGCTCGGCCTCACATTGCTCGTTCCATAGCGCAACTTTTAGATGAGTTTGGTTGGGATGTTCTGACCCATCCACCTTACAGTCCCGACTTGGCTCCTTCAGACTATCACCTGTTTACCAAAATGAAGGCGGAATTGGCGGGAGAACGTTTCACAAGTGACGAGGAAGTGAAAGAAGCTGTCACGAAGTGGACCAAGGAGGTGGCGGCAAGCTTCTACGAGGAAGGAATTTCGAAGCTCATTTCGCGATATACCGAATGTATTAACGTCGCCGGGGATCACGAGGAAAAATAATACATATTTTCAAGTACAATACCTGTAAGTTTCAATTTTTTTCAATAAAAACTTGATTTAAAAAAAAAAACGGAACTCATTTTCTGGACGACCCTCGTATGTGGCTTTTTATTATTACAATTTTATATCACTGTTTTCTCAAATAATAATATAACAAAATGCAACCTTCTGAACAATTAAAAATAACGAATAAGACTTTTAAATATGGAGAAATTTGCTTGTTTAGGAAAAGTGACATGTCATTTTGCCATCTGAGTACAGAATTAATAAGCAGGTTTGAAATGGACTTATATTATATTAAATTTAGTAACATTGTTCTAACAAGCAAACTAGGAGTAATCATCATGTATGGAGAGGGAAGAAAAGTTGGGCATCAAAACTTTAATACGACTCATGCGATTAAATAAAGTTTGGTGTGCCAAGTTTAAATAATCATAACTATTAAGCAAAATAGCTAGAAGTGCAAGACTGGTTTGAAATATCTTACCAGAATAGGAAGTTCCAGACCATTGCTGTACACATACCGATACCAATGCACCAAAGTAAAAATACAATAACTCGCCCTTCAGATAGTAGTTTTCCAACATCATTGACTATACTGGCTGAGGATTTCACTTGTTTATACTAAATCAATAAAAAATTAATGGATTAATTAATATTAAAATCATAATTTTGAACGTTCAAAACTTTTATAACACAAGAGAACATTCAGCAAATAATCCAAAATAGTTCCTTACTTTTAATTTATAAGCCACAATTATATTACTCAACAGAGTAACGACCATCAGTATAAAAACAGGTTTATAATTCTTAGATGTCGATGAACCACTAAAATGATCAATAATATAACCAGCGGCAGATGAAAACAAACCCCATCCTAGAGACCCCCAAAGCCTTTGGTTTCCATACTTAGAGGGGAAATCTCCTGCACAAAAAATTTTAGTTAACAAGTGCAATTTTGGACAAAAAACAAACAAAGAAAAACTAATATTCAAATAGGGCATTTTACTCAAATGAAGACAATAAAGGTACCTCAAAATATACTTCTTAAAATTAAATATGAAAGCTTATTAACTTGTATGGTTAAAATAATATGTGATATAAAAAAATCATTGTGGTTAAATATAATATAAATATTTAAAAAATCCCTGTGATAAAGAGTGATAAAAAGGAAAAGAAAAAAAATTAGGTCACTAAAATGAACAATTCTAATATAAAACATTTTGGTTTGTAAAAACAGTTGCAATACCCTATATGATGATTTTTAGTTATAATAAAAACAAAACAATTAAATAATTATTGTTCACCTAGCAGTTCAAAACAGATGGCATCAGAAATGCTCACAACTATTGCCATGCTCACCCAGCCTAATACAAGTGAAATACAAAAAAGCCAGAACTGATACAATCCAACAGCATCTCTATCCTTAATCTTAGGATTCTTGGTTAGTCCTTCTATTA
The DNA here is from genome assembly GCA_911387785.2 of Aelia acuminata. Lineage (NCBI taxonomy): Eukaryota > Metazoa > Arthropoda > Insecta > Hemiptera > Pentatomidae > Aelia > Aelia acuminata. Next base: position 180,227,405 of record OU426978.1, read on the forward strand.
TTTCATTATTGCACTTCATTTCACATTGTGCTTTCTCAAATTTATTGCAATAAGGATGAATAATGTTATCCGGGGCAAACTGAACTTCACCAACCTCGATTAAAAGACAGTTGTTAAGCTGAAACAAATAAAAATATAAATATTAATAGAGGCAGATACTTGATTATCAATGAACATACTTTCAAAAGTGATGGTTTTCAAATTAAAAAATAATATTTATTTTAAAGTGTGAAATATCAAATAAACATCTCATTAAGGTCCCAACATGCTAAACTTATTTATTACAACGAACCATTAAAAATTCCATAATGCTATTTATTTATAATTATATTAAGATCACTATTATAACAGAAGAAAGCTAATCACATATTTATTAATGTAAGTTTGTTGAACTGTCTGGTATTGTTAGAATCATAAATACAAGGTCACAAGTCTGGAAGATTCCGACAATGCATAAGGAAGCAATGGACTTGTGAGTCAGTCCTAGCCTCACACTTAATTTTAACTCATATGTCACATTGGTATTATTTTGCGTTTTCATTGTTTGCTTGACATTGTCAATAAAAACATTTTAAACCCATATTAGAGTAACAGCTGGTGTCAAATGTGGGGTTTTAAGATTAAGAATAACAAGAAAAAGGATCGAAGAACATTTAGTGGTAGAACTGGGGAGAAAAATGGAAAAGCTGAATTTAGATCCTACTGGCAGGAAATCAAACTTGTTAGCAGGGTTCCAAGTCCAGACATAGATCCTGAGATGGTGGTAGATAGCTGGTAGAGCTGAAGAGAGCTCTTTGAAGATTATATCGAAAAGGCTGAGATGATTAAAAGGTTGATTGACCAGTCTACAAAGCTTAATGAGAAGGTAACCTAAGTTAGTTTGAGATAAATGACAAGCTGACCAATTTGTCTAATGACATTAGTGCATTGAATGACAGGTTGCCCAGCCAGTCAGCTGACCTAATTGAGAATATAACTAGCCTTAATTCTGCCTAGTCGGCTGAGGTAAATGAAACGCTGACTAGTGATGTCAGGTGACGTGAATGGGTCAAAAGAAAGGTTGACCAACCTCTCAAGTGAAATGAATGACAAGATGACCAACCTAACTGTTGACATAAATGGTTGGCTCAGCAAGAAGCAAGCTGTCGCATTTGATGAGGAACTTAAAAGAACAGAACAGACGCAGGAGAAAATTGTTCAGGCTGTCATGAGTAGCTCCCCTAACAGTCTTTACAAAATGGTAAAGAATTTTGACAGGTATGTGAGCCTCCTTGAGATATGGTTGTTGTCAGCATGTGGAACTGGGAATACTTTACAGAGGTGCGTCTTGCTCATCTTTAGTTAATGACTCATACCCTATCTATGGCATTGGAGTATGAAGCGGCTACTGAGTTTTCTTGCAGCCATGCACATTTCTGACTGCAGAGAAGAACAACAGGTCCGGTGAACCACTTCATCACTGTCAACTTGATCCATTAGTTAGTTTTTATAGGAACAAGAAAAAATATTTGCAGCATTAGAAAATAATAAGATCAAAGTATCTACAATTAAAACCCTTCAAGAAGCTATAAATAGAATTAATAGTGATTCATGACAAAAGTGCATCGAAAATATAGATGAAGTAGTGAAAAATGTGGGCACTCAATATCACTTTATGAACTGGATCCATTTAAAGTCCCATTTTTAAGTTAAGTTCCATTTAAAGTCCTTAGCATTTAAAGTTAGAATCATTAAATAGCAACAGTAAATTATTTTATTTTTTTAACCGACTTCGAAAGAGGAGGTAACTCAATTCGATACGTATGTGACTTTTTTTTTTTTTTTTTTTTTTTTTTCTATGTATGTCCACCGATTACTCCGAGATGGGTGGACCAATTGGAACGAAACCTTTTGCATCTTGTCGAGTATTTTCCCAATGTGGTCCCATTAAAACCTTTTTTGGGTTCTTAATTTATTAAAGAAGTTATTGGGAAAAAACATGAAAATAATTATTTAATTATCGCTCAAAATATTTACTTATTTGAAAAACATATGGCATATATATCATAAGGTATGCTCCAACAAACTATTAAAACACTTTGATAAATAACAAACTAATCATGTACTATCCCCGCTTTTTTTATTCTAAATTTGATTGGTTGATTTCAAGCAATGCTCAATAATGTTTTAATGGTCGATGAATCGGTTGGGATAACAAACCAATCAAATTCAGAATTAAAAGATCATGTGAAGTGTGTTAGTTATTGACGTGGTTTAAGTGCTTGTTGGAACAAACCTTATACATAACCTTAAATAAATTTTCAACAATAGATTTTAATAAAGATATATAATATCAGTGGAATATCGCTGTCGTTTTCTGAAAAATGAAACACTTCTTATGGTTCTGGCAAAGTTATTGTTTCGACTCTGTTCCTGGAAAATTTTGCCAAGAAATAAAACTCAAGAACATTTTTTTGGGTTGCTTAAAAGATTTTGTTTATTGATTTAAGAAGATTAAGGGTCTGGCCACACATGTCCGCACCGGATCCGCACCGTAGCAATAATACAGGTTATGTTCAGAATATTTTTAATTTAACTTACATATTACCTTTAGTTATGCCTAAAGTTCAAGCCACACATGTCAGACACAGGCCACTTTAGGCATAACTAAAGGTAATATGTAAGTTAAATTAAAAATATTCTGAACATAACCTGTATTATTGCTACGGTGCGGATCCGGTGCGGACATGTGTGGCCAGACCTTTAAGCACATTATACACCGATAACAGTAAAAAATCCTAAATGAATGTCGAAACGACAGCATAATCATAAAACCACAAAATTCATAGAATTTAAAGAAAAGCCGAGCATTAATAGCCCTTTTTAAAAGAGATTCGTAAAATCGTAGCCATTATTGTTTTACATTACATTTTGATTTCCGACTTCCACTCGCTATGCACATAAAAAAGGAATTCAATACTTCCTGGAAAAGCTCTTTTTCAGTTGATTTAGAGGCCCAAACGAAGGATTCAGGCACCTCTGTCAGCTTCCGGATACACTTGATCACTGTCGGATATTATTATACTATGTAATAATAAAATCTTGTGCGGATTCTTCACTCTGGAGTGACACTTTTGCCATGTTATCCACATTACTATTATCGGTTTTTAATTATGTTTCTGCAATTATTGAGGTGTTTAGATGAAAATTGCTGTAAGTGCCAAATTATTAATTTTGAGATAACAAATAACTATTAACTAAGCTTAAATTTGGTTTGAAAATCAAGAAAAATATTATGGATATGGCCATAATAGGGATTTGATATTATCCCAGTCATGAAATAAATACGTCCCGCTAAAAAATTTTAATATTATTTTCTTCCATCTCCAATTCCATCTATGATTGTGAATTGTCTACTTTTAACGTCCCTAGAGGGAGGCACCCGATAAGAGAGTCTAGAGACGAAAATCTTAAAGAGAGTCATTTGGAAAGAATTGTTTCCATTTCGAGGCAGTCATATTCTCAGATACCGAAATGACAAACGTATATGTTGTTTATTATATTTACCAATAGAACTGGTCGAAAAATGGCCAAAATCCCAACTGTTCAATGGCATACCTACGACATCTTGAAGTTGCCGGATTCATGTTACAGCCGAGCAAAACTGAACACCTCCTCTCGGAACACAGATGTATGTATGTAATAAACAAGTACCGAAGTACCAATAATATTCCGCAAAGGAAAAAGATTGTCATTGTAGAAACAAAGTTTTATGTGTCTTCCCGATGGAACATTGGTCTTTATACCTACCGCAAACGATTTTCAATTTTCTGTCCATATTCATAAAATTGATAATGTGACTATTATAATACAAAGTTGATTAAAATTGATATAATTATAATATAAAGACCCGGGATAGACAAACGTGGTATAGCGCTACTTGGGTGGGCTGACTTTTTTTTCGCGAGGGACCCACAGAATAGATCTCGTCCTTCCCACCATGGATAGAACAACGAACTAATGAACCAAACTCACTTGTACTATCTAAAGAGGGGTACCGAATAAACAAAAAAAAAAAAAAGACTTCGAAAACCCGAAATCAGTTCAAAATGCACTTAAAATCTGTATAAAACAAAAGCATACAGAATTTGTTTTAGAAATCAAGGCATTGCTTTCTTCCGCCTTATATTAGAAATTATCTTCCGCCACTAAAAAGTATGAAATAAAAAACATTTTATAAAAAAAAATTAAACCGACTTCGAAAACTAGGAACCAGTAAAAATAAATGCACTGAAAAGTATGAAATAATTACCTTCTGATTTTTATGAATACGCAGCAAAATCGAAAATCGTATGAAAAGTGGAAAAATGCATTAAAATGGATAAATTTATTTTGATTAGTACGAATACATACTAATTGTTAATAAAAAATATTAAATTAAAATATTAAATACCAGGTTCAATACTTAACAATCTTTTCGGAGGCGGCGCAAAATAGAAAATCTATAGAAAATTTTAAGATTTTCCTAATTCTTAGTGTTAACAATTTTAAATTTTGCGCCGCCTCCGAAAAGATTGTTAAGTATTGAACATGGTATTTAATATTTTAATTTAATATTTTTTATTAACAATTAGTATGTATTCGTACTAATCAAAATAAATTTATCCATTTTAATGCATTTTTCCGTTTTTCATACGATTTTCGATTTTGCTGCGAATTCATAAAAATCAGAAGGTAATTATTTCATACTTTTCAGTGCATTTATTTTTACTGGTTCCTAGTTTTCGAAGTCGGTTTAATTTTTTTTTATAAAATGTTTTTTTACAGAGATATATTTGAAAAATTAAACAATTTGGGCTACTCAACGGTACATAACTTAAACATTTTACTACCATTTTATCTTTAGTTGCATATAAGTTTATCACTGACAGTATAATGCATATGTTGTTGAGTCCCATTATTTAGAAAATGGTACTCTAGCAGCAGGTCTATATTATTTCGTCAATGACAGAGAACACAAACAGTAGAAGGATGTCTGGACATGAAAAAGGTGGCAACGCTAAGGTAAAGGAGTGGCAGGATGACGAGTGGGCAAACTCGTAAAGAAATACGCATTGCCCAAGGCAACATATGATTGGGAACCCGAAGGTTGAGCTTGTCGTCGAGTCTCGTCCATGGTGAAATCCCCCTACTCGTGCAAATCAAAAAATAATTCGGTGTCAGGACATCTTCATCATTTGGATCGTCAGATACTACCGTCATAGGACGACTGTTTAATAAATTCTCAGCTTCAGCAAGCAGCGTAGCACGAACATCTTCTCTAGGCACCATTGACTTCAGGGTTACTAGGAGTGCTCTCTTCACTGACCTAATAAGACATTCCCAGCTTCCTCCCATATGCAATGCAGCTGGTGGAAGAAAATTCCACTGAATGTTCCTAGCTGATAGTTCGTTTTCTATCTTATTATGGTCGAGTTTGCTTGTTAACCCAATTTTTCGCAGTTCAGGAATACACAATAGATACATCTGACCGAGCCATTTATAATAGCCATCAACTAAAAAGAATCCCTGGGGGATGTGGTTATATTTTATTCCTTTTGAGCAAGTTATAAGTTGTAGGTCGTAATTTTAACTTATAACTAGCTAAAAGGGATAAACTTACCCCCCCCCCAGGAATTTTTTTACTGACAAGGGTGAAAAAATGTCATTACTTTAATGATGAAACTTAATAGCATCAATGAATGAGTAGCAATCTGAATAATGGGAGGTAATACTCATGAACACTGGAATTTTTATTAGGTGTGTAATTGTAAAATCTTGGACCCTGCTACAAGGAGAAGTGATACTAGTCTAACACTATTGAGTATAGGTAAACATATACACAAGTATTCCTCAGATTCCAAATTTAAGGAATTAATTAATTTTCCTCCATTCAAATTCTCATGCTGTAAGTATGTATACTTTGCAGCATACATTACAAATTTATAATATAAACCTTAAAACAAAAATGAATCTCAATTTGGAATTACTGAAAACCAAATACCTAATAATTCCTCAAATTCCAATTCTTAATACCATAAAAAAAATTATAAAAATTTACCTGATGCACATGCTGCGGCAAAAGAATTGCCGAAAAGTCGAAGTTTTGAGAACCAACAGCAACAAACTTAGCAGGTGTATCATTACTAATAATGCTGAAATTTTTTTCCACAATTTTCAGCATATGATTTTTGGGTTCCTTAAGAGTAGCACAGTATTGAGGTTGTTTCCAAGAAGAACACACTGCTTCAGTAAAATCTGAATCACCTGTGCACTCCATCTACAGAAATTATGCAAGAATTATCTTTGAGCAATCTTCTTATAAAAGTTCAATACTATAAATTTTAATACATACTCACACTACAGGTAATATTATTATTTCCTAAACTTTTCAATTTTTCAGGGTCACACACATTATTGCTCAAAGAACTTGAACACATTTTCACAACGGATTCAAGATCACAATGCAGTTCTACACTATTATTGGAAGGCAATGATGGTATCCAAGGAATGAGAACTAATGATGACATGGTCAAGAATATAAAGCTTAAGAACATTCCCTTTTGCCAGTGAAATTTGTCAGCCAATGCCCCCATGGTAGGTTTTGCAATTAATCCCAGAATGGGTAAAAGTGTATATACCATTCCAACTACAACAGAGGAAAAACCCAAATCTTTTGCTAATGTTGGGAGAAAAGGAATCACTAGTCCTGTCCCTAAAAAAAAATATTAAAATCAGTCACTAACTTAAATGGAACTATTAAATAAATGTTAATTAAAAATTAGTTATCAATAACAAACCAGCATTAAATAGAAAGTAGTGGCCTTTCATAGGCAAGAGATTCTTGTCAATCTTCATGATTTGCCAATAATGATTGGAGACTTCACAACAAGATTAGCTAATTTTAAAGTTAACAACAGCTTTCACTCATAAAATTTCAACAAAGAAAACAGAATTTTAAAGTTTAATGAAGAGTGCACATAAAAGTTCTCAAATTCAATAAACTTATACCGATCAATTTCATCGCCGGTTTAAAAAATCACTACATTTGAACCCGTGCAACAGCGCTTTTGATGAAGGCTACACTCAAAATGAAAGAATGAGAAATCTTACGTTATCACGAATTACATGTCGATACCTACTAAATCGATATCTTGTTGAGCTTGTGGAATCATTTGACTTATTTTTGAGAGCCAAAATAATACATAGCTTCAAATAAAATTTGTATGAGTAAATTAATTCTCAAAAAGATGAAAACAGATTTAATATTTTCTTTTACATATAAAAATAGTTTGTTGAAGTTTTCAAATTTTTTGGTGTAATGGAAGGGGTGTCCCTCATACCACATTTTTTCAGATTGGATATACTCAAAAACTATGCATTTATAGGAAAATCTAGTTCTGCTAAAAATTTAAATTTCGTAAAATCTACTTCGAGTATGGATCATATATTTGAAATTACATAGGAAGAGGAATCCCCCTGAAGCAGCTCTGTACTTGTAGCTTATTTATTTATTTATTGCCATCCCTACCGTGCCTGAAAGGCAATACGGGTTTTGGCAGTAGTTGGATGCTATCCATTTCTGGATAGCAACCAACTGCTGCCAGTAAAACAATAACAAAATTTTTCATAAGCTGTGCACACAGCCTGCTCTTCTAGTTTATGAATCACCTTCTTCAGCCTCTGCCCTCTCTGGTGGTCTTCCGGGTACAGGACCTTCTCTCCTCCCAAATGAGAAGTGCGTTGGACCCGCAATCGTTTTCCACCCAGTCACGAAGGCCTTGAAGTGCGGATAGTTTCTTGTGCTAAGTTGCTGGGAGCCTCATACCTCTGCAACTGCTTCAGCACGCTAGGCCACCAGACGCTGTCGAAGGCAGAAGTTATGTCAAACAAGAGTAACATTACATATTTTTCCGCCCTCTCTTCAACGTCTTGGCGCACCCGCAGCAGGGCATCTACGGTTCCCCTACCTTTGGTACACCCGTACTGCCGTGGATGGCTTGCTCTACGGAAGACAGGCTGCAGGCTCGTGGCCATCAGGTTTTCCAAAATTTTGCTCAATACAGGAAGGAGGCAGATAGGTCTGTATGATTTGGCTTGTTGCTTGTCATTTCCTCGTCCTTTGTAAATGAGTCTGACATCGGCAATTTTCTACTCTCTCGGGAAGTACCCCTTATCAAGGCAATCATTGAAGATTAGCAGTAGCCTATTTTCAATGTAGGGGATACTACACTTCAGAATTGCCGCGTCAATTCTATCGATGCCTGGGGCCCGAGCAACTTTTTGCCTATCCACGGCAGCACGTAGGTCCCAAATGTCCCATGGTGGGCACAAGTCTGTACCGGGTGGGCATACCGTAGTACGTCGTACAAATCCTTCATCTTCATTGTCCTGGGACGGATCATCCCTAGGGTAGGTTTCTGCAATAAACATTTTTGCAGTCTCTTCCAGAGTGGTTGCCTGGACATTTCCACTTCTTATGTCGGCAATCACTTGTGGCGGGGTCAGTTTGTCTAGGGCCACTCTGTAAGGTATACCCCAGGGGTTCTTAGATGATTCCTGGACTATGAACTCGTCCCAGGATTTCCGTTTCCTTAAACGCAACTCGTTTCGGTATGCCCTGGCCTTGGACTTGTACTCTTCCCGAAGTGCAATGCGCCTATCATCACAAATGCACCTCTGGTACGAACGCCGTGCCTTGTAGAGCTCTCTCTTCATTATTGTCAATGCAGGCGTCCACCATGGAACAGGTCGAGCTCTCGCCTTCCGTCGCTGGAGAGTTTCCTCTGCGGCGTCACAGATAATAGCAGTGATTCGAGATACCTTGTAATCCAAGTCGTCTGTATTATCCGTCTCCGCCACATCCCATTCGTCATCGACTAGTTTTCCCTCCAGCGAAGAGCGGAAGGCATTTCAATTACCTTTGCGAGTACTGTAACCCCTCTCTATGCCGTGAGAACTCATCTCTGCTGAATATTCTATAAGTCTAAAAACAATCGCCTAATGGTCGGAACTCGTCTCAGATCGGAGGGTCCAATCGATAATGCGGCCTGCTAAATTCGGCGATGCTAGTGTCACATTGATCCAACTCTGCCCCCTAGCGCTAGAAAACGTTGGGGTAGCAGAGGGATCGTTCATCACAACTAGCTGGTTTCTTGTTATAAAATCGCCAAGCTTAACTCCCCTTCTGTTACTTCGATTGGATCCCCAGACCGTGTTCCAGGAGTTGGTATCTGAGCATATGATCACGTTTTTAGAAGAAGCCGTGATCGTTTCCAAGGCGGATATGTCTTCGTCAATATCATTGCCATCAGGTAGGTAAGCCGAGACAATTGTAAAAGCAAGGTTTCGCCACCTGATATAGCACGCAACAGTATCCGCCGTGGTATATTGCCTCAGATCCATCACATCGAGGTTCGGGTTATTAACCACTATTGCAGACCTGGGCCTCCTCTCTCCACTGCCCAGGGCTATAACTCTCGATGTGAGGCCGAACCCCGTGACCATGTTCCCACGGCAGCACGGTTCTTGGACCGCCATTATGTCGTATCTGTGTAAGAGAGCACGAAGCTCATTAGCTACGATACGCCGGCGGCCCATATTCAATTGGAGGATGGTGATCCTATTCATAAAACGTTTTTTTCGCCATCTCATCAGCCCACTTTATGTGCACAGGGCATTCCCTGCTGCCCGCTTTGTGCTTCATTTGGCTGGATGGCACGTTCTCTCGCTTGCAGTTAATGCAGGATGGGTCTGCGAGTTCTTTTTTTTTGGGGCAATCCTTAAGTATGTGCCCAATTGAAGAACACCATATGCAAACGACTCCATCAACTGAACATGTTGCCCTGGTGTGTCCGTATCCCTGACATTTTGTACACCGTGGAGCGTCAATATAGTCTCTGAAGGTTAAGGACCACCATCCTCCATCTACGCTTCCCATTTCTAGTAATAAAAATCTTACTGTCGGATGTACTTCTAGAATCCAATTCTTGGTAAATCCAGTTCTTGACACCGTAGAGAACAGTGGCCGAAGGTCATCAACAACCAGTGGTGTGGGGCCCGACTTCTCGGGTAATCTTCCCCACAAAAATTCCACTAACTGCGACGAGTTCCAGGAGTGGGGTACTTTCTTTGATGAAAGCGTTTCAACAACTGCATTTTGAACAATGGCTGTAATGGCTTCAATTTGTTCTCTCTCATCTTCGCGTTTTTCAATCATATTAACAAGGCATTAGACCTCATTGTTTATCTGATCTCGAATGCTAGCACTTAGTTTTTTTCCACTATTTTCAAGATTTAATCTTATACTTTCCTGTAAAGTTTTTGCTTGTTTAACATTAGTATTATTCGTTGTTATACCTATCAATTGTTGGGGAGAATCAGAGGATCCCCTCCTAGGCCTTTTGGCCGATGCTCGGGACGACTTACCGTCTTCTTGTTCCTCTTCCATTGGTAAAAGGTCCATAGCAATCGAATAGGTAGGTTATATAATACGATAACGTTATCTATAACCTAAGAACTTTAACGAGTTAAGAATTTAATACTTACTAATTTCGCTGCAGTTTTTTAACTTCAAATCTTCCGATAGGATAGTACACTCCGAAATAGTCCACTGAGAACGCTCCGTAAGGAGTTAAAATGTCCTACTCCTAACCTCACAATATACGCAATATTTACAAAAAATAATTTATAACAAACAAAATCCAAAAAATACAACACATAATAACAAGAAAGTAATAAACAACTATGAACAAATGATAAACATGAATAAACTAATGACAATAACTAAATAAACTCAATATAACACGAGAACTATATATCCACAATAGTAGCCTCAGTTAACCTCCTCTGTACTTGTAGCTGTAGCTTGAAAAAATCTGGTGCGTGCGCGCAACACACAACTTTCACTTACCAACTTACTTAAATTAGAACTTAATGCGTTTTGTTAATTGCCACTTCTCAAATGAACAGAACATCTTTAATAATAACGCATTGGTTTGTCATTAAAGGCATACGGCGCATGCATGAGCTCAAGGTGCTTTATGAGTTGACGGATTATGTTTCTTCTTTTCTCCTGTATATGTTTACTTGATTTTCTTCATATATCATATTTAGCCATTTCTTATTTTTAGGCGTGATGACAGACAGTTCATTTCTCAATATAAACTAAAACAAAGATACTTTATAGGAAAACAAAAAAGGCCTCTTCCCCATTTAAGCCCTCTCAAAACATTTTAATAATGATAAAGCTTACCTGATATTAAATAACAACTAATTTTCATTAAACATAACGAATTTGATAAAAATCGTTAAAGCCATTTTTGAGATAATCGATCAAAAAGGTAAAAATTGGAAAAAAGTTATGAAATAAAGTCCCCCCTCCTGTAGATCAATTTTGATGAAATTTTTACAGTCATATCTCGGGCATATAAATACATCATATACAAAGTTTGATCAAAATCGTTAAAGCCTTTTTTGAGTAAATAAAAAAAACACGTGAAATGATACAAAATTTATTAAGTAAAGTCCCCCCTCCGGTTGATCAATTTTGATGAAATTTTTACAGTCATATCTCGGGCATATAAATAGATCAAATACTCAGTTTAATCAAAATCGTTAGAGCCGTTTTTGAGAAAATTGAAAAAAACTTAAAAATTTATTAAATAAAGTACCCCCTCCCTTTGAGTAAATTTGATGAAATTTTTGCTGTCACATCGCGGGCATATACATACGCTAAATACCAAATTTCAGGTTCGCAGGGTTTATAGTTTTTGAGCTAGTCTGTTCACATACACACACACACACACACACACACACACACACAGACACACACACAGACCATTTCGCGGGACTTGCTTATTTCGACTCAGGGGACCCCAAAACGTGTATTTCCGTTGAAAACCGGAAGTCGAAAATTTTCACGATCGCAATACTTCCACTTACTATATATTTCATATATAGGTAAGTGAAAGTAAAAAGGAGTTGACTTAGGGCCTATTCACACAATCGATTCGCTCCCGCTCCGCTCTCGCTCTACCCCATTCACACTATCGCTCCGCTCCTGCTCCACTCCTGGTCCGCTCTCCTAATGTCTTACCATATTCACATTATATAATTTTACACCGCTCACTTTTGAAAGGTTTAAGCTATTAAAGCCATTAATAATCGAAGTTGTCTGTATTCGGATTTCAATTAATGATTAACTTTCAGTTATTCACGTATTTTTTTATTCATAAATTTTACGGCGAAAAAAAAGTTCAATTTTTACTTTCACTTACCTATATATGAAGTATATAGTAAGTGGAAGTATTGCGATCGTGAAAAATTTCGACTTCCGGTTTTCAACGGAAATACACGTTTTGGGGTCCCCTGAGTCGAAATGACCAAGTCCCGCGAAATGGTCTGTGTGTGTGTGTGTGTGTGTGTGTGTGTGTGTGTGTGTGTGTGTGTGTGTGTCTGTGTGTGTGTGTGTGTGTGTGTGTGAACAGACTAGCTCAAAAACTATAAACCGTGCGATCATGAAATAGGGTATTTAGTGTAGGTATATGCCCGCGACGTGACAGCATAAATTTCATCAAAATTACTTAAAGGGAGGGGGTACTTTACTTAATAACTTTTTAGGTTTTTTTCGATTTTCTCAAAAACGGCTCTAACGATTTTGATTTAACTGAGTATTTGATGTACTAATATGCCCGAGATATGACTGTGAAAATTTCATCAAAATTGATTAACCGGAGGGGGTACTTTACTTAATAAATTTTGTATCATTTTCACGTGTTTTTTTTATTTACTCAAAAACGGCTTTAAAGATTTTGATCAAACTGGGTATTTGATGTATGTATATGCTCAAGATATGGCTGTTAAAATTTCATCAAAATTGATTAACCGGAGGGGGGACTTTACTTAATAAATTTTGTATCATTTTCACGTGTTTTTTTTATTTACTCAAAAACGGCTTCAAAGATTTTGATCAAACTAGGTATTTGATGTATTTATATGCCCGAGATATGATTGTTTAAATTTCATCAAAATTCATTAACCGGAGGGGGCACTTTACTTAATACATTTTGTATCATTTTCACGTGTTTTTTTTATTTACTCAAAAACGGCTTTAACGATTAACAAAAATAAGATATGAATGTAGAAAAATGTGTGAATTTGGGAAATGATATTTAGCAAAACACGTCAATTTCTAATCTAAGTAAGTTGGTAAGTGAAAGTTGTGTGTTGCGCGCACGCACCAGATTTTTCGTTTGTAGAAATAGCTGTTAAGTGTACTTTTCTTGATGAAGAAGATAATATTATCAAAACATACAATAAGAAAAATATATTGCAACACAATGATAATTATTAATAATAATTATAAATTAATTTAATTAATGGTGAAGAAATAATTTAAATTTTTTTCCGAATGTATTCGAATACGCTTGAAATCGGTAAATGCTGCAATTGACCCATTGTGTTCTTTTCTTTTCCTGATTCATATTTTAATTATTTTTTGCTTTAATATATTTTTTTTTAATGATCTGACATTTTTCATAATATACTGCAGTTTTATTCGTTTCAAATTGAACGTTATTTTATAATAGCAATGAGTATGTAGTCAATAAATAAATCGGTGACCGTTTTTTACTTTCACTTACCTGTGTGTGTGTGTGTGTGTGTGTGTGTGTGTGTGTGTGCGCGTGGGTGGGTGCGTGCCTGCGTGCGTGCGTGCGTGCGTGCTTGCGCGCGTGTTTGTGTGTGTGTGTGTGTGTGTGTGTGTGTGTGTGTGTGTGTGTGTGTGTGTGTGTGTGTGTGTGTGTGTGTGTGTGTGTGAACAGACTAGCTCAAAAACTATAAACCGTGGGAACCTGAAATTGGGTATTTAGTGTAGGTATATGCCCGCGATGTGACAGCGAAAATTTCATCAAAATTGCTCAAAGGGAGGGGGTACTTTATTTAATAACTTTTTACGTTTTTTTCGATTTTCTCAAAAACGGCTCTAACGATTTTGATTAAACTGAGTATGTGATCTATTTATATGCCTGAAATATGACTGTAAAAATTTCTTCAATATTGATTAACCGGAGGGGGGACTTTACTTAAAAAGTTTTGTATCATTTTCACGTATTTTTTTTATTTACTCAAAAACGGTTTTAACGATTTTGATCAAACTTGGTATTTGATGTATTTATATGCCCGAGATATGACTGTAAAAATTTCATCAAAATTGATCTACGGGAGGGGGGACTTTACTTAATAAATTTTGTATCATTTTCACATGTTTTTTTTATTTACTCAAAAACGGTTTTAACGATTTTGATCAAACTTGGTATTTGATGTATTTATATGCCCGAGATATGACTGTAAAAAATTCATCAAAATTGATCTACGGGAGGGGGGACTTTACTTAATAAATTTTGTATCATTTTCACGGGGTTTTTTTATTTACTCAAAAACGATTAACAAAAATGAGATATAAATGTAGAAAAATGTGTGACTTTAGGAAATGATAATTAGCAAAACACGTCAATTTCTAATCTAAGTAAGTTGGTAAGTGAAAGTTGTGTGTTGCCCGCACGCACCAGAGTTTTACGAATACATTAATTCATTGCAAAATATATCTCAAACATAACATGAATTTTTCTCGTGGAAAAACCGCGCGTATTGTTGGTGTTTTTTTTTTTTTTTTCAAACATTTCAAGCGTATATGATATACATTCGGAAAATAATTTAAATTAGTTCTTCACCATTAATTAAATTAATTTAAAATTATTATTATATATATATATATATATATATATATATATATATATATATATATATATTCTATAGTTGAACTTTTTTTGGCCGTAAAATTGATGAATAAATAAATAATTTAATAATTGAAAGTTAATTATTAATTAAAATCTAAATACAGTCGGCTTCGATTATTAATGGCTTCAATCGTGAACGGTGTAAAATTATGTAATGTGAATATGATAAGACTTTAGCAGAGCGGACCGGGAGTGGAGCGGGAGCGGAGCGATAGTGTGAATGGGGTAGAGCGAGAGTGGAGCGGGAGTGGAGCGAGACCGGAGCGGTACCGATAGTGGAATTATCTGTCTATTTCTCTTTAGAATATTTTACCATACCGAGAGCGGACCGGGAGTGGAGCGGGAGCGGAGCGATAGTGTGAATCCGCCCTTAAGGTCTGGTCACACATGCCCGACACCGGGTCAACCGACCCTTTACTATCTATCCTTCGTGTTTGAATCAGACTCCAATTTTCGTTCAAGTGTTAATCAGTTAACAAATTCTTACATATATATATTTCTATTATGCGATGATTGACTAGATAAACATGAGCTGGAATAAATAAACCAATCTTCTTATAATATAATACACGCCGTGCTGTGGTGCGGTTATGTGTGAGCAGTCCTTTAGGCTTTGGTGACGGAAGAGTTTTTACGCCTGTAAACAAAACAAATAAATAAGAGATGAGCTATTTCTTATGGGCCTTTCAACGCTTGTAGGAATACCACTCATAAAAAGAAGGGACTGTGGCAACATATTTAATTTGATAACAATTAGAAACATTGAAAAAATGCTCAGATAATATATAGAACCGCAAGAGTCATAAAATAATACAATGGTTGTTCAGTGGTCAGGGCTATTCCTTCTTAATTCCTTGTCCCCATTCATGTCAGTTGTATGCTGCCTTACTCTCCTATATCGAAACTGGGGAATGGAAAACCTCTTGGAACGTATTACTCTCTTCCTTAAGAGCCTCGCCCTTCCATAGTAAATTTAAGCTGGAGCTTGCTATTCCTTTCAAATACTAACACCACATTCTCAAGCCAAGAATTTATACCAGTATTTTCGTCAAGGTTTTGGCCTCATTAATCATATGCAAAATTTATTAACTTAATTTGCATGTTTAGACAAACTTCCGCCTAATCATTCCAGCACATTAACTAATTTTTGATTACGTATCATGTGCTGCTTTCCCCTCACCATAAACCACTTCGTCACAAGATGGGCAAACATTAATAGGTATCAAGGAGTAATAGTACAAAATAAGTTATTGAATTATTTTTGAATAACACCCTGAAGAAGAATATTTTATTTGAGAACAATGAGTCCGGAACTTAAGCAATAATCCTGTCTTTTTTTCCTTTCCTTCTTTTACACTTATTACCTTCATTCACAACTGATTTATAATGTTGAAATTTTTTTATTTTAGGTAATATATTTTGAAATGCATATCATTTCATACAATTGGTAAGATTTTATTGAATGAATCATCCAAACTATCAAATATCAGGAATGATGACATTACATCGTGATGAGGAGGATCCTCGATGACATTACAAATCTCAAAGAGTCAGGACCGCCTGCAACTTCATTCGTCAGTCTTCTCTATCCTGTGCAGCTACTCGCCAATGACAGTTTTAATAGGGTCCGCGCGTTCACTGCCACATCATCAGCCCATCGCTGTTTCGGTCTGCCAACTCTCCTTGTTCCGAAAAGCTGCTCTTCAAGAAGTTTCTGGGGTACATCAGGCCTCATCCTGTCCAGCCAATCTCAACCGCCCGGTCCTTATGAATTTCGCAATGTCAGCTACAGCATAAATTCCTTTGAGTTCTACGTTGGCGCGCTGCCTCCATGGAACGTTGACTGCTCCTAAGATCAACCTTTTCGAAACCTTGGAGGACTTGTTCCTGGGCCTTTGGAACAGTCCAGAATCTCGCCAAGTTCTTAATAGCTTTTAATAGGAGTGAATAATTCTTGGTGATTCCATCCTTCGGAGAGGTCGTGAAATGGAGGTCCAGCGCCTGTGCGATTTCAGTTATTCATTAAAGATCCCTATTCTATATAAATGGGTAGGCAAAATTTAGGACTCTCGCAGTAATACAAAAACTAATAATTTGATATTTTTTATTATTATGATATAAGAATTATTTTTATCGTACACCAATATATATGTGTAATGGCAAATTAATAATATCAATGTCATGTATACATACCGCTAGTAATATATTTCTTTTTTGATAGTTTGCATTCTTACTATCAATAGTTTACTATCCTATAACCCCTAGCACTGGCCTGATTAGACTCATACAGGTGGAGTTTAGTAGTACGTGTTTTACTGCAAAGGCATTTAAGCATTCCAACTTAGCTGCTGGCGGCTAGAATTCTTCTATGGATTTCTGGGTTTATGTCGTTCCCGGAGTTCGATTGAGTTCCAAGGTACACAAACTGAAGTACTGTCCACTGAAAAGTACTGTCCCCTATACTGATCGTGCCTTCCTCTATCTTAGGGATCCGTCTTCATGTACTTTGTCTTGCCCTTATTAATAACCAGCCCCATTTTAGTCTCTTCTTTCTGGATGCTACCTTAACAGTCGCAAGGCTCCTTCCAATTATATCATCCCAAGAATTTGTGCCTCTGTATTTAAAATAGATACTCTCACATGGATCGTTGATCTTATGAAGATCATCAAGGTCTTCAGCCTCTTCCAGCATCCTTACCCTCTCATACATGATGGTGGAAGAGAGTCTGACTGAGTATAGCTGTGCCCTTCAACTTGCCGACATCGTACTTACATTAACGTGCCCCTCGAAGACTTTTAACTACGGAGATTATGGCCCTTATTCTAGCAACAGCAATAAAGTGATCCGGGTTTGCGATGGCGCCTCTGAACACATGAAAATCCATTAAACTTGAGATATGCCGGGCATTCCTGCGAACATTGTCAATTCAATCTTTGGTGACACCCCCCCCCCCCCCTTAGTTCACCATGTTCTCAGATGGATATTTATGTGAGGGAAGAGTCCAAGGGCGTACCCAGGATCAAAACTAGGGGAGGGGCAAGTTATGGTCGTTCAGGTTGTAACATCTTAGCGCGGAAAAGGTGAATGAAACCAAAATTATGTATAATTATAGTAGAGCTTTATTAAGTAAGTTATTAAAATTATTTGCTTGAAAAAAATTATTCTATTACTGCTTCCCGCCTTAAAATCTTAAAAATAATTGCATCCAGCCTTCCAGGGGGGGGGGGGCAGCTGCTGGGTACGCCCATGGAAGAGTCTACTTCCTATAAGCAGTCTTTTTGATGCAGCAAGACTAATATATCGTAGCTCATTGTCATCGGATTGTTCATATAAGCTGTGCTGCTGCTCTCCAATTACGGATACTTAAGAGGGTCCGTGCGTTGGCTGCACATGTGTCTGTGTGCGTGCCTGTGTCTGTGTGTTTGCGCGAACAGGATAGCACAAAAACGATAAAGACAACGAAACTGAAATGAGTTATTTGAGAAAGGTATATACCCGTGATGTGACAGCAGGTAAGATCGAGATTTTCAGAGAGATTTACTATGAAATAAAAGTCTACCCGCCGAGGGCGAGATACGGACTGTCGCACAGAGGGGCTAGAGCGGAAAAATATCCAAAATTGTTTTTTCATTTTTGCCATGTTTGATGGGATAGTATTCCTAATAAGTTAGAGCAAAGAGTTCTAGTTGTTTTTTCTTTTTTCATTTTAGGAGATGAAAATAGAAAGAAAGACACACAACTGGTAAAATCTAAAACGTTTTAAAGCTTATACTACTACCAAACAATCCTAGAAATTTCACTAACGACTCGAACGAAGGACTATTTTTATGGCTGACCGGATAAAGCCATAAAATAAGAAATTTTTAATTAATAGTTGTGTAAATTAATCTTGTTTTTATAGCTTTATCTCAGCAGTCAGCACCAGTTGTCAACAAAATATATAAGAATGTTGAGTAGTAGCTTTGAGAAAACGACAATGTTATATCGGAGCTCAGCGGAGCTTTTTTTTTTTTTTTTTTTTTTTTTTTGAGTTCACATGATATGGATACTTCTTCCTTTCACTTTATTACATCATATAATTTAAGCAGTATAATATGATTCCCCTTTTTTCTAATGCATTAGTTTTATCTTTATCGGCTTTACTTATTGGTTTTATCTATACAAATAAAGCCATAGTAAACAATTTTTTTTTTATACAGAAATAGTTTTTTTGTAAAGTAATAATGTAATAAAAAAAAAAAAAAAAAAATAAAAAAAAAAATTAAACCTACTTCGAAAACTAGGAACCAGTAAAAATAAATGAACTAGGAAGTATGAAATAACCTAAATGAAATAACCTATAAAATGAATAACCTAAAATGAAATAACCTAACTGAAATAACCTACTGATTTTTATGAATACACAGCAAAATTGAAAATGTTATGAAAAGCGGAAAAAATGCAATAAAATAAATAATTATATTTTGACTTATAGGAATAGAGACTAAGAATTAATAAAAAATATTAAATACAATCCAATCTTTTCGGAGGTGGCGCAAATTAGAAAATCTTCCAAATAACATATTCTGAATAAGATTTCATTAGAAAACGGTAGACATTGAAATCAATAGATGGGAATAGATCTATTTATAAGGTTTTCATAGTTTCTAGTGTTAAAAATTTTAAATTTTACGCCACCAATTCAAAATAAAATTATTCGTTTTATAGCATTTTCCCGTTTTCATACGATTTTATTATCTTTCATTATTCTTATTTTTCGTTTTAACTTTAATTTATTTATAAGTACCTACTACCCAAGGCGTCACCGCCGCACAGTGTAGGTAGGTATATGGGGTAAGAAATCAAAAACCGTATTTTTTTGAAAAAGGTTCAGTATATTTTTAGTTAACTAAACAACATAAACATGACAGAAAAAATAATTTATTGAGGTATAGAATGTATATAGAGACTTACATATGAAATTTACGAATTAAAAAAAAATAAACACTGAACATTACTTATAAACAACACTTATTCCTCCTCATAATCATTAGATTGTAAAAACGACTATCATTTTCTCTTAACTAATTAAGTATGTATTAATAGACATAAATATTTTTAATGTTCGGTTTTAGATGGTAAACTATTGATTATGTATTGGGCAGTTTTGTCTAGTATTCACTATGGGTTTCAGATGTTCAACGAGTGAAGTACAAAGTTGTTTATTTGCACGTTTTAGCCCATAATAACTATAACATAAAATGTTGGGGCTTCAACTATTCATGATGTTCCTTAAAATATTATTTTTACGGAAACTAATTCATAAGTTCATGTAAAGGGCAAGGCATTTAGTGGTAAGAAAGCTGTATTACTTTCTTTTTATGCTTAGAAGTAAGCATAGCGGCTCTATTTCGTCCGGAGATTTCTTCGTTATCAAGTCCACAACTCGTAGCTTTTTTCCAAAGGATGATGTTTCAACGAAATTTATTTTCACCATACTACGATGTAATCACCTGTTTTACACACCTAATTTGCGGTCCGAAAGCTACACTTCGCCGCCCTAGGGCCGAAAATGAATATTTCGCCCTAGGGCCGCAAAATCAGCTGTTTATTATTTTAATTCAATCATTTCATTATATACATTACATAAGTTTGTTTTGCTCGTATTATTGTTTAGTTATTTAGTAATTATGGCTAATAATATATCAGAATCTATAAATAGATAAGGTTATATTGAAGACTCTGTGACAAAGAAATTGGAAGTTTCTAACAGACTGTTTAGTAAAGAGAATGAGTCATCGACTTCGACATTAAATATCGATTTTGGAACTATTGAATATGAAAACCAGTCTCTCTTTACAATTGATGATTTATTTGAAGATTGTCAAGAGGATATTTTAATCAGAAACAATCCAACTACGAGTAAAAGTGTGAATGTGTCAAACAAAAAACAAGTAATAGAATCTTCAAAGGGTATTATGTTTTCAAACAACCAAAATTGTACTTTTAACATTTCTATTAATCAAAAATAAACGAACTAACTTTTTTTAGCATTTTGAAATATATCAGTTGTATTAAATGAAACACACATATGTTCATCTCTCTTTATTAACTTACATAATAACATAACGTAAAACAATCCATACATTAAACATTCTCATGTCCCCATAACCACAAGATAACCTTCTAACAAAGAGGTACACTTAACCAAAAGAAAATCTTGTTTTTGATTAATGTTATATCGTATTAATATTTATTGTAGTATGGTGAAAAATAGCGTTCATGCCTCGGGCCAAAGTGCTTTTGCAGGCCCTCGAACTTTTCATGACCTCGACTACGTCTCGGTCAAAAAATATCTCGGGCCGGCAAACGCCCTCTTTCGGCCCTTGGTACGAAATATACTATTGCGGCCCTCCACACGAAGGTTCTGGTTGAATTATCTCGGTTACATATTCAAAAATTTCGACGAGCAGTTTAATATTTTTTTCAACCTGTCTCCGTTTTTGTATCGAATTTGCTGAAAACTTGTGACTTCGGTCCCACTCTTTTTTCTAAAAACCGTACGAATTGTCTTGTATTCTCCTAAACTTCATCCGAACACTCAGATAAATTATTTTCGGTTCAATACTGCCCCAGACTTCGTACAGTTAAGAATTGGTTTTGAAATCTAAAACCGCAATATCACCATAAGGAGCAGCCAGACGCAGATAAACTTGATATCAAAATTAATTTGAATTTGATGAAATATGCTTTTATGGTAAGACCCGTTATTTTACATTTATAGAAAATCATTTCTAAAGTTTAAAAAATGATGAAAATGTCTTATATAATACCAATCAATAGATCTCACCCATTTTTGCACTTTTGGTCTAGATTAGCCAATGAACAATTCACTTAAGACTGGCACTTTAACAGGTGAAAAGAGGAATGAAAATGTTTAAGTAATAAGATCTAATAGCCAATTAGATTGGCTCCGGTGTAAGGCAGGGGTTTTTACTCAGTCAAATTATGTTTGCCCTCTTTCTGAATGATCTTGTGCCATACTTAGAGGGAGGAATAATGTTGGAAATCTGAAAGTTAAGATTCTGCTCTACGCCGATGATATCGTTCTGACAGCCAATATTCCAAGTTCTTCAAAGGAATATTAACATTCTTGAGGGTTACTGTGAGCAGTGGAACCTGACGGTAAACATGGAAAAATCTAAACTAATGATCTTTCGGAATGGTGGAAGACTGGCTTCTTCAGAGAGGTGATTCTATAAAGGAAAAAAATCGTTTCAAATATCTCGGTGTTACTTTAACACCACGCTTAAGCTTTTCCCCTCATTTGAAAGATAAAGCAGATGTGGCTTAATTAGGTCTTAACAGACGGTGGTCAAACTTTATAATGAACAAAAGCGTTCCATTAACAGCCAAATTTCAAGTATTCAACAGAGTGTCACGTGCCGTTGTAACGTATGGTGCCTATGTGTGGGGGTTTCAGTCTTATGAAGTCTTGGAAAATTTCAGATTTTTTGTAAGAAAACTGTTTAGTTTGCCTTCTTCCACTCCCAATTATATCTTGGCTCTGGAGACCTCTTTGGAACCTTTTGTGATTTATACTCTTCGCCTCCACGTGAAGTATACTGTATTACGAAAGTTCTTTCTCTTTCGTAACATAGGCTCCTAAAGATAGTGTCCTAACAAATAATAAACAAGAAATTATTCTGTTTTAACAATTGGCTGTCTCTATTCCGCTCTTTTTCTTTATTATTCTCTAGTAATGACTTGGGTTTATGGAATCAACAAATTTCAGCCCTATTTTCCAAAATAAAAGAGGACTACTTTGAAAAGAACTTTAATCGCGCTATTGTATCAGACCACTTTCTTTTATACAAAGTTTTAATATCGGATTATAAAAATCGCGTTACTGCATCTCTCTCCAAAGCTTTGAATTTTCTGGAGGTAAAATAGCTGCTTAAATTTAGGGGAGAGCTTCTTTATTTGAATTATCGTCCTTTGTTTCAAAATGATCCCGATCCGTCAAGATGTTCTCTATTTAATTTCAGTTTTCGTGAAGATTTGTATCACTTCTTGGGAGAGTGTCCTTTATTGGCTGAGTTTCGTTTACTTTATTTTAACAAACGCACTCTCACAAGGGATGAGGTAATTTATTTTCTGACTGGTCTCTCTCATCCTCGTCCCTTGATCCGTTTTGCTCGTCACGCTTGGAGGGCTAGGTACTGCCGGATGTCTGATATTAACTTTATAAGATCTATTCTTTACTGTACTTTTACTATTGTATATTGAATTCAAGATTTTTTTTTCTTTGACATTTTTAGTTTTATTTATTGTTTCTCAGAGTACAATTAACCCTCTTTAATTACTTTCTTCCTATCTTTGGTTTATGTTGTTTAATATGTTATACGTAACTTATTAGTTAATTAATTTCCACTTTGTATTTTTCTTTATTGTAATTGCATAGTTGTATTTTATTATTGTTTACCTGAGCTTGTACACTTTATACTTTCAGTGAACTCTGGCAGACGGCTATTGCCATTGCTAGGTATACTTTATTTTTTAATCCTTTTGTAATTTTTGTATGTAGCAAACAATAAAGTATTGTTGTATATAAGTATTATATATAATATTATTATATAAATAGATAAGATACCTACATAATACATGTATTATGATAATATGAATAATTGTAATGTCCGAAATATCAAAACATGCAGTTTACTAAAATGTTCATACGAAATAAAAATCTGGCAGGAAGCGAGCAACACACAACTTTCATAGTGGAAAAGCCATATCATATACAGCGCGAGCTACGTTTATTGGATACATTTTTATTCAAGTGGAACCTAATAGATTCCAATAGCTTGACCGTCCATATAATATAATAATTAAAATCGATGTACAGAAATATTTGTTTGATTCATGGTTGGTTACTAATCGGATGAAATTCACACTCACACTCACACTCTCACACACACACACACACACACACACACACACACACACACACACACACACACACACACACACACACACACATACATATATATATATATATAGATATATATATATATATATATATATATATATATATATACAAAAGATGATGAAATCTGTTGAAAGGATGCTCTACTAAATACTTTCAAAGGCATCCTCACCGTGGGTAATATCGTTCCCCCCCCCTTTTTTTTTGAGGCCAGAAAAAAAGGTTCCAGGTGCTTTTCTTGTCTCTTTAGATTCTTACCTTTGGAACGAAAGCATTGTTTTTGGGTGTTATGTAACGTAAAATACAAAATGAATATTACAACCAAAAAATAAAAATGAGTAAATACTATTTAATTTATTTTTTCTCGGTGGTATAGAAAGCGACTTAGTCATGCCTAAATCGCATATCCGTTAATTGAATTATCCGATAAAAAAAAACATAAACTAATGACCTATACTATAGTAGAAATTGCGAAAAACTGTAGTATTTCAACGAAAAATAGAAGGTTAACGGAACATTATCTGCGTTATCTTCAAAGATAGTTAGTTATAACACTGTTGTTTTGTTACAGAAAAAAGAAACGTTAATTAATACTTCATGTCTTAAACTACTTATCCTTTTGGCAGAAAAAGATTCTTAATTCATATAGTTGGATTTATTTTTTAAAAAATTCAATATTCCCTAAAAGAAACTTTGTTTTAAAAATGTTACCATACTATGGTCAGCTTAATTAAAGGCTCGCCAACATTCTGGAAAAGTGCACACCTAAAAATCTTTTTCCACTAACCGTCTCAATTCATGAGCAGCAACAGAAAAATATTTCGGGGCAGGAAATTGGTAGATAGAAAAAAAAAACATATATAGAGAAATAACAACAAAATTATTTATTTATAAACAAATGAAAACTATTATTAACTAGGCCATTCATTTATTCATTACTGTTGCATACATTTATTCCACTGAGGTTTCTAGTTTCGGAATTTCGGAGAGAGTGGTTGAGACAGTGTAGCGTGAAGGAAAGCCCAATTGCGTAACTAAAGATGACTGCGCTTCATGGAAACGTGCGTCTTGTCTTGCGTATCATAGAATATGCTAACATTTTTCTTTATTCTTTAGTTAATTCTTTTCCTCGCAACATTTTTTCAAATTTGCTCATAAATATAGTAAGCATAGCATTGCACTCACAATACAAAAATAATTCTATTGTATTTTAAATTAAAAAAGCGTAGTTTTACCTTATGTTCTTTACCGTTACGTTTTATGTATGAGACCTGTATAAATGTAACTACTAAAATGTGAAACAACCTATAAGTGAATGTGAAAAACAAGAATCATTCTCGAAAACTTCTGGTTGTTAAATATAAGTATATTTTAACTTAGTGAAAAACAACAAATAAATAAAAAAAAATATTATATATAATAAAAACGTTCATACATCCGTTTCTAGTGAAACAATAGCGATGGCACTACTGTCTTCTTTTTATTCAAGTTTCTGGATTGTCGTTGAAGTTTTAGGTGACTCCAAAATGAACATCTTAATTTCTCGTTTTGAAATTTATCTTATATCGATCATAAGCTTAAAGTCCACGGTTTTTCTCAGGGACTGCTAAGCTGATTTTTCCTTTTCTTTGCAATTTATTTTTTTTATTATTTATTATTTTTTTTTTATTTTTTTAGGCCCTTATGAAACATGTACGCTTCGGAACAATTGAGTTATTTATTGACTGAACGATTCAAGTTTTCGACGATACATCCTGAATAGGAATAGGTAGAAAGGGTTTTTAATAAGGAGCAGTTAAAAATTGGAACTTAATTTTTAAATTTTGAGTTCTTAAATATTTTCCAGAATACGACAGGTAGATACAGTCAATAGTTCTTTATATAAATCAATAATAAATATGTTTTACAATATATAATTGTTATATATGAAAAATATAATTTTCTTTTCCTTATTTTACATTATTAGCTTATTTTTAACATTTTTAATGGCTTAGGACTAATTTCATTGTTATTATAACTGTAGCCACAAAAAATTATGCCTAAAAATAAGAAATGGATAAATATGAAAAAATTAAATAAACATTTACAGGAGAAAATAAGAAGAATATTCCGACAGCTCATAAAACGAACCCGTCATTAAAGTGTGCCTTAATAACAGACCATTGTTTCTAAGTAAAGGCGTTCTGTTCATACAAAGAGTTTTCAACGTGTTTATGAACGAACATATTTAATGTAAATTATTTGTTTCCATTGTAACTAAACGAAATTTTCAACAACTAAATAGAGAATTATAAAATCAGACGCGATGGAGTATTATGCTTGGATTCCCTTATTATAACAAATAAAAGCTTTTATTTTACAATACAAATTGTAAGTATAGTTTAGAGAGTAAATAAATAATGCTCAAATTATTTATAGCAGTTTACGGTGTTGAACAAATTATGGTACAAAAAAATCTTTAATTTATTATTTTTATTTAACATACTTTAGTTCAATCGATTTGAATGCAATATAAAGTGGTTTTAGAGGAACAGTAATCGTTCTCGGTTACCGGAAAGGCATAAGAGACAAACGTTTTTAACTTATTAAGAGCACAGTAAATACACCTTATATCGATTCCCATTCACGATATATTTACAAAAAGCAACTCGCAGTAAAAAACAAGAAAGTATTAAAAACACTCGATGATTTTTTTAAAGCCTCTTACAAAAAGAAATAAACAATAATGAATCGAAAAGTACTGAGAACTTTCAAGTTTTGCAATACAAATTATAATACCCAATAACATATAGAGAAGAACAAAAATAATTAAATAAATTTGGAAAAGTGTGTTCCTGAAAGGCGTTTACATACTAATTTCTATGTAAACGATTTCTAATCTAAATAGGTTGGTAAGTGAAAGTTGTGTGTTGCGTTCTTCGCACCAGATTTATTCTCTTTTATTTGATTGTTAAATCCTTTCATATTTAGCCGTTCCTTCGTACTTTGAATAATAAAAGACTGTTATTTACTTCAAGTAAACAAAATGAACATACTTAAGAGGAATAATTTTTCCTTAGCTTTTTAAGCCCTATATAATATGTAAAATCGTTTCAATTATGATAAAACCTATCTCAAATTAAAGAATACTTCATTCCGATTAAACATAACACATTTAATCAAAATCTTAAGGGCTGTTTTTGGAAAATCATGAAAAGAAGTAAAGTCTTATAAAGTACCTCCTCCGTTTACACAATATTGACGACACTTCCTCTGTCACATCACGGGCATACCTCTATACATTATGTCAGTTTCGTAAAATTTATCGTTTTATCACACACAGACTATTTTGCAGGACTTTGTTATTTAGACTAGGGGGACCCAAACCCTTCTATTTCCGTTAAAAATTGAAGCAGAATTTTTTTACGATCGCAAAACTTCCCCATAATGTATATTTCATAAATAGGTGAGTGAAAGTGAAAAAGTAATTGGCCTTTTAAATTGCTCTCCTAGTAAAAAAATTAAATATAACTCTGCCTCCTCATTGGCATAACTGTATATGGGGCAGTATTATGGTGTTATCGATTGGAAATAAATCATTATTCTATAATTTTCAGCGTGTTTTGAAGTTGTTTATACATCCTTCGATCGAATAGCAGGTCGTTTGTTTTTTCGGTTAATTCAGACATTGTCCGTTCGTATAGCAATACGATAGTACAATCTAACCCACTGTGGGTTAGACAGTACTATCACTTAAGTATTATCGTTGCGACATAGACACTTTCTAAGTCGCGACCTAGAATATTTTTAAATCAACTAAAAAATTGATCAATAGTTTAGCTGTTAAACAAGATATAATAAAAGGGATGTCTAGATGAAAAATAACATTGTAAATTTAATGCAATTGTGAAATTGTAGATAAGTTGAGAAGAATGAGTGGTTCTCATAGCCACATCGGTTGATATTGTCTGGTCATCACTCAAGGTCTGCTCAATCAAAACAAAAATGCTGAGATAGTATTTATATATCAACTGGAGTTACTTAGTACTCATATCCGCTTCAATTCAAATACGTATGCACTTAAACAAATATAAATCTATATAGTAATTCTTTACCAATAATTGTTTATATTCACAAAAAAGAAATCAAACTCCCTAATTACAAGTACCTTGTAATGTGCTTGATATACAATATACATAATACATTACATCCTAGTGACAATTTGTTAATTTGTATTAATAAAAATGTCATACATCTTTAAAAAATGGAAATTTTATCATTCACCTCTTAACGGTCTTTAATCGTTCGGGATTTAGTAACAATAAAAGAAACCTGTATTAAGAAAAAATATAAATTTGTATATGTATACTTTGATATATTTATATTATATTGGGATCAATCTAGCTTAAACATATTATAAATAGAGTTATGTATATCGAAATAGAAATAGTTCATTGACTGCTTTATTTCTTTCAATTACAAATGTGTTGTCTGGGATATCAGGGTCAAGCCATTCAGAGATGGGTTGGAATATCTCGATCCAATATTTGTCTTTAAAAAAAACTATATATATATATATATATATATATATATATATATATATATATATATATATTAAATTCTGATAAGTGTAATAATATTATGAACTTAAGGTAGTTGGGAAAACTTTAGGTCAATCCATTCTGGTTAGATATTCATATACGAACAGTTAAATATAAATATGTACAACTTCACAAACGGCAGCTGCAATGGAATTTATTCGTTCAGCAACACATAACTATCACTTCAATTTCTCGTAATTTAATCGGTATGTAAACAAAAGGATTTTTTCCAGTTTATTAAATGTCTTAAATATTGATCGATAAATCACCATCGATTTCATTATTCTCAGATAAAACGTACATAAAGATAATGTAAAGCTAATAAGCTTCCAGGGCTTACGTAACGCAACCAAATTGTACAGTCAATGCTAGAAGCAATTGAGTTAATAAGTACAATCATTAACAATCTTTGATGAACGCTAATCGTAACCAAGCGAAGCGTTCGGTTATTTCTTCATTTCTTTAAATTCTAAAAATTTGTCCAGCTTAGTCTGATAAACTTGTGTTTACTCCTGTTGAAATTCATCTAGGAATTGAAATTCATAGGATATATTTTTTTAAATCGGATTTGTTCCCCATCCTTCTGGATTGTACGTGACGTTGCCTGGGGTGTCCTGAAGGTGGCACCTGCATCTTCATAAAACTTCAGAGGAGCATTTTATAGGTGTCTATATTTTGTATTGGACTTAAAAATGGAGGAACTATTAATCCATGGAACAATTGGAGACATAGAACAGTATATAAACTAAGATATTTATAATTCTACTTTCGGAGCCATTTTTAGGAAGAATACGAATTAGGGTCTGGCCACACATGTCAGCACCGGATCCGCACAGTAGCAATAATACAGGTTATGTTCAAAATATTTTTAATTTAACGTACATATCACCTTTAGTTATGCCTAAAGTGGCCTGTGTCTGACATGTGTGGCTTGAAGTTTAGGCATAACTAAAGGTAATATGTAAGTTAAATTAAAAATATTCTGAACATAACCTGTATTATTGCTACGGTGCGGATCCGGTGCGGACATGTGTGGCCAGACCTTTAAATATAAAAATTGTATTGAGGGGGTTGGGAACATGAAGTACATCTTATGAATGCAGAAAATTATGTGAAACACAAAATAGCCCAATGGTAGGGGAAAACACTTACTAAGAGGATAACGTAACGATTTTATGTCATTAAAAAAAAAAAAAAACTTTTTAACTGTTTAAATACAAAACGCTAGTTCAGTCTAAAACTGTATTAGAATTCTACGATTTTTTACCCCACTTGTTAACAAATAAGTTGAAATTGAAAAGGATGGTCCGATTGTATAAGGAAAAGGAGCTGTCTAATTTTGTTTTTCTCAACAGGGGTAGCATTTTTTATTGAATATGAAAGGATCGCTTCAAAACTGGTTCAATACAATTCAATTCAAGGTCCACTATGACTAAGTACACAATTTTTCTATGAGAAAACAGTTCTTTACATTAATAGGGTCATTGATAAAAGGGATTTAAGACGCAAAGTAGTGTTTCTCGATAAATAAGAGGATTGACGCGAATTATTTCCTCAGCCTACTGATTGAATGATAGATTCCCTACATTAAGGAAAACTTTTCCATTTAATAAGAATTAAATCCCTGCCAATGAAGTTTAAGATTATTGAGGGATAGGTTAAATAATTGATTCCGAGCTGTCAAAAAATATGGAATGGGGTTTCGTTACTATATCTCTATTGTTAATGTCTAAATGTTGGAAATCAGTTTTTTTTTTTATAGATAGATTTGTTTATTGTATAAAGCAATACATGCTTGTTACATTTTCTTAACATTGGCCGTTAAGGCATTACAATAAATAATATTTATGATAACAAAACATTATATGAATTATTAAGATACCATTTCACTTATAACAGATAAATATTCAGAAATGTACAACTTATGCCTATATACAAATAAATATACAAACACTTACAATATAATAAATTTTTATAAATAATATTCAAATAATAAATATAAAATACATAGATATACTTGGTTCATAAGTTTATCATTTTTTTTTTTTTTTTTTTTTTTTTTTTTTTTTTTTTTTTTTTTCCTTTTTCCCATTAATAGTATCGTTAGAATTTATTGTTACGACGTGAGGCCTCATCAAGAAGTATCGAGCCGGCTAACCAGAGGTAGATTGGAGATTATTGAATACAGATGTGAGGAACAGGAATACATGTCTGATTTTATTTGTATTCTCGTAATTTAAGATGTTTTCCAATGAAGATAGTTCGTCATTTTCATTTATATACACCTTTAGTAAATGTTCTCTGTATGGATTACAAAAAGAGCAGCGCAAGAGAAAATGCTTAAGAGTGTCTTCCATAGGTTTCTGGCAAAGTTTACAAGGCTCGCTAAGGTTGAAGACTAGGCGCTTATTTTGTAAAGGAATCTGCAGGTATGCAGCGCTTGCGATTCTCAATTGGCTTATGGCTCTATGTTTTTCGATACTTAAACAGAATGATAGATATTCTTCTGGTTGAGGATGTGTGAAGTTGCAGATGTTTCTATAGATTGGATTGTGGATGGAGGTCATTGCCCGGTTTATGTCTGTAGACAAGGCGTTATTTTTTACTTTTTCCATAATTATACTTTTGTTTGATAACAATTGGTTTTCGTTGGATAGATCTGTAAAAAACTCCAGTGCATTGTTCATGGAATCAATCCTCTTAACTTGTGATATCCAATTGTATCTGTGGTCTTGTTTTTTGGTGTCCATAGTTAAAAGTCTATTAAAGCATTGGCGTGGTAATCTATGCTCAGGTAACAAATTGATTTTTATGCAAAAATTTAGAAGTTTCTTAAAAACTATTACAGAAAGCGGGAGACGACCTGTTTCTAGGCGTACTATGTAGTTGGGTGTAGTTTTAGGCCAGAGATAAACGGACTTGAAAAACCTGGTTAATGTTGGAAATCAGTTGTTAAGTGCAAAAGATATTAAATATATCATCGAGTAATTTTCAAAAAAGTTCCTCGTTTGATAGATATTTCACATTATGTTTTTCCCCACCATTTTACAATCTTTTGCTATAAACCGCTCATTATATCTTACGTACTTATATGATACTGATAACAAATATGATACTACGATATAAAAGAACTTTAAATTTCCTCTCGGTTGCGGTACAGTCTTTTGAACGCAGAAAAGAATCGGCTGAAACTTTAGAAAATCAAGAATTGAAGAAGTGGGTGGCGCGAACCCTAACGGTAGTTATTGTGCGTAAAGGTTAGGTAGTTATTTTTGTGAAAAATACTTCCTAATCATGAATAGAAAGGAAAACCTCATTGATCTTCAAAGTCATAGGAACAAGATGTACTTTAGTAATCATCAGTATAAGTAAAATTGTTTTTGTTTTTTATAACTTATATTTTATATAAGTTATATAAATATAAGGGAGGAATACTTATTACATAAAAGGGGGCCCGATACTTCATCTCTCAAACTAAGAACTTTTTGGAAAAACATTTTACGTTATTTTAATACCTTTTGAACTCCACAATTGATTCCAAGAGTTTGGACATTAAGAATCGGAACCCGTATAACAAAAATCTGGTGCGTGCGCGCAACACACAACTTTCACTTACCAACTTACTTAGATTAGAAATTAATGCGTTTTGTTAATTGCTACTTCTCAAATGAACAGAACGGCTTTAATTATGAACAATGGTCTGTCATTAAAGGCGTACTCCGCATGCGTGGGCTCAACGTGTTTAATGAGTTGACTGAATATTTTTCTTTTTTTCTCCTCTTTATGTTTTCTTTATTTTTATCATACCTCATATTTAGCCATTTCTTATTTTTAGGCGTAACGAGAGAGGGTTAATTTCTCCATATAAACAAAAACAAAGGTACTTTATAGAAAACAAACAAACAAAAAAGGCCCCAAACCCCCCAAAAAAAGCCGCCTCAGAACATTTTTATTATGATAAAGCTAACCTAATATTAAATAACACCTAATTTTCATTAAACATGACGAATTTGATAAAAATCGTTAAAGCCGGTTTTGAGATCATCGAAAAAAAGGTGAAAATTGGAAAAAAAATATGAAATAAAGTGCCGGCTCCGTTAGACCAATTTTGATTAAATGATGGCCATCACATCTTTGGCATATACATACATCAAATACCAAGTTTGATCAAGATCGTTAAAGCCTTTTTTGAGTAAAAAAAAAAAAACACGTGAAAATGATACAACATTTTTTAAATAAAGTCCCCCCTCCGGTTGATCAATTTTGATGAAATTTTTACAGTCATATCTCGGGCATATAAATAGAGCAAATACTCAGTTTAACTGAATATCCCTACACTGAATACCAAACTTCAGATTCGCACGGTTTATAGTTTTTGAGCTAGTCTGTTCACACACACACACACGCGCACGCACGCCCGCACGCACGCACGCACGCACGCACGCACCCACACACACACACACACACACACACACACACACACACACACACACACACACACACACACACACACACACACACACACACACACACACACAGACCATTTCGCTGGACTTGGATAATTGGACTCAGGGGACCCCAAAACGTGTATTTCCGTTGAAAACCGGAAGTCGAAATTTTTCACGATCGCAATACTTCCACTTACTATATATTTCATATATAGGTAAGTGAAAGTAAAAATATCTATTAACGAAAGTCCAGTTCACATTTTTATCACATATCGGAATAAATAATTTAGGCAATCCCTCTATAAAATTAAAGTTCATTTGCATGGATTTAATGTTTACAAAGTGTGGAATTTTCCCTAAAAGGAACTAGGACATTTGTGTTCAATCAGTTGGCTAAAGAAATATTTATAAAAGACACGTGAAACCTCTGATTTATCTATAAACACAGCTTTGCATTGTAAGAACTCCAGAAATCATGAATATCAATGACCTTGGTAACCTTAATATTATGGCATGGTAGTCCCGAAAACTATGGCATCGGAGTATTTTTTTTTCTTATGAGTAAACCATTTTAAGTTGCATTACAACATTCAAAGTGTCAAAATATTATCTCAATTTATTACAAACTGAACTTAGATACAGATTTCTTTCTTGTCTGATTAATAATAATTATTTCAGCCAACATGATTCGACAGATTACCAAGAAGTAAAAAATGTACAATTTTTAAATAAAAACGAAGAGTCTCTTATCAAATAATGCCACTTGATCTGACGCGACCTAAAAACGAAGGATTCCTTCTTTTCTAGCTCTTTCCTTCACACACTTAACTAGCGGCCTCTATTCATAAAATATTCTATTCCAATAAAGAAAGAACACTAATATAGGTACTAACGCAATTTTATTTTATGCATATTTATTAAAGGATATCCCTCACGTTTCTTACCAACAGGATTATATATAAATACTTTATACCGGATTTTTTTACAAAAGGGAAATAGCTCAACCATCAGGTACTGACAATGAAATTCGTAACGCATTATTATGAATATCATCAATGAAAACATAGTCACAAGTGTTTATGAAATTATGTTGAGTCCAATTATTCAACAAGTTTCATCTAGCGGTTCCGTGTTTTTGATTTATTTATGCGCATATATGTTAAAAAATAAAATTCAACATAAAGAATTTAATAAAAATAATTCAAACCTGAAATTTCAGTAAAAGAAAAATATTAAAAAAAAAAGAATTTAAATACAGTACTTATCCCTCTTCTAAGCTAGGTTTTGCAAAAAAATATTATTTACTAAATAGAAAAAGAAGCGGTTTAAAATAGTTATTTATTTATAGCAATTTGTTACATGGATTTTCATATTTATTTATTATATTATTCATTTCATTCTTTTGTTTGTAAATTCTTAAATTAAATTGTTAAAATTATTTCTTCAATCACTGGCGCCCGCGGGGGGTGGGGGTGGGGGGTATCTGCTCTCCTAAAAATATGAGCAACAAAAACTGTAAATTAAATAAAGGCTTATTAATTTACTATACGTATTAAGTAATGTATGAAAACAAATTTTAATTTTCAAATGTCAATAACTTTTATCTGAACCATTAATTGAGCTTACCCAGTCTGATTAACTCATTACCCCGGTCATAAGAATTTTACCATCCTGCCCCCCCAGACAAAATCCTGCGGGCGCTCTTGACTTCACTTATGTATTCTATAAAGTTGCTCGAACTAGAGACCATTCAAGACCATTCTGTAATACTCTTTTATTTTGAAAGGAGCAGACAATCATTAATAACTCATTATCGGATAATTATAGGTCTTGAAACGGATGTGATGCTTTATCATAGGCAATTACGTTCCTAAAGAACATTCAGTCTAAATTTCTGAGCTCACAGTTTATTAACTGTGATATTAATTATTTTAATCCCCCGAAAACCGCGATGGTTTGGTATCCCTTTTCTATGTATAATGACAATAAATTGATTCTAAGAGAATATGAAAATCATTTGCTTATATATTTTTATTATAAAAAATAATTTTCGTTATAAAACATTACCGGTTTTTGTTCACCCAAGTTAAAAAAAATAAATAAGGAAGTTAAATTAACAAATAATATTCTGGACATCAACTCATTATCGGACTGATTAGAACTGCTTCCGGTAAATCTCACAGTCCAAACTGTTCTCTTGGAAAAGATAGATAACCTTTCATTTAAATAAACAAGGCTTCAATCGCAAGATTTTTTTACTTTCACTTACCTATATATGAAATTTATAGTAATGGAAAGTATTGCGATCTTGAAAAATTTCGACTTCCGGTTATCAACGGAAATACACTTTTTGGAGTCCCCTTAGTCCAAATAACCAAGTACCGCGAAATGGTCTTCGTATGTGTCTGTGAGTGTGGTGTGTGTGTGTGAACAGATTAGCTCAAAAACTATAAACCGTGCGAACCTGAAATTGGGTATTTAGTGTATGTAGGTATATGCCCGTGATGTGGCAGAAAAAAATTCATCAACATTGGTCAA
This sequence comes from Aelia acuminata, assembly GCA_911387785.2. Taxonomy (NCBI): domain Eukaryota; kingdom Metazoa; phylum Arthropoda; class Insecta; order Hemiptera; family Pentatomidae; genus Aelia; species Aelia acuminata. Next base: position 180,262,753 of record OU426978.1, read on the forward strand.
ACGGAGGGGGTACTTTATTTCATAACATTTTACTTTTTTTCCAATTTTAACCTTTTTTTCGATTATCTCGGCTTTAATGGTTTTGGTCAAATTAGTGATGTTTAATGAAAATTAGGCGTTCTTTAATATCAGGTAAGTTTTATCATTAATTAAATGTTCTGAGGGGGCTTAAATAGGAAAGGGGCCTTTTTTGTTTTCCTATAAAGTACAAGTAACTTTGTTTAAGTTTATATGGAGAAATTAACTGTCTCTCGTTAGGCTTAAAATTATGAAATGGCTAAATATGAAAAAAATCGAGTAAACATATAGAGGATAAAAAAAGAAAAATATTCCGTCAATTCATAAAACACGTTGACCCCACGCTTTCTGAGTACGCCTTTAATGACAGACTATTGTTCATAATTAAAGCCATTCTGTTCATTTAATGGAAATTATTTGTTTCATGGTAACTAAATGAAGTTTTCAACAACTACAAAGAGAATTATATAATCAGACGATTTGGAGTATGCTTGCATTGCCGAATTACAAGTAAAAACTTTTAATTAATAAAAAAAAAAATTAGGGTTTTTTATAGAGCAAATAAAAACAAAAATAAGAAATGAATGTGGAAAAATGTGTGACTTTGAGAAGTGAGAAGTTATAATAAGCTGAGACCACTGAAAGTCAATTTGAAAATATCAAGTTACCGAGAAAAAAATTGGTACAAATAGTAAGTAGGAAATAAAAAAAAGATATATTTTTTTTTTTGGTTAACAAGCATTGTTGATTTTAAGGTTAAAATATTTTGGATAGTATGTACAAACATGCTTGGTAAACCACTAAAGGCGGAATTCCCCGCAGTCAGCAAGTAGGAAGTTATTTTTTCCGATATACGCTGCCTTTGATTAAAGTCTGGAAAAATAAAACAATGAAATGAGGATAATGAAGAATAAAAATATTGATATTGACTTCTTTTTCTTTTTTATTTTAGCACAACCCATATTTAGGTCATAGCAGAGTATGCGGTGAAATCACCTATGTACATGCTTGACCACTGACCACAAAACAGTAGGTACCTGCTAAGTATGTACGCTCCACAATCCAGCGATCTCATCGCGTCTTCATTGGAGATCGGATTGTGCTGCACTTTTTTTTCGGTTCTCGCGTTTTAGGCTGTACGAGGATTTCCCGGGCCAGGGTGGTGGGGGATTAATGCCGAGCATTATTCCTGGTTCTAGGTTTTGAACCGGCTACTATCGGGTTATCAATCATGTGTTGTCGGAGCAACGCGTATTTCCCAAAGTGTTGGCTCAGACGGTTATCCCGCCGCTCGGTTTGTGCTGTACTGGGGTCTTCCACGACATAGAAAAGGAGTTTGATCGAGTTTGGTACTTGGGATCCAGGGGGAGTGCTGTGGGATCTTCTTCTTCTTCTTTCTCTATCCTCCTCTGCCTCATATTAGCGTGGAGGTGCATCCAGCCACTTTCTCCAGCCGTCTCTATCCTTTGCTAAGATTTTCATCTGAGGAAGTGTCTTGCCACGTTTCCTACCTATTCTCTATATATAATCACTATAGGACATCCTGGGTCGACCTCTGGGACGATTTTCGATACCTCTAGCTTCCAATGCTTTAACTGGGTCTCTTTCCTCTTTCATTCTGCAGACATGCCCAAACCACTTCAGCTGTCTTCTCTCAATGGTTTCATGTAGTGGGGGCACTTTGAGGTCGTTCCGTACGGTTTCGTTCCTAATGCAGTCTCGCCTGGTTTTTCCTATAATTCTTCTGAGAAACTTCATTTCGGTAGCTGTTAATCGGCTTTGTTGTTTTTCTGTGAGTACCCAACTTTCAGCTCCATATAGCAATATAGGCAGGAAAACAGATTTGTAGATATGTAGTTTCACATCTCGCCCAATCTCTCGTTTCCCTACCACTGTGTTGGAAATCTTGTAATAGACAGCGTTTGCCTTACTAATTCTATTTGAGATTTCCGCGTCTATTTTCCCATCTCTATCGATTATGGTGCCGAGATAATTATAGTCTCTCGCTTGCTCTAGCTTCACTCCATTACACTCCACGTGGACATCCTCCTGTGTTCTTCGTATCTAGATTACTCTGCTTTTGTTGGTATTTATTTGTAGCCCCTTCCGTAGAAGTTCCTCATACCATTCTGTCAATGCTTCTTGGAGTCTTATAGGAGAATCTGCAAGCAGGACTATATCGTCAGCATACAGGAAGTGCTGAAATACCACCGGCAGGAGATTCCTCTGTCCAACATGAGTTCTTCGGGTTCTTCGTTTGCATATTGAGGCAATCTCATCCATAAAGTTTATGAAAAGTAATGGGCTGATGCTATCCCCCTGTTTTACTCCTTGTGAGATGTCAAAAGGCTTGGATACTTGGCCGTTTAGTCTCACAATGCCCTTTGGGTTTTGATATGTTGATCTTATGGCATCGATCAAGGTCTTGGGTACTCCTTTTACTTTGAGGGCTTGCCATATTTCCTCCCGGGGCACTGAATCAAAGGCAGCCTTGATGTCGAGGAATGCCAAGTATAAATTTCTGTCTCTGTCCCACATCTTCTCCCCTATAATTCTCAGTGTAAAGATGTGATCCTGTGTTTGTCGACCCGGACGGAAGGCTCCTTGTTCTGCACCTAGGAGTGGTTCTATGAGCGGTCTTAATCGTCTTTCGAGTATCGATGTGTATACCTTATATAGCACTGATGAAAGACATATGGGTCTATAATTTGAACAATCTGTTTGGTCCCCTTTTTTGTGTATTGGTATGATAACATTGAGATCCCAGTCCTTGGGTATTCTTTTAGAGTCCCAAACTTTTTAGTAGAGGCATTGAATGACTTTAATAAGTTCCATTCCTCCAAATTTAACAAACTCCGGCGCAATGTTATCATACCCTGCGGCTTTGCCTGTTTTTAATTTTTGTATTGCCCACTCCACTTCCTCCTCCTCAATTATATCATCCGTTAATTCTTCTTCCTCTGGCCAGTCTTCCGTCGGTGTTGGGTCTCTCCAAACTTTTTCTGGTAGTGCCTCCTCCAGGTTTCCATAATTTGGTCTTGCTCTATAACTAACCGCCCCATATCGTCTTTTATGTTTCTCACTTGCTTTCTTTATCCCCTCTCAGTGACTTTATTTTTCTCCAGAAGGTCCTGATGTTCTCACTGTGGTCATTATTTAGGGATTTGCCAAATTCTTCCCATGATTTCTTCTTGGCTCTTAATATAAAAGCATTTGCTCTGTTTCTCTTAATTATGTAGTTCAGCCGATTCCTTTCCGAATTGTTTGCACAGTATTGTTTCCATGCCAGTTTCTTCTCTTTGACTGCTCCTCTCACCTCTTCGCTCCACCAGCACGTTCTTTTCTTCTTGGAGGATATCCTCTTTGTTCCACAAACTGCCGTTGCCGATTCCAATATGCTATTTTTTATATTCATCCATAGTTTCTCCAGGTCTTCTTCAAGGTTTACCTCCTGTAGCATACCTCTAAGAGTATCTTCGTATAATTTTCTCTTTGTAGGGTCCTGCAGCTGCTTAACATCTATTCTTTCATATCGCTTGACTTGAGGTTTCCTTTCCTTCAATATTTTGGTATCGGCAACTAGGAGTAAATGATCGCTTCCAATCTCAGCTCTCCTAATAACCTTTATATCGGTGAAGAAATTCCTGATATTTCGATCATACAGAAAATAATCGATCACGCTGTTTGCATTCCTTTCGGGTGCTGAGAAGGTGATCTTATGAACGGGTTTGTGGGGGTACCAGGAGTTTCCAATGATCAAGTTGTTTTCCACGCAGAAGTCAATTAGGCGCTTGCCATTATTGTTCTTGGATCTTTCGCCTCCGTGTGGTCCTATGACCCCATGGGATCTCCTGGCGTCCCATCCAGTGCGTGCGTTCAGGTCTCCCATAACAATGGTGCTCTTATTCTTATTTCTTGCTTTTTCAATAACTTTTTCCAGTTCGCTATAGAAATGTTCAGTCTCGACTATCTGGGCATCTTCTGTAGGAGCATACACCTGAACGATTGTAATAGCCCCAATGCTTAACTGGACATCCATTGTGATGATCCTTGGATTAATAGGTTCCCAGTTTTCCATCTTCCTCCGTATGTTCTCATTAATTATTATTCCGACCCCCTCTTTGGCTCGTTCGTTGGTTGCTACTCCTGAGTACACGAGTGTATATCCTCCATCCAGCATGAGCTCTCCGCTACCCTTCTTCTTTATTTCGCTGATTCCCAAGATGTCCAGTCGATAGGTCTGCATTTCCTCCACTATCTCCACCTCTTTTCCTGTAAGAGATCTCACATTCCAGGTTCCCATTCGAGTGTCCTTAATCCTGCCGGGTCGTTGCCTTGTAGACTGAATTCCGAGGCTGTTTGCTATTCTGCTTTGAATCATAATTACTCTCTTACGGGTGATTGGCCCAGCAAGAGAGGCCCCGTATCCTCGGGACAACTGGGGAGGTTTTATACCCTCCTCCGTTGGGTCTTCCCAGGGAAGGTGATCCTGGGGTGTGTACTGTGTGTGACCTAATGTTTGTGTGCGTGTATAGTGTACTGTTAAGATGTGGTATGCAGTGTACTGAACTCAGGAGACCGGGGGAACGTTAATCCCCACTAGTTGTGCACATCAACTAGCCCTTGCGGGCGCTGTGGGATCTGCCCTTATTAATAATAAGATTTGAGATCTGCCGAGCCGCCCAAATTAAGGGGGAGCATCTACTCTTAAGGGAGGTTGAAATGGGAGAAAGGTCTCTAAAAAACTAAAATTATTACTTAAAAAGAATTATTCGTTTATCGTAATTGATAGAATTTTGTCCACTGTATCGTACATTTTTCGCAATGTGCGTAGATGGTACAAGATATAACTTATTCAAACTAGCCAGTAAAAAAAAGTCTGTTTTTCAATAACACAGAGATAAATCTTACTCAATCTCAAGGTTCCGAACTTTCCACTGTGTTTAGAAAATAGATTTAGGAAACATTGTAACCTGATCGTGTAAGACTAAAAAAAAAAACGCTAAAATGTTTATCTTAAGATATTGAAATATATTCACTCTTATTCTTATATATTTTTTCTAAATTTATACCTCAAAATCTTGATAAGAAATTCTTATTTTCTGCGTTAAGTATTAGAACAAAAAATGTCAGATTTTGTATAACTTAATCAATTGGCGACGAACTTACAGCAAAAACCTATTTATATCTCCATTTTTTGAAAAGACTTAGGAACATTTATATTTCGATTGTTAAGTTTTTTCTTATCAAATATTCGTTTGGTTGATGATCGATTAGAAGGTATTGCTGTTCCTCATTCTAGGTCCAAACTGTAATGAAAAATAAAAACTCGATCAAAATCTTTGACTGGTGAAGAATATTTTTTTTTGTCATATCTATTTGATAAAAATTAGAATCGTGAGCACATTAAGATACCTGGATGATTCTCAAACTACGGGCAACTTCTTGTCACTCCATGTTCAAAGCCAAACCCGGCATTTTGGCCTCTTTTTTTAGATGTAAACATTATCTGTGAGCAGATATCTGACTGATGAAATGAAAATTATAACATATTTCTATGTTCTTCTGATCGCATCTGATGGTTTTTTATCTCATCCGTCATTGTCGTGGGCTGTCACCAGTAACGTCTTTTCTTACTTAATATATATTTTGGTTTATAGTACTCATTTATTTGACAAAAATATTTGTCATTGTATATAACGGATTGTAATATAACGGAAGAAGAATTAAAATAACACAATGTTCAATCATTTGGTGTAAATGATAAGCCAATAAAAAATTCTTTAAAATTGTCACTGGAGACGACGCCATTAGCGTGGACGAATGAATTATCGAATCGTACACCAACCAGTGGGAATTGAAAGTGATCGAAAGAGGGAATTTCAATAATGCCAATACTGCCGAGTAAGATTTCACCTCTCTTTATTACCTTCTGCCCTATTTCGACGCATGCCGGGGTGTTCTTTCATCGAATATGGAAGTTTATGTTTATTACCTTCATTGACGTGAGCCAAATTTTTCGCTATTCTGTATGAATTTACGGCTTAAAAATATTTTCTTCTTTTTCCCCTTAACTTTCTCTAATAAATTATGGCATTCATTCTTTCATAAATCTTATAGTTTTTAAAAGCAAAATTTCTAAATGTCATTTTTTTATTGTCGTTGAGATTTCCCCGCCTCAATGTCACGGCCAATCATTTGCCCATGACAATGACTTATAAGGCAACATAATGAAATAAAATAAAACAGCTTTGAAATAATGAACATTTCTGTATCATAACAGGATACCAGGAAAAAAATAAAAAATAAAGGACAAGATGAAAAATATTTACAAAAATTTCTAGTTCTTCCTGATTTGAACCTTTCAATATACTGGTGATTTAAAAAAGAATGATACATTTTTGTGTATTAGACACGATCATTTTAATCTGTTAATAAAATAATTAAACTATTTAGATTCATCAAAGAGTCGGATACTAATTTCACTTTTAATGAATTTATGTTGTTTTTCAGTCTTGAACGAGCACGGCTCAACTAGTACATACAACAAGTAAATTAAGAGGACAAGGCACTTGCAACAAATTAAAAAAAAGTGAATTTCTACCAGTTGTAAACAAAATTCTCAATCCGATCATTTCGATTCCTCTAGGCAACAGTTCTGTTTGCATCAGGTGTTAAAAAAACCATATTGTGAGAAAAATGTATTTTCTTTCTTTAGAATCTCTGAAATTCTTTGACATGATGGAAGAACTGTAAAAAATATTAACGTTTTGAAAAACTTCTGAGTTGTTTTTTTACCAATTAATTGTAATTAATAAATTCAAATAAAATTCTGCAAATTCAAAAGCACACATGTATTACTATATTATTTAAAAGGTGAGTACATTCTAATTTTATCAGTAATATATGGTTGTATGAGGATATTTCGAAGGAGATTTTAGCGATATTAATTTATATGATCAACTTTTAAATTTACTTTTACTGTATTATATTCAAATCAAAATCAAACACTTATAATTTAAAACTTCACCACTAGATGAAGAATTTCATCCTGCTTCCAGCAATATATATTGATTAGGTAAATCGGGGGCAGATTTTTGCTTAAATTATATTTCTGTCTTTTATTTTATTTCTGGACAAAATATGATTTTATGTTTAAGAATTTTTTTTCCGTAATGAAAAATTAGTATGGCAATTGTTATGGTATCATCCGATTCTGCATTAAATGTGGAATAAACTAAACAATAAATGCAATTAAGTCAGTTTTACAAATAGTTATTGACGTACGTAACTGAAATCATTGCCGAGGCAATAAAATTATAGATTGAATAATCTGAATTTCAAGAAATGATCATGAACTGCTATTTTTTTTTTTTTAACCACACTGAAAAATTTCGAAAATAAAATGTAAAACTTAAAGTAGTTTGAAAGTTACCCACCTAGTTAAATGAAAAATCTATTCCGCTCTTTATTTATTTTACTATTTTTATTTTTTATTTTTTCGTTCTAACTATAAACCCATAAATAATAAGTACTAAACATTTCTAGAGGTGTGTAATAATCAAATGTTTTTCTTTACGATAGGATCATTAATAGTCAGGATTTTCAGTTAAACATTTTTTATTTTGAGAAGCTAACTTTTCGACCCCTACATTTGGATCTTCATCAGGGCTAAAAAGAAAGCAAATATATGAGTATCTATGCAAGAAGATCATAATGTTTGTTGTCATAATTAAAGGCTTGTCCTGTAATTATTAATTATAGATAGTAACAATAAGGAGTAACAAAATAATGGAAAACAATTCCAACTGATGGTATTTTTACATGACATGGGCACTTAACAAATGTCAATTATATAATAGATAGTAAAAGATACTTATTCAAATATTCATGTATAATTTTACTATCTTTTATATAATTATCAGATTTGTTAAGTGCCCATTTCGTGTAATAATACCATCAGTTGGATTTGTTTTCCATTATTTTGTTACTCCTTATTATTACTATCTATAATTAAGAATTAAATGATAAACGTTTAATCCTCATCTTCAAGCATAGATACTCATATATTTGTCTTCTTTTTAGCCCCGATGAAGATACACATGCATGGATCGAAACGTTGACTTTTCAAAATAAAAAAAAATTATCTGAAAATCCTGACTATTAAACATCCTACCAAATATTTCTTTAATTTTTAGAGATAATAAAACTCACAAATGGGTCCTTTTCTGATGAGATTGGAGCCACAACCATACAGTGCCATATTGGCAACCAATATATACAACCATAGCAATGCTATTACTACTATAAACCAGAAAATAACCAGGAATGACGTTACTACAACAGGTCAATAAACCAGAATTTTCTTCATTCCTTCTTGACATTGTTCTAAGGAAAGTCAGAATTACTCAGAGCCCAGCAGTATGAGAAAATAAATTTCACAAAGATATTGCATTAATCAAGAAAATATACAGTACTAGCTAATGGAGTTGGAACATCCAATTTTTGAAACCCGAACGACGTCAAGTCCAATATTGAATAAATTTAATGTGACTCTTTCCACACTTCAGAAAGGTTACCTCTTGTAACCTATGGTAATTAAGCACAAAAAACTTTATAGTTTGAAGGTATTGAGATTATTATCGAAGGTTTTGCAACGCCTCCCATAGCCAGAAATTTACTGTGGGGGCGCACTTTTTTATATTTTAAATTTTTATATGTCATGAAGGACCAAAATTAAAATATTAGTGCGTAGTTACGCTGAGATTAAATTTTTAAATACAAACCATTTTTACTTTCTCTTACCTTTGAAATATATATTAAGGGAAATCCTATTGCGATCTTGATAATTTTCGACTTCCGGATTTCAACGGAAGAACACCTTTAGGGGTCCCTTGAGTATAAATAACCAACTCCCGCAATATAGTCTGTCGTGTGTGTGTGTGTTTAAATTGCGTTCACACAATTATCAAAATAAGTCGATTTCTACTCCTACTAGGTTGGGGAAAGTTGGGTGTTGCACGCATCACATCAGATTTGTTATTAAAGAACTTAAAAAAATACTAAAGATAGCACTTTTTATACAGAAATAGTAATAATTGATTGGTGTCAAAAAATCGAGGGGGGGGGGGACTCCCTTCCCCTGGATCCACCACTGCCCCATAGCCTTCTTATTGTATTGTTAAAGTGCAGATCGAAACACTTTAAACTAGCACGTGGTATGTCGTATCTTAGTCTCATGCACTCCAAATCAAAATCAGTTAATCATCGTTAAAAGTGCTTACATTGTTGCAGATTTGAAAGTTAATGGTAACATTGCATCTAATTTAAACATAAAATTTGGATTTGTAAGATCATTTCATGAAAGAAAATAAAAATTTAATCGATAAAGCCATTCCGTATTTGAGTTCTAAGCAATGAGAAACCTTTGATTGTTGACTTTCCATTAATATTAAAAAAAAAAAAAAATTAAACGGATCATAAATATTTTATACCAATATTTAACAATGAGTTTCAAGCTCATTAATATTTAATGACGGTGTTAAATTTAATTTAAAGATGATCAATATTTGAAATTCATATGTTTACAGTTACAATATAATTGAATTAATCAGACTGTTGGGAAACCCGACTTGTCCAACAAAAAAAAAATCGAAGTTATTTTTATTTTATTTTTGAGCTTCTTGCATGCCGAGACATCTAATTCCAAGAGGTACCCGACAACCCCAGCTGTTCTATCGGCATTTATAGACCATTCAAATAATCAGGAGAGACTCATTCAGTTGTCAGGAGAAACTCGACAAATCCAGGACGTTGAAACATATCTTCCTTAAACCAAAGCAAAAAGTACGTTATGGCATAAAATATTTGCTTGCCTGTCTCACTCAAAGAACCTATAGAAGAAGCACCATAACTTTGAATCTTACCTATTTCAACCTTATATATTTATACTTTCAGTTATTTTTCATTTATTAGACAATATGTACGCTTGTTTTTTATAGTAATTTCCAAAATATAGGTATGGTTTTTAACAATCGCTTGTCTTCCATAATATTCATAATTTATTTTTCAGATCTGTCGAATAAACATAGATTTAAGAAATCGTGAAAAGTGTGTTCTAAGGAGGAATATATGTCGGAGAAAATAATTTAAATTTGTGGACCTGACGGGTTTCTCAAACGACCGTTTCAATTACTGAGATAATTGCCATACCAATTAATTACAATAACAGGTTAATATCCCCTGAAGGATAATATCCTTATATAAAGAGATGTAAAAAAATGTCGATTACCTTACCTATTAAAAATTCATTAATAATTCAGTGTTTTTCAATGAGATATCATTTTATAATATTTTTTATCCTCTCTCTTTAATTCATAAAAGGGTTTTAAACATAATAATTCATGAACTCAAGACGACTTATTACCTTAATTATTTTCAAGGGTGGATTAATTTTCCAACAAGAACATGCAATCCATATGATTTGCTGTTTTAGTGCAAATGTCGTCTTTGAAGATTAAAAATTTAGATGTGAAATGTATTTAATATTTAAAAGGGTTTCCATTCAGACGATTTTTTTTTTTTAACAAGGTGACTAAACGAATGGAACGTCATTCAACGTCCCCTTTGGCACACAGCTCAAGTGGCTGTGAAAAATTACAAGCTGCCAATTTTAAGAGTATAGGGTGTTAAATTTCTTTAACAGGTGGACAATTTTATTTTAGCAAAGGCTAGCAATAGCTGTTAAGAGTCCCCTACGCGTTCAATGTGCATAATCATCAATATGCATTCATCAATGTGTATTGAAAGGCTATATTTAACGTTACAAGAGCTTCAAATATTCTGGCAGTATATTAAAGCATATTAATAGGAATTAATATTAAAGTGTGTGGAAGCAATATTGATGCTCATATTGACATTTATGAGGTATATTCATTCAGTAATGTTTTAAACAACGAACAGTGTAGACCGTGATGGCTCCCTAATCTGAGTCCGAACGTGATTTTGTTAATTATTAATAACTCGGTACTTATGTACTATACGGGCCCCCAAGATTTTATATTAAATTACATTTATTCCATTGGTATTTATTTTATTAAGCATATGATTTCGAAATATAATATCATTATTTCTCAGTTAATTTTCATAATGTACAATTTAAAGTGGTTATTCAAAACAATTAATAATGAAGAAAGTGCAGTTAATTTTCTTCAAACAAAGAAGATTATTCCTAAAGAAAAGGTATGCAATAATTTTCATCCAATGAAACTATATTATTCCGATTCCATTAGATGGAGGTGTAACGTCAAAAATTGTAAACAGAAAAATCTGGTGCGTGCTCGCAACACACAACTTTCACTTACCAACTTACTTAGATTAGAAATTAATGCCACTTCTCAAAGGAACAGAACGGCTTTAATTATGAACATTGGTCTGTCATTAAAGGCATACTCCGCATGAGTGGGCCCAACGAGTTTTATGAGTTGACTGAATATTTTTCTTTTTTCTCCTCTATATGTTTTCTTTATTTTTATCATATCTCATATTTAGCCATTTCTTATTTTTAGGCGTAACGAGAGACGGTTTATTTCTCCGTATAAACAAAAACAAAGGTATGTACTTTATAGGAAACAAAAAAACAAACAAAAAAGGCCTCTACCCCATTTAAGCCCCCTCAGAACATTTTTATTATGATAAAGCTTACCTAATATTAAAGAACACCTAACTTTCATTAAACATGACGAATTTGATAAAAATCGTTAAGGCCGTTTTTGAGATCATCGAAAAAAAGGTAAAAATTGGAAAAAAATTATGAAATAAAGTGCCCCCGCCGTTTGACCAATGAAATGTTGGCTATCACATCTTTGGCATATACATACATCAAATACCCAGTTTGATAAAAATCCTTAGAACAGTTTTTGAGTAAAAAAAAAAAACACGTGAAAATGGAACAAAATTTATAAAGTAAAGTCCCCCCTCCGGTTGATCATTTTTGATGAAATGTTGTCTATCACATCTTTGGCATATACATACATCAAATACCCAGTTTGATCAAAATCGTGAAAGCCGTTTTTGAGTAAATAAAAAAAACACGTGAAAATGATACAAAATGTATTAAGTAAAGTCCCTCCTCCGGTTGATCAATTTTGATGAAATTTTTACAGTCATATCTCGGGCATATCATAACATTAAATACTCAGTTTAATCAAAATCGTTAGAGCCGTTTTTGAGAAAATCGAAAAAAACTTAAAAAGTTATTAAATAAAGTACCCCCTCCCTTTGAGCAATTTTGATGAAATTTCTGCTGTCACATTGCGGGCATATACATACACTAAATACCTAATTTAGTTCGCACGCTTAATAGTTTTTGAGCTATCCTGTTCACACACACACACGCACGCACGCACGCACGCACGCACGCACCTACGCACGCACGCACGCACGCACGCACGCACGCACGCACGCACGCACGCACGCACACACACACACACACACACACACACACACACACACACACACACACACACACACACACACACACACCCGACATATCAATATGGATCGCCCGCAAACATGGAGAGGTTGACTATTATCTCACCCAACTGCTCACCGGACATGGCTGCTTCAGAGCCTATCTAGCCAGATTCATGCTAGAAAAGGAAGCTTTGTGCATTTGTGGCCTCGCCGACGAAACGGTGGAACATGTTTTCTTTTGTTGCAGGAGCTTAGCCAAAGAGAAGGAGCAGCTTGATGTGATTCTGGGGAAGAAGTCTACCCCGGAAAACTTAGTTTCGTTGATGCTGATCAAGCAGGAGAATTGGAGGGCTGTTACAGACTATGCCGCGAAAATCGGCAGGTCCCTTAGAGCCCAGGAGAGGGAAAGGAGAGGCCAAGCAATGGCATGATAAAGAAATAAAGAAGTAGGCACTTAGCCACTCGGCCCCCCGTGAAGTAATGCCTGACAGCGGTTCCGTGGGGTGGCATTGAAGAATAGGGAGGTGGTTTTTTAGTGAGTAGGAATCTCACACTGTTGTGGACTTATAGTCGCACAGCGTCTTATGTAAGATTTTTCCCCTACCCAGAAAAAAAAAAAAAAAAAAAAAAAACACACGCGCACACACACCCCCCCCCCACACACATACACACACACACACACAACACACAAACACACAAACAAACACACACACACAACACACACAAACACACACACACACAGACCATTTTTCGGGACTTGGTTATTTGGACTCAGAGGACCCCAAAACGTGTATTTCCGTTGAAAACCGGAAGTCGAAATTTTTCACGGTCACAATACTTCCACTTACCTATATATGAAATATATAGTATATATATTTAAAAAGGAAAAAAAAAAAGTGAAATATATATATATTTCATATATAGGTAAATGAAAGTAAAAACGGAGTAAGATATGGGACATATCTTCATACCTCGCTATTTATACAACATATCTTCATACCTTGTCGAATTTATGTGGAGGACTCAATTAAAAGAAGTGGGTCGGTCCCTTTGAGGCAATTTTAACAGATATCAGAGATTTTTGGTTTGAACAAAATAATTGTAAATAAACATATGTTAAATGTTAGTATTTTTATTGATAATAAATGTAATTTAATATAAAACCTTGGGGGCCCATATAGTACATCAGTACCAATAACTCTACATAGGGATTAACCGGAACTTTGGAAAGTTTAATCGAAGCATTATTTCAATCAAGGGAAGAATGACTGGTACGGTGCATCACACATTAAGGCCCGATGTACACGAGTGGAATTTTTCTCCTTTTTTTTTTTTTTTTTATAAGATATACAATAATCGCTTCGGCGGTACATATACTAAAAAAAAGATATACACTACAAAATTTATATTTAAAAAAAAACTTTTACAATAAGTACCTACATTTTTCAAAAATTCTGTCTCCTGCGCCATACCACAGAAAATTAGGTAGAGCGGAAGTAGTGGGAATTACATTACCTACAAAATGATGTTTTTATCAGTTAGGACAAATGCCGATATTTCGAAACTGTAATTATTGCAATGCAGCGCAATAGGTTGGTCGGCTCAGGTGGACTGGTCATGTGGCCAGGATCTGTGCTGAATTCGTACCAAGGATGCTCCTCGAAGAAGAAATCCACTCCACCGGAAGATGTGGGCATTTTAACAAAACCTGGACTCCAAGTATTCTCTGTGCATAGTGTGTGTTCATCTTGGGCTAAAGGATATTTTCATAAGCCGTTCACAGATACAAAGATAAGGTCGAACTGAAAGAGCATGTATCGTGTGCATAGGCGGATCCAGGGGATGGGCTTTAGGGACTGCAGCCCCCTCCCCCCTTTGGGAAATTCATTGTCATTTAAAGACAAAATTTCACTTTAATACAAGTAAGACAATAAGGTAAAGAACAAATAATATACAGAACAAGTAGAATTTTAGTTGTGGGAAAGGAACATAAAGGCAAAAGAGCTGATGGGCAAATTGCATGCAAAAGCAAGGGATGAGGGACTGCAACCCCTCCTTTACAACCGGCTGGGTCCGCGCCCATTGCCCAACATAAATGAAAAACCATGAATTAGATAAAATGTAACACTGAGCACAGCTATATAAATAAAATAAAAAATCCAGGGTAAAAAAAAAAAAGGACGTAGAAGACACGTGCAAATGATTTGGTGCATTATTAAAAGTTTTATTAAGGATTACAAGGATTTTTTTTCAGATTTATTGATTGGTTTTATAGCATTAATCTCTCTGATTATAAAGAAAAGACAGTAAATATCAGAAGCAATACTCAATATTTAGTAAAACCCTCTGTGCAGATAACCTATGCTAATGTTTCAGTTGTTCAAACATTTCTTCCTCTTAAATCTTCTGAAGGGATTCAACATTATTAGATATTTTAGGTCATTTCTACTTATTTAAAAAAAACAAAAACTTGTTTTACTGACTGTTCTAGGAGTACTATTCTACTCTCTATTGTAAAAGTACAAAAGAGAGTATGTGACAAAGATAGATGTTTTAGTTTGTGTTTTTCCTCAAGAATAGTCAGTAAGACCAAGGGCGGATCCGGGGAGGGGGGAGTCACAGGTGTCATGACCCCCCAAATATTTTGGCTTTTCAATTTTTTTTTATTTCTAAGGGAATAATGTAAGTAAGTAGTTTAAACATAACGCTTTAGGTTCTCTAGATCGCAGTCCTTCTTAATGCAAGGTAATAGTGTCATTAAAAAACGGTACTGTCAGCCATGTGATTAGGAGGCAAGGGGGGTCATGAATCCCCCCCCTAAAGCTAGTGCTGAATCCGCCCCTGAGTAAGACAAGATTTTTTTTGTTAATAAGTAAAAATTACCTATTATATCTCATAATGGACAATTAAAAAAAAAAAAAAAAAAGACTACATAAAGGTAGGATTGAGAAATGGGTTACAGAAATTAGAGGTAATTTTTTTATAGAAAAACGCAGAAGATGGAAGAAATTTCCGAAACGTTGGACAGAAATGTAATGTTATGAATTTTTTTCAATAAACATATAAAAAAGAAAAAAACAGAGGATTTTGATATCTCACCAATCAATTATTTTTTTATTCCTCAGAACAGAGGGGTCTAACTCTTGCGAGAAATTTTAAAAGGATGTTTTTGATAACTTGAATTCTACAGATTTTATTATTTTTCTATACAAGGTCCCAAGGAATAGCTACCATTTCCATGACATTAGATTACCTACTCCTGATAGATGTTCAGAGTTATGAACGAATTCCGAAAAAGAACATAACTAACCATCGACGAAAAAAGGAAGGGTATATGGACAGGTGTCAGGCAGGATTGACCTTCGAGATCTAGGTTTTGAGAGCCTTTAGGAGGGGGGAGGGGTATAAGCGTGCAGGCAACGGTTTCCTAGTCTTAACAAATTCATCCAGTGTTCCGGTTGGGCAAGCTTGTTTATTATAAAAAGAAATGTGATGGATAATAAGGGAGAAAACTTTTATAGTAATAGAACTTCAAAGAGTAACGATATACTTAACACTTTCGAGGACCCGTTAGTGGGTTGTTTGTTTATTTAACGTCACTTTATGTTGCTATGGCTAATCGGACGACGCTATAGTAGCGTAAATTAGGCCTATCTAGGTTTAATCAGGGGTTCTTTAACGATAATCTAACATCGCACTGGCTCGGAACCGTCATTTTACTTCCTCTCCTTACTAATGGCGGCACAACCAAGGATTTTTGACGCCCTTTAAAAAATCCTGAGACCACATGCTGGGGTAAGAACCCGCAAACTTTGGTTTAATAGGTTGTTATCATTGCCACTACACCACAGGTGAGCTAGACTGTTCACAGACAAACGCCAGCACCCATATGCATCCACACACACAAACACAACCATTTCACTTGGTTTATTTGGACTGAGGGATCCCGTGACGTGTATTTCCGTTGATAACTGGAAGTCGAAATTTTTAACGATCGCAATAGTTTCCCTTACTATATATTTCATATATAGGTAAGTGAAAGTAAAAAAGTAATGTCAACAATAATAGCAATAAAAAATATGACAACCAATCAGGTATACAGAGTTTATTGAATAAATTAAAACTAACTTATAAAAGGATATAAGTATGTATTAATTAATTAATACTTATATCTATGAAAAATTAAGTGTTGATGAAAACAGTCACTTTTGAGATAATTCATGACTAGTGTAATTGAAATACAAGATAATATTGATAAAATATCCTCGTGACTTAGTTAAGAATAATAAAATGTGATAATAAGAAATAAGTCACAGAATAATAGTAAGAAATGCATGACTAAATAATAAGAAATGAAAGACAATTACAATAAGAAATGAAAAACAGTTAAATATATGATGTGATGGATTAAACTAAACACAGTCAGGAAAAAGTGTGAAATAAGTAATAATTTATCACATCATTAATAGAATAAATTGCAACGGCAAGATACTATGTATATATAAGTTGGATGTTAAAATCTGATAGTATATATTTAATAGTGATAAGTAAATTTTGGATAAGTTAATAAGAAATAATAATAATAACAATAATGAGGCTGTGGAATCTTAATGAGTTACATACATTAAATTAAAATAAAATAATAAGATGTGTTCGTAAATGTAATAAAGTTTAACATAATACTAGGTGTTCGTAAATGTAACAAAATTTACAATATGAAATTAGGTAAAGGATATGGAAGAGCGGAAAAGAACAGAAGTTTATAAGAGTAAATGAATGATAAAATAAAGAATATATCACTGAAAAAAAAATTCTATAATCAAAAAAGTAATCTTTCCAAAAACAACAGTTTTATGAAACACTTCCTGATATAAGAAATAGACCCTCAATGCTTTGCCTCTTGGGTTTAAGAGGATTTATTGAACATAATGACATTATCCATGGATAGAAGACTAAAGTTCGGCGATTTAGTAGGGCAATGAGGATCACTCATGTTGAAAAGGAGAAGAATGTATCCCTCTGAGCTGGTTTCATTGGCTTAGGGAAAATGGAAGCTAAAATTGTGCAATGAAGGTAAAGAAATCAAGGATTTAATCATAAGTTCAGAATTGATAAATAGGTTGCTAGTAGCTTTTCAAAAATGTTTATAATACCATATACTAAACAAAGTTCTCTTTCTGGCCTGAAGGGGTATTGTAGACTTTTATATTAAATAATTGTGGTTTTGTTAAACCTTATAAAATGGACACTTCTGAGCTAAGCTAGATTCAAAAAGTATTTTTAAAAACTAAAAACAAATCTAAAGGCTACTATGATTTCACTTACCTGTATCTGAACTATACAGGAACGAAATGTATTATGATTTTTGACAATTTTTAACCCATGTTTTTAACAGAAAAACATTTTAAGGATCCTGAATCCCAATAACATTACGTAACTCACAAACCAGTATATTTGTATCCAACATAGTACGTGAAAGTGAACTGCCCACTTCAAGAACAAAGAGGAGAATGTAACTAGAATTAGGTATTTAAGGTGTGATATAGTAACTTTTCTGCTGATATCAACTTAATAGAAGTGGCAATCAGAAATTTGATTTTACAATGAAATAATTTGATGATTAATAAAAGGAGTAAAAAGGAAAATTATTTTTTTAGTTTAAATACTCGGTTAGTCTTGAATTTCGGAAATAAGAACAGTAATATATCAGTTTTATAATACAACCACTAGAAAGCATTAATTTTTAGACACAATAATATCTGAATCTGAGATTAGCACTGAAAAAATATAAGCACTAGAGCTAAAATTATTAACTTTAACTGTAACTTTGTAATTAGGTAAATTATATTAACTTGCCCTATTTCAAAAAAGTAATGTGGAAAGTTAAAGAGTATGATGTGCACACCACAATGAAATTTAAAAAGATTATTACAAGGTATTGCTGCTAAAGGCTCCCAAACAATGTGAAATATATTGCATGTTCCAGATTTGATAACGATGTAAATGTTGATTACCCAGACTAATGTAAAGGGATGGCCAATTTCAGATAAGCAAATTCTTGGAAAGTGGTGGTCATGAATGATATTAATGAAAATTTTTTTTTTTTCATTTATTAATCGAATTGAATTTTAAGGTCTTATGTTAATGTCATATTTAAATAATTGTTATTTAACAATACAGATAATTAGTAATTACAATTAATTAGGGAGAAACAAAAGAATAGGGGGAAAAACTGGTTGCGATAATTGAATGTTTGTATAAATTGATGCTCCAGAGCACAATAAATGTTTTAATTTTCATATATTTTATGAAGTTCTAATTTTCAGCCAATGCAATTTTAATGAAATTTAATTAATCGATATGATCATAGGTGTGTTTTAAATTTTGATTGAGTGACCAATGACAGCCAAATCTATGATGGTAATGGAAAGTTCAATAACCTCAAGTTATTAACTTAAGCAACATACTGAACTACATTAATCAATGTTATCATCTGAATTTACATAAATAATTGTCAACTAAGAACAATTGCAATGTACAGTCACCAACTTGGGAGATTAGGAAAGGAATATTAACTATGTTTTAAAAATATAAACAATAAATAACAACCAAATAGGTTTTTATGATTTTAAATTATTGATATAAAAGAAAGAATAATAAATTTAAACTTATTCAAAATAAATTTTAAAACTTGATTTTCCTAAATCACTTATTAACTTGTGATATATCATTGTACACGATATTTTCAGTTACTTCTCATAAGCATTTCTTCTTCATCATTTGGATTGCCATTCTGTTTGAACTTTATCTTTATTTATATAAATTTATTTGTAAGAAATAATTGATAATATTAAAAGAGCATGAGAGAGTGTATGAGCAATACTTTATGTAATATTAATTAATTTTATCAGACCTAATTATAAAAATAAAGTTAGGAATAGGGCTTACTCTGCCTTGTAGAGGATAACTATTTGCACAGAAAAAAAAATTCTCTCCCCATTTTTCATAAACAGGATTTAAAATGATACTATTAAAAATGATATTAAAACATTAAATTTTAATTTAAATTACAAATATCAGAAAAAAAGAATATGGTTTTAAGTAAGTATATTTAATATTCATATAAAATGGAAAATTAATAAAACATATAATATATTCGTTAATCTTAATACCAACAACAATTATTGAATTAAGGAACAATTAAATAAATTATATATGCTTCTAAAGCAATTAATTTCATATTGATATGACAATAGAATTTCAAAGTCTTCAATTGGCACTTTTTAGTAAACAGGCACAATATATGATATAATTTACACAAAATTTCTTGATATGTTAACTATCTATACTTACATATCAACATGATTAAGTACATATACATGACTTAAGTGACCATTTCTTCCGATAGTATCATACAATAAATAACAAATACTAACCTCCACAGAGTCAAATCCTGATCATTTATCATAATAATGATCTAACAATAACATTACCATTTTAACTTTTAACATTACCATATCAATGTATTCAGTCAGAAAATATACTTAAGTAGCAAAAGATATGTATAAATCACCTCATAAAAAGGCACATGAACCAAATACTTAGCTAAAATAATTAATCAATAAAAAAAAAAAAAAACCCAGAAGTTCATTTAATTTTGTAAATTAATTGACATACATTATATGTAATTTTTAAAGCATATCTCCTACAGAATGCTGAATACTATTAATTTGATTTATATTCCGATACCTGAGGTAAATCAATTCTTCCCCATTTTTCCAATCTCATATAAATATGCAGCCAACAATTTTGTCTGAAATCATGAAACACATTAAATATATATCAACAAAATTAATTGCATAAATTTAAATAAAATTCAGGTTTGAAACATTTTCAATTAAAATTTTGTAATAATTCATAATTTACATTTTAACATATACAATTTAAACTAAAAGGGAATTTAAAAATTTAAAATACAACAATAAAATTTGTCTAAAAAAAATCCTGTACCACTTCAACCTATGAATGGTCTTGGGTTCAATACTGTGTAAGAAAGAACTGTTCTTGGTCAGCGGGTGTGCAAAGAGGTGATTTGACCATGATCACGCCCAACTGCCAGGTTTTTCCCCCTTAATTTTTCAAATAAGGGTACCCACACCACATTAGCTGGGCGCCATGAGGGTGGGTCTCTTCGCCCACTGAGACGATCTGGGACAGAATGTTAACATGTTCAGTGTGGCACGGGGTCAAAAGACCCCGTCCGTAACTATCTCCCGGTACGGGTGGGTTTTGAAGTAAACTGTCAAAAAAACACTTTGACTGTTTTTACTTTAACTTTTAAATATAAATGACAAAAGTATGTTGGTGCATTTCAAAGCCAATAAAAACGTTGTATATCGCTGAAAATCACAAGAGGCTTTATGACCCCTTGCCAGCCAAGAGAGTGATATTTGGGCTGCAGTCCGTTACAAAGTCATAAAGCTCCATATTATTCCCCGTTTTTTATCTGTGAATCAAGTATTCCCAACCTCTGTAAACAACAAAACACCTTTTCAGTTTACTTTTTGCTGTCGGTTCTAATTTGTTTTTCTCATTTTCTTGTATAATAATTTTTGATTGTTATGCGTCGTAATTTAATGGTAATTCATACTCACCCATCTTTATTTATACTTAAAAAAATTTAAATCCTTCGCTGACCATCAAAATTATCGCAAAAAGCAGAAAAAGTTCCTAATAAGGTATAAAAATTTAAGTTAAATATTCAATTCTACATCATGTATCAAAATATGGATGAAAACACAGCCTGCGGCTGTCATATATTCGTTGATGTCCAAAGAGTAGGAAAATATTCCATTATACCAATTTAGATCATTTTCCGAGAGGTTTTAGTGTTTTAAATGGAGACATAAGTACAGGGTCAATTAGCCACGTGCCGCACTTGTGGATATTTGCAATACAGGGTCGATTGACCCCCTGCCCCATTTGTGGATGGGCCAACCGTCCGCACTGAACGTGTTAAATATATCCTGCCAATCCAGATTTGGGGTCCGAACCTCAATGCCTTATCAATGAGCTACCCCCACTCCCCATGCAATTAGGTTATTACTAGTAAAAATATTAATCATAAGTTTTTATTATTAGGCATAGAGGAACACACAACTAAATAAAGCAAATAGGCTAGAAGGCGATTGAGAAAGTTGCAACAAACAAGTAAGCAGGGTATAATAGACAACCCATTTGGAGAAAAGTATTAAATTTTATAAGAAACATTTTTGTTAAGTATAACAGTTTATTAGGCAAGGGGCCATCCTATGGCGACTAAATTAATTTTAGTTTGACTAATTACTTTGATGATCTTTTAACTAATTTATTTTCCTTATTTTTGATTAGGGGGGGGGGGGGACATTAAGAGAAGAGCAATCCATAAAATTATCTAATACCTATTTATATATAAAAAAATGAAACTAAGAACAGATCAACATACCCCTTGAATATAATTTCTACGGTCGAGTTTCTCATTTTGAGAATGCGCACTATCATCACAAGCACCAATCGGTATCAAGATGACACTTTTTTCTGTTATCTCCTATTAAAAAAACCAACATTGTATTAGATAATTTGCAATACAGTGAAGAGATTACATTTTTTTATTTTTTAAATGTAATCATGTAAATCAAAAAAATGTAATCAACTTTTGACAACTCTTTTTTACATACTGGTCTGTAAAGCAAAAAATTTAATTTTAAATAATTTATTTTTGAAGAGAAAAGATTTGGCTCCGCCGGGAATCGAACCTGAGTCTTCCGCGTGACATGCGCGGTATGCTAACCATTACACCACGGAGTCGCTTCCAAACGGTGCCAAATCCTTCCTCTTCACTGACCGCGCATGCCACACGGAAGACCCGGGTTCAATTCCCGGCGGAGCCAAATCTTTTCTTTATAATAATTTAAAAAATAGGTAGTCACCCACAATAATGGTTAAATTAATACAAAAATTTTAATGATAAATAATTTCAATGGTGAAATAAAAACTAAAATAAAACTTAATCAATTAATCTATATGTCAGAAGCAATTAAATTCTAAAGCGGAACAAGTTCAAAACTGTTTACTTGTCTAATCTGGACAGTAATGAATTAAGGCCACTTTTTTCTCTGTTATAGAGCTAAATTGAATAAAAATATGTATTATTCATGAATCAGAATAATACATCACCATTTATGTACATAAAAAATATCCAAAGGGTAGCAGATCCTTAGAAAATAGGATCTAACATAACTGTTAGGCCTCCAGCCATTCTGGTATGTTGGTTAAGGTCGTTAAACGTTAGTTTGTTAGTATGAATTTTGTTTGTAGTGCAACTCTCACTCCTTTCTTTCCAAATCAATGAAGGAAGGAATACAGATTCCATATGCCCCACAGGCAGAATACTGGAGACGACTGAGTACGTCATTTCAAACTGAATCGGAAGAAGAGGAACTCAGTACAGCGTATAAGTACAGTGTTGGAATGTTAGACTCATAAAAATTCCTTAAATACAATTTTTTTTTGGAAAAAGTGTTGAGATTTAATGGTCGCCCTGATCCTTAATTTTAACCAATTGAAAAATCTCAAGAAGAGGAGTTTTAAATTAATAACTGATAGATAAACAATATTAAAAAGTAGAACCTGTTAGCCGACCTTTTTGGGAATAGGATCATGGCCAGTTCTCAGTGAGGCCCGTTAATTAGAGGTGTTGGTATTTAAACGGAGCATATCAACAGTAGTGCGGAATAATTGCGACAATGTAAAGATTGTGTTGTGCATTAAAGAGCGAGGGGAAAGAAAAGTGAGAATAATGCGTGAGAAACAGACAACTTCTTTTTTTTAATTTACAGAAATTTTAAAAGCAAAATCTCTTCATTCCTAATGATGTCTCCAACAGTTGAATCACAAAAAATACTTATGAAAAAATAAAGCGGATTAATCAAAATTGGATATCAAGATTCAATTTATGTAATATTCAAGACTCAATATTAAAAAAAAAAAATAAAAATGTAATCAATAAAATACCAAAGCTGAGGATGATATAAATATATTAAATAAAAATATAATAATACCTGAAAAGTAAGAGTGATAGGTATAGAACCTCCTTCACGGGTCATGTCTGGTTCTGTATTGTACACTCTCTTGATAGCTCTTGTTGCAGCTTCGTAATTAGTACTTTTAGGGTCAGTAACCCATGCTTTAGCCCCATGGACCATTGAAACCTAGTTACGTAAATCCATTATTGACGGCCATTTCTGTATTTTTATTTTAAAAAAAGAGAATATAACAAATTATTCAATATTTTTACTTTGAATTTGTTGTTACTTCCTCTTTTGTTCCATTCCTTTGTCAAATAATCAACGACAGCCTTCTCTACAGCAATAGGATCCTGATTAGGTACAATCCTGATTGAAAATTTTCCAACAACTTTTCTAGGTATGACTGTTTTTGTGCCGGGTTCTGAGAAGCATCCCTCCATGCCGTGAATACTGAGAGATGGAAATCTCCAACGACTCATTAATAATTTGGTCTATAAAAAAAATTTTACTATAATAATCAAACTATCTATAATCTAATAATAACAATCTATAAGCTATATCTAAAATCTAAAATAAAAATATATATCAAATAACACTCATGAAATACAACTATCAGGATTAAAATTATTAATTATGATCTAATTTTTATGTGAAGAGAAAAGATTAGCCACGGCCGGGAATCGCCGAATGTTAAAGTCAATCATTGATAAAAAATTTGCTACAGGTTTATAAAACAGCCAGACAGATGCTGCCATAATAACTTACATTTTGTCATTCTTCATAGAGGACTAAATGCCCTACAAAGGATGATTTTACAGTTTTATTTTAGACTATATTTTCATTTCAACATAGATCATTTAATACAATGACAACCAATTAAATGTTAAATTATTAACAAATATTTTTTGCATTTAAACGCGACCTTAATTGACATTAAAAATTCTTGAAGATGCAATACATGTGAAAGATTTGACTAATTTTTTTTTTCTTCAATATGTTTTAAAAACTCTTTATATTAACCCAAGAATTTTTTTATGTAATCAAAATTTTTAATGGTAGATAAATAAATTAGTAAAAATAAGTTCTATGGTAAAGATTTATTGATTGTCAAACTTTAATGTTCCCCACAGGAAACAATAGCCTGTTCTGTTAATGGCATACGATTATTCCCGGGAGCTATTCCCAATTCTTTTTTCTGTATTCCGAAGTAGGTATTTTGTTTTTAGTTCCAGTTTTATTTAAAGTTCAAAAGCATCAAAATATCTCTTCCTTGCTTTTTTTCTCATCTTATAAATTGTTCATATTTTTAAACATTTTTCTAGAATTGAAAAAATATTTTGTATGGAAGAAGACAAACAATTGAATATTCATATTATTTGGCAAAACAGATGGATAGTCCAAATCTTCTCAAGTATAATCCAAAAAATGTACTTACTACTAAGCAAAAAGTAAAATGACTTAGATAAATATTCAGATAGAATTTTAGACCCAAGATTTAGTAGCCTATGATAGACCTGACCGCAAGACTAACCACTGTTCCCACACGAGGACATAGAAAATCACATAAAGAACAATATTAAATTTTTAAGCTTAATGGACTTGACCTAAATATAAAAACTTCAATCATAACAAATCTATTCAACATTAACTTGAACGGGGTTTAGTCATTAAATAGTTAAATATTACCAATATAATGTAGATCGAACTACTGATGATACCCTAAAACATTAACATGTTCTTTCAGTAACTATTTTAAAAAAACTGCTCAGTATAAAAATTAAAAAGTATATTTTGAAGAATGATTTATTGAAAAGAATGAATCTGAATAAGTATGGCTCCATTAAAACTGTATCGTTCTGAAGAACATACACTAGATCTCCATCACACAGTTCAAATCAGAACAATGCTTTGTGAAGCATATATTATTTTCAACTAGATAGTATAAAATCTATAACAGCTATCTACATTTCAAAAAAATTTTATTGTCATTATTCATATTTTAATATTTATAAAAAGTTTTTTTTCCATCACACTAAAACCTTTTTTTTTTTTTTTTTTTTTTTATTCGGTACCCCTTCTTGGACATATGTGGGGTTAATCTACAGGTTTAACAAACCTATTCTAACCAGGCGGGAAGGTCGAGATTTATTCCGTGGGTCCGCCACAAAATAAAAGTCAACCTACCCAGGGCGGATTCGAACCACAGTGGTTCGGTTCGAGAAAGTTAAAGTGGTTGTAACACTCCAACATGCTCAGCTATCCTGGCCCATCATTACAGTAAAACCAAGAACCCAGCCCACTAACTACAATTAAGTAATGTTTCTTACATCTTTAATTAGTATAGTAGTAATTAGTATAGTTTGTACTCATTCAATTCTTGATGTTATATTTTCATAAAAGATTAGTGTTCGTTTAGAGATAATTCTTTGGGATGAGTAGATTACTATCAAAATTTAATTACAACACAATGATA
Source organism: Aelia acuminata (assembly GCA_911387785.2). Classification (NCBI taxonomy): domain Eukaryota; kingdom Metazoa; phylum Arthropoda; class Insecta; order Hemiptera; family Pentatomidae; genus Aelia; species Aelia acuminata. The sequence continues at coordinate 180,288,784 of OU426978.1, forward strand.
ACCTTATCTTCTTTGTGCAATAGGCTAGGTGAACCAAGTTCTGTTTTATAGTCCAGAACACTGAAATCAATTTCTTGGTAATGACGTCGTTCATCATCTGTCACCGGAAGAACATCATTATTAATGTCAGGAATAAGTATGGTACCATCTTTGTCTAGTAATCTGCTCAATATATAAACCATATCAGACATAGCTTCATTTCTAAAAAAAAAAGATGATATCCATAAATAGATAATTAACATCACTACACAAGTCTTCTTTCATGTTTTGTGAAAGAAATACAGAATGGGTTGAAAAGGTAGCCTAAAATAATTAAAAATAATAAACACTGTGATTACAGATGATTTTATACCCGAGACATACATCTCAACTTCTGAGATGTTTTATTTTAAAAGATTGTCATTTTTTTACTACTTCAGGTTAAAATATTTTTGAAATTAAGATCTTAACATCATAAAAAGGAGACAAAAATAACTAAATAAAACAAAAAAAAATGGGTGAAACTTCCTCCAAAGAATTTCTAGGTGTGGCCTCTTCCAGGGGGTTACAATATAAAACTTAGCTTTGCATCCTTCAAAGTTTAAAAGGGCCTTGATCAGCTCCCAAATCAGTGCCAAACTAAACAGCACCATATTGGCCATGCCCAGAAGTAGTTGTAGTATAGTATGTTTGTTTAACGTCACTTAGTGCCACAAAGGCTAATTGGACTTCCACTGTAATGCCATTAAAAATCCAAGGGCCACTGCGGAATCGAACCTGCGATATTTAGTATTGTAGGTTTCCCATGCTAACCAAGACACCACAGGTGACCCCGTCATGCCCAAAAGCAACAAATGGACTAGTACTAAATATTGTATACTAAAATAATTCTCAGTATACTTTTTTTGTTGGTATATATAATATCTTTATTCTGGGCTATTCCTAGGAAATTACTATTAACTAATATTAAAAAAAAAGTGGAGGGTCATGGAATTAGAAAGGAAGAACTGTATCTTGGGCTGTGTTTACTTTAACCAAGGACAAGTTCACATGCCAGGCAGAGGCTTGGTGCGTCCCAAGAGGGTATCCTGAGCTCATTCAATTCTATGACCATTTCTTCTTGCCTTTTACTCCAAATCAGCCGCACCGATACAAATTTGGATGACATGCTTCATTATAGACACAAGATGAAAATAAATAGTAGTTCAATTAGTTTTCCTAGTTTCAGAGAAAATCAGTCTTGCCATTTAGGCTTTGAAAAGTACTATCGAGCTGCAAAGAAAAATCTTTAATGTTTCATAATTCTTGATTTTGTAAAGAAATATTTTTTCTTATTACACAATCATTGATCAATTATCTCAGTTGTTGAAAATGTAGTACTGTGTACTAAAGAAATGATTTGAAGTGGCTTATAACAGTCATTTTTATCATTTGACATTCCTGAGGACATTTAATACATCAACCACTTCAAAATTGACAGGCAATTGAACCTTTCACTATGTTTTGTTAGTTCAATTTTCTTTTTATTATTTTCAAATTTCAATTAAAATATAATACCAATTTTTTTTATTTTTTATCCGATTTTATGTATTGCAATGCACTATCCCAGTTAGTTTTATTCTAAGCAATCAAAATTTATACCATTTATTTATATTTACTAGTAATATAAAAATTGATTGGATTACGATTTAACCATTTCACTAAGCTATGCGAAACCATTCAGTTTGTAAGTTTATATTCAAATGAATTTTAAATAATAATAAAGAGATAATTTTAGGATATTGTAGTATAGTTTTACTGTTTAACATTAATTAGAAAAAAAGAATATGCTAAGACTACAATTATTTTCCAATAATGCAAGAAACTTTGATATTTCAGCATACTTTATTGTAATGCTAGGAACATGGGGTCTTTTTTTACAATGCTCCTTCCAATGATATTTTATTTTGTATAAAGTGAATGTGGTGTTATAAAAGCAAAACATAAGTTTTATATTGATACACAGAACTTTAATGCAGAAAGCTTCATGTTTTGAAAATTTAGCTCTTCTTATGTATATATAATTTTGTGAAAACTCAGATCTAAAACAATCATCCACCCAATGCCCCCCTCACTCCACCCAAAGAGACTATTAGCTCTTTAAGAATTAATAATGGTCCAACCCTAGAGCTTGATACCACTACTAAAAATGTTGTGATGAAATTAATGAAATTTTATTTAATGGATGCATCTCTGTTATTACATAACAGAATTTTAAATTAAATTCATAATCACATTCAGAATTCTTATTACAATTCTAAAAATTAAAAGTTCAACAACATTCATTAGCATGAAAATTAAAAAATGTGATGGTACATTAAATAAACTTACATGGTTCCTCCATAAACTCCACTATGTAGATCTTTATTTGCGCATAAAACCTCAATAAAAAAATAGCAAAGTCCCCTCAAACCATAGGTCAAACAAGGTTTATTTTTTCCTAGCCAATAATTGTCAGATATGCATACATAATCAACATCATGAAAGAATGATTCTTTCCGTTGCCTCAATAGAGCTTCGAGCCCTTCACTTCCACTCTCTTCCATTGCTTCGAAAACAAACTATAACAAATGAATATGTAAGTGTATATATTTACGAATTATACAATAATTTTAAAAATGGTATATATATAGGTATACCTTTAAATTTACAGGAATAGGTAAATCCTGTTTCTGGTATGCTTCAATGGCATTTAACCAACAGAGAACAGGGCCTTTGTCGTCAGAAGCACCTCTACCATACAATTTACCATCTATTTCAGTTAGTTGAAAAGGATCTGTATGCCAACCATCTTCTTGAGCTGCAGGTTGGACATCTATATGACCATAAACACATACGGTAGGTTTAGATGGATCATTTCCAAGTGACCCGAGAATGACAGGTGGCAAACGCAGTGGTCTTCCATCGGGTAGAGTCTATGTTTTGAATTATTGACAATTAGGCAAAAGCATCAATTTGATTGAAAAGCTTCAGATTCAATTTACCTGTGTTCCAATGTCACATTCCTCTGCTTCCACCCCAAGGGCCTTCAATTTACAATGTAGCCACTTGACCATGGTAATACAATCATCTCTTAGATGTGGAGAACAAGATACAGATTTTATTGCGACAGCTTCCTTTAAGATATCAATGTAATTTTGAACATGACTATCTACATACCTAGGAATACATAAATCATTAAGTTTTATTTAGGTTTTATATTTAAAAAATAAAATAAACTAATGTTAGACAACTTACTTAAAAATAAGATTTAAGGTTCTTGATTCTCGGAGGGCCATAGCTCTATAAGTGAATCTACTCTTTTCCAGATACTATTAATATAGTTTTCACTTTAGATATCTTTCTCCCAAGAAAAAATAAAAGCAGATAAGATAAAAGCTGCTTAATCAATTGGTTGAGTTGTCAAGGAGTTGAAGCAGGGAGATGTTTTGATTGAATAACTAAGCTGAAACGGACTACATCATTACATTATAAGATTACCACAGGTAACAGTAACACTTGTTATATTTATTAGCAAGTAAGTTTAAAAAAAAAATTTAAATTCAAAATAGAAACCTACAAGTTCTGAAACGTACATTCACAACTACTGCCTTTGTGATATAGGTACAACTGGTAGTTCGTATGCTGGTCATTCTGGTTTGTTTATAGTTGCTGTCGGTAAGAAGTTATGAATTTAGCTAAAAGACTCGCTAAATTGTTACGTAATAAAAATAAACAAAGCGATAGTATAGCTACTAAAGATATATTGTTACTCTGAATTAGTTTTACTTCCGGCGATTCAAAACAACTAAACAGTCGGAGTATCTAGTGTTTACCGATTAATGATGTCGACGTTAGGACAGTGAACGCTAGGCTGATGGATGGTAAGAGTAATACTCATTATTATACGTCAATGTCATCAGAAATTTTAAATATTTTTGTTGTTTATGAGTATGATTAGGAATGTGATGGGCAATTCAATGGCGGTAACTCAAGCTTTAATCTGAAAATTTTGTTGGATAATTTTTTTTCTATTCTTTGAAGGTTTTTGGGACGTTTTAATTTGAAATTTTTTTAATATAAACAGTGAACTCGATTCCATAGCTGAAATAAAGTTTTGTATCTTTCATTTCAGACTTAACCTCAATTATATAGGTTATGTATTTCTGTATGTGCCTCTTAATAGCTGTCAAAATGTTGTATATGATTTGATTCAATTTATCAATTGCATAGTGAAGTATGTCAATAATCTTTATTTCTTTTAGATATACAATCATGGTGGGAAGTTCCGAGTATTGCTCACTTTTGTTCTTTGTTCCGTGTAGCATTTAATCTTCTGGATTTTGATATTGAGGTGAGTATTTGCTTATTTCCATTCTTTGTTGCATGCTCTTATTTTGAAATTCAATACTTCTGTGTTGGTATCTTTATGCATAACCTATTTGATTATGTTGGTTGTTCAATGGCATTTTTTTATCGCAATTATGGGAATCAATGTTATAAATGCCTTTGTACGTGGCTTATGATAAAGATGTCTTAGCTTGCTTTTTAAATAAAATTAGTTGTGTCATTGTTCAACATATTTCTCTGGTTTACTGTTATGTTCTTTAAATAAGTTTTACATAGAGTTATGATATCTGATTAACTAATAAGGTTATTGTTTTATCCTGGTGACTTAATCCTGATCAACTGAATTGAAAAAAATGGCTGTATCGCACAAGTGTCTCACCTTTTTATTTTAGGTGTTAATATAATTTTGTTTAGGAATTGGAAGAGGCTTTGCTTACTGATGGCACTGAGTTTAATGGGAATTCCTTACTGCAAGACCTTATTGTCCGCCTTTTATGTGGATGCCTTGGTCACAATGGAATATCAACATTTAATTATCAAATGTTTTTACGAAGACTGTTTCGTACTAAGTGTAAGGTAGGTGTCGAATTTATGGTTAAAATTAGATTGTGAATTGTATTTCTGATTGGCTCTCTGTAATTATTTATTTTTTTGTAGGAACAAGGAAGAGAAAATCCATTTAACACTGATATAGATTTTCAGTTTTTACCTTTGCGTACAAAGGTTGAAATACTTCATGCCCTTTGTGACTTTAGATTAGATGCAGATGATGTAATTGATGTCCTTAAGGTAGTTAACAAATTTATTTTATGCTCAGTGGTTAGTATTGTGTAACCTTATACTATAATTTTATTTGTTTTTAGAATTTAGATTCAGACAGTCTTCGTGTGCATCCCCTTGGTCACGATGAAAATAGATCAGCCTATTGGTACTTTTATGGAACAAGATTATATAAAGAAGAATATCCTAAGGTTGGTTCTATTTTTTCGGTAGTGATTTATGCAGAAATTCGCTTATTATGTTACAGGCAGTCCCTTGACATACATCACCCCTGTTTAAATTGATTCTTAGATATGTCATTAGCAAATTGACATCACCCCTGATTTTATCTGAGAGGTAAACCTCATTAATACAACATAATATAATACAAAGGAATTATGTTCCCCTTAGTAGCCTAATTTTCCGGAAATTTGATTTTGGCCAGTAGGTTCAGTGTTTTATATTTGTTGCATATGAAAATTACCAGGAAACCACTTTCAATCTTTTTTTACACATTTCTAGGAAACCTATATAGTTTTTATTTCAGTTTTTTTTTTTTTCTTAAATGTTTATATACTACGTTACACAGAATCATTAGCAGTTATTGATTTCCAGCTTCGGTGGGCACTCATGAATATATTTATGATTATTCATTTACGAAAGGACTTGACTTAAGTTGCATTTCTGGAAACTAATTTTATCTAAATAAGTGAACTTAAATTAGTGATCAATGATTTGTAAATGAGAATTTAATCATCTGATAACTTTTGTGGTATGATGCTATTGTTATAGTGTTCTTTTAAATATTGTCTACTTGTATTTTTCCTTGCCTCATTGTTTTGAACTTTTCAATTGATTAGGTATTAGGGTTTGATGTTAGGAAGATAGTAGGTTATTTTTATTCCAATAATATTTAACAGTGGAACTTCCCTTAGGCGGAAATCATTTCCGGGAATGACAAAATGTCCGCTTATTAGAAGTGTCCACCTATAAGAAGAGTATTTTATCTACTAATTTCACCAAAATCGTTAAAAAATCGATTAAAATGAAGATGAACTTGGAAAATGCCATAAAATAAATAAGTAAAAACAGTTTATAGTGAATTTATTTTTCATATATGTTAAAATGTACAATATGTATCTATATACTTATTTGTATATGCATTAAACTCAATTTTATTTAAAAATAAAAAAATTTGATGAATCATGATAAGATAAAGAATTTACCCTAACTCCAACTTTTAAATACAGTAGGACCTCCATTATCCGGACCTTGATTAACCAGGGATCCAATTAACCGGGGTGCCGAGGAGCCAATTTTTTTTTTTTTTTCAATAAGCTTTATTTTAATTTGTATGCCATTTATTTTGTATGTATAATATTTAAAAAAAATTTATACCTAAATATTTAACGATTACATAATGGTTAACTATCTATTATGAATTAAAACAATAAATGGAAAAACACGAAAGCGAGTATTGTATTATGAGATGTTTCCGGTATCTAATACCTACTCCAATTCATTATTTAGGAACGGTATTATTTTCAAGTCTTTCCAGAAAACTCCTCCTCTGGCCTGTTGGGCTACAAAACAAAATATTGTCAATTGTGATTTAGTCTCGATTTAAATACATACGAAGTAGCAAAATGTCGGAAAAAAGAAAACGTGTCATTTTAACGCTTGAAAAGAAATTAACTATTATAAACAGATTAGAAAAGGGTGAAAGTGTTGAAAAATTGTCCGCTAAACTAGGAATCGGCGAACAAACTGTACGGGATATTTTGAAGAAGAAGAAAAAAGACATTTTCGACTTTGTATCGTCGTTGGCCCATAATATATAAAAAAATACATTTACTTTTTTTGTTATTTTTGTATATTATAATTTAATCTATATAAAATGTTCGTTTGTTAATAAAAGTGATTATAGCTTACAAGCGATTTTTTAACCTTTTTTTCTATCACATTAAGTCAATAAAATGTTTTAATTCGATTATCCGGGGTTTTCGATTATCCGTGGACCCCCATACCCATCATTACCCCGGATGATGGAGGTTCTACTGTATACAATTACTATATTGAAATTTATGCAATTATGAAATATCTTGTTTAATGTTTAGAGTAATCAGATTTTTTTTGACATTTGACATGATGACATTTGAGGGGATAGAAAAAAAAATTCTTTGAAACATTGATGTTTTGTTTACAGGAAACAACTATAGCCTTTCTTTTAAATAAGATTCTAAGAAATTACATTAAACAGGCTACTTTACTCTAACCCTTAGCCTTTCTTAGAAATTACACCTTCTTTTCTGTCCATTTAGAAGAAATGTAAAGGACTAAACTTCTGTCCCTGTCTGTTTATTAGAAGTTGAATTCAATGTAAAGTAAATTGAACAAAGCCGGAGAAATGACAATTGTGTGCTTATAAGAGATGTCTGTTTATTAGAAGTCCATTAAGGGAAGTTCCACTGTACTGCTATTTGATATATTACATGCTACATCATACCACCTGTGGCCAACGTGATCTTCCCTAGCATACCTGGGCGGTCCCTCGCACTGCTCAGCTCTGGAAGACAAACTTTACCCTTTTACTCTTCTGCTTTTAAGACCACTTGACATAAAAAAAAGAGTTTAGCGCACTTGACGTTGCATTTTAATTTATAAAAAAGGAAATTTGGTGCGCACATCACACAACTTTCACTCACCAACCTGCTTGGAGTAAAAATCGACTTGTTTTGATATTGATTAAACGCAATTTATAAAATTTCCAGAAAGTAGCTTTATCCAAAATTATTTACTTCTTTTTGTTTGTTATTCTCCATAGGGTATAGGGTTTTAAAATTTATGCAAAACTTAAAAGTATTCAGTTTTTTCATCATCATCACAGGCACTACAACCCGCTACGGGTCTTCGCCGCGTCAAGTCGTCGCCTCCATTCTTCTCTGTCTTGCGCCAGGGTCTGCCAAGCTCGGGTGTTCAGGAGCTTCAGCGTGTCGGCTTCGACCTCATCTACCCATCTAAGTCTTGGCCGTCCTCTCTTTCTTCTTCCATCCACATATCCGAATAGTAGTCTCTTGATTGGGGAGCCACCGTCCATTCTTGCAACATGCCCAGCCCATCGTAATCTTGAGAGCCTTATAAAGTGCACCACATCCGGTTCCCAGTAAATTTGGTACAACTCTGCATTGTGTCTCATCCTGTACTGGGTGCCATCTTTTATAGGACCAAATATTCTTCTCAGGATTTTTCTCTCAAAAACCTGCAGGCTGATGGCGTCTGTACGTGTTAAGGGCCATGTTTCTAGTGCAAGGTTGAATAGGAGGCATGATAGGCCATCACCTTGTCGCAGGCCCCTGGTGGTCGTAAATGTCTCTGACAGGTCTCCCTGTACTCTCACCTGACACCTCGATCCTGCCATCAGTAGCTCCGTCAAATGGATCAGTTCAAGTGGGATATTCATTGTTTCCAAGGCCTGGTACAACTTCTCTCTTACGACGCTATCATAGGCACCACTAAAATCGATAAATAGGTGATGAGTCGTGATGTTATATGCTCGCGTCCTTTCAAGTAGGGTCCTCAAAGCAAAGATTTGATCAGTGGTAGATCTCCCTCTCATAAAGCCGCATTGGTACACTCCTATCTCTCTTTCTGCATGCGGAAGTAGCCTCTGATAAATGATGCTAGACAGGACCTTGTACGAGCTGTTCAGAAGGGTTACACCACGATAATTGCTACAGATGGTCTGATCTCCTTTTTTATGGAGAGGGATTATGACGCCTGTATACCATTCTTCGGGCATAGTCTTGGTAATCCAAATGCTATGCAAAAGGTCAAGGATGGCCTTGACCAGTTCGTTCCCACCAGCCTTTAGAAGTTCAGCGGCTATGGTGTCGCTTCCTGAGGCTCTATTGTTCTTCAATTTTTGGGTAGAGTCGATGATTTCCTCTTCATCTGGTGGTTCGGCCAACTCGTAGCTATCGCTCATAACAGGAGTTATCCCTACCCTAGTGGAATCCTGGGGCGCTCCCAGAATACTTCCAAAATGCTTGGCCCATCTGTCTAGGATGGTTTCCTTGCAAGTGATTAGTGATCCATCCTCGCCTCGGCAAGCATTAGATCTGGGCTTGAATTTCTTGCGCTGGGCATTCACACTTCTGTAGAAGGCTCTTGCATCCGCTTGTCTTTTTAATTCTTCCACTGCTTTAATTTTTTCCTGTTCTCTGATTCTTTTTTCCTTCTATGAATGCGCTTCTCTTCTCGCCTTCTGTCCTTATATTCTTTAACTGCCATGCGAGTCCTATGCTTTGTCAACATATTCATATAGGCCTGGTTTTTCCTATCTGTAGCTAACTGGCATTCCAAATCAAACCATGCGGATCTCTGATGGGTCTCCTCTATACCGAGCACCTCCTCTGCTGTTTCTTTGATGGCGGTTTTGAAGTGATTCCATCTTCCATTCACCGTATCTTCCAAAGGACCCGATTCCAATGCTTTTTCCAGTTTGTGGGTGAACTGTTCTTTATGATCCTGTTCACACAGTTCACGGGTATTGATCCTTTCCAGTCGAGCCCCTTTGGTTTTTTGAGCATTACTTATTCTTGCTCGAATACGTGCTACGACCAGGTAATGATCGCTATCTACGTTTGCTCCTCTGAAGGTTCTGACCTCTATGAGACTTGACCTTTGTCTCCTACTAATCAGAATATGGTCAATTTGCGTATAAGTCCTATTGTCTGGTGTAACCCACGTGGCCTTGTAAATGTTTTTACGGTCAAACATAGTGCTACCAACAACCATATCCTGGGATGTGGCGAAATTCACTAGTCTGATCCCATTATCATTGGATTCCGTGTGAAGACTATGTCTTCCTACTATAGGCAAAATAGCAGGTTCTCTTCCGACCTGGGCGTTAAGGTCACCTAGTACAATCTTCACATCATGTTTTGGACATTCAAAGAGCATTTTATCCAAATCTTGGTAGAAATCATCCTTAGCCTGCTCGTCTGCCAACTCAGTTGGAGCATGGACCGAAAATAATGAATAATTTCTGAATCTACCCCTAATTCTCAGCATGCATAACCGCTGATTAACCGCTTTGAAATCCATGACATGTTCCCTCATATTACTGCTCACTACAAAACCTACTCCGAAGACATGTTGATTCATGTGGCAGCTATAATAGATTGTATGTCCTTTCTTCTCCATGATACCGGATCCTACCCATCTCATTTCCTGCAGTGCCGTAATATCCGTCTTATATTTGGAAAGTTCATCTAGGAGTATTTGTAATGCTCCAGCTCTGTACATTGAACGAACATTCCATGTTGCCAACTTAAATTCCTTGAGAGCGCCGGGTCGATACCGTTGAGACTGTCCAAATCCGAGGCAATTTCCTTGACGTTTCACAGCCACAAAGAGTTTTTCCGAGAGAGGAGCAGCTGACCCCTCCGCCCAACCCCCAACTTGGAGGACCAGTCCTGTAACCCTAGAAAGGAGCCCTAACTGGGTGCTATCAGCCGGGCCAGCTGAACCCAGGTTTTTTAACGAGGTTGTTACTCCTCCCCCTCCTCCTTTTTCATCCTGGCTTGGGACAGGCAATGGCGGAGTTGTTCAGTAAAGTAAATTGAACGAAGCCGGAGAAATGACAATTGTGTGCTTATAAGAGATGTCTGTTTATTAGAAGTCCATTAAGGGAAGTTCCACTGTACTGCTATTTGATATATTACATGCTACATCATACCACCTGTGGCCAACGTGATCTTCCCTAGCATACCTGGGCAGTCCCTCGCACTGCTCATCTCTGGAAGACAAACTTTACCCTTTTACTCTTCTGCTTTTTAGACCACTTGACATAAAAAAAAGAGTTTAGCGCACTTGACGTTGCATTTTAATTTATAAAAAAGGAAATTTGGTGTGCACATCACACAACTTTCACTCACCAACCTGCATGGAGTAAAAATCGACTTGTTTTGATATTGATTAAACGCAATTTATAAAATTTCCAGAAAGTAGCTTTATCCAAAATTATTTACTTCTTTTTGTTTGTTATTCTCCATAGGGTATAGGGTTTTAAAATTTATGCAAAACTTAAAAGTATTCAGTTTTTTACTTTTGTAAATATATAGTGAATGGGAATAAATAGAAGGCTATTTACAACTCGTAGTTAATTAAAACTTAATTTTTGTCTGTTATGTCTCTTCAGAAACTTGACAGTTACACTTCCACAAAAACCACTTTACATTTCATTCAGAAATCTATAATTGGGGGAAGTATTGGATCCTGACAAATTTTGACTTCAGTTTTCAACGGAAATACATGTTTTGTGGTCCCCTTATTTTTTTTTTTGCATACATGAGTTAAATTATATACAGAGTTGGGCGTAATCCAATTACTATGTAATTCAATTACAATTTGGATTACATTGTATTTGAATTACTGTAATTGAATTACAATCGCCATGAATTAAAATAATTGAATTATAACATCAATTATGAATTACTTTGTAATCCCTGAAGTAATTGGATTATTCAAATAAAATTAAAACTAATACTATCACCTAATATAAATAGGTGGGCTAAAACGAAAATGAGTGTGACAAATTTTCCGAATTTCACACGCTTTTCCACTTATATGTCGTGAACGAGTGAATGGATTTTAAGTTTGGAGTTGGAGTTTAAACGATTTTCCAACTATTTAGAGGTAGGCTAATAGGAAAATGATAGTGATATTTTTCCGACTTTTCATTCACTTCATCACTAATATCTCGTGAACGGGTGAATGGATTTTCACAGTTCAAACGATTTTCTGATTATTTAGATGTAGGCTAATAGGAAAATGATACTGACACATTTTCCGACTTTTCATCCACTTTTCCGCTTATATATCGTGAACGGGTTTTCACAGGTCAAACGATTTTCCGACTATTTAGATGTAGGCTTATAGGAAAATGATACTGACACATTTTCCGACTTTTCATTCGGTTTTCCACATATATATCGTGAACGGGTGAGTACATTTTTACAGTTCAAACGATTTTCCGACTATTTAGATGTAGGCTAACAGAAAAATGATACTGACACATTTTCCGATTTTTCATTCGTTTTATCACTTATATCTCGTGAACGGGTGAATGGATTTTCACTGTTCAAACGATTTTGCGACTATTTAGATGTAGGCTAATAGGAAAATGATAGTGACGATTTTCCGACTTTTATTCGGTTTTCCGCATATATATCGTGAACGGGTGAATACATTTTCACTGTTCAAACGATTTTGCGACTATTTAGATGTAGGCTAATAGGAAAATGATAGTGACGATTTTCCGACTTTTATTCGGTTTTCCGCATATATATCGTGAACGGGTGAATACATTTTTACGGTTCAAACGATTTTCCGACTATTTAGATGTAGGCTTATAGGAAAATGATACTGAAACATTTTCCGATTTTTCATTCGTTTTATCACTTATATCTCGTGAACGGGTGAATGGATTTTCACTGTTCAAACGATTTTGCGACTATTTAGATGTAGGCTTATAGGAAAATGGTACTGACACATTTTCCGACTTTTCATCTGCGTTTCCGCTTATATCTTGTTTGCATTTGCTCTCTAAAGTACACTAAATTTTGTAATTGTGTGATACACGTTTTACGACTCGTTTTAAGTGTCCCCTCCAATTGATCAATTTTGATGAAATTTTTACTGTCACATCGCGGGCATACATCAAATATCCAGTTTAATTAAAATCATTAGAACCGTTTTTGAGAAAATCGAAAAAAACGTAAAACTTGGACAAAATTCATTAAGTAAAGTACCCCCTCCATTTGGCTTATTTTGATGAAATTTTTGCTGTCACATGCATACACCAAATACCCAATTTCAGTTTCGTACGGTTTATAGTTTCTGAGCTAGTCTGTTCACACACGCACACACCCTCCTACCCTCGCATGGACGAACTGCCAATATCCTGGAGTACCAACTTTTATTGGTGAGGAAATAATGATATTCCTTAGTCATAGGTGCTAATCAATAACTATTTCATAGGAGTATATTAAATAATAAATTTGCATTATGATCCTGAATAATAGGTGATAACAAATGGAGAAAAAATGATAAGATATGGGTTTGGTAAAAACTAATCATTAGCTCTCTGTTAAATATATGTATTTCATTACACTATATTTCAGAAATTCCCTGTAACAAAATCGACTATAAGTAGTGAAAAAAAAAAAAATTAATATTAATAATAAGATTTGGTATGTAACATGGGCAATTTACTTTGAAGCTAAGCCACTGACTCTGCGCGTCATCAAAAAAGTGTCAAAGTAGCCCCATGTGATTTATCATGTAGAAACCTCTGGTAAACGATACCCACCACGACTTTTTTGGTCGGCGCAGTGCGACGCCAGCGCTGAAACGCTGCGTATTTAGACCATTGTCAAAAACTTTACAGCGAATCTACGATGTCCAAGAAATATTCGTTCTAAATTTCAAGCCGATATATTCGAAATTGCGGCCTTTATCGCGCGACACAGACGGACAGTCGGACATACATACAAACAGAGGGACAAATGCAGGTCAAGTGAAACGGTAGTAAACTTTTATCCCAATCAGAAAAGTTTTTTGTGAGTGAGAAACTGTCACAGTCCCACTAGCTGCGCCACTGAAATTTCGTCAAAATGTGTATGGCCAACCGAAAACACGTGTGCCATTTTTTTTTTAAATCGAACAACAGGAAGTACCAAGCCAGGTAAGATTTTTTCCCAGCCAGTACATAATAAGACAGATCCTTAGGAACAAATAACGTAACCCCAGCTCTCTGTAATTGGATTACAACAGATGAACCACATAAAAATTCGTAATTGGATTATGCTGTAATTGAATTATAATTGGATTACAATTACAAATTTTTAATCGTATTTCTAAAAAATAATTCAATTACAATTAATCGTAATTCAAATGTGTTGAATTACAATTACATTGTAATCGTAATCATAATTCTAATTAAATTACATTTTTGCCCAACTATGATTATATACCACATAAGGAAAAAGTTTGAAACACATTGAAAAATAAGGAAATCATTATTATCTATCTTATAGTGTAAATGTTCCCCCAACTTTGGGTACTATTCTGAAAGTGGCTCACACAAAGTGGTTAAAACATTTATAACACCCTAATACAGTAAAGCCCGATAGTCCACTGAAATGGACCCTTTTGGGGGTTTATTTATCTCTGAATAGCGAGCAGGTGTCGAAAGCTGGGATCTTTAAAGCTAATCAATGTCCTTCTTAATTGAAAAAAACGCGATGGGAGTTCAATAACATCACGGTCACATAACTTTTCAAAACAGGCCACACCCATGAGCCATTCATCAGAAATAGTACCCAAATTTGAGGGCTTGTGGCTGTTTGTAGTACAATGACATGTTGATTTGGCTGCCAGATCCCTATGCCAATTCAGAATGTAAGAAAACAATAATATTAAAGTAATTTATCTTTTCCAGAAAAGGAAGAAAAAAAAGGATCATGATAAGTCAAAGAAAAAACGAAAAGAAGGTTACTCTAGCTCAAGTGAAGACGAGTATGAGAGGCGCCCCACAGGTTAATACTTATCTTTAAATTATTATAAATACAAATTTTTAAGTATATCATTATATGAACATTTTTCTTGCCAATAGTTGTGATTTTCCTGTCCTTTTATTTTTATCCTAATTTTGACCTCCCCCCCCCCCCCATTTCTGACTCTACGTTCATCTTTGGTCAGACACCATCCTAGAAATTTTGATAGCGATAAAGTATCAGATGGACAAGATACTGAAGAAGAACTTTTGACTCGTGAAGGCAGATACACTGATCTCCACAGGGTCATCAAAAAAAGAGAGAAGACCTAAGACATCCATTATGTTGAAGGTGGAGAATGTTGAAAGTCTTCTCTTTTCTTTTGATGACCACGTGGGATTGGTTTAGGCAGGGTATTCCCATAATGGTATTAGTGTAAGGGGTTTCCTTACAAAATCTTCCCAAAGGAAAACCTGACGTTTGATGAGCTGTTGGTTGAAGTTGTGCCTGTAAGCTATTTTGGGTGTTTTATCGAGATTGGTTTCAGATGCAAAACCAAGTGTTGCTTGATTCCTTTAAGGTTACGCTCTAAGCCAAAAAACATAGAATACCTGCTGTTATGGTATTACTAACTAAGCTCCTTAATTCATTGAGAAAATCAGAAGGGTGCTTGCCTTCACCAAGCTTACGATCTTCCAGCATTTTGGTGTATTTGCTGATTCTCAGATTCTGCAAATATGCTAATTAAGCATATTTTAAAGTATTTTAAGGGATTTCAGGAGGATTTTTTACAATATCAGTTACTTGCTTGAGGATATCAAAATCTAGGTTAGCCAAAAGTATTTGAAGTTTACTCTCTTCTGATGTGACCTTATTTGTAGCAAATACAGCTACAACTTCCGCTTCGCACAACCACTGTATAGCATCTTGAAAATATGCTTTATAAAAATATACTTTTCTGGAGTAAATAAATGAAATTTAGAAGTTGAAGTAATAAGACTCTAAATATTAAAAAAAAAATAAAATGGCACGGCACATGGGTGTTTAGAGTCTATTAATTTTACAAAACAAATTTTGAGGTTCTGGAAATTTCATTATCCATATATTGATATTATTATCTATAGTTAAAAAAACTATAGGTACATCACTGTTATGTTTCTGTCCTGGAAAAAAATTTAAAAGAAAATAAAAAAAATAAATTTTATCCTAAATTGTAAAAGATCTTGTTTCTGACTTTAATATTTTTTGATTAAGGAACATGGAGGGTAATGTGCTATACAGAAGCAGATTGGAGGGAGCTAGCTCGATCCATGGCTGGTTCCAGCTGTCGAGAAGAGAGAGCTCTATATACTGTTCTCTCTGAAGATTTTTTGCCAGAAATACCTCGCCTCTTTGAAGAGAAAGAGAGACTGCAAAGAAAAAGGGCAGCTGAACAAGCACCAAGAAGAGCATCTCGCCGCCTCGCAAAGCAGGAAGAACAATCAAAGCCTTCTAAAGATGATCGATATTCAGAGAGGGAACGTGTGAACCGAGAAAAAATGGAACAACGTGAAAGGTAACTTCCTTTTTAATAAAATTATATATTTCTTTCTATAATTTAAAAAAATCCGGTGCAATGCGCGCAACACATAACTTGATTAATATGTATATGCCATTCCTCAAATCTACCACTGCAATTCCACATTTATTATAATGAGACGAAATTTATTAAATAAAGTGCCCCCTCCTTTTGACCAATTTTGATGAAATTTTCTCTGTCACATCGCGGGCATATACATAAATCAAATATGCAATTTCAGGTTTATAGTTTCTGAGTTAGTCTGTTCAAACACACATACACCATTTCATGGGTGTTTCTTTCCATTGAAAACCGGTATTTGAAATTGTTAATAGTCGCAATACTTCCCCTCACTATATATTTCATATATTTGTAAGTGAAAGTAAAAATGTACTTTATATATATAAATTTTTTTAGTATCTACAGTTTCCTAGAATATACTTACTTCGTTAAAAATCAACATAATTATTTTATATTAAAATCATTAATATATATTTTTCTTTAACTTTAGGCAAGCTAGGATTTTGAATAGATCTCAATCAGATTCTGATGAGGGGTCTAGTCTTAGTGAAAGTGCTCTCGTTCCTGCTGTTGGAAGGCAGACCAACAACTCTCTTTCCTCTGCTACTGGAGAAATTTTTATTCAACCGAATAGGCAGAAGTTCAAAACAACACAATTGTAAGTTAAAAATTAATGTGTTTGATATATTTAATTTTATATTTCATAGAGTTTTTTTGGAATGACTCAGTTTTATTCTGTTATATTCATCTAATCTTCATCTGTTATATTCGTCTACGAGATCCTCCAGAGGCCCATTAAGCATATCCACTTTAAAGTGGATTGGCACATAACACTTATCATTAAGCATAAAATCCTTGCCTACCTACTAATTAAGTATTTAAAGTTATTGTTTAATTGAGTATTTTTGTTGTGATCACATTTAGACACTACAACAAAACAAAATTTTATGATGTTTAACTGTGCATTTTATTATATAGAATGTTTTATATGCATTAATGGTTAATTTCTGTTGAGGCGTTAAAAAGGCATGTTTTCTTTTTTTGCGACATTTTGTTTGTACGTATTTAAATAGAGACTAAATCACAACTGAGAATAATTTGTTTTGTAGTCAAACAGGTCAGAGTAGGAGTTTCCTAGAAAGAATTGAAAAAAAAATAAATTGGCTCCTCGGAACCCCGGATAATGGTGGTTCTATAGGTTTATGTAACTATAAAAAACTATAAAATATAAAAAATCTTATTATACTTTAGAGAGCAAAATACAAACAAAAATGTGTGAAAGAATTTGTGAATTTGAGGAATGGCATCTGCATATCTATTAAAACACGTCAATTTCTAATTTAAGTAAGTTGGTAAGTGAAAGTAGTGTGTTGCGCTCATCGCTCCAGATTTTTTTTTTTTTTTTTTTTTTTTCTTTTTGTGGTATCACAGCATATCAATAATCAACAGATCTATAGACAGTATCACTAAGCAAATGTCACTTCTATGGCCTACTACCTACCTACTTATCCCAGTTAAATTACCTTATTTAGTTATATATTATGATTCCAAATAATTATTAAAAGAAAATACTTTTGCACGCATGGTATTTCAGCTAAAAAATAAAAATAGGTATAATATATATTAAAAATTGACAACTATTAATAGTGATTTCTGTTTCAATAAACGGATGAAGTTCTAATAAAGATTAGTACTAACAGGATAATGCTGGACAACAAGGACAAGAACAAGTTTCTGAACAGAGTTAAGGAGATCAAACATTCTGTTATGTTTAGTGAAAACAGTTTCTCAAAGTTAAAGTTTTTAAGATTTATGAGAGAACAATTATTCTTATAATTTTTAATCCAGATTAAGCTGCTTTGAATTTATTAACAGTTTATTTGTTTAAGATTTAAGATTAATATAATCCATTGAGTAGTATCGCATTATTTAAGTATTTTTATGCCTATGTATTTTAGATCTAAAAAGTTAAACTCAAAAACTATTTCTTAGAGAACTAAATATAGTTCAGTTTTAAATATTTTTTTTTTTTGTTAGATATGTTGATTCAGTGAATAATTTTTATCTTCTTGAAACTTATGTTAAAGTTTATGTGATTAAATTCTACGACAATATTGATTCAGAGTAATTCTCATAATATTTTTTCTTAAGGTTTAGGAGGACGCGTGAAGACCTAATGACTGGCATGTATAAGATTTTGGATCGAGTCAAAGCACATAAAGATGCGTGGCCATTTCTTGACCCTGTAGATGAAGATTATGCTCCCAAATATTATTCGGTGATCGCTAAACCAATGGATCTACAAACCATGGAAGACAAGCTTGATAACGGTGAATATGGATCTCTGCAGCAGTTCAAGGCTGATTTTCAACTGATTGTTGACAATTGCAGACAATATAACGGATCTGATAATGGTACGTATATTTCTTTATATGTAAGGATATAATGTTATATATCTACCTATCTCTATCTATTTTGGCGCTACAACCAGCTAGCGAGTCATCATTCATGGCCTCGGCCAGGAAGACCATCAATCCATGGGGCCTTGTTGTTTTTTAGTCTTTGATGATCTGGTCTACATCTGGCGGCTCCGCTTCATATAATTTAGTGTGAAGAGTTGTAGCTGTATCTGTCTTTCAAGGTTTTTGTAGGAACACAAATAACAATTAATAGGAAGTACAAGCAAAATATTTGAAAGTAGGTAAAAGTAGTTCTGTTTCATAAACAGTGGCATATATCAAACAAATAGTTTTGATTTTTGTCTTATAACAGTGTTTATTTGTACTGTTAGTATGTCAGATATCGATTAGAAGCAAAATATAAGGTTATTCAAGCTATTATTTGAAAGTTAAAAGAAACTAATGCTTATACCAAACAAACTATACATTTTGAAGAAAAACATTGAGAATAAGAGATTATGTAAGCTTGAGAGAATTTTTCCCTATGTCATAGGGCAAACTCTTGTCACATTTAAACAAATAAAATATTAAAAATATATATTTTAACAAATATTTTTGGAGGAAAACCGCAATATGAGAGCTTATTAAGAAAAACACTTATGCTAAATACTAAATTATTCTTGCTTCCAGAGTACACAGAGATGGTCAGAAGGCTCCAGGAAGCTTTTGAAGCCTCTGCTGAGCGGTACTTGGATGCTGACCACTCAAGTTCAGATGATGACATGCCGCCAATGATTCGTCACGATGTTGTTAT
Source organism: Aelia acuminata (assembly GCA_911387785.2). NCBI lineage: Eukaryota > Metazoa > Arthropoda > Insecta > Hemiptera > Pentatomidae > Aelia > Aelia acuminata. The sequence goes on from OU426978.1 coordinate 180,308,242, forward strand.
GACCAGTGATAGCTCCAGCTCCCAGCTAGATAGACCTCTGAGGTAAGTTTTTCATTGATGATTTTTAGGTGATTATAACTTTTGATTATTAGCATTTAATTCATAATATAAATTGTGTGTGTGCGTGCGTGCTGCATAATAATAATAATGATAAAGGTATTATAGAATCATAAAAAGTAAATAAAACTAATAAGAAATAGTCGGAAAAGGTAATGAAGAGTTGAAGAAGTTGAGGCAGTCAGCAGCGGATGGTGGCCTACACGCCTTAGCTTGTGGAGGGTAAAAGCAGGCAGAGCCGCCTAGCTTCTCAGTGCAACTTTCATCCAGAGTCCTTAGCTGCTAAAGGATTAATAGATACTCATATTTTCAGAGTATCTATGCCATGGAGTATTATGTTTGCATTGTCGTACTGACACAAGTTGAAATTTTATTGTTTTTTAGAATGTGTAGAAAAATACGTGATGTTCAAATAATCGTTGACAGTCGATGGAAAGGTATTAGATGCAAATATACAGAAATTAAGTTTTTATTTATTTCAGGCCGTTAATAACCCTTCTATTTATTTCTCTCCATGATATATTTACATTAAATGATAAAAAAAAGAAAAAAAGCAACTGTATATCAAGGCAATATAGTAAGGAAAAGAACAATCAAATGCCCTCTAGTGGTAAGGCGAAATATTATAGATTCCAAAAAACATTGAAAGAAAGAGCTAGTTACCCGGCTCATATATAAGTTTACAGCAGTGAAGCAAAAGAACAGGGTGGCTCATATACAAGCCATCAGCACACGGGGACCAGCGTGCGGCTGGTTCATATAGGAGCCAACACCCAGTTAAAGGGTTAAAAGTGGTCAGACTATAAAAGGAAATGGTCAGCCTTCGGTGAACATTTTTTTCAAGGTTCCTGGACAAAGAATATTGGACACCTATTTTGCCATTAGTGCCAATGAAGGTTGTAATTATAAAAAAATTATTAGATATTCAGGCAAACTACGCAAAGTCCAACAAAGAAAGACTTTATATTCAAAACATTAAAAAAGGTATATTTTTTTAGTTGTTAATGACAAAATTAATTAAACAAATAAAAATTTAGTTCTGGGTACATTTTCAGCCAATAACTTTAAATTCTTCTAGATTTTCGTTCTACATCTGTTGCTCAGTAATAAGCTCGGTTGATCGCTTTTTTTCATTTCTACGTTCATTTCCACCTGGATTTGCTAGTTTTTGTCCACCCTGGATATTGTATTTGCCTAGTACCCATCATATCTGATGGGCATCCCCATATCCATCCTTTGGGAAGGCATCTGATGGAAAGCTAGAAACTCAGCAGGGGTGGTTATAATTATTACTGTTAATTTTAATTCACTTAACATTGATTTTGCATGTAATGTTTTTCATTGGCTCTACTATAACATTGTATAAATAAACGCAAACTGTTTCTCTTATTAATCACTATGGTTACATTTCTTTATATCTAATTTTATATTAGTATCTTACATCCAAAATAACTAATTATGTTTAATTTTTTTATAGATAAATCATTTTAAACCCACAATGTTTTTGCATGAAAATTTGTATTACTTATTGTACTTAAAACTTCAATTCTTAAAACTTAAAACTTCTTCTTAAAACTTCCTAACATTTTTTAAAAGTAATACATCTTTTAAGTAAATAATCTGTTAATTGACAGCTTGAATTTTTTTTAGCTGCAGTTCTTCTCATGAGAGCAGTTTGGATAACGAAAGTGAACCTAAAGATTCCTTAATTAAAAGGGATTCGAAAGAAGAGAGTATTCTAAACAGGGATAACAAAGTAGATAAAAGCAGATTTAGAAGAAAACAAAAACGAAAGAAAAAAAGTTCTAAAGTTTCCAGCATTGAAGAGGATGATTCTAGTGAGGAGGAATTTGTTGATAAAAAACGAATTAGCCGAAGTCAGGATGTGAGCAGTGATGGATTTGATGTAAAAACTAGCAGTAGTAGAGACACAAGTAAAGATAGGTCAAAAAATATCAGCAAGTCAATAAAAAATAGGAGCAGAAACCGATTTAGGGTAAAAAGGAAGGGTGTACAGAAAAAGGAAACAGAAAGGGATAAGCATAGCTCTGATGGCTCTAGTAGTGAAATCAGTAAATCCATCCCTATTGCCTCCAGTCGAGAAACTAGTAAAGAAAGAAGTCGTGATCGAGTTAGGGTCAACTATAAGGAAAGGGAAACTAGTGAAAGTGAAATCTTCACTGATTCCTCTGATGACAGCCAATTCGACAATAAATTAAAAACAAAAACATCTCCAAAAAAACCTGTGAAACGTGCTGGTATTATTAAAAATGTGGAGGCTATCGAGGCACTAGAACTAGCTACAGAAGAAACTCTTAAAGTGAGTTTTTATTTCATTTTTTTAATGCTTTTAAAATTGTTTTTAATTATTTTTTTATTTTATATTCCTAAGTTTAAAAAAAAACTCTTGAAATAACATAAAAGAATGGTTTGGTGGGAAGAGGGGGGGGGGGGTGTGAGGGGAGAAAGAGTCAAACTTGGAAATGAAGGGTGGAAATATTTCTTACTTCAGACTGGGTTTTATTTACTTACAGTTTTATTTTTACTTTCACTTGCCTATGAAATCCATACGAACTAAGGGAATGTATTGCGATCGTAAAAAATTTTGACTTCCAGTTTTAACGGATTTAACTGAGGTTTTATTATCACAGTAACTACCTTATGGGGCTGAATTCGCAAAGGAAAATTTTCTTCCTATCAAGTACGTAACTTTGATTTTGTTTATATGAAAAAATAAACTTTCTCTCATTATGCCTAGGAATTAGAAATGGCTAAATAGGAAATATGAAAAAAATCAATAAACTTATAAAAATGAAGAAAAGAAAATCTTTTTGTCAAGATTAAAATATTAATATCAGTTAAAGAGTGCCATAATATTTAGTTTGTAAAGTCATAAAATGTACATATACAAGAAAAAAACATGAGTACCTAATTCTCCGACAAGCACTTGAAAATGTCAACTCTTATACGCATGCGCAGTACACATTTACTAAGAGCTCATTGTTAACAAGTAATTTTTACTATGCAGGGGTGTGAGTTGCCAACCTGTTTTGAGTGCTTGTTGTAACTTACTTTGTTAATGAAAATTGTTTTCTTATAACTGAATGAAGTTTTGCATAGAAAAATACGTGATGCTCTAATTATTTAAAGCAGTTTATGGTTTGAAAAAGATAAATACAGGATAATTTTTACTAATTATATTATAGTTTACAAACTTTCATTCCATTATAGATTTCTGAATGAAATATAAGGTGGTGTTAGTGGAACAGTAACCGTCGGTTTCTGGAAAGAAATAAGGGACAAAAATTTAAAAATTAAGTTTAATTTGCCGTAAATAACTCTCCTATTGATTCCCCATCACAGATATTTATAGAAAAGGTCATACAAAACCAATATAGGCCAGACAATCATCAAATTTATAATGGTTCACTACCTCACAGTGAGGAGGAGCCAGTAGTGTTTGATGGCTACCAGATTTCTCCATTACCATGTTGATCACTTAAGATTTCTCCACCTGAATTTTCTGTGGAATGAAGAAATGTTGCTCTGGAGAAAGAAGTTTGACAAAAAATGTGTTATAAATTTTTTTTTTCTTTTCACGAATTTCCATAAGGTCAAATCTCATTAATGGTTGGTTACTGATCAAAAGAACAAAAATCACAATAAAAATGAAAAAATGTAGTTCCTAATATGTAGGCGAAAAACCAAAAATAGAAACCGGACTTCCCAGTGTGTACACTGCTAGGTACGTCGCTACTAGGTACCTCAAATAACATAATATAGTTGGTCTTTCCGGTTATTGATTTACATTCTAGACCAACCTCTCTTTTGGGCATTCTATGACAGGATGCTGGCTTGGCACAGGATATCTTTAATATTGTCACAGATCGTCTGTGGCAGAGATCCTCTGCCTCCTCAAACCCAGTCTTTGAAATGTGGGTACTCTTAATTAAATATTTAAGGGGGAAAAACTGGCGGTTGAGCGTGATCACAGTTAAGTCACCTCCTTGCACGACTACTGACCATGAAACAGTACTTCCTTACACAGTGTGCACCTCATGGGTTTCAGTGGTATAGGATTTTTTTTTTATTATTATTATATGGCTAGTGGTAAATTTATTGCTTAAAATTAAAACCAATTTGCTGATGGGAATTTAAACATTTATGATGGATTTCAATTTATTTAATGTTGAATTGGCTTCTTTTTTTTTTTTTTAACCACTATAAAACTCCTTACTTTTTCAACATCCTTTTCCAAATCTCGCAATAATTATTCATGTGTAATAATTTGCTTTAGTTGATTGATAATGTTTGTGTTCCATTAGTTTATGTGGAATTCCACAAGTTAAGTGATAAATTTTTGAATGTTTTTTTTTTTTTTTTTCAGGACATTAATAAATGGTTGGATGATACTCCACGTTTCTCTGACTTCTCTTCCTGTTCAAATTCTCCATTGCATATGCCATATATAGAAGACATGGCTAGTATTGAAGGGGAATATAGGAGGAGGCTGATGATGGATCGTCCAATGCGTCCTAGAGATAGATTTTCTAATGTAAGTATACAAAGTTTGAAATTATATATATAGATATATATGAGAGAGAGGGGGGAGAGAGGGAGAGAGAGAGAGAGAGAGAGAGAGAGAGAGAGAGAGAGAGAGAGAGAGAGAGAGAGAGAGAGAGAGAGAGAGAGAGAGAGAGAGAGAGAGAGAGAGAGAGAGAGAGAGAGAGAGAGAGAATAATAAAAGAAAAATTAATTAAACGTCACTTACTCATTAATTTTTAATAATTATTTCTGTCAATTAACTGTTACCTAACCATTACAACCACTTAGGTGTTTACAGAGCACTGACCATTTTTACGCATAATATAACTAAAACCCCCTTTGAACAAACATCAAGTGCTTTTAATGCTAATGATGTTTTTTTGCATATTATAATGCTATCCTATAAAAAATGCAGGTGAACTCAGTTCATTTGTTTATTTTTTTAGGTTGAAAAAAAGGTTGATTTTCATTATATCATTTATTATAATTAAAATGTCCTATTCTTATTTTATCTTATCTTATTTTATTTTAGGACCTTCATAGGAGGCGTATGTTTAAAGAACAAATGGGCTTGAAAAGAAGGAGAGAAATACAGAGGACAATTGATAGACTACAACCGGGAAAGAGCAAAGGAAACTTGCTCTCTAAGGAAAATCATCTTAATCATCACATTGATGGTTCTGGGATAGAAACTAAAAGCCAATCTAATGAAAATGATGAAAATGCACCAAAAATTAGTTTAGGTAAAGTTCTTCCTAGTGATTTATTAAGCTTTGGTATTGGTGAATCAACTAAGAAAGATTCAGAAGATGATTGCACACAAGATAAACTTGTTATTGAAGAGCAAACTGAAAATAAAGAAGAAAAACCCAAAGTAGAGACTGAAGTTGATGTTAAGAATTCTCCTCCAAATGAAACAGAAAAAAAAGTAACTGCAGATAATGAACAAAAAAAGGAAAAACCAACACCAAATTTAAGTGCTTGGTTCAAAGCTTTTGGTGCTCCTAAGGCTCAGCCCCTTGCAAAAAAGAAAGCAGAACCCGAAGAGAAAAAAGAGGAAGAGACCGAAGAAGATAAAAGAACCATTGGGATCATACAATCACCTGCTCGTCGGCAGCGAAAAGCTAGCACTGGAAGCAGTGTTTCAGAAAGGTCTTCTTTCAGTATTGAGCCCGTCGATGGCAATTCTCCCAGGAGGAGCCTGGATGAACCTTATGTTTCTCCTCAGCAAGAATTGAAAACTTACCATCACCCTCCAATCAATGGTACTATTAAAGTTGGTTTTTATCAAGATACTTGTTTTCCAAGAGGTTCTTCTGATAAAAGTTCTTCTCCTCGAGATCCTACCGGTTGTTCTCCACGTGATGTACCCAGTGTGAGCCCTAGGAATCCAGCATTCAGTCCTCGTGAATACCAAAATGTCAGTCCTCAAACACCCTATTGCAGCCCTCGCAATCCTCCTCTTAGCCCAAGTCCTAGAGAATATATTGGAAGCCCTAGGGATATCCCTCCTGATGCCAGTCCCCGAGATTATCATAATAGTCCGAGAGAACTTGTTACACATTCACGGGAATATAGCAGCATGAGTCCCAGAAATACTAACAGTCCCAAAGATCATACTCCTATCACTTCTTATCCTGTACCTCATTCATCTCATAATACTCCTATCTATTCCCACTATCCATCACATTTATCCTATTATGAAACCAATAAACCTTTAGAGTACAGAAGCTCAGAAAAAAATATGTCAGTTTACCCTGTGAAGAAGAGAGCATATAATGAAATTGATAATAGTATTTCAAAAGCGAATGATGTTTCTGTCTATAAAGGTGGTGGCTCATTTACACCAACACGAGGAGCTATGGAACAAGAGAGGACGTTCACACCTACCCCCGGAAGAATGCCTGGCCCATCACAAGGACTCAGAGTACCAGATCCTACAATGCCTATGGGTCTTGCCCACCCACTCCATTATGACCCTTATGCCGATGAAAGGCGCATCTCTTCACCATTTTATGCTGGAAATCAGCCTTCATCTCCCCATCCTATGTTTTCTCAGTCTCCATCCGTTTTGTCTGCTAACTTTAGAAGGGAGCCTACAAGTGTACAGGATGGTTATGACAGACAGAGTGATTGTGAATTGTCTGCTTATCACTCGAGAAGTAACACTCCAACTTACCCAGGATCACCTCATTCTGATCCTCAAAGAAGTAAAACTCCTATTTCTGCCTTTCCCAATAGATCAGCCACTCCAGTTCATCATCACCGATCTCCAAGTGCTTCACCTATTAACTATTCAAATGCTAATACAGATGGTTCTAGTAAAGAAATATCATCATCTCCCAGAATAATAAATTGTTCTGAAGATAATAAACCAACTCCTCCTTACGATAAATCCGATAATCCTGCAAGCAAAACTAATCCTTCATCACCCATATCTTTTGCCAGTGGCAGGTTGGGTGAAGTTCTTCCTACTAAAGTTAGTAATCCTTACAATAGAACATTATCAGATTTGCCTCATGGGCTCAATTATAATCATGGACAAGACCTGAGTAAAATTAGTGTTCCATTAAGTTATAGTAATCAGTCAGACCTCTTGTCCTCCAAAATGAATTATAATCACCCCATGGCTGATTTGATTCAGTCATCTGCTAGGTATAATTATCCAATGTCTGAGCTCATACAGGGAAAAGCTAGCGTTTACAATCATCCAATACAAGATTTTATGCAAGGAAAAGCTGCACCATACTCAAACATGAATCTAAGTGGATATAATAGGCCTATCAGTGAAATAATGCAAAGTAAGGTAAATGATCTCCAAGCTAGGGAAATGGTTTTCTCACCCAGATCTGTTGCTGCTCCCCAGAAATCTGAATCTTCCTCGACTAAGTCTGGTAAAAAGAGCAGGAAAAAGAAAAATGACACATCTGCAGGTTTTCAACAGTATGTTGCAGGTTCTTCAGAGCCTATATCATTAAAAAGTAATAACAGTGTTCCTGGAAGTGCCTTTAATTTCGGACCTCCTCTTAAAGACAGTTATGGCCCATTTTTAGACGAAATAAGGTCTTCTTTCTTTGTTTCTCACCCTGAAGGAGGTTCAGGTAAAGGAACACCTCATACATCACCTTATTATCTGAGCCACGCTTCAGCCCGAACGCCGCCTACTTATCCCCATCCTTTCATGAATGCTCAATATCAACAATATTTACAGAGGCATCCTGAGGAACTCTTGAGGCCCATGATGCTTCATCAAGGCCTTCTTCCCCCTACTGCTGGTTATCCTCATGCTTATCTCGGTATGCATGATTCAATTAATCGACCTGCTTGGTTATGAGGTCGGTTGTTTTGCTATAGTTTAGTTAGTGGAAATCGTAATTTTTACATGCCTGTCTAAATATAGTACAAAATCCTATGGGTTAATGGTCATCATTCCACATCACTGTATCTTAAACTAAATGTTTACATCCATTACATTGTAAAGAGTTTGTTAAAATGATGAAAAGCGGTCTATTTTAATTATGAAGTATTATTGATGATGGTTGTTGGAACATTTCAATTGGGTATTAAGTTGATAATTATTACAAATGCCTTATTATGATCTGTAAGTATAAACTGAGGAATGGGAGAACCTGTCGCATTATAGGTTCATTAACCAATACCATTTCTTAGTTAGGGTTCATTTGTGGTATGTAAATAGAATTTAGAGCCAAAGATATGTCTTATATTTGGACCAATAATTGTAAATACTTCACCATAGCAAACTTATGCTAATGTATAGAGTGTTGTATATTTCTATGTTATGTTGATTTTGTTTGTAAATTATTAAAATGTATATATTATACATATATATTAATAATTTGTGTTCTATATATTATATATAAATATGTACAGTAAATTATATAGTTAACCGAGTGAGTAGTGCTGCATAGATTTTATTTTATTGCGTGTTTGTTATATCTGTAATTTTAATGACTAAAGCTTTAATAAAATATCAAACAAATAAAATTTTATATGTTTCATTTTATAACAAAGGAATTGTTATAGTATTGTGAAGAATTAAAATTGCTCTATGTTATGATTAAATTTGAACATTGTCTTTAAAAAAAAGAAATATTAATGTTATAACATATCAGTTAATTACCTCATAGGTTGAAAATTACTATTGTTTTTATTGATCCTTTTTCCTGGAAAACAATCTAACATTTTTACTTCTTAATTTGTGTCAAAAAGTATCTTTAACACTCATTTAATATTGGAACAATAGTAAGAAATACACCCTCATAAAATGTTCTATTGAATTAAAAGAAAATATTATTACACATACACATAGAGCCTTTTAGTGATATTCTGGGTAGCATTACCTGGGCCTGGGCCTTACTTTGTTAATATGTAAAAATGAAATGATTCTAAAGTAATTTAGTTTTTGCCTGCTGTCCTCACATCATTTGAATTTATCATTAATGTTATTTTATATCATATTGTTTATTTTGAAAACATTTTTATCAGAGATTTCTTTTTATTGTTTTTTGAAAATTATATTTTTATTGATATTATTTAAATTATATTATTTATCCCTCAAAGGGATTTTAGGGAGCAGAGTAAAATAAATTTTATATTTATTTTATTAATTTCTTTTTTAATTAATTTATGCACCAAGAACACCTTTTAAATATAATTTAATTTTTTCAGAATTATCTAATTTTCTTCCTAATTGGTTTTCAACTCTTCTTTGATTTTTTTTATACTACTCTACTTACAACTTCTAAAGATATTTCCATATTTTAGAATCACTTCATTCATGTATTTCATTTCTTCGTGTATTTTACAGTTTGTTAATTGTCAATTTTTAGGTCAATTGTAATTTTGTTTGAAACCTTTATTTATTAATTTTAAAATTGATAAAACTTAAAAGAACAAGACTGAATTGTTTTTAAACACTAGGTTTTTCTTTTCTTTTTCATTTGAGATAATTTTAGTGCAATATTGATATATTATTTGCAAGAAAATATTTATTTCTCTTTGCTTTTATAATTCTGCTATTTTTTTTTTTTTTTTTTCAGTAGTTCTTTCTTTTTGTTATTTGTCTTAGTTTAATGAGTTTTTATACAGACGCTGTTAGTGAATACCTAGTATGTATGTGTCAATAAATGTGTATGGTTTACACACACTTTCTCACTAAATTGAAAAACAACATAACAAGGCTCCATTAATTCATTATTACTAAGAAAAATATATTCAATGTATAAAGAAAAAAAAGTTGAGTATTAAAAATCAATAAAATTATATAAATTATTTTAAAATACTTTTTTTATGTTCCTTACTGTTCCTTGTCTTTATCCTTAAAATGGTATTTCCTGCCATAAAATAGGCTGAATAAAAACAATTTTTAATTTTAGAGCTATTTAGTTACATTAAAAAAATAAAATGGAGCTTAGCTCAATTTTCAGTCTTGCCGAATCGGAAACTATTATAATCAAACATGTCACTATGGTTGGGCAACAGTCGATAATTATCACTATTGATAGTTTTTCTATAGCAGCCTCCTTTTTTTTCTAGACCTATTCAATAAAAAATTCCAACTATTATTATTAAAATCGATTCTACCTATTATTTGAAATTCACAGTATTATAATTTATAATATTATACAATAAAGATGTATGAAAAATAATGTTAATAAGAGTTTTACTTCTTCAAAATTCTAAGAAGAGAGGTAAAATATTCTATTTAAGTTACTGAATTAGAAAACCACATATACGCCTTTTAAATAAGACATAGGTTACTTGGATATATTGGTCCATTTGGAAGTAAATGGTCAGGAACTTATTTAGAAAATTAAAAATATTTATTTATATATATTTATTCATTAAATGCCAAAGGTTCGACACACATTATGTATTCATAAGGGTTAATAAAAATTTAAACAACCGTAAGAGAATAAAAAAGATTCATAAAATTACTAACAAATATTTTTCTTTTTAATAGTAATTTTTAAATTATGATCATTTTTTATAATTATAATTATAGACAATAATAGCATAATTATTTTTTATATGCTTATATTCATTTCACTAATTTTACCTAAATTCAACTTTAGTAATTCATAATTTATTTTCTAATATTTTACAAATAACCCGATATCTTACATGATTGCATAAGTCTGTATAATGGTTTTTCAAAGGGATCATAAATAATATCTATATATAATATTTATCAAACTTTTGTTTTTATACATTTCTCCTTTTTTTTCTACATTTTTGAGTAAATATAATTACATATATTTAGCATTTTATTTTACATGAAAATCCGGACACTAGTAATTGGTGATTTCGAGTAATTAAAGTATGGCATGTCCAGAGCGGTATCAACTCCCGCGAAGTTATCTAGCAGAAAGCCCTTGAGCTCCAGTAATTATGCATTCAATTTTAAATGAACTTGACACTAGACAGACAGATACGCAAGATTCCGAGTTTCAAAACTTGTGAGAAAAAGTCGCCATTAATGATAGGCATGACCTATCGAAATATCAATAGTAGCTATCGACTATCTCTCAACCCTACATGTCACCTATAAAATTTTAAAAAAAATTATTGCTGTTCCTTATCACTAGGGCTAGGATTCCCATGTAAATACATATTTGTTCCAGAGGCGGATATCAACTGGTACTATCTCATTCTATATGTTTTAGCACAATTGGGATCAAATTAAGCCTATTTCAATTTACATATGTTTACATATTTTATCTCCATATTTGTTCATTTTTATATTTCTTTGCATCAAACATTGAATGATGAGTGCAGCAAAAAAAAAATATTTTAATTGAATTGACCCGTCTAGGATAACTGTTAGGCCGAGCGCACATTGAGACACTCGCGACACAGAGCAGAGCAGTTTTTGTGGTAAGTGAAATATATAGGAACCGTGCACATTGGGACGCAGAGCAGAGCAGAGCAGAGCAGGCCGATGTGGCACTCGTGGATCTGCCACAGAAAACTGTGCCGATGCGACGCAGTTTTCGATATTTCATTATTTTAATTCCTATTATTATAATTTAATATTAGTGTTTTTCAAGTTCTACTTTTCTCTTAAGCAGGTTAATGAAACTAAGTAGGTCTTCTGTATATATAGGGTGTTCTAGATAAGAACTAGGAAAAAAAAAAGGTTTTAAAAATACAATAATTTAAAATATATATATATGTTCTGTTATTTTAAATTCCAAAATCATAATATAATTTTGAAATTTCTCGCTATTCCAAAAGTACATAATACGAGTGTTTTGAATTTTTAGAACTAAACAATATCAGGATGAAAATGTAGTTGTAAAATTAATTTTAAAAAAATGTATAAATATACTAAAATTTATTAAATTATTTTATTAGAAGATAAAAGATTCGACCACGGCCGGGAATCGAACCCAGGTCCTCCGCATTAAAATTTAGTTGAGGGCCTTTCTGTAGTACCTAAAAGTAGATACTTTTGCTTAAATATTGTTATTTTATTTGTGGTTCCTTATTTCGGTTTTCGTTAGTTTTTATTCGTCTTACTGTGACATGTTTAAAAAATAGATAAACAAGTTTTCCTCTAATAGATACTAGAAGTTAATTAAACGATTCAACAAGTTATGATCTCAGGAAAATTTGACTGATATTATTTCACCGAAAAAAACATAGGCTTTATGGAAACGTTGATTGAAAAAACAAATAATGTATATTTCTTTTTTAAAAATATATTTGAATAAAAAATAAAAAAGCGACTACTAATACTACTAATAATAATAATAATAAAGTGTTTATTTACATAACCAAATAAAAATACATAATTTTACAACATACATTTTAACCACACTGTGCATGGACTTAAGTCCATCAGCAGAGTAGTGAGTGCTTCAAAAACTTAATATTTATCGCTTACTTATCAATAACAAAAAAAAAAAACAATTTTTTTTCAATAAAACAATCATTTATAATTATTTTACATAAATAAAAATATTATTTATATCTTTTTATTGAGTATTAAATTCTGCAATATATGATTATACTAATATGATAGTTGTACAATGCTTGCCAATCTTGACCATTCAAATATTCAATGAATTCCTCTGTAGACAATACTGCCTTGCCTAACCATCTTACCCTCCGTTCCATCAACACTGGACATAATGGTACATATCCTCTATATCTCTATTATTACATAATGTACAATAGGATATTAAAAAATGGGATTCTATCGCCCGGCTTACATTACAATTAAGGTACAGAAGTTGCCCCCTTATTTTAATGATTGATTTAATGAGACTCAGGCCCCATCTATCAGAGATATATCTTTTCTTACCTAATCATAAGTTAATTCCGTATAGAGCTTGTAATAGGTAGAATTATTTACTTTGAGCAATAAATTATTTTTAAAATCCGTTTTTATTTTCTCTATTAATCCATTAAAGTATTGCTTATGTCCATTAATTAAAGAATCACTATCAGCCCAATCATATCTCTGACAGAGACCGGAACTCACCATGCCAAAATATATTTCTTTTAATTGTTTCCTCTGCTAAGATCTCGGTTAGTCTATGGCTAGGCAATCTCAATACTTTTTGAATATAGTCAATATGTAACTGTAGAGTATATAGAAACAAGGGATAACTATCGGTCTCTAGGTAGGAATATTGCATAATGAGGTGTGTTCTGCGGAAGTGATAATAACCTTCTAATAAAGAAAACAAATAATTTTTCAACTTTATCAAACCGCCTAAAACCCCAGACCTGGGCAGCATAACAGAGAATAGCTCGGCTGACCGCGTTGTAAACAACAAGTTTTGATGTTAGAGGCAATCTATTATTTTTTTAAAAAAATAAGTAGAATAAATGCTGAAACTGGAGGCACTCAACCTTTCGTCAAAATGCTTATTAAGTGATAATTTAGAGGTTAGTGTTATGCCCAGATACTTATATTCATTTACTACTGATATGTTCTCTCCATCCAGTCGCCATCGCTCGTTTCTTGCCAACCTACCCCCATTTCTAAAAACAACAATTTGGGATTTCTTTAGGTTGATAGTCAGATTCCAACTTTTACAGTATTCACTAAACCTATTTACTTATCATTTCTTGGAGTATTAAGGGATGTTCTGCCATAAAAACAACGTCATCTGCGTACATCAAGCATCGAATATTGATTCCACCTATACGTGCCCCGCCCTCAATATACTCTTTAATATCATCGATAAACAGTGAGAACAGAAGTGGCGAAAGAAGACACCCCTGCTTTAAGCCCATTCTGTAAAAAAAGGTACTATCGAAAACCGCAATTAATCAAAAAAAGTGGGGAATCGACCAGGTGTTGATAAGACATTTTTTAATAAGAATTGGATGTAAATATAACTCTTCTCTATTATATTATCTACTTAATTTAATTATATCCTCATACAGAATAGAAAAAAAGAGAAAATAAATTTTGTTCTGGGACAAGGTTCCTCAAGAATAACAGACGGGAACAAAAAATAGAACTACAACTGGTCAAATAATTAAAGTAATGGTGGATAGTTAAAGATAATATTTATATTAAAAACCCATAATAAATAGTTATAAATAATAAAAGTATATAAAGTAGTGAATAATATATTCATTAATCAAATAAATAATAACGGTAATAAATTAAAATAAATTTCCAAGGAAAAAAATAAGAAATCAATGGAAAAAAAATTATTCCATAATGATATAATGCTGTTAAAATCGTATCCAAGAGATTTGTGCTTAGTACAATTCTACAAACTTAGAGCTTAACCAGACCTCTCATTACCTGATTTTATAACATCACGGATAACTAATGGTTTTAAGCTATCGATCCCTCAGACTAAATAGTAACTTCAATGTAATTATTTAATTCACCAGACTCAGACGGAAATATTTCAATAGATTGTTAAGAATAATCTATTTGCAAATTCTTTCGTGAGCTGGTCTTTTCTCCATTTCCTCATTTTATCACAATCTTTTTTACCTTGACTTTTGATAATGCAATATTTTTTTGTGTTCAACTCTATATACGAATCAGATTCTGATCTTAAATCCAAGAAATCTAACATACTTTAACTAAAAAAGCCCCTGCCTTGCCGAAACTGCGGCACAGAAACTGCTCTTCAATGTGCGCGGGTACCTGTGCTACGCAGTTTTTTTTTCGTGCCGCCTGCTCTGCTCTGCTCTGCGTCGCCTGCGTGGCACTGTTCGATGTGCGCCTTACCTTAGGTTCGAGAGCAGACGGCACGAAAAAAAAACTGCGTCGCACAGGTACCCGTGCACATTGGAGAGCAGTTTCTGTGCCGCAGTTTTCCGAAGGCAGGGGCTTTTTTAGTTAAAGTATGTTAGATTTCTTGGATTTAAGATCAGATCTGATTCGTATATAGAGTTGAACACAAAAAAAATTGCATTATCAAAAGTCAAGGTAAAAAAGATTGTGATAAAATGAGGAAATGGAGAAAAGACCAGCTCACGAAAGAATTTGCAAACAGATTATTCTTAACAATCTATTAAATATTTTCGTCTGAGTCTGGTGAATTACATAATTACATTGAAGTTACTATTTAGTCTGAGGAATCGAAAGCTTAAAACCATTACTTATCGTGATGTTATAAAATCAGGGAATGAGAGGTCTGGTTAAGCTCTAGGTTTGTAGAATTATATTAGGCACAAATCTCTTAAAATCCTTGGATACGATTTTAACAGCATTATATCATTATGGAATAATTTTTTTTTTCATTAATTTCTTCCTTTTTTTTCCTTGGAAATTTATTTTAATTTATTACCGTTATTATTTATTTTATTAATGAATATACTATTCACTACTTTGTATACTTTTATTTTTTATAACTATTTATTATGGGTTTCTAATGCAAATATCATCTTTAATTATCCACCATTACTTTAATTATTTGACCAGTTGTAGTTTTATTTTTTGTTCCCGTCTGTTATTCTTGAGGGACCTTGTCCCAGAACAAAATTTAATTTCTCTTCTTTTCTATTCTGCATGAGGATATAATTAAATTAAGTATATAATTAAATTATAGAGAAGAGTTATAAGTATTTACATCCAATTCTTATTAAAAAATTACCTATTAACACATGGTCCATTCCCCACTCTTTTCGATTAATTGCGGTTTTCGATAGTAGCTTTTTTATTTTTTATTCAAATATATTTTAAAAAAAGAAATATACTTTATTTGTTTTTTCAATCATCGTTTCCACAAAGCCTATGTTTTTTTCCGGTGAAATAATATCAGTCAAATTTTCCTGAGATCATAACTTGTTGAATCGTTTAATTAACTTCTAGTATCTATTAGAGGAAAACTTGTTTTGCTATTTTTAAACGTGTCACAGTGAGACGAATAAAAACTAGCAAAAAACGGAATAAGGTATGACAAATAAAATAACAATATTAAAACAGTTACCGCAAAAGTACCTACTTTTAGAACTTCAGAAAGGCCCTCTGCGTCACACATTGGAGGGCAGTTTCTGTGCCGAAGTTACCCAAGGCAGGGACTTATTTTGTGAAAGTATGTTAGATTTCTTAGATTCAAGCTCAGAAACTGATTCGGAAATAGATTTGGAAACAAAAAAAATTGCTATATCAAGTTACTATTTAGTCTGTGAGATCCAATATTTAAAATGATAACTTATCGTGATGTTTAAAATCATGTAATGAGAGGTCTGGCTAAGCTCTAAGTTTGTCGAAGCTGGTTCTTTTTATCATATTAGATCCAAAATCTTTGCGTGTGCAATGCCTCTTACAATCCTCTTACACGATTTTAACAACATAATATTATTATGTAATAAATTTTCATTAATACTTCTTTATTTTTATAAGAAATTTATTTCCGATTTTATTTATTTGATTAATGAATATATTATTCACTATTTTGTATACTTTTAATTTTTTATAAATATTTACTTTTATTTTTTATGTAAATCTTGTCTTTCATTATCCATCAATTAATTATTTGACCAGTTCTAATTTTATTTTTTCGTGTAGTCAGTTAATTCCTTAGGATGTCGTCTCATAATAAAGTTTATTTTTTCTTCTACTGCATTCTGTATGAGGATATAAATAAATTATTTTGAGATTATCAAAGAGAAGTTATATTCACATAAAATTTCTTATTAAAAGGTGTTCCCTAAAAACTGGATTTTAATATAGCTTAAATTTGTTCTCTGGAACTTGTTAGGTTAAATGATTTTATTGTGTTTTCTGTTAATTGTAAAGTATTTAATTGACTTGTTTAATTAAAATACAAAGCACTTCAAGTTTGTGTTATTTTGTACCTTAAAAATTTGAGCTTGGTGAACTCAACAAAATTAACGAGCTTTGGTGGAGGATAAATCGATTTGATTGATTGCAATCCTAACATTGCATATTTTACAAACATTGGTTTGCAATCATCATTTCCATTAACTAAATTTCCATAAAGCATATGTTTTTTCAGTGAAATAATATCAGTCAAATTTTCCTAAGATCATAACTTGTTGAATCGTTTAATGAACTTTTTGTATCTATGAGAATAAAACTTTTTTATTATAATTTTTAAACGTGTCAGAGTAAGACGAATAAAAACTTACGAAAACCGAAATAAGGAATTACGAATAAAATAATAATATTAAAAATATTTAAGCAAAAGTATCTACTTTTAGAACTTAGGAAAGGCCCTCATCTAAATTTTAATATATCTATATATTTTTTTATAACTAATTTTACAATTTTACAACTACATTTTCATCCTGAAATTGTTTAGTTTTAAAAATTCCAAATACTCGTATCATGCACTTTTGGAATAGCGAGAAATTTCAAAATTATATTATGATTTTGGAATCTAAAATAACGGATTATATTTTTTGTTTTAAATTATTGTATTTTTAAAATCTTTTTTTTCCTAGTACTTATCTAGAACACCCTATATATACAGAAGATCTACTTAGTTTCATTAACCTGCTTAAGAGAAAAGTAGAACTTCACAAATACTAATATTAAATGATAATAATGGGAATTAAAATAATCAAATATCGAAAACTGCGTCGCATCGGCACAGTTTTCTGTGGCAGATCCACGAGTGCCACATCGGCCTGCTCTGCTCTGCTCTGCTCTGCGTCCCAATGTGCGCGGTTCCTATATATTTCACTTACCACAAAAACTGCTCTGCTCTGCGTCGCGAGTGTCTAAGGCCGAGAGCACATTGAGACACTCGCGACGCAGAGCAGAGCAGAGCAGTTTTTATGAAACTGAATTAGAAACGAATCGCGCCGACCAATATTCGCGGAAAACTGTGCGACGCAGTTTTTTTTCGTGCTACCCTGCCTTGATCTGTGTCTATTTGCCCTTTTCTGCTCTGCGTCGCCTGCGTGGCACAGTTCAATGTGCACTCGGCTTTAATGTGCGCTCGGCCTTCGTAGAACCGAACCACCACCGAGATTCCACCTCCCTTGACTTTTTCTATAAAAAAAAAACCTGAACAAAGCCCTTTTCTTATTTAGTGTTTATTGTTAAGTCGTAAGGTGCGTGCTACTCTTGCCAAAAACGATCTGAAAATTTAGTTTTCCGATTTATTATTTTATTGGAATGGGGAAAATCGCAAAAAAAACCAAAGAACGAGTTTTAAAATATCTTCGCGAGTTTCCAAACGAAACATTCAGGGGTGATGGAGACATTTTGTATTGTACTTGTTGTGACAAGGCTGTATCCACTACACAACGATTCCAAGTGAGCGAAAATAGTCAACTTTTTATACAGATTTGTGTCGAGCATTTGTGCAGGCAGACATTCCATTAGGTAAAACAAACAATCCCTGTCTTAAACACTTTTTGGAAAAGTACATTGAAAAAAAAAAGCCTGATGAATCCACCCTGAGAAAAAACTACCTGCAAGATATATATCAAGAAGCTCTTGCAAAAATACGAGAAAATATCAAGGAGGGGCCAATTTGGGTTTCAGTTAACGAGACAACTGATGTAGAAGGCCGATGCATTGCCAATATTATTGTTGGAAGTCTCTGCTCAGATTCTCCTTCAAAACCATTTCTTTTAAATTGCCAGGAGTTGGAAAAATGCAATCATGCAACAATTGCAAGGTTTTTCAATGACTCCATGAATCTTCTTTGGCCAAATGTTGTACAACACGAAAAAGTCTTTTTGTTTTTATCAGATGGAGCTCCGTACATGATCAGAGCAGGAAAGCATCTTAGAGTATTTTTTCCAAAAATGCTTCATGTCACATGTCTCGCTCACGCATTCCATCTTGTGGCTGAATCAGTTCGGTATGCTTTTCCTGAGGTAGATTCCTTGATTTCAACTATTTCAAAAAGATTTTTTTAAAAGCCCCAAGCCGAGTGGGAATTTTTAAAGAAAATTATCCTGAATTGCCTTTACCTCCTCGACCTGTAGTCACCAGATGGGGAACTTGGTTGGAGGCTGCTATGTACTACGTTACGAATTTTGAAAAAATAAAGAACGTCATATCAAAGATGGATGGCGAATCAGCTTCAGCCATTTCGCAAGCTCAGAAATTGTTGGAAAATCCGAATTTGAAAAATAACCTGGCATTTATTTCCTGCAATTGCGCTTTCATCGCTTCCACTATCACGCAACTTGAATCACATAACGTGCCTCTATTAAAAAATATAAAAGTCGTTAATGAAGCAATTCGCAAAATGGAAGAGGTCTCAGGGGAAATAGGAAAAATAATCCAGACGATATTGCAAGATGCCCTTTAAAAAAATCCAAGCTGGAACGATTTGCTGCTGATTGCGGACATGATAAGTGGAAAGGAGGTGACAGCAAAACTTTCAATTGACTGGAATCCTTCTGACATAGCCGCTTTCCGAAACGCTCCAGTTACATCCGTTGACGTCGAGCGGTCATTTAGCAGATTTAAATCAATACTGAAGCCCAATCGACGTAGTTTTACTTTTGAAAATTTGAAAATGCATTTAGTTTCAAATTGTTACCCTTACGATGGATAACAAGTTTTAGTTTTTACATTTTTAATTTATAAAATAAAAAGTTTATTGTATTGAAGAAAAAATATGAGAGTTCATATTCAGAAGGGTATTTACCCCTAAATACCCTTTCAGAAGGGTATTTACTGTTTATTTTACTCATTTGCATATTTTTATTGAAATCAATAAATTTTTATAGGCGGGCGCAATCGACTATAGGGTGCGCTAGTAGTTTTGCAAAATGTCGGAAAGAGCAGGGATAGACAGTTGATGTGATAGAGATATTTGGTAATTTTAAAAGACCATTAATTGAAGGGCAGGCTATCCTTGATGCAAACCACATAATAACATGTGGAATAATATCTAAAAGTAAAAAAACAGTTATTTTCCAAGCCTTGTGCCTTCAAACTAGCAACCTTAAAAGGACTGCCCCATCAAATAAAAGTGGAAATCAAATTTATTAATAATAATAAGCAATTTTCTTGTCATTGTACGTGTAAAGCTCGTAGTTCTGGTAAATGCAAACACATCATTGTAACTTTACGTTTTTCGGTTAGTAATAACATTAATTACCTATTCATACAATCATTGTTATGACAGCTTAGATTCTTTGTCATATTATTTATTTATTTGTCAAAACTTTCAGGCTTCGCATTGAAAACTTGGAACAATTAAGAACAACGGATGTAAGACAAAAATGGGGAAAATTAAAAAAGAAAAACAAATAAGAAACTATGGTCCCAATGTTATTTGCCTAAAATTAACATTTTGGAATAATAAAATGTCAAATACTAATATTTACCTGGATAAATATAGTCACTTTCTTTAAAATGAAGACTACTTATCGTCATATGTTTCGAAAGAGGCTTATCTATTCTTAATTTTACAATACACTCTTTAAGAAGCTTTTTATTTTTTGGAAATAAATGGAATGACACGTCTTTTGATTTTTTAATTGAACACTGAGGGACCGAGCAATACCTATTAGACATTTTTCAAATGATTTTTTGCTCAATCGGGTTTTAATTATGGAAAAATAAATTAAAAACGCCAAAAACCCTATGAATCCCAGGTAATGGACCGGCTTCTATCCCCGTTTCTCTAGTTCCTGTAAAGTAGCAGCACCGTCGCTTGCGCCCGCCTATAAGTACATATTTGGCATTTGTAATTACATGAAAATCCTGGCCCTATTCATATTGATTTAAGTTTTAAATAAATATACTTCTTAAACTATTTCAAATAATTACTAAAGCATTTTTTAATGATTTTTACTTTCACTTACCTATATATGAAATATATAGTAAGTGGAAGTATTGCGATCGTGAAAAAATTCGACTTCCGGTTTTCAACGGAAATACACGTTTTGGGGTCCCCTGAGTCGAAATGACCAAGTCCCACGAAATGGTCTGTGTGTGTGTGTGTGTGTGTGTGTGTGTGTGTGTGTGTGTGTGTGTGTGTGTGTGTGTGTGAACAGACTAGCTCAAAAACTATAAACCGTGCGATCCTGAAATTGGGTATTTAGTGTAGGTATATGCCCGCGATGTGACAGCATAAATTAAATCAAAATTACTTAAAGGGAGGGGGTACTTTACTTAATAACTTTTTAGGTTTTTTTCGATTTTCTCAAAAACGGCTCTAACGATTTTGATTAAACTGAGTATTTCATCTATTTATATGCCCGAGATATGACTGTAAAAATTTCATCAAAATTGATTAACCGGAGGGGGGACTTTACTTAATAAATTTTGTAACATTTTCACGTGTTTTTTTTATTTACTCGGCTTAATGATTTTGATCAAACTGGGTATTTGATGTATTTATATGCCCGAGATATGACTGTAAAAATTTCATCAAAATTGATTAACCGGAGGGGGGACTTTACTTAATAAATTTTGTAACATTTTCACGTGTTTTTTTGATTTTCTCAAAAACGGCTCTAACGATTTTGATTAAACTTAGTATTTGATCTATTTATATGCCCGAGATATGTCTGGAAAGATTTCATCAAAATTGATCAACCGCAGGGGGCACTTTACTTAATAAATTTTGTATCATTTTTACGTGCTTTTTTTATTTACTCAAAAACGGCTTTCACGATTGTGACCAAACTGGGTATTTGATGTATGTATATGCCAAATATGTGATAGCCAACATTTCATCAAAATTGATCAACCGAAGGGGGGACTTTACTTAATAAATTTTGTATCATTTTCACGGGGTTTTTTATTTACTCAAAAACGGCTTTAACGATTAATAAAAATAAGATATGAATGTAGAAAAATGTGTGACTTTGGGAAATGATATTTAACAAAACACGTCAATTTCTTATCTAAGTAAGTTGGTAAGTGAAAGTTGTGTGGTGCGCGCACGCACCAGATTTTTATTTTACATATTCTTCACTTTTACTTACATATTGTTAAAAAAATAACTACATATATATGTAAATATTTTACTTTTTTTATTACATATAAATCCGGGCCCTAATTATCACCTCTCAAGAGAGAAGAGATAAATAGAAAAATATGAAAGTAATAAGTGCAACTTATGACTATTCTTACAATCGCCTTTAATTTATTTATTTGTATTGATAATGAAGGTAATTAGTTGACGTAGAAGTATATTATGTGATGGAAATGGTTAAGGGTGCGGTCAAATGAAACACCATAGTGCAATAGCATATATTTTGTGCCGACGTTTCGACCCGAATTTCAGGTCATCATCAGGGCTAAATATGAAACAAGATAGCAACCAATAAAATATATCAAGAAAAGAAAAAAATAAGTTATATATAATATGATTTATTATATATATAATATGAATGCCCATATATCATTATACATATAATAGAATTGCCCATCATAAAATAATCCATATATACAGTATAACCTACATTAAACGGAACGGCTTGGGGCTCGCCCATTCTTCCGTTGAACAGAGGTCTTGGAGGTCTTGAACAGAGGTTCCGTTACATGGAGGTTTATATATATATAAAAAAAATGAAATACCATTAAAACAATTTTTTTGAACTATAAATGTAACAATAGAAAAATTTATTGGACTACTTACTTAAGTAGTCTATTATGGATTTATGCTTTTGTGACTGAACACAGGCGCGTTCAGCACACTCCCTAGCTCGCGTAGTAAGATCCATGAGTTCGACATTTGACAAAGATGATGCAAACTTCTGGACGTCCTCGAGGTAAGTAATTGCGGACCTGTAGTTAGAGACGGAACTCGGTGGCTCTTATACTTCCTCTTCGTCGTCAATAGTTTCATTTGTTAAAAGTGAGCTTGCCGAACTGTAAGTTTGGATTGTATCTAGATCATTATCTATTCCAATTCACTCTTCTGGATCCAACCCTAGATTCAAGCATATCTCCTTCATTTCAATCATCATGGGATTTTCTGGTGCAGGTGCAGAATCAGCAGGAGATTGAATGAAATTTGCTTCTCGAAAAGAATTGTAAACTGCTTCGGGCTTGATTTGTTTACAGGCCAGAGCTATCCAATTTACGTCCAATCCAATTTAGCCTAAACATTAATAGAATTGGGTAGCTCATTTATTGATGATGTATCATCCATTTTGAAAACTATTGCTTGCAATAGGTATTTCCTATAATATGACTTAAAAGTGTAGATTACATGGGCGTACCCAGCGGGGGGGCAGCTGCCCCCCCTGGAAGGCTGGATGCAATAATTTTTTAAGCTTTTGAGGCGGGAAGCAGTGATAGATTTTTTTTTTGTAAGCAAATAATTGTAATAATTTAGTTGATAAAGCATTGCTATAATTTTACATAATTTTGGTTTCATTCACCTTTTCCGCGGTAAGGTGTTACAACCTGAACGACCATAGCTTGCCCCCCCTAGTTTTGATCCTGGGCACGCCCTTGGTAGATTACACCTTCTACCCCTTGGTAGATTGATCCATCAGTTGCGTAACAGCGCTAGTATTGGGAGGCAGCATGAAGATTTTGACGTTGCTTAAGTGAATTTGTGGATGACAAGTAGCGTTGTCCAAAAATAACAAAACATTCCTGATTTCAGTGCGCATTTCCGCATTAAAAAGCCGTAACCATTGTTCCATTATTTCAGTGGTCATCCACGCTTTTTTGTTCGATTTCCAAATGACTGGAAGTTTGGAAATCTCAATATTCTTGAAACACCTTGGTTTGGCAAATTTCTATAGGCTTTCGCAGTTCCCCAGCCATACTACCGCACAAGAAAACAGTCATTCGATCTTTAGCTTTCTTACCTCCTATACACGCTTCTCCCTTCATAACTAAAGATTTCGAAGGAATGCCTTAAAAAAAAAGGCCGGTTTCGTCACCTTATACAGATCTTTCTTATCGTAGTGCTCGATGAGTGACGCAAGTTTTTTTACCCAGTCACTAACGAGTTCTTCGTCAATATCCTTCCCTTCACCACTGATTTGTTTCCAACCAATATTGTGCCGTTTTTAAAAATTTTCCAACCAACCATTTGAAGCTTTAAATTTAGTTTCATTTAATTTTTCAGCCAACTTTAAGGCTTCTGTTTGTAAAAATGGACCAGAAACGGGCAAGTTTTTTGAACGAGCACTAACAAACCATTCATACAAGTAGTAAATTTTTTCGAAATCGGGGGCCTTTTGTCATTATACTAAAAATTTTTTTGCACACCCATTTTTTATTTTTATTTTTTTTATTATTTTATTTTTTATTTATTCTTCAAAACATCATAGATTTGAGTTTTGCCAGATTTAAATTTTAACACAATATCCTTGATTTGCCAATCAACAACCTTGGTTTGTCCTCCCTCATTTCAATCACTTTAACCTTATCTGATAGTGTTAGCACACTTCGCGACATTTTATTTAATATGAAAGTGTACACTCGGTTTTCAAAGAGCTACTGATTCGATAAAATGTAAAAACGAATATACCTATGGAAGGGGAATGCTAACAATGCGGGTTAATGTTCTCAGAAAATGAGATTAGCTATGATACAAAACAAAAACTAATGATTCCAGGAATCCCGGATGTAAAGGAATAATTTTTCCGTTATTAAGAGGGGTTTTGCCTATTTATTTAGAACAAACCTTTCCGTTTCCGGATGTGGGAGGTGAATTTATTCTCTGTGAAAACCGAAATTTTCCGCTTAATCGAGGTTTCCGTTATGAAGAGCTTCCGCTATCAGGAGGTTGCATTTTTCTTTATGTATTTGTATTTTAATTTTTTTCTTTTCTTCATATGTTTTATTGGTTGCTATCTTGTTTCATATTTAGCCCTGATGATGACCTGAATGTCGAGTCGAAACGTCGGCACAAAATATATGCTATTGCACATATAGTGTTTCATTTGACTGCACCCCCAACCATTTCCATCATATTTATTTGTATTGATTTATTAGAAATAAAAAAATACCTAAGTTTCTTTTATGTCCATTTTTTTTTAAATGTATATAATGCTTATCAGAATTAACATTAAAAGATATTTCCTTATTTAAGGAAGTTTTAATAACTTAATAAGTACACTTTTAGAATTTTATTCATTAATTTTCTTAAGTAATGTTCTTTAGGAACAGCTTACTGTATGATTCCTTATTCTTCAGCCTCTAATGCTTTCTTTTGTAAAGATGGTCATAATTACTGAAGATATCTCACCTCTGGTTTTTCTTCCCAACTTACAGATATAAAATTGTTTTTATTACTTTCTCTAATGATAAACCTTTGTATCATCCAACAAAAAACTCATAAATCCTTCTCAAAATTTGAAACATTAAAACATATCATTCATGTTTGGGCAAAAGGGCTTAAGTCATAAAAAATGTTTTTTGTCCCGTCTTCTTAAAATTCATAATTGACTATAATTTATTCGTTATTCATAATTTATTACAGTCTCTGTTGAAAGAATATAGTTTCATTTATTATTCTGGAATAAAGAAATACAATAAAAAAGAATTTATAATGATTTTCAATAGCTTGGTAAATCATTGTTTAAGCTTCACATTCAATGACTTAACCCCTTTTGGCCAAACACCAGTGGTACTGAATAACAAATTTGTATGCCATACAATTTTCTTGCCCCAAATATGTATTTTTGCTTACATGTGGCAACTGATTTGAAGCTTCATATTTCCAAATTATCCATTCATTTAAACTGAGAATAGGGTTTTAATTATCTAGAATTATTATTTTAAAAAGTTTCATAATAGGGAAAGATATAGATGATTCAAACACAAAATAAATCCCTGTACGCTAAAATCCTCATTTCATTAAAATATATATTTTCATATTATAGGTTAAAAACATATTTTGTTATTACTATGCCATCTTTTATTTAAAAACACCTATTTTAATATCTTTCAAATGACACCTAATTGTTCGTTTATTTATCTAAAACAATTTATGATTCTGTGGCTAATAAGATGATGCTACATTGGGAGTCCTAAATTTTGCATAATTATGATAAGAATCTTTAACGAATACCTGTATTGTAATTGTAACAAAGACATTGTAAAGACTCGGAGTCTCAATTTAATGTCACCTCTGAAGGATGGCATAGGTGAGGATTTTTATTCCCATTAAAAAAATTCTATGGCCACCTGTTGGCTACGAACCCCTGACCTTAGAAACACATAATTGGTCGGTACTTATCATATTTCAATATTTTATTTTAATTAATTATTATTTCGTTAATTTATCCAACACTACTATCCACACTTCATTCATGCTTTTTTATTATAGTCGGTCGGCAGTAAACCAAGTGAACTAAGCACCAAACCAATTGAGTAAATTTTGATTGTTAAATTACCTATAGTTATTTTTATAATTATGCTTCATACAATTTATATTTATAACTATATTAAATTTATATTTATAAATTACCTATACTATTTTTTTTAATTATTTATATAATTAATTTATATAAATAATTAAATTTATAATTTATATTTGAATAATATATAAGCCAAAGTAAAATATATTTTACTTCAAGAGCGATAGAAGTAAACCCCAACCCATTTCACAAAATTCAACTTTAACTTCACTTTTCTGAAAATTATTGTATTGAAGTTTGGGGCACTATGGTGTTGGACTGACCACTTTATCTTACTGAAACCATTAGGTTCTAAAAACTAGGTCGAAATTGCACACGAATACAGTGTATAGATAAGGGGGAGTTACTACTAAATACTATAATTAACACGTTAGGCGCGGCAGCGTATTTTAGGGGTATCCAGTTCAGTTCAGGTATCGGACCCCGGGGACCAATGACGCACCTAACATGTTAACTATATAGTGGAGATTACATAAAGTAAGTCAAATGACTTTAATGTCGAGAAATCGACTGAAGATCCCTTAGCGTTGATGGTAAAATTTATTCCTAGAAAGTTAGTGAAGCATTGAAAATAATAAAATTGTTTGTGACACAATGTTCAGATGTCCATTGAAAAATCCAGAATTATTTTTAAAAAATACAAAGGTCTCCATTCCAATAGAATACTTATCTTCTGTAGTACACTGGGATCATTTCTAAATGTGCCTGTTGAATGATAATGCTTTGCCCAAGAAAACAGAAAACAAAATAAGCAACCTGGTGACGGAAGACAAGGTTTCACACTCAACTAACCAATGAAGATACCCAAAACACTTCAAAACCTCCAACTAGAACTACGGGAAATAAAAAAAGTGCCTACTCAAAAATGGCCTTTTTTAAGTTACGCCTAGTATTCACCACTTAATTACAAGCCATTTATCTATAAAGAATTTGATAATCTCAAAAAAATTCAAATGAGTGTAACTTCTACACATGAATAATTTAAAATTTTTTGAAATTTTAGCAGATTTATGACTAAAACAGAAATAAGCTACTCTCCTTAGAATTTAATAATGTTATTTGCAACTATTAGTCTTGTAAATGCTCCTATAAGATTTCTGTTTTAATACTAAGAGCACTATTTCGAATTTTGTTCGTTTATCACGCACACATCACTTTACGCAACGTAAGGCTAATCGGCGGCTGCTACAGTGGATTTCCTGAATTTCGACTATCTAGGTATATTTTTTTTAATGAGGAACTGCACCTCAAAAGCTCAAGACTGCCATTTTATATCCTTCCTGAAGGATGGCATAACCAAGGATTTTTTACTCCTCTGGTTATGATTCCATCAAAAACAATTAAAATTATAGGTTTTCACATTAAAGGCCCGTTTCGTTCAGTGTCTTGTAAAGTCGTTGACCACAATCGTTAACATTTGTCGTTCGATAGAAGGGTGAACATAATCGTCAGTCATTAAAAATAATTTTTTGTGAGAGACATGTGCAACATGACTCCTACATTTCCTGATGTGGATGATGAAATTCTTTGCGACGCAGTTCCTAGACATTTCTCATTGCTGCAGCTGTGATATCAATTATTGAGCAATTCCATTACCTAGCAATAATAATAACAATATTGTAACACATATTTCTTAATGCAATATACAGTTCATATAGCCAGTATGCAGATTTGTTATATGACTTCTTATAAATACAAAAAATCAGACTGTTCAAGAGAAACAGAAAGATTTGGAAAGGTAAAATTTCATTATTCACAGAAACTTCTGGATTTCTTATTTAAAGCAGTTTTTTTTTTTTTTTTTTTTTGCTCTTTTTATCCCATATTTATTTTGTCATCTTCCATCTTGTCACACAGAGTAAAACGCAATTTATGACATCTTTTAAAAATTTTGATTCTTAATCTAAAGTATACTAAGATCACACCGTAAACAAAATGAAAATGTATTAAAAAACTTTGCTTAAAGGTTGAACCAAAAGCACTGTTTTTCTTTTTCTAAGTTAATAATTGTGGTATGAATGAAGGAATGTTTCATTAGGATTAAATAATAATGGAGGAATAAAACCATTGTTAAAAATGAAAACTACTAATAATTTTTTTTTTATCAAAATATGAATTTTTTTATTTAACTAACTGGTATTAAATTAATGGTACTGAAAAACATACTCAACAAATCACAAATTCTAATGTACAATGTTAAAAAACTATGTATGACCGTATTTAGCCATACATCTACACTCGGATCACTAATTAAAAATGCATATCCATTTAAAAATGATTTGTATAACATTAGCCAGACTGTAACAGTGTATTGGGAAGCGTATTTCACATTGTTAAGTAACCTGGTGCTGAATTTATGCCAGCTAAGACGAAATGATCCTGGTAATTGAGCCACTGCTGATTGAGCGTATTTATTCAACCTAAGCATTATTCTGTTGTGTGTTGGTTCATTCACTAGCTTCAATAATAGCAATGCTAATGTAAACACAACCAAGCAGTATATGATTGACCAAACCAAGCCAGAGATGACTTTCCTCACTGAAAATATAAATAAAATTGTAAGTATGGCAGAGTGCGTATATAAAACAATAACTATACATCAAAAAAAATATTTGCAGTAAGAAAGTATTTATACCAATGCAACGATTCTTCAGGGGTAATTGAACAAAATACAGATAAAATTTTTTTATAGTTGTTGGTTAATTGTTGTTGTATGTAGCTTAGCCAAATAAAATATTTTTTATTATTAGTAGATCCTTTGATCACCATCGACTAATTTTTTTCTTAATAAATATAAATACACATTATATGGCGACATCAGTATTATCACTGATTACAATACTAAATCATTGTTAACTTAAAACATGCATATCATAAAAGAAAAGTTGGTTGTCTTTAGTAAACAGTTTTAATTATCTAAGGCCAGTTAAGTTAATTTGATTTAGCTGTTTTACAGTCAGGACTAAGTCTGAATTAACAAGTTAGGTTTTAACTGCAACTCACAGAACTAAAGGCTTTGATTTGAATTTTTAAGCAATAATAAAAAAAAAAAAAAGAAAGAAAAAAGGGTTGCTTACATTTCCCTCCCACTGTACTTTGAATATTATTTTTAAGATGAAGTTCATCGTGTTCTGCACTTTCTGGTGTATAAGTTTCAACTTCAGAAACAGAACCATTTTCAATAACATCTTTAGGACTAACTTCAGCTAATTTAGCGGCATTTTTCCTTTTTTTCTTCTCTTTCTGCTTCTCCTTTTTTTTTGCTTGTTCTTTTATTTCATTTTCCTCTATAAAAAAAATTAAAATAAATAAATTCAGAAAAATAAATAAAATTGAAAAGAGATATAAATGGAATAACAATAAGAGTTAATGTTATAACACACATCTCCTACTTCTACCTTCGGAGGATGATTCAGAAAGTCAACTAAAAGAAAATAATACTATATATTCTGAACATAATATGCCGAAAATATGGAGTCATGCTGAATTCATTTTTTTTTTGCTGTGCCGGTGGATCCTCTAAGCACTGGGTGAACCCATGATCTCTAATGATTCTCTTAACACGTTCGGTGCTCATGACCTGCCTGGCGGGTGCTCCTTTCCATTGCCTTCCTGGCTACCTGGATCGGCAGGGACCCCTCGTTTTTACTTCATTTTACTGTGGGGCCTCTCACAGAATAGTAGCTATGTATTGAATCTGTATGTTTCTCGAGACATTTTTTTTTTTTTTTGATCCTTGGCAGTGTGTTTTGTGTAGTGCTATACTTCTTGGAATACCAGTCCCTTTTACAAGTAAGTTGATTTTTTTTATTTATTAATTTTGATGTCTTGGAAGGCTCATACTTGTTTCTCAATTTGTGAACAATTTATATTTATCTTTATGTACTTTTTTTGCATAGTAACATGATGTTGGGGAAAAAAAATGAGGGGGAAGCCCAAAAAAGTACCTGTAGAAAGTAATTTCTTTCAATTAATAATTTACTATATGCGTCTATTGGTTTATTCCTATTTTATCATTCCTGGTTATTTATTTTTTTAGGTTAAGAATTCACATTTTCAACTAATGATGTTAAATACTAATTTTTCATATATCAACTACTGAGGAACACAGCCATATTTGAGTACATAAGATTTTCGTCTGGATTGAGTGCTTGATTCGTGGTTCAAGAGAAATCCAGCTTCCTCAGCTACCCGATACTGTTCATTAGCCCAAATTTTTACCCCAAGATAACGAAGGAAAAAGAATGAGGAGAAGATGCAAAGTATGCTGGGACAAAACGGGGAAACGGGTTAATACACTCATATATTGTCCAGAGTGCCTAAACTGACCTAGTCTTTGTTAGGAAACATGTTTTATTGTAATTTGTTTTTTAAGAGAAAAATTAGTGTATCATTTCATTATATAACATTATATTTCATTATATATCATTCATTATAACTGTAATATTCCATTATTTATGTAATTTTTTTTTCAGTATTCCTAATGTAATTTATTTATTTAATAAAAATTAATGTAATTAATTGAATCTTTTTATTAAATAGTTTTCCTCTACCTTCCATTGGCCTCCTTCAATTCTTCCCTTCATCTGTCCATGTATCCATGTTGGATTTATAAAAAGTAAAAAAAAAGGTAATTCAGAAATAATTTTTCATACCACCGAGTAAAATAATAAAAAAAAAAAAAAAAAAAAAAAAAAAAAAAAAAAAGAACTAAGAAAAAAGTATATAAACACCCCCCCCCCCCCCAAAAAAAGACATGCATTTTACATTAATTGTGTTATTGAAAGAAAAGGCCATTTAATTAAAAATTGCACCCAAAAAACTTATTTTATGATAGAAATGCGAAGGTACATAAGTGGCCCGCAACCCGCTATGCGGGTCATGAGTTACCACGCGGCCCACGACCCCCCTGGCGGGTTGTATGTAAAAAAATGGTAAATGGAACTAGCAATGATGTTATAATGATTGACTTGATTTATTAAAGTGTTATTTACAAGCATTAATAAAAAAAAAAAAAAAAAAAAAAAAAAAAAAAAAAAAAAAAAAAAAAAAACATCGGTTTCCCATAAACGTACGCTTATTGTTAGAGGGCATTAAAAGTGTTAAAGAACTTCTTCACTGCAAGCCCTAGACATAATTTAACTTTTCCTAATCATAAGTACTTCATGAAGAACTAAACATTTTTTTTAAAGTGTATCAAATAAAAACTAGAGGCATATTGACACTTCTTAGAAAATTAATCTTTATATAACATGAAATGAGTATAACAAGAATATGTTTTTGTACATTTAATTGACCATACAGCACCTTTAAAGATTGCTACTGATTTTGAACAGCTCCTAGACATGACCTATTTCGAACTAACTAAACTAATATTACCATTAATATTCATTTATGAATATTACCATCACTATTTCCATGTTTATTTTCCACGGAGTAGCATTAGAAATAGAGAAAAACTAGAATAATTCTAGATATAGATGGATAGTTAAGAAAACAAAAAATCTTACACCCCAGAAATTATCTAATCATTGATTACACCTCATTTATCAACACTCAGCAAGCATCATTGTTATGAAATATGCAACAGGAAGAAAGACAACTATAAGTTGGGTCCAATACCAAGTTGATGGTAACCAAATTATAATTTAACTAAAAAAAAATTAAGATACACGAACATTGTTGAAATTGTCTATTAAATAAAGGAGAATTATTTACCAAACGTAAGAACACACATTATTTTGAACAAATAAATTTCAGAAGCAAGCCTGGCATTGAATAATACTTCTTCTTTTCCCATATCACATGCCAGATTTTATTAGGTAACTGCTTTAATAGTGAAAAATGATTGATATATAATTACTTACAAGAATAGCATTATATTACCTATTTGTTTCTGTTTTGCTTGTGTCCTTAAAACTTCTGTACTGATTTCTTCATTCATCATGCCAGCAATGTTGACAACATTCTTTGCAGCTGCTTTACAATCCTGAGCATTCAAACAGGGACCTACAAAGTGTTGCCAATGAGGTTCAAGCGGATTATCCTTCATATCTAGCCATCGAAGATTTTTAAGATTAGCGAAACTTAATGGTAAAGTTTCAATCTTGTTCTTATAAAGGTCTAAATGTTTCAAATTAACGAGACAACCAAAATTTTTAGGAAGTTCCCGAAGTTCATTTCTAGCAAGATCTAGCTTTACCAAATGTGTGAGTGATATGGCAAACGATTTCTGAAACAAAATAACTAGTGAGTTGAGAATAAATTCAAACAATCAGATATCTGAAAATTTGGCTTCCTCTTTAGCTGTAATAAAAAATAAAATAGTAACGTACACTTAGAGTCGTTAACTTGTTGTTTGATAAATCCAAGCTAGTTACTTTTGGAAAAGCAGCCTGTAATAAAACACAAGTGAAAATCACTATAAACGGAACCAGCTCAGTTATTATAACTTATAAAAAAAAATTGACATTTACAATCTCTTTAACGGGGACTTCCTGTAAATCGTTGACACTAAGATCAAGAGTATCATCCGAAATATAATCTTTTAAATTCAACTTTCTAGCCATCCTTAACACCCCACTTACACGTAAACACTACTCACCGGCTATCACATTGAGTGGTCTTCTGTTACTATCGATTGTAAGATATGCATATCAATTATTCCGGAAAGTACAAAACCTACTTGCACCAAAAGCTTACTTATTTCGCATAGTTTTATTAGAACTATTCAAGAAATAAACAATTTAAAGCATATTCAGTTAAAATTATAGAAGTAGATGCATTAACCATATCGGTTTAGTTTGAATCTTGGATGTTTTCTTGACTATTGAAATTAAATATTTAAATTTAAAGATATTAATTTGTCAAAAACAACTATATTATGGCGACGTTACGATACTGTATTGTTCTGATAATCAAGCCCTACAATACTTGGGAAGCCTGGGGCGGATCCAGCACGAAATTGGGGGGGGGTCATGACCCCCCCATCACGTAATCACGTGGATGACAGCGCCGTTTTTTAATGAGATTATTACCTTGTATTAACCCTAGAATGACACCCTGGGGTGTTTGACATGGGATTTCTAACACCTTTAGTAGAGCCTTGTGAGTTGAGGAATCAACATTGAAGTGGTCTTGGGGTGTCTCACACCCCATGGTGTTATTGACAACATTCTATTTTTTTTTATATATTGCAGGTAAGTTCTTTTTTTTTAAGGCTTTCTTTATAGTTTATGTGTTAAATTCTTATAGTTTATGTGTTCTGTGGAGTTGGAAGCAGGTTTTGCGCAAATATGTTTCTTTATAACTTATATTTATATATTTTAGGAAAGTTATGGCATCTGAAAAGAGATATTGGACTAATGAGGAACTGTTGGCGTACCTTGAAGATTTGAGGAAAAATGATGTTGAGGAAATTGGAAGCAGTTCTTCTGAAGAAGAACATGAAGAAACCCATGTTCATTCGGACTCTGAAAAGGAAGTAGATGAAACATTCGTGCGACTTGATGAGCCCAGTAAATCTGCAGACTCTTCGACTACGTTGTGCCAAGAAGATGTCCCCGAGAAGGTAAGAAAACTTAACGTATTTGTGGGGAAGAATGGTCATTGTTGGAAAAAAGACATTCCCTCTATCAGAGGCCGAATAAAAGAAAGAAATATTGTATCTGGTCGACCAGGTCCACAAGGGGAAGCAAAAGATATTCGGGAAGTAGTTGACAGATGGCAGTTGTTATTTGATAGAAATATTATAGATATCCAAATACAAACATACAAATGAGGAAATACAGCGAAGAACCAGTTCTAGTACATCCCTGCAAAGCTACCAATCTAGTACTGATTCAAAAGAAATAGAAGCTCAAGAAAAGAAAAGTTCTTGATCTATGGTCCGAAATAAAAGGTCCTTCTATTTTTCGAGCAACAATGTGCATGAATCGGTTTAATTTCTTTTGCTGGTGCCTAAGATTTGACGATAGAAAAATCAGAGACAGTCTGAAAAAGACAGATAAATTAGCTCCATGCAGGGAAATTTGGGACCAATTCATCAAGAATTGTCAACAGTACTCTACTCCTTTCGAGTATGTAACAGTTGACGAGCAATTATTGGGATTTAGGGGTAGGTGCCCCTTTAGAATATACATTACCCCAAAGCCAGACAAGTATGGAATCAAAATTATTATGATGAATGATTCCCTAACATATTATATGATTACTGCTATTCCTTATACTGGCAAAGTGTGTAATTTAGTGGATGAAAGTGTGCCTTCATATTATGTCCGTAAATTGACTGAGCCTATCCAAGGTACTAACCGCAATGTAACAGTTGATAACTGATTCACGTTAGTGCCTCTTTTTGAAAACATGCTGAGCCTTGGCCTTACTATGGTTGGTACTCTGCAAAAGAACAAACCAGAGGTTCCTCAGTCATTTATATGTAAAGGCCTAGAAGTTGGTAAGAGTATTTTTGCTTTTGACAAAAATAAAACTTTGGTATCCTATTCACCAAAAAAAAGTAAAGTGGTACTGTTATTATCAACTTTTTATCATGACAATGCCATAAATTCAGACACAGGAAAGCCTGAGATTATTACGATGTACAACAAAACCAAAGGAGGTACTGACACATTCGACCAGGAATGTCACGCTTATACGGTAGCCAGAAAATCAAAAAGGTGGCCATTAGGCTTCTTTTTTGGTATGCTAGACCAAGCTGGAGTCAACGCAGGTGTACTGTATGGGATGGTCAATTGGAGGAAACCAATGCCCAGAAAAGATTTTTTATATGAACTAGGATTTCAATTACTAAAACCATATTTAGTGGAACGGTCCAAGATCTCTCATTTAATTAGGAATTTGAAAGTACACATAAATGAAATTTTGGGTCAACCCTCAACCTCAACTTCATCTACTGAAATTGCTATACCATCTGGCAAATATATGAGATGTTCTTTTTGCAACAGAGATAGGGATAGAAAATCCAAAATGGTTTGCATGAGCTGCCAGAAGCCGATGTGCAACGATCATCGTCTAATGAAGTGCGTTGATTGTGAGGGAGTGTAGCTGTGCAAATTGTGTATATTT
Organism: Aelia acuminata; assembly: GCA_911387785.2. Taxonomy (NCBI): domain Eukaryota; kingdom Metazoa; phylum Arthropoda; class Insecta; order Hemiptera; family Pentatomidae; genus Aelia; species Aelia acuminata. The sequence continues at coordinate 180,343,708 of OU426978.1, forward strand.
TTAGTAAAAGTGATTTTTTTTACATAGATAATATTCTTGAGATTAAAAAAAAAAATAATTGTTTTTACCATTCTTAGAAATAAATTTTTGTACAGCATTTTTATATGTATCTATTTTTTAAATGTTACTTCTTTATTTGATTTCCTCTAAAATATTAAATCTGCATCAATTTTGGATTATTGTGAAAAAAAAAAATTATAAGAAAGTTATATAAAGGGCATGGGGTGTCAGACATCCCACGATGTCAATAGTGGTGACAAAATTCACGGTGTCATTCTAGGGTTAAGATGGACTGCGATCTAAACAATCTAAAGTATTGTGTTTATGGCATAGTAACTGCCTAATTGTATTATTCTCCTAAAAATACAAACAAATTGAAAAGCCAAGGTAACTTTTCTACCAAAGATAACAATAATATAAATATATAAAATACATAGTTTGTAATTCAAATAAGTATATGATTATAGAATACATTACAGTAATAAACTATTTATACATTTCAATAACTTAGGCACTCATGTTTTGTTAGGAAAATGCTGACTTTAGGGAAAAAACACTAATTTTTTATCCAATAATAAATTTTTAATTTTAATCCTATTTTTTTAAAAATCAGGTATGACTTTCATTTTTTAAAACTTTAATTTCTTAATTTTAAATGACATCAACATAACTAGTAACTAAACCTGCTGTTCTTTACTTTTTTGTTGTATGTAACATTTTGATAGATTGCAGATATATGAGGAATAAGTGTGGGTCCTTAGTTTTCAAAATTTCAAGGGCTACAAATAAAAATATAAATAAATATAAGAAAAGATTTAATAAGTTAGGAAAATGCTGACTTTAGGGAAAAAACACTAATTTTTTATCCAATAATAAATTTTTAATTTTAATCCTATTTTTTTAAAAATCAGTTATTACTTTCATTTTTTAAAACTTTTATTTCTTAATTTTAAATGACAACAACAGAACTAGTAACTAAACTTGCTGCTGTTTACTTTTTTGTTCTATGTAACATTTTGATAGAAGGTTGCAGATATATGATGAGTAAGTGTGGGTCCTTAGTGTTCACAGTTTCAAGGGCTACAAATAAAAATATAAATAAATAAAAGAAAATATTTTAAAAAATTCAGACTAACAGTTAAATAATTCTTATATGCAACAGATATTCGGTTTTAAAAATTAATTTTTAAGTTAAAGTAGATTTTTATATGAAACTAACTTTCCCTCAGAAAGTTAGCTGTTCCAATATTGGAATATCTGTTATACGAAGTGATCAGTATCAAACCAGCCTGCAAAGCACATCATTTCAATGGGTTGGCTTTTTGTTGCTGTTCAGATGATCTATCATTTTAAAATAATTTTATCAGAAGAGAAAGATTGGCCACAACAGGGAAATCTAATCTAGATCTTCTGCATCTACATTGCATCGCTGGGACCACTGAGCTAAACTGAATCCACAGTTGGCTCAGTGGTAAGAGTGTTGCGACGGAGATGCAGAGGATCCAGATTCGATTCCTGGCCATGGTCAATCTTTTCTCGTCTAATAAAATTATTAATTAATTATTTAAACATAATAAATTACTTAATTTGAACATAAACGGGTGAAACTGGTATACACAGCTAGTTTTCAATATTTATAAGGGCAACAATAGTTTCAATTAATTAATTGGCTGCATAGAAAATTAATAGCACAAGAAACGGGAACATGCTTATGTTTTTTTCTTTTAAGCACATAAAACACAAGATATTTTTGGGAGTATATTGGAGTACAAATATTTATTGTTTCAACCAGTTTCCCAAACTGTGGTACAACTGTTCTCTTGGGGTACCATGAAAATGTTCCTCTCTGAAATATTATATTAATAAAATTTGTATGAATCAAGAAGCCCACCCATCCTATCCATTATTTTAATACCTATCCATAAAAAAGAAACAAATAACCAAACCACATCAAATTGGCTGTATTAAATCCATTTAAATACACGGATAGTCCATACAACCATGATACAGCTGACTCTCCAGTCTCCTATAGATATCACTGAGGCAACTGAAATGTATTTATATTAAAAAAAAAAAAAGTCAGGATCTTTAATTAATAAAATTGCAAAAAGAAGAGGAATAGATATATCAATGCGTTAAATTAAAAAGGAATAAAAACTACTATTAAAATAGGTTTTGCCGTGAGATTAGACATGGGCCTTCACTGAAAAATAAATATGTAAAAGGTGCTGGAACCCGAAAAAGTTGGGGTACTCCTGTTTTAAATTAAAAGTAAAAGTCTAAGAACCTAGAGAAAAGAAGAAGAATCAAAATTAGAAAAGTCAAAGAGCATACTGAAAGAAAAACATTTCTCAAACGAAAGCTTTTTCAGATGCATGTATGTTTTCACACTTCTCTTCGCTTTTTTCTGAGTCATCTCTGTTGGGATCATTCAAAATGCCTCTGTTTAACTCTAAATCTGGTAATTCATCAAAATGTTTTTTTAACAGCTTTATCAAGTCAGTTACCTATGGATATTGCAATAGTTATTTCACTGAAACAGAAAAATATTTTAATAGGAATTAGCTTTATTGCTATAGACAAGTATATTTGCACCCAAGATATTAAGTACGACTTCTATAATTCTATAATTAGTACGACTATATTCTCCAATAATATATTTATATTTTAGTCTGTAGTATTTTATGAAGAATATTGTTATCATTTTTTAGCAAAAGAACATATCTATTTCCGAAATGCATTTTGGCTTACAAAAAATATATTTAAAAAAAAACCTGCCTTGATGGAGCTTGGAGACTTTAATTTTATAATCAGAATTTTTTTCCAATGATAATGTGTTGACAGGTAGCTGTATGTTAACACCTTCACCCTGACTTCTATTCATGCCCGCCTTGGGTAGAGGGCACTCCACAGTTTTGGAACTACTATTCTATAAAATTGAATTAAATTCTCTAACCTATCTAATATATTGAATATCAAACATAGAGCAATCAGATAAATGGCTTTGTTATAAAAAGTTATAATTTATTTTTGTAAAAAAAAGGTAAGGTAAATAGTGCAAATGGCTGTTTATACATAACCAGGATTTTTTCCTAAAATTAATAAAATAAGCAAATTGATCGGAAACATGAATTCTCATAATTTTGCCAATAATAAAATTGACTAATAATTCCAAGAAATTGTAAATTTGCCAGTCAAAATTAAGTTAAAATTATATAAAAATTTATTAAATAGCCTAGGATCACTATGATCTCCCTTTTTAACTTTTATTGTCTATAATAGCCAAAGGGAAATATACAATTAATTAATAATGAATTAGTTTTGTATTAGTAACCAATTTAAGGATGAAATTAAAATAAAATTGAATTAATTTGTTTTAAGATAAAATTAGGTTATTTATTTAGAATTTACATAAATTTAATAAATATGAAAGAATATTCATGTTTGAAGGAACTTTGAATATTAATCTTTTGCTACATCTCAGAGAACAGACAGTAGAATTTTGACAAGAGTCCCTATTGATTTTTGTATCGGTGTTTCCCTCCTGGGGTGTGGCTGTTTCCTGAGTCCGTCAGTAGAGGGCAACACTAAACTTTTAGCTATTTAGAAGTCGATAGTAAATTTAAAATTTTTTTAGTTGTTAAATGAGTCATCATTGGAGTTGCAGATGTTTGTTTAACCGCGGTCATCAATGTCAAGGATAGTTACTAGAACTAAAGGGTGCTGGAAGCGAGGGATTATCTTGATGTTGTGTTGGCAGCCCTCGCCTGAGAGAGGGTTCTCCGAATCAAAGATGGTGTGGGGCCCGTGCCAGTGAACTTGGTCCTGTCTGTTGGTTTATCTGTTATCCGGTCATGACACCTGGTCGGCACATCTGGTGAGTACTGTTCACGTTCCACCGTTTGAATCTAATTATATTTTATTTATGATATTTCTTTATATTTTTTAAAATTTAAAATATAATCATTGGATTTTGTAAATTTTAGTCGGCAACAGATATCCAAAGATAAGAGAATTTTATTTTTACTTTCGTTCAGTCTGTTTTATTTTATCAGTGTACATCTGTATAATTGTTTCTTACACCAGATGTAGTTATTATCCATAGGGAGTGTGGCTATCCAAGTTATGTTTTACTTTAATTTTTAATGTTTGTCATTATCGGAGTAAATAAATAATATAGGTAGTAAGTTTATTAAATATTTTCATAGATTGATGGGTTTTAACCAACCTTCTTTTCGCAGATCCATTCGTTAGATAATGTGTGATGCTTTACGGAACTTAAAATGTTTTATTTCTTTAAGAACTGTGAAACACACGCAATCCATTCGGGGGAAGTTTATCCCGGTGTGTATGTTCCGGGATGGGATCCAAGAGCCGGGTGTGGATGCGTCCCGAGTTATGGATTTCTGTTGATTTTTTGTTGTGTGCTATGGGGGGGCGGTCGCCCTCTAGGGATGGAAACGGTTTTGCCACCCCCTTCTTCTGCAACGTCTTAATTCTATTACATTTATTTTGTATCGGATTTTCTTTAATCCTTTTTCCCTATGTTTTCTTTATTTCGGAAGAAGGAAATCACTTAGCTTATGCTTCTTGAATGAAAACGTCATCTGTATTTGTACTTCACTTCCTTCCGTTACTTCTTTAGCTCAAACTTAATTTGACGGTCCTTATTTATAGGCTTTTAACCGCAGTAAAACAAATGACTCATTAAGATAATGTTTAATTTTTTTAAATATTCATACCTGGATTTTTAACGCGGTTGTTAATTTGGAAGTGCAAGATTCCTTCCCTGGACCAGACGACATGAAGGGTCTAGGGTGCAGGACTGTAAGAAAGCACTGTTTCTTGGTCATCCTGGTCGTACTAGGAAGTGATTTGACATTGACCATGCTCAACTTCCAAATTTCCCTCTTAATTTTTTAATTAATCGTACCCACTTAATAGAGGCTGGTTGTGCCCCTATGTAGTGTTAATAATAACTGTTATGATCTAAAGGTTACGGTCGGTGTAAAACCAAAGTGAACTAAGCGCCAAAGCAATTCAATAAATATTTATTTTTAAATTACCTATAGTTATTATTTAAATCGTACTTCTTTATTTTTCAATAATATAAAAGAAAAACTGAAATATGTTGTAATTCAAAAGCAATAGAAGTAAACAAAACACTATTTCACTAAATTCAACTTTAACTTCAGTTTTCCCAAAATATGGAGATTGGCGCTTAGTTCACTTTGATGTTACACCTAATCATTGATGATGGATCAATGATATCTGGTCATTTTCATTTTTTTAGTAGCTGTGTGTGTAACTTTATAGTGTTCAACAGCTGTAGTGTAGGTTTTACTGTATAATTTTGGACATGTTTCTGAATGTCCTACCCTGCAAAATTATCTAGTAAAACCAAAGATGCAGATAAATGAGAACTACCATCTAATATAATTTATGAATTGTGAAAAATCATATTTCTGTGCAAACGAAACAATACCTTAAACGCCATAGTTATCAACATATATATAGCTGCACTTCAATTACTAAAAACCCTAGCAAACCAAAGGGAACAGCTCTCAGATGCATACTGGCAAACCAAACTTTCAAATCAAAGTCCCTCATGTGTTTCAGTGCTAAGTAAAAAGTAAAAAACAAAACAAAGTAATATTTGGTAAAAAGAATAAACTTTCGGAAGTTTATTATTCAGAAGTTTATAAGTGAAATAATTAAATTAAAATCGTCCCCGAATATTTATTAAAGGTTTTCTATTCGCAAAAATATTTCTAATTTTTGAAGTGATATGAAATATATAGTAAGTGAAAATCTCGACTTCCGGTTCTCGACGGAAAGAAATTTTTTTTGGGTTCCCTGAGTCCAAATAACCAAGTCCCGCGAAATGGTCTATGTGTGTGTGAACAGACTAAATCCAAAACTATAAACCATAAGAATCTGAAATCGGGTATTTGATGTACGTGTATACCCGCGATGTGATAGCCAAAATTTCATCAAATTGATCGATCTGAAGGGGCATTATTTCTCATTTTTACGTTTACTTTTCGATTTTCTCAAAACTCGTCATTTTTAATGAGAATAAAGTATTCTTTAAAATCAAGTAGATTTTATCATGATAAAAATGTTCTGAGGGGGCTTAAATGGCAAAGGATTTTTTTTTTTGTTTTCCTATAAAATAGTTTTGATTTTGTTTATATAGAGAAATTAAATGTCTTTCATTAGGCCTAAAAATAAAAAATGGATAAGTATGAAATACAAGAAATATCGAATAAACATATACAGGAAGAAAAAATAAAAATATTCCGACAGACCCTAAAACACGTTGAAACCACGTAGACGCAGTATGCCTTTAATGACAGACCACTGTTTATAAGTAAAGGCGTTCTGTTTATAGGAAAGAGTTGTCAAATTATTTTGAAACATACAGGTACCTAATGGAAATTGTTTCCATGGTAACTGTAGTTTTCAACAACTAAATAAAGAATTATAAAATGAGACGCGATTGAGTACATGCTTGCATTCCCGTATTCGATTTATTTAACAATAAAAAAAATGTAGTGTACTTTAGAGTAAACACATGATACTCAAATTATTTAAAGCAATTTACGGTGTGAAAAAAATATGGTACAAGATAATCTTTAATTAATTATGTTTAAGTCTACAAACTTAAGTTCTGTGATAGATTTCTAAATGAATATTAAGTGGTTTGAGAGGAGCAGTAATCGTTTTCGTTTTCCGGAAAGGCATAGAACACAAACATCTTAACATTAATTAAAATTATAAAGTTTTAATCTACTATTAGCCGTAAATATACCTAACGATATACTGTAAAGAATTCACTATATATTTACTAAAAGCAATTAGCTGTAAAGAACTAGCAAGCAGCAAAAACAACTCGACAGTTAATGGAAATAGAATTTTTTAGGCCCCTTGAAAAAAGAAATAAAAAATAATTAATTGAAAAGTACTGAGAAATTTCAAGTTTTGAAATACAAAATTACTTATGGAGACAAACGAAAATTAGTATAATTTATTATACTATGTTTTGTTATTTATCAGAATCCAGCGTTACAGGTTAACAGCAACTTTCTTTGATTGATGAGAAGTCTATTAAGTAAATTTTCACTTTGCTTAATGAAGGACTTAAATAAGTTTTCATCTAACTCCAGATTTGTCTTCCCCATTTACAGTCAACTAGTTACAATTTTCATGAAACGTTGGTTTTACCAGTTATCTCCAGTTGAAAAAACAAAACACCCTTATTATATCTTAAATCTGTGAAATGAGTAGGAAAGATATTTTCCCCTTTGTTTCGTCAAAACCTTCTATCTATCTTCTATCTTCTCTATCCCCTAGGGACTATCTTCTCTTTCCCCGTTCAAATAACTGAATAGATCTTTTTTTCATTGAGTTACCAGTGATGTTCGAATCAGCGAATCATAGATGCAGTGATTCGAATCAGCGTTCGTGCAATAAATCTTGGAATGTCAAGATTTGCTGTACCTCTCTACTATTTGCTGTACTCTACAGTTCAAAAGATTGATACCCAGGTATTTACAAAAAAAGTCCAACCGTTTTGTCATATATTTCATGTTAGAGAATGCTGTAAACTTGGCTGGCTGGCGCTTCCATTCAGCATACCATTTCCAGGCTTCTTTATCTTAGCTCATGCCATATTTTCATAAATAACTAAACGAATACGTTATTTGCGAATTCTACGAAGAAGCTATCCTTTTTAACTTGTCGGAGACTGTTACGACTGAACCGTAGATCTAATTACAAGTAACGGAGTGATGTGAAATCGATGGACCTAACGGGACCCAACCTTCCGCAAATGAAATTATTTAATCTTCCCTCCCACCGCTACCGCTCCTTAACCTTTATCTTGTTATATCTCCTTATATTTTTTACTGATCCTTCTGGTTGGAAATTTGTTTCTTTGAAATTATTTACATTGGAATTACAAATACTCTGGTTGGAAAAACCAAAAGAGTCTTAACTTGTGTATCTTTAGGCCTTGTCATGGCCCAGACGTATCAGGAATGAGGGGCCAAAAGATTTTCATTGGTATAATGGTACTTGATTAACTTGAGGCACGACTGCTATCCACCATGAGGTATATAACCTGACAGAACACACACTGATAAGGCCTTCTAAGCTCTGTGCTGGTATTGATGGAAATCGAAATAAAATACAATTTTAATATATAAAACAACACTTTGATTCATTTTATGATTTTTCATTATTGATAATTGATATTAAACATTGAAAAAATTATTGGATTTATTTTTATTATTGAAAAACGACTTTTTTACTTTCACTTACCTATATATGAAATATATAGTAAGTGGAAGTATTGCGATCGTGAAAAATTTCGAATTCCGGTTTTCAACGGAAATACACGTTTTGGGACCCCCTGAGTCGAAATCAGCAAGTCCCGCGAAATGGTCTGTGTGTGTGTGTGTGTGTGTGTGTGTGTGTGTGTGTGTGTGTGTGTGTGTGTGTGTGTGTGTGTCTGTGTGTGTGTGTGTGTGTGTGTGTGTGAACAGACTAGCTCAAAAACTATAAACCGTGGGAACCTGAAATTGGGTATTTAGTGTAGGTATATGCCCGCGATGTGACAGCAAAAATTTCATCAACATTGCTCAAAGGGAGGGGGTACTTTATTTAATAACTTTTTACGTTTTTTTCGATTTTCTCAAAAACGGCTCTAACGATTTTGATTAAACTAAGTATTTGATCTATTTATATGCCCGAGATATGACTGTAAAAATTTCATCAACATTGATTAACCGGAGGGGGGACTTTACTTTATAAATTTTGTATCATTTTCACGTGTTTTTTTTATTTACTCAAAAACGGCTATAACGATTTTGATCAAACTGGGTATATGATGTATGTATATGCCCAAGATACGACTGTAAAAATTTCATCAAAATTGATCAACCGGAGGGGGGACTTTACTTAATAAATTTTGTATCATTTTCATGTGTTTTATTTATTTACTCAAAAACGGCTTTAACGGTTTTGATCAAACTAGGTATTTGATGAATGAATATGCCAAAGATGTGAAAGCCAACATATCATCAAAATTTGTCCAACTGAGGAGGCACTTTATTTTATGACTTTGTTTCCAAATTTTAACTTTTTTTCGATTATCTCAAAAACGGCTTTAACGATTTTTATCAAATTCGTCATGTTTAATGAAAATTAGAATTTCTTTAATATCAGGTAAGCTTTATCATTATTAAAATGTTCTGAGGGGGCTTTTTTTTGGGGGGGGGGCTTTTTTGTTTGTTTCTTTCTTTCTTATAAAGTACCTGTGTTTTTGTTTACATGGAGAAATAAACTGTCTCTCGTTACGCCTAAAAATAAGAAATGGCTAAATATGAGATATGATAAAAATAAAGAAAACATAAAGAGGAGAAAAAAAGAAAAATATTCAGTCAACTCATAAAACTCGTTGAGCCCACGCATGCGGAGTACGCCTTTAATGACAGGCCATTGTTCATAATTAAAGCCGTTCTGTTCATTTGAGAAGTGGCAATTAACAAAACGCATTAATTTCTAATCTAAGTAAGTTGGTAAGTGAAAGTTGTGTGTTGCGAGCACGCACCAGATTTTTTTTTTTTATTATTTACTACTGTTTAATGGTAATTTAAATAGCCATGAAAAGGTATTCTTCTTAATAGTTTCATTTAGTTTCACCTCGACTCAAATGAAAAGGACCCGTTGGTAGTTCGTTTAACCCTTTAGAGTGAGCGAAAATCGAAAGCTGCGATTAAACCATTTAATGGAAGCCCTTATTCCAACTTTCCAAAAGAACATAATGAGGGTTCGCCAAGGTAAAACTCCAGATAAACAATGAAAATCGATTTTGTGAAGCCATTTCTAATAAAACGAGATATACCTCAAGTAACTTATGACAAGGGCCGAGCATGTTTGAGCGCAACCCGACCGGCTCGAGCATGCTAGAAATCCGAAATCGAATCCGCCCTGGGATGGTTGCTTTTTATTTAGTGGAGGTCCCACGGAATAAATCTCGACCTACCCACCATGGTCAGAATAGGTTGGTTACACCTATAGAGTAACCCCACCCCCCCGTATGCCACACATGGTCAGATAGGTGTACCGAACAAAAAAAAAACAAAAAAAAAATGTCAATTGAATTATTTTGATATGTAAATGATATGTAAATTAATTGTTTTTTTTTTCGGATGGCATAGCTACTTTCAAATTTTCTTTTTGCCTCTGTATAATTTTATTATACCTCCAACAGAAAATCGCATAGAGAAGAAACTGCCTTTTGTCGGCTGAGGCTGACGCTGTATGTTCTCGCATGCATACCTGCTGAAGTCTTTGAAAGGAAAGGTCTAAGGAGAAAATTTGATTTGGGATCTTTAGAGGAAAATCTTGAAGACCATGAGACAGCAGTAAAAAAAGAATAGAATATTTGCAGCTAACAAAGTACTATCATAAAGTATAAAATACAGATGTCACCAATGACCCTGCAGGGTAGAGAGAACAAAAAACCAAATAAATAAATACATTTTATTACAGTAACTAATCAGTTTAATATCTAAAACCATATAACCATTAGAAGTTATGTCTCAAAGGTTCCTTTAACATTGAAAAACAAGTAATTTTAAACTTCGTGTATTGTGTATTTTATGACATTTATTTTACTAATAGGTAGGTACTTATAATTAATTTTTAATTATATTTGGTAAAAAGATAATTCCTGATATTCTATCGGTGTCGCTTGTGGCTCAAAGTGGGATGGTTATCTTACAAATTATAAATGAGGAACCGAGCAACTTCAACAATAATTATAATTATTGTTAATCAATAAACAATTATTTCCGGAAATGGCATCAAATGTTTGGAAACGACCTTTTTACCAGACTTGTATTATGAATAACTTCAGTGTTCTTGAGCCTTTTGATATTGTTATGGCCGCCCCGTTAAAAAAACAGTCAAAAAAAGAAGAGATAACTCTTCAGATGTTCTTTTACATTGCTCTGTCCCTCAACTCCTTCACTACTAAAATATAATTATATTTATATACTAATTTGTTATTTTATATACTAATTTTATTTCTTTAACTGGGATTTGAAAGTTGGTATTAGATTTTATAGTTCTGTTTCAGGTTTTGATTTCGGTTTATAACCATTTTATAAATTGCTATAAAATATTGAATATAACAGCCTGAGAAATGAAACATTTTCTTCACAGAGAACGCTGAAATAGTTAGTAATAATTATGAATATTAGTTATAGATAGGAACAACTTGAATCGGATGAATGATTACTAAGTATTATTTATTCTTCTTCTGCATTTCTTATTTTTTATCAGTCCACTAAGATGAAGAAAACATTGCGTATTAACACACAAAAAAACATTTTGGATATAAGGTCAAAATGATAAATTACTATAAATAATTCTCTCGATTGAAAAATGTATAAAGAAATTATTTTGTTTATTTTCCCTTTTATGTATTTCACGCTTATTATTGAACATGTTTCCATGTGTATGAAGTAAATACGCTCGCATCCTTTTTGCTAAGTAAAGTATATTTACTTCTAAGTTAAAAATAAAATCATTAAAAATATTTTTATTTGCATTCTTAATTTTTCCAGTTTCTTTTATTGCTCCTTTATATGTTATAAAAGATTTAAAAATTAATTTTATCAAAGCCGGAACGATAAAAAGTAAAATGAATTGCCTAAGAATGATTTTTATATAAATTTCTTTGAATGAAATGCGACTGAAAAATCGCCAATCGTAGTTAATGTGTAATTATAAACGATTTAATATTTTAATTCATATTTTTTTTTTCAGATTTTTATTTTTGAAGTGATATATTTAGAGATTTTCTGGAAAAAGATTGCGTTAATCGTTTTATAAGTTTCAACAAAAAAAAAAATATATATAATTTTCTGCGATATTTTTAGATACATTTTGCATCCAGACGAGTTGATTCTATTGGACCAAATAATTGGTTTGTTGTATTGGTAACATTCACTGATATCAGGGGGCGTAGCTCAGATGGTAGAGCGCTCGCTTAGCATGCGAGAGGTACCGGGATCGATACCCGGCGCCTCCAATACTTTTTTTTCTTAATGGACTCCCCTATTGTATTTCATATGCATATTAAATTATTTCTTTTATTAGAACTAAGATCGTTTGACAGAAATATTTTCTTCTTATGGGGGGGGGGGGGGGTAATTTCATTCTGTTACGACACCGATGCCCCGCATAAATCTATTCGTAGCAGATCTTACTTAATTTAAAAGTGTAACTTTTTAAACTATTAAGAGTTTAACCTCTTTTTATAAGATTCATTAATTTTTGTTTGTATATTTATAAGTATAATAAAATTTTTCAAAAGCACTGGATGATAGGACATTGAGCCCTTAATTATGGTTCTAATTAAGTATGACTAAACCTTAATATGGTTATAATATTTTTAATTTTAATAAAAACAATTTGATTGGAACGATTGCTGAATACCTAATACATATGTACTCTGCATAGAGATTTCTGTTTCAATTTAATTAAATTTCATTCTGTAGTTTATTTTTTGTATGCAAAAACATATTTTTACTTTCACTTACCTATATATGAAATATATAGTAAGTGGAAGTATTGCGATCGTGAAAAATTTCGACTTCCGGTTTTCAACGGAAATACACGTTTTGGGGTCCCCTGAGTCCAAATGACCAAGTCCCACGAAATGGTCTGTGTGTGTGTCTGTGTGTCTGTGTGTCTGTGTGTGTGTGTGTGTGAACAGACTAGCTCAAAAACTATAAACCGTGGGAATCTGAAATTGGGTACTTAGTGTAGGTATGTGCCCGCGATGTGACAGCAAAAAATTCATCAAAATTGCTCAAAGGGAGGGGGTACTTTATTTAATAACTTTTTACGTTTTTTTCGATTTTCTCAAAAACGGTTCTAACGATTTTGATTAAACTGAGTATTTGATCTATTTATATGCCCGAGATATGACTGTAAAAATTTCATCAAAGTTGATCAACCGGAGGGGGGACTTTACTTAATAAATTTTGTATCATTTTAACATGTTTTTTTTATTTACTCAAAAACGGCTTTCATGATTTTGATCAAACTGGGTATTTGATGTATGTATATGCCGAAGATGTGATAGCCAACATTTCATCAAAATTGATCAACCGGAGGGGGGACTTTACTTAATAAATTTTGTATAATTTTCACGTGTTTTTTTTATTTACTCAAAAAAGATTTTCACGATTTTGATCAAATTGGGTATTTGATGTATGTATATGCCGAAGATGTGATAGCCAACATTTCATCAAAATTGATCAACCGGAGGGGGGACTTTACTTAATAAATTTTGTATAATTTTCATGTGTTTTTTTTATTTACTCAAAAAAGGTTTTCACGATTTTGATCAAACTGGGTATTTTATGTATGTATATGCCAAAGGTGTGATAGCCAACATTTCATCAAAATCGGTCAAACGGAGAGGGCACTTTATTTCATAATTTTTTAACTTTTTTTCGATGATCTCAAAAACGGCTTTAATGATCTTTATCAAATTCGTCATGTTTAATGAAAATTAGGTTTTCTTTAATATCAGGTAAGCTTTATCATTATTAAAATGTTCTGAGTTAAGTAAGTTGGTAAGTGAAAGTTGTGTGTTGCGCGCACGCACCAGATTTTTCTAAATACTCCTGCATTACGTAACCTACTCGTCCAATAATAAATTGAATTCAAAATTGAAGTAATATAAAAATAGAAAAAATACAAAAATACTATAAAAAATACAAATATACTATTCTTGTGTTAATATATAATTGTAACTATCCTAAATAATTTGACATTTTAATTGTTGTGAAGATACTTTTCAGAGGCATATGTTAACATTTGAAGTGAAAATGAAGGAACTAAATTACATCCGTAAAATTATACGTTTAGTTTTCATAACGTCAATATTAGCCCAAAACTTTTATATATACTGTGCCTGATCTGATATTTCAAACATGTTTCCATCCAATCAAATTCTGCTGGCAACACCTATCTGTGTTAACTACTCGCCTGCTCTTTTTCATTCCTCTTGTTCTATAAATAGATAAGAACCCGACATGAAAACCAGATATAAACAACTAAACGTTGAAATGAAAGAGTTGGGATATATATAAATCAGAGCTATTTATTGAGGTGTGGTGCCTGCTTCCAGGGACTGCGATGGTATCTCTCGGGCTCCTTGTTTACTTTAGCCTCTAACCCGGGGATGAGTCTAGCCGTGGCTTGCTAAGGATATCTTGACAAAGGTTATCTAGAGCAAACAAACTTAGCTTCTACCATCCCTAATCTATATCTTAGAACCCTCCTCGATCCTTAGCTGTATTGAGCTCCCTTTTTTCAATATTAAAATTTTCATTTTGATAAATTTTTTCTAGACAATCAAGTTTTTTATAGGTTCCTTAATATAATTATTTACATTGTATTGACGCCGTGACCTCCAAAGTTCCTACTAGACACACGGGATCCAGCCGCTGGTACCATCATGGTTATTGCTCTTGAAATATTCAGGTAGCTGGCGGCTGACTGACAACTTGGGGCTGACTTTGGGTGTTTTATAATCGACCCATACACTTAGTTAAGCGCAATGTACATACACGAACGACCCGGTCTCATGCTTGCAAAAGAAATGCTTGAGTTGTGTGGATAAAAATTTGTGCCCCAATGGTAGTTGTTGTGGTAGGTTGACAAGACTAAAATTCGACCATTCTTGTATTCATTTTTTTTTTTATAAAAAGAAAATTGATTTATATATATACATACAGTACCAGTCAAAAGTTTAGACTCACCCTTAGATTTTGTAAAATAAATAAATAACAAAATTTTATTTATTGAACAACATAACTATAATTTTATTTTTAATTCATATATAACTAGCTGCATATCCTGGTTTCACCAAGGGAACTTGTAAAACAATGAGAAAAGCCGTGGGTTAAGAAAAGTTCGTTAGGACAGAAATGAGATTTTTTTCTACTCCACCGGTTGATTTCGTAAAAATCTAATGGAAAGCGAGATCATAAAGATATTTATAACATAAAGAATATACCCAGAGATTAGCTGAAGTGATGGAATTTTAATATGGACAGGTGTTCGCACCTGGTATGAAAGATGAACTAATGAAAGAACACTAAGCGAAATTTGGAGAATTTAGGACAAACGGTATGGATTTCTATAAAGAAAAAAAAAAAAAACAAACAAACAGAATAGCATCTTTATTTATATAGATTGTATTCAAAACAATCGTATAATTTTTGAAATGTTAGGTCATGATTTACAATTACTTTTTTTAAACTTGAAGATTGTGAATTAAATACAACTGAGTCTAAACTTTTGACTGGTACTGTATATTATTGTTATTCTTATTATAAAGTTAGTTAAATAAATAAAATATGGCAGTTTCAATATTTCGTATCTATTTTTGCCATAGATAATAAGGATTTATTTTTTATTACTTAATTATATTTGCTTTGTTAGGCGTTAATCAAATGAGTTGTCCTTTTTTGTTTGTTATTGATTTATTGGCCAATTTTATGATAAAAAGCTTTGTGTAACTAGTGAAGCAGATAAAACCAGATACTTAAAACAAACTTGATTGAAATGTGTAATATATTTAGTTCAGCGGAAGCGATTAATCTATCTAAGCTATAAAGTTTAGTGAGTACGGGAGAATTGGTAAATGACGAAGATTGATGATTCCTCATTAGAGCGATGTCAGTACGTTTCCTTTGGTCTTTTATCTTGTGACTGGTGGAATAGTTCATAAAAAGGTTTGTAGAGAGATTGATTCACCGGTTTAAAGTAGTTACAGTGGAAAAAACAATTAAAATAAATGGTTAGTGAAATACATTAGCAGAATTTAATGCAATTTTGAAGCTATTAACTCTTATCGAATAAAAATTCAATTTAAAAAATCCATTTATAAGTTTAAAAAATAATTTAAAGGATTAAAGGAAAATTAATTTAGCGGAAAGATCCTGCTATTCCATGGGTATATTCCGTTCCATTTATTTGCCATATTGGCTGGTTTCTTTTTATCAAATTATGGAATTAAAATTGGTATCCATAATTATTTAAATATAGTCAGGTATAAATGTTTGGCTGTGAGATTTTATCATAATAGCAATTTTATTCTCAGCATAGGAAAAAATAGCATTTTAATTGGCAGATGAAAAGGGTTAATATTTCATGCGTCAGTGGGGAAAAATAATTGTATAAATATTCTTGAATTTAAAAGCAACATAAATTAAAAATTTCAGAAAGTGGATAATTACGAGTACTCTTATACGGGATGGAAGCATTATCAGCTTTCCTGACGTATCTCTGGCGATTAAAAAAAGAATCAAAACCTCAATATTAATACCCAATTATTATATTCTGTGCTTAAGAGACTCCATAGCACATTCTTATTCAAGCTATAAAATTATATATCTCACATAAACCCCGATACAAGAAACATACTTAAGGCCACCAAATGTCCGTATTTGGATAAATGGTACTATATAGTTATAATATCCTGGCATACGGATAATTAAACGGATGTGGTTGACTTTCCACTAATCATCGCATTCTCGTTTCAAATATTTTCAAAAACACCATGCTCGGCTCACTAAGAATTGATGTCCCACAATATCACATTTCGGCCCAAATTCGGTTTCGGTTTTGGGATCCTGTTATGGGGATAATTACCCGGATGAAAATTATCAGATTGAGGTGAGCCTCCATAAATAGTAATGTAAGATGCCTTCAAATTCAATAAAGATACCATAAAATAATCTCGATTTACATGTAAATAACTGCTGTATGCCTTTCTTAAAATCCCAGATTTATAGCCTATCACGAATTTTCGGACTTAGTATGTAAATTCACAGCCGACTGAAAATACAAGGCTGTTTAGAGCGGCTAAAATTAAATTGTCCGAAGCCGAAGGGCGAAATGACCCTTCCCCCCCGTACATGACGAAGTTTCCCCTGACCCAATCAATACCCTAACGTCTTCCTAAGCGGTTGTCTAAATCCAACATTTTGAACATATTAAAAATACTTCTATGTAAATTTGTTAATTTTTTATATTTGCTTGCATCATATAAAAAATTCTGTTAAATATTACTTTTATGTAGTTCATACGAAGTCCTATATTCAACATGTTTTCATTCAGTTTTTTTCAACACGTTTCTACGTTTTTACTTTCACTTACCTATACATGAAATGTAGTGAAAGGAAAAGAGTTGTGATCCTGAAAAATATCTACGCCCGGTTTTCAACGGAAAGACACGTTTCGGGGTCCCCTGAGCCCAAATAGCTAAGTGTCGCGAATTGTTTGTGTGTGTGAACAGACTAGCTAAGAAACTGAAATTAGGTAGTTTAGGTAGGTATATGCTCTTATGAGGCAGCAATGATTTCGTCTAAATTTAGTTAACATACGGGGCACATTATTCCTTGAAAGTTATCGCATTTTACATATTTATATAATTTTCTTAAAAACGGGTCTAAGAATTTTGAATAAACACATAATTTTCAATGAGAATGATTCATTGTTTAATATGAGGTAGGTTTTATTCTCATAGAAATGTTTTGAGGAGGCTTAAATGGCGAAGGAAAATTTTCTTCCTATCAAGTAATTTTGATTTTCTTTATATGGAGATGTTAACTGTCTTATCTTTATGCCTTAAAATAAGAATGCTTGAATATGAAAGATTTATATAAACACTAGCAGACCCGGCCACGCGTTGCTTTGGCTCAGTAGTTATATCCTAATATTTTTAAACAAATACAGTCATACCAATATTCATTGATAAAGATGAAAACCTTTCAGCTAATCAAAGTCCAACGTGATTGAGAATAGAGCATTACACCATTTAAAAGTATTTGGTAAGGAAAATAGGAAAGTTAAAGTTTTTATTTTTTACATCTCATATTTCAATGTATTTTGATTAAAAAGGAGCTGATTGTGTTTACGACTCACAGCGCTGCCAACACTATCGCCCTTTTTTGATGGATCGGTATAAACTAAGTAGACTAAGAAGTAAGTTTTGGTAACCTCAGCTATTGATTTATTGATTATTGGCCTAACACTATTTCAACTTGGTATTGCTAGTTTAGCAACGGGTTTAATATTGCTCAGGGTCATCCCAATATTGGTTAACGCGCCATATATGTCCTTTTGACTGGCGTTTTTCTCAATTTCTTTGAGACCTCGATTTCGGCAAATAAGTGTTCGGTAGGAGGGTGGTCTGTTGATGCTTTTAATTTAGCAATATATTTGAGTGATAAGAAATCTCTTCTTAAAGAGGTTTTTATATGATAAAATTAAGAATTTTTATTTATTCAAGTACTAATTTGTTCAAAATGTTTTGGGTTAACCTGTTTTTTTTTTTAACACAAACCAAAGATTTGATGGTTTCCACACACGTGAGCAGGCGATGCCCATTGCCCACGTAAGGTATGCCGTTGCCCATGGGAAAAACACGGATTTTCAAAGTCCAAGTGGACATTGTTTGCCCTTGGGATTTGTTTATGGTCATGGCAAAAGCCAAACGAATAGGATATTGAAGCCTTTTAAATTTTATTGAAAATTCTGACGGTTCCAGGGGAATATGTGGCAACAGGACGATATCTCGTATAAACCTTCCAGGCAACATTTATGCTTCAATAACATTTTCTGTGATCCTTTTAATGACCAGGCTTGTGCCGTTGCACAACTGAGGTGGATTTAAGTTACGAAGAAGAATGATCGGCGAGTCAATCTTCAAAGGAGATTGTTTGGGTGTATATCCAGGTATATCCTGGGAATTCAAAAATTCAGATAGGAAATTTACCGCTTCGTTTACATCTAGAACATTGTCAATTGATTTTGGAAGTTTATTTCATCGAAATCAACATTTTTTGCTGCCAAAATAGCACGACTACCCAGAGAGTCCAATTAATTGTTCGAAATATCAGAAAAGACACTTTATATTAGTTCATTTTTCGTCTCTACAACAGTACAGAAATTTTCTGGTAATTTGATAAATTTCGATGCAGCTCTGTTTCACCGTTTCCAATATAGAGCAATTTTTTAGGAAATATATCTGCCGATGGATCATTTTGCAGTAGTACTCTCATGTTTATGGTGGATAAATCTGAACTTGCGGTTTATCCAAATAACAGCTATTCCTGTTCAGTAGAGGTGTAATAATCATTATATGTAAAATTTTAAAAATGCCGCGAAGATTTGTAATCCATTCTTAATCAACAATTATTTAAAGGTAAGTAAAAAAAAATGTATTCTAGTGTATATATTATATATTATTATATATTAACACAGAAATATCATTCCCAATAATAGCCTATTTTAAATTAAAGAAAGGATTAAAATCTTCGCTGACATTTCTTAAATTTTACATATAAAGATAATTACAACTCTGCTGAACAGGAAGGAACAGCCTCTATTCGATTGGGATTAAATTTTCTCAACTTTAAATAATTGTTGTAGGAGGAATTACAAATCTTCACGGACATTTTTTAAATTTTACATTTTAGAGCACGGGATAAAAATAATAAAAAGGTTTGGTAAAATAAAAAAACACTATTCAAATAATAATAACAAAACGAATAATGAAAATAAAGAAACTTCTGTTAAATAAATCAACTGAAAATATAATATTAAAGTCTTAATTATGCAGTTCTTTAGCAAATCACAAAGTATCCCAACACCTAATCAAAACACATTCAGAGAGTTTTCATGTCTAGTTATCGGCAGTGTAGCCAGCTCACTAATTTTCACTACTTTTTGGCAACACTGACTCCCCAAGTCAGGTTTCTATTAGGTTACACCTGTGACAGTAGGTGCTGTTACAACATGTATAGAATATTATTTCAAATAATAGCCTAATTTAAATTATTAAAATGTATTTACTTTACTAAAGGTTGATATCAGGGTGGTACACAGCAAAACGTTTCAGCGCTTAGCTAATAATTTAATTGAAATACAAATAAAAAAGGAAAAGGAAGAAAAATTACCTACACTTTTGAGAATTTATTGTAACCTTTTCTTGATTTATTTATTCTTTAATGAAAATTAACAATAAATACAAAGATTTGTATTACTATTTGTCTGTGGAGAATAATAATATAGGAACAAATAACTGCAATCACATAACACAATACAAAATTATAATAATGATAACCTGTATTACAATAGCATGCTTATAAACAAAAACGTTGTGAAATCGACATATGACGCCATGTTAATAAATCGAAACACGACCTATTTCCAATAATTCGCTATATTAGAATTATTTTGGTCACTAATCAAGTTAAAAACTATCCTATCTCTTAAGTTGGTCAAAACTATGAACATTGAGCCAAATTTCATTAAAATCGGTTGTGTAGTTTCTGAGTTATTGAAAGACAAACATCGGGACACGAGATTTTTATATATATAAGGATATATACGAGAAAAAAAAGATGTATCCCCAAGATTAAAATTTCTTATCTATTTCCGCCAATAAGTTGCCTTATATCTATATTATATATTGTTGGAAAGTTGTGAATTTCAGAAATAATAATATTTAGTTCATATAGTCTTAAAATTTACGTATGAACAAAAAATTCACAATTTCTAATTTTATATTAGTTATCAATATTTCGACAACAATTAAAACACGTTGACAACTATTTCACATGTGCCATACACCTTTACTAAGAGTACATTGTCAATATAGGCATACTGTTAGTTGTCAGCGTATTTAAATTTTGTAGGAACGTGGGTTCCTTATATAAAATTAGAAATTATGAATTTTTTGAGCATATATTCATTTTGCGACTTTCTTTAATAGATAGTATAATACACTAATACCAAATACCCTTGAGTCTGACAGATTTTATTATTTTTCTGTAAATAAAAATAAAATAAATAAAGAAGTAAAAGTAAACTGTTCGTAAAAACTAACGATGTAAGGCAAACTATCGATCTTGGTGACTGTACATGAGATATTATCTGTAGCTGGGGGAAATGCCCATGATACAGCATTAAAAGTCTACAGCACTCTTTGACTTTTTGAAGATGACTTGTCACTAAGCAGTTCCCTTATAGTTTTATATTATGGAAACAGGCCTTCAGTACAATAAGAAGGAATAGATGGCATTGCTGCATGGTAAAAGTCGAGGAATTTCTATTATATTTTTATATAAATAATTTTCTTAAAATTATGGTAAAACCACTCGAATCCTATAATTATCTATAGTGGCTACTATAATAATCGGCTTGGAGAATTGTCCAGCTTCTTGCATTTTAATATAAAATATAATTATATAATAAATGCAAAAAGACAAAATCCAATTATAATCTTAATTTGTAGTCGAAAATTCCGAATCTTTCTGATATATTATATTACTCCTAAAATTAGTGTTTCTGTGCAACAGAGTGATTTTAAGGTTTATGGTTTCAGTATTTTTTATACTGCAGTTGAGGGGTATGTTGTTGCATTATCTTCAACAACGTTATATCTCTAAAACTAAGATACTTCAGGAAATTGAATCTAAATTTTAAATGGAAAATAAAATGTGTTCAGAATAAATAGGAAGCTTCCTGTTGAACTTTTGATTATAAAGTAGATCGTTTTAGATCATAACAGAATTTTTCCTCTATGAGAAGAAGAACGAAATATATATATTTTTTAAATTTTTGACTTATGATGTTCTTGTTTAAGAACTCATATAGTCATAAATCTGACTACCTTGAAAGGATTGTAAAACTCTTTCAGTGCATTCAGAAAAATATCAAAACTAAAAATAGCCGATTTTTCAGACCTGACGTTGTTGTGAGGAGTTATACCCATATATGGGATATAGATGTTTTTTTTTCTCTTCATCTTTAACGTATTTGATTCTTGAATTTTATACTCCCGGTCTCATTTTACTGTTCTTGTTAAGTAACTTACCACGTAAAAAAATATTCAGACCGTTTTGGATATTTAGCAGATCAAACAGTGTGGTATTTTTATTTTTTGCCCATAGTTATGTTTCATATGATTTGAACATCAGGATTTTCTAGCTGGATTCGATTACTGGAAAAAACACACTAAAGAAATTTTGAGCTTTTTAATTCAAATTTGAGTTAAAAATGAGACATCTTTTCAATTCACCTGAACCCTTAACATCGATTTTATTCATACTTAACTTAATATTTCATATATACATACATACTCAGGGTGTTACGTTTTTTTTTAGATCTTACCCAAAATATGTACGCATGGCCCGTAGGTATTTGAACTTTTCATTATTAATCTGTTCCTTTCAATAAGAAACTATCAAGTTATTCTTGAAACGCTGAGGTTCTATAATGTAAAAATGAAACAAAACTGTCAAGGTAACTTAATAATCGAAAATTATTATTTTAGACTGAGTCTTTTAAAATCTTTTTTGGGTATTCTTTTCCAGTTGAAAGACGCCCTCATTAACCCATAAAATTTTATTGAAAGCATTTCTAAAATTTGGTAGGATGGATAGTGGATTAAGGAAAATAGTTTTTATAATGACTTTTTGTGTTTCGAAAATTCACAGCTTCTAAGATTACACCGCACTGGATGTAGATCACACGGTGATGGATGCTTATACGGGACAAATGTACACGATGATGAATGTTCGCGTTGAGTAAAGCTCAAGGTGATAATTATGCGTGGTGACAAATGCTCAGTATAACGTGCACATTGGAAAGTTCATAACTCACATGTTTCCAATATGTGCTTTCTATTTCCATTAGATGGTGTTCTGAAAATAGAATAATTTTGGTGGATGAAATTAATACCTCGAACTATAGTTTTTTGAAGATTTAATATTTTATACGCAGTTCATTTTTCTGTTTACTGTGTGATACAGAGGGAACATTATACGTTCCGCTTCACAAGAAGTTATAACTTGGAAAATCTCATGATCTATTGAAAAATTTCTTGTACGAATATTCTTTCGCTAGTTAATTTCTTTATAATCAGCTCTACAAATTAAATTAAATAACATCTAATCTCATTTAATATTTTCTTGGGCTATTATTACTGGTCTGTAGTACATATTTTCACTTATATATATATATATATATATATATATATATTTTTTTTTTTTTTTTTTTACTCGAAGACGCACTATGTTTTACAACTGAAACCGAGACAAATAAAATTGAGATATTATTATGTGTATAAATGTTGGCCTCTTATAAAAAGAAACTTCCACTCCCGTTAGATATATTTCAGTTTTACAAAAATCCATCGTTTTTATTTTAGGTAAAGGGAAATACGATAAAAATGAGTGTTGTATGATTCTTAAAGAACTCTTTTTTTCTTATAAGCAATGTAATATTTAATGACGAGTACCCCTAGAATAGAGTGATATTATATAGAATACTCTTGGTCTCTGCTCAATGTTAACGCACTTACCTCCTTGTATGTGGTCGGGTGCGTTCGTGTGAGGCGAACGCATTCGATTGCCTGCTGTTTCCGCCGGTGGAGAAGAGAGGAAGGGATAAAAGAGACAAGCAGTGTTCGTTGAGACATCTCCGCGTTCGGTCCGTAGCTCTACAATTATCCAATCCCGTAACATTTGTTCGTAGTTGCGTGTTAGATTCGCTAAATGGCATTGCTACAACTTTAGGTAAGAGACCTGTTGTTTATTAATTTTTTTATGTTTTATTGTTTAAATATGCGTTTCAAAAGAATTTACTAATGTAATAGCAGTACAAGCCGATTAACCAGTATTCAAGAAGCAGCAAAAAATCACTAGGGTTTGTTCGCCAGAATTTATGGATTTGAATAATTTCATGCCAATAATGGAAACAAAAATATTGATTTACAAAAAATAGTTTATTTTCCACAAGCTAGAAGTGACCATACTAATCATGAAAACTGATTCGAACTTCAAAAAGTTTCGTTTACTTCATGGAATGTGTTATAAATAAATACGAATGAAGTTATGACGTCAATTATATTGATAAATTTAATGTTGTACAGCGAAAAGGTATCTCTGTGTACTTTTTTTTACGAACATTTTCGGATTTAGAGTAATTTCATACTTTTTAAACGATGCATTTTGTAAAGTTATGTTTATCTTATTCCCGGAAAACCGCTTGGCTTGGTCATCATCGTAAGTAATAAAGGCGTCCGTCTCATTGTATCCAACTCTAAGTGGTGGTGGTGATATGCACTTAAGTTCTAGTGTATATCTTTTTCTTTTTATTTACGTTTTTAGTGGGTATTAAGATATCCTTTACTATTACAATTGAATTTAATGATTGCATAAAACTGAATTCGGTCTGACGCTTCTGGATAATATTTTTGTGGTCTCTTCAACTGCCTTTTGAATACGAAATTGGCGATCGGGCTGAATATTTGTTGATAAGATTGTATATATTAAAAGATATATTGGTATACATATTTTAAATTTGCATAGAATCCTTAAAAGTAATGTTCTGATTAGGTTAGCCACATATTTTGCTCGAAGCTATTGTAAACCATTATTATTTCAAGCTCTCTTGCGATGGGACTACTATATAGAGGGTCTATTGGTGCTTGCTATGAGATTTCTTACTAAGAAAATTCGGAGGTCCTCAAAATTCAGACTAATTAACCCTTAATTATCGATTTAAAAACCAGTTATGACAATATTTGGAACTGCCATAATGAACAGTGATTGAGGTTAGGGCTTAAAAAATAATGACATTAATTAATAATAAAAAAAGAACTGTTGGCTGTGGACAGTTGTTGAGCTCCTCAAGTAGAACCCTCAATAAAGGGGCCTTGTGTTGCTGCGGCACGCCTGACCTTTTCTACTCGGGCTTGATTTTTACTGGACCCTTTTCTCAACTGTATCTATCTTTTAACTACAAACTATCTTAAATGCAACTTTACTTTATTTAATACCCTCGATAATTAGCATGGACTCATGGTGGTTCCGATTTCTGAGATTAAGTACGCAACATATATCTTTTGTGAATCATGCATTGCTCATAGTTACGAACAACAAAAATATCTACAAGTATATTAATGATCCTTGTCTTTTAAGTGTAACATGTTATTAAATCCTTAAAACCATTAAAGCAGGAGCTTATAACTTTGTAAAATTATATATTTTTTTTTGTTGTTCGGAATTATTAAGGGACCAGCTCTATATCCAAGTTGACTCGATTAATTAAAGTTTCACTAGCTCAATTGCTACTTTTTTGTATTCAATTTACAAAAAAAAAAATCACATAATAATGCATCGAAAAATAGCGGTAAACTGTTTGTGAAAGACAGGCTTTGCTTAGCTCTGATTAACATCCACATGTTAGGTTCGAAACGTAGGTGGTTAAAATAAAAAATAAAAAAGTTAAAAAAAATCCTCCCTGAGAGTCTTAAAGAAAACATTCAATAAATTTCCTACCCCAATACCCCAAATTAGAAACTTTAATATATATATATATATATATATATATATATATATATATACACACATATATTTATATTATCTGTAAAATAATATATATATATATATTTATGTTATCTGTAAAGATTTTATATTAGAGTAGTTTTTGGTGGAATAGTAGTGATCCGATTCAGTTAACTTATATTCTCTCAAATATCTGCGAAAATTTAAATCAGCTGAATGGATGGATAACTTAATATTTCCCATGGTTATCGGCTAGGTGGCCATTTATAATCCTACCTTCTGAGAACCCTTTCCAGATAGTGTTATCAGTAGTTTTATAAGGCTCGTCGCTTCTATCACTTTTATCAACTGAACTTCTCAAGATGGCTGTATTTAATCTCGACTAATTGTTAGGTCTATTGTTGCTACCTTTTTCTCACAGTTGCCTGGAGTCAAGTTCATTTCATACTCGTTATCTATTTAAGCTATTTTTTTTCTTTTTCTTTTTAATAAATTTTTATTAAATATTACAACTGTATTTACAAATAATACAATAAGTAAAAGTGATAAAAGAAACATAATGTCATGAATAAGCATGTAGAGAAACTATCCACTGTTAGCACTCAAAAAATACTAATCATGTAATTTAAAAGATCTCGAGGCCGTAATCTTTTCAGACGTCTTAGAGGATTTTTTAGAATCGAGGGTTGATACAAGTGGGTTTGGACAAATTTATCTTAAATATTATTTATCAGATACCAATCAATGTTTTGTAGAAAAGTTCTTGGGTGAAATCCAAACAATGTGGATATATTTTAAATAACTTGAATTGTTCCTCGTTTATTTATTTTTATGTTTCCATAAAGAGTTTAAGTTCACATTAATTTTCTCTTGACTAGCCTGGATTGAAGAATCCCTGAACACTGAACAAAGAGCAATCCTCTTTGAATTGTTGGCTTTTTAGTTTGTAATTAAACATAATCAGTTTCATACCATTTTGAAACATAATGGGATAAACAATCATATCGTATTTAGAAAATTTCGTAAGGATTGCATAATCGTTTTTGTGTATTTGCCCTAGTGTCATACGATAAAAGAGGAATTTGATCTTCTGAAGAAGGGTTTCAAACTTCACCCTTATTAACGGTTCCGATAACCTTGTAATTAACTGTGTCGTAATGGAAATGGCTTGGGTTGCGGTCGAATACAATAACAAATTGTGATCCAACTTTTCAACCTGACTTTTAGGTCTTCATCAGGGCTGGCTTGGGGGATTCAGGTAAACCAGAAAGTTACTAACTACATGTGAATCAGATTATCTCCATTCTTACACCATTTGATTAGACTTTGGCTGTATGATATTCTATATAGTAGAAGGTTGATGGCCCAATCCCCATCATTTATTCTCATCTTCTGTATCACAGATAGGTATTGAAGGTATTTCTGAATACCACATTTCGTTTTCTGCTTAATCAACATTTTTGAGCCATCATTAAATCTATTTTGAAATATTATTGCAAGGAATCGTGCTAGCAAACTATTATTTTAGAGAAAATTATGCTATAGGTATTTTTGTGCTTAGCAATTTTGTACTTAATGATTTCAAGTAATCGTCTCATTAAGAATTTACTTAATAAAGTTTTATCTATTATTTTTCATTCCGATGTGATTCTTCTTATGATCCATTCCCTCTTCCCTTCCTGAAGGGTTTTCAGTTTGAAGCCGAGAAATATTTTAACTCTGCTGAAGGGCTCCGATGTGTACATTATGTATGTGGCAGTGCCTCTCTCTTTGATATTTTTCTCAGAAAACTTGGAGGATCTCAAATATAAGTTGATATTAAGTTAGCGTTTTGCTCTTAAAACTTTTCTTGGTGTTGCTATTATTTACATCAATTTTTTAAATCCGTATTTTTTTATTTTTTAAGTTTTTTCCTCACTATGAACATTTCTGGGATGATTGCTATATCATATTGTAACGTGAAACAAAAAATGTGGTTTAGAATAGTTCTAGACTTGTTTTTGGAACAGTTGGAAAAAACTTTCATAGTACATGATTGTGACTACGATATTCGAGTACCATCAAGGCTTGTCTAAAACCTTCCAGGCTCTTCTTCTTACGACTAAATATAAGGAGCGATGGATTGGAGAGTTAGTCTTGTTCTGAAGCTCAAGTCATATGTTTATTTGTGTGTTACAAAGTGACAATTTTTGTAACCTATTTGTTGTTTTTGTTTGTTTTAACGTCACTTTATGCCACTAAGGCTAATCGGACGATGCTACAGTGGGAGTCCTAAATTTTGCAGGTTTAATTAGGATAGGGCTCTTTAACGAGTACTGACATCGTATAGGCTCGGGACCTCCATTGTACGTCCTATCCTCGAGAAGGCAAGGATTTTTTACTCCCATTAAAAAATCCTAGGGCCACTTCGGGACGCGAACTGGCGATCTTTAGTATTGTAGGTTTCTATGCTAACCACTACACCACCTATTTGACTTTTGATTTTCGTATAAAATTGTAAATTATTATTTTCGTTTAATAAAAAAAGGTTAACCCACATAAGTATAACAATACTTTACACAGATGTAATAAGGATCAATTTATATGTTTAAGATAAACTTATATTAGTCTGCACCAGTTCCTTCAGAGTCTTTATTTTTATCAAAATGCAGAGTTCGAGAGTGGAATGGAAAACGGTTGCTCCTCGCGTTTCTCATATACTTAAGATTGTTTTTCTAAAAAAACGGTATTTACAAGCACTTTCTTTAATCACATCCATTGAGTCGTTTTTCAAGGTGATTAATGATTGTTAGTAATTCTCAAACAACGAGAGGGAATCTATTTCTGTTGTCACTTGGTTACTTGAAAATATTCAATTATCTTTATATTTTGCATTTTTTTCATCATTCATTACTACGACATTCTGCTGCTGTTCCTAAAATAAAGTGACACCACTTCAAAACTGGAATTTTGACTTTAAAATTATGTGATTATGAATTCCATTTTCTTAGTGGCCTTAGAAATTCACTGAACCTATGGTCCATTCTAATATGACAAATCGGAATTATATTTCTTTCGCTTCTACAGAAATGCATAATTTGGCTTATACATTCTGTATATATTAGTTTGCTATCCCCGAAGTATACTCCACTCAAGATGTTAGTTGGTATTTGCGGACTTGAGGCATGATAAGTACAGGGGTATTTGACCCGAAAAGCTAGACAAAACTATTTCCTTCCGTTTTATTAATACAAATACTTACTTCACTTATAGATATTCGTTAGAAAAATTGTTTTTTAATAATAGAAAACATTTTCAAGATTTTATGCACTGATTTCTTGAATTTCTGTTATTTGATGAACTTTAAAAAAGTCGTCACTGTTATTACAAATATTTTATTTGGAAGTCATCAAACTCATTTTTCTCTTTGTATATTACAAAAACGAAATATTCATTTAATCTATGAATAAATATATTATCTAATAATGGTTTTATAAAATAAAAAAAAAAAAATGTGGGAATAATGTTGTTTTTTTCATTTTATTAAATACAATATTAGATTTTAATTTGAATACAATACAATCATTTTTTAATTGTTCATTTTGAAGTCAAGCAATTCTTGCAACTTAATTTCAGCCAAATTGTCATTTTAAATTTATGCATATTTCCATGGCAAGCATTCATATTTGACCTGCTAAATTCAGTAGCTGATTTGTAATTTGTAATAATTTCATCTTTATAGTTATCACCTCTGAAAAGTCTTCCAGAGTCATCCCGGTTTTTTTATATGCTTAAATAATTCATCCATTGCAGATTTTTATCTGTTTTTTTTTTTCCCAGATAGATTTGAATTTGAAATTATCAAATGACTTTCTGCATTTTACGCTCGAGAACGCAAATGTACATGCATATGTCTCAATTTCATATTTATGGCATTTATTATTATGTCATTGCTTTTTGAATTAATAAAATAAAGAGATTGAAGGGATTTGCAAAAAATTAAAAAAAAATGTGCCCGACCTAACTAAATGGGCATTTATCTAAATACTGAAAAGCATTAGCATTATGAGTTATTGAACATGGTGATAATAAAAATTAAAAACCGCTAAAAACAAACATTGTTATTAAGTCAATGTCTTTATTATATTTGTATTTTTCTTACTATAAGACCTACAATGGTAGGTACTTAAAATAATGTTGAATCACTACTAATGCATATTCGGCAGAAGTATGGTCATTCTTATTTTATTAAAAACAGTCTTGAAATTTCAAAGGATTTTTAATGAGACTACTAACATAATATGAATGCCACCTACTGAGAACTAACAACTGGGAGGTCGTAGTGTCGTCATTAACAGAACAAAGCTCCTATCAGTAGATCTTGAGATCAAACGGGACATATTTCTTGCAACTTTCTTATCAGGTCTATCAATCTATTCCTTGGTCTATCAAATTTTATTTTCATTTAATTTTTTTTTTTTAAGTTTTTCAATTAACAAGTTATTTTTATAATCCTACCATCGTAACAATAATTTTTCAAAACAAAGAAAATAATACGTTTTTTGTTTTCAATGTTCTTATTACTTTTGATATGTTTTTTCTTGTAGTTATTTACTATCATTTGCTTGCCATGCCTTTTTTATTATACGCTTCCGGTGTGAAAAAAAAAATAAAAATTAAAATTGAAAAATTATTAAAAAAAAAATAATAATATCCTCTAAGCTAGTAAATTAATGTATTGAAATTAAATTAATTTTCTCCGAAAAACTATACATTTTTTCACGGGTATCTCAGAACATCTTTCCTTTTTTACTTTCACTTACCTATATATGAAATATATAGTAAGTGGAAGTATTGCGATCGTGAAAATTTTCGACTTCCGGTTTTCAACGGAAATACACGTTTTGGGGTCCCCTGAGTCGAAATGACCAAGTCCCGCGAAATGGTCTGTGTGTGTGTGTGTGTGTGTGTGTCTGTGTGTGTGTGTGTGAACAGACTAGCTCAAAAACTATAAACCGTGCGATCCTGAAATTGGGTATTTAGTGTAGGTATATGCCCGCGATGTGACAGCATAAATTTCATCAAAATTACTTAAAGGGAGGGGGTACTTTACTTAATAACTTTTTAGGTTTTTTTCGATTTTCTCAAAAACGGCTCTAACGATTTTGATTAAACTGAGTATTTGATGTACTAATATGCCCGAGATATGACCGTAAAAATTTCATCAAAATTGATTAACCGGAGGGGGGACTTTACTTAATATATTTTGTAACATTTTCACGTGTTTTTTTTATTTACTCTAAATCGGCTTTAACGATTTTGATCAAACTGGGGATTTGATGTATGTACATGCCCGAGATATGACTGTTAAAATTTCATCAAAATTGATTAACCGGAGGGGGGACTTTACTTAATAAATTTTGTATCATTTTCACGTGTTTTTTTTTATTTACTCAAAAACGGCTTTAAAGATTTTGACCAAACTGGGTATTTGATGTATGTATATGCCCGAGATATGACTGTTAAAATTTCATCAAAATTGATTAACCGGAGGGGGGACTTTACTTAATAAATTTTGTATCATTTTCACGTGTTTTTTTTTTTATTTACTCAAAAACGGCTTTAAAGATTTTGATCAAACTGGGTATTTGATGTATTTATATGCCCGAGATATGATTGTTAATATTTCATCAAAATTGATTAACCGGAGGGGGGACTTTACTTAATAAATTTTGTAACATTTTCACGTGTTTTTTTTTATTTACTCTAAATCGGCTTTAACGATTTTGATCAAACTGGGGATTTGATGTATGTACATGCCCGAGATATGACTGTAAAAATTTCATCAAAATTGATCTACGGGATGGGGGACTTCACTTAATAAATTTTGTATCATTTTCACGGGTTTTTTTATTTACTCAAAAACGGCTTTAACGATTAACAAAAATAAGATATGAATGTAGAAAAATGTGTGAATTTGGGAAATGATATTTAGCAAAACACGTCAATTTCTAATCTAAGTAAGTTGGTAAGTGAAAGTTGTGTGTTGCGCGCAGGCACCAGATTTTTTCCTTATTTTTCAAATAGTTCTGTGGTAACATTTTTTTTTTTCATTTCACAGTTACTTCATTGATCACTATCAATTTAGAAGTAATTTTATATATCCTTTATTTATTTACTTTTTATTGTTTTGAAAGTTGAAAATGTAAAAATGATTTTTTTTTTCTTTTTTGTGCAGGATACGAAGTTGCGTGTTATTGGCAACTGACTGTTAAAAAAAATTGGAAGTTAGGGTTTTGTTCCCTAACGTTCTTTTTGTGCACTTTCGCAATATGTCGCAATATCAGTGATCTATCCCAGGGGCCCAAGGATATCTGAAACTTCGGTTCTTCACTGCTTCTGCCCACCGAATAGTTTTCTTTCGGAAATGTGAGTATCCTTTTCATTTCTCCATTGTTAAACATATAAAATATAATATAATATTTAACATATTGTTAAACATTTTTTATTTTGAATTTTAAACATCAGTCAAAGATCCGAGTAGTTCAATTCATTGAGTACATTACATTCATTTTCATAAGTTTATTATGTTTTATTTAAAAAAAATACAATCAGTTTTAATTTATATTTAATTGGTTTGTGAGATCATGAAGTCGTTTACTGGTCCATTTTAGTTATCACCTATTAGTCGTTTCGATTTCTCAATAAAAACTGCATCAGGGATAATAGAAATTTCACGTTCTCGTATGTTTTAAACTTCTAGCCGAAAATGCCCGGATACACAGACATTCATATTTTATTGTATAGTCCTTTCGTTTCATACAACGTTTCATACAAGTTGAAATTAAATAAAGCCTGTTCTTACCTATATTTACTCTGTATTTTCTCGATTGTAAAATAAAACGTTAGTCGTGTACCGTGAAGTGATACTGCTTCAGTATTTGCGTATTTACTTCAAAGTGCTAAAAATGCATAAATTGAAGTTGGACCCTGATACATTTTAATCTACGACATTGGTATTTTATTCGTAACGGTATATCTGAAAGTAGATGGTCCAAAGTCGGTTAGATAAGTAGGAACATTAATAATTTTCAAATCATTCTATGCCAAAGCAACATTTTAAGGTGCTATAAAAACAGAAAATACCAAGAAGATGAAAGTACTTTAGGAGATTTAAACATTACAAACAATATAAAATTTACGTGTATTTATTATATTCTCATTAATTAAAAAAATAACAAATACTTTATTTTCCAACAACCTGATCTGACGTTTGCGAGATCGAGTCCTGAATGCTGGAGTGGGGCTTTTAACATTAATATCCCGCCCTCCCACTGGCACAGGAAAACCCCCGTATAGTCCTAGGTGAGGAACGGAAACACTACAAAAAATTAATATTGGCGAGCAATCAATCTTATTATTACATCGTTAGGCAATTTATAAGGTTTGACTATTCTAATTCTTTCAGCTGATTGGTTTTCTAGTTATGCTTGTTCAGTAGGCTATTGGAATGCCTTGGATCAGCACAATTGCTTACCCGTTGCCTGGAGAAGTTTTCCTTGCAATTCTGTATTACGTAATTAATTGTTTCATAATGTAGCGATAGCTCAATTATAGCGCGCCTTGTATATTTTTGTCATGAAATAAATTACTCATCTTTTCTTTCTGCTATTCTTAAGAAGCTATGAACCGATGTGGATGTTTACCTACGCGGAATGCATAAATACGAATGTATGAAGTCATTTTTAGGTATTTTGTAGTGTATATATGTTACGGTAAAAGTAGATATTGGGGCAAATGTACACATTTTCCGGAAAATGTGCATATTTGCCTCCTCGTTTGGGTAATGTGCATTCAACTAACATTTACAATTTCAAAGAAGGGAAATGTACATTGAATTCACAATGACCATGTCGTTTTGGTAAATGTAAATACAAAATACGAAATCTCAAGTGCTACTAATGTGGTGCTAATACAAAACATACTTTTCTTTGCATATTATCATAATATGCAAGTTATGATCCCAATATTCATAAATACAATTCATTCAATTTGATAAATACAATGTTCCTAAAAAAAAAATGCAGTTGTAAAAATGCTGGAATATTATTTAATTCCAAGTGCCACAATAGCAATTCTTGCTCAAATAAATAAAACTTTTTTCATTATGAAATTTTTATATGTTCCTTTATAGTTTCAATAAATATAACTGTTATAATCAAGAAAAGAATGTTATTATTATTATTTGTTTGATTCCCATCGTAATGGTCCTGAAAAACTATGTAAGACGAAAATTGTATTTATGGATATTGGGATCATAACCTACGACATATTATATAATATGCAAAGAAAAGTACGTTTTGTTTGTCATTTACATTTTTTAATTAAAATAATTTTCGTTATTAAAAGCCTTTTGTTTTATGTTTATTTAAATAAATATTTTTTTACTGGTACAACATATTTAATTTATTTGTTATTCCAACTTTTCTTAAAACATGAAGGTAAGAGTATACATTTACCAAAACGTGAAGACAAGAGTACACATTTGCCGGGAAACGTACATATACATTATATTCAGTTCACCTATACCTAACTTTTTGGGAAATGTACACATTTTACGGTAAAAGTGTACGTTTCCCAAGAGTGTACATTTACCGTAACATATGCACCCTCAAGGATACGCATATATTGAAACCCTTTTTTCTAAGCTAGTGTTTTTAATATATATACCCGACGATTCGCGAAGCTTTGATACTTAATTGCACTACATAAGTTCAATTATAATTATTATTAACGTGTTTATAAGAAATAATGAATTAATCTTTATTCCTTTCATTTCTCTACCTATTATCCGTTCTATACTACTTCATCGACTCCCTCAGATCGAGGAGCGTACAGTAGAGAGAGATGCGAAGAGCGCCCACCCCACTGGATCGGAAGAAGAGATGCTGGCTGAGGGAAGTATCGACCGCCGCCACGCCCAGCCCTGTCCCTCCCGTCAACTGTAATTCCATTTCACCTGTCCCTTTAATGTGTTTGTCTTGAGCCTTCTCTTTGGCATAGGTCGTCTGCTAGTCCCGGGGATCAGATGATTATTTACTCGTATTTATACATGTATAAGTATATTATATTTAACTTGGAAATTCTTTTTGCATTGGAAGATTGGATGTTTCTTCCTTGTCGAACTAAAACCAATAACAATGATTTTATTATTAAGCCATGTTTCCAAACTAAGAAGTGTACTACAAGATGTCATTTACCCTAGCTATTCTTATGGATTTGATCAAATTTAATGTAAGGTTGATCATCCCGGATATCCTTCGTAATATTCAAATAGCAAAATGGTGTAGTTCAAATATTTCTTAGTTGTATAATAAATCGTACATGTACTTTCGTATTTTTTTTTTTCAGCTCTATTTTTTAACGCTTATATGCATGATATTAATAAAGGAAAACCCAAATAATATGAAAAGTAACAATAGGCTAGATTCTTAGAATGAAAAATGGAATTAGCGTTAAATACCTGATTTTGATTTATTAAACTCATAAATTATAAATACCCTATATAAGTCCTGTTAATAATATAACGAGGAATAGAATCAAGGAATAGTGGATGAAGATCAAATACTAGTTTTTGAGACTATTTTACTATTTTTGGTATAAAACAACCAGCCCATACATGCATCTATTTACCTATAGTAAGAAATTTAAAAATTTTATGATGGGGCTAAAGATGATTCAAAGATAAAAAAAAATAGCTGAACACGATGCACTCAAGGGTTTTATTTTAAAGAAAAATGCTTTTACTATTTGTTCGTAACCATGGGCGTCACCAGCATCAAATTATTGGGGGGCTTAATATTTTCCTAGGTAGGGTAAGTAGAAATTCGAGGGGCTAAAAATTGTAACTATAACCCCTAAAACAACTGTTGGAACATTTAAATCATCCTCCAACGCTTTATTTTAAAGGTATTTATAGTCTCTTAAAACTTGTCAATTTACGCCTCAGTTATACATTAAATAGGGAGTTGTTAAGGCTTAAGTTGAACGTTGTGGGCCAACATTTCTTGATTGAATTTTATCCAAGTTTTTCTTCTGATCCTGATACCACTAATTTCATTGCTTTCCATCAACTTCTATATGCTATATTGAATTGATGGAAAGTAGGATCAAGCTGCTTGGTTCCAAAAACAAATGGAGAGCTATAAAACAAAACAGTTGAAGGTGAAATAAAAAATATATAATTCATCAAATATACAATACACCTGACTATGCTTTTAACAATAGAGTGTGCTGAAATTACTAATATTTTATAATTATATTTTATTGGTTAAACTCGGAAAAATTCCTAAAATCGCATTTTCATTCAATTTTTTACATTGGGTACTCTCCTGCCAAAATATTGCGGGGACAGTCCCCTTTTGTCAAAATATCACGCGGGAGTCCAAATTTCTACTTCCGGCCGAGACCACTCGTTTTTCTTTAAAAATAAAATATTTATAATTAACTATCCTTTTTTGGTTATCAATTTCTGCGCCAGATCCCAACAAATCTAACCTTTCCAATGGTATTAATGTTTTTGAAACAGATAAGTCATCTGATATAGCCATTCCAGACGACGTAGCAGGAAACCCGAGGCCTTGTACTGGTATGAAAGAAGATGATACTAATTCAATCCACTTATCTTTGATAGCAAAAGTTAGCTGACTCGGTGGAGTGGGTGTGTGGTGACCGTTTTCCATCGCCATGGAATTTTCATCCACAAGAACATTCTTTTCTTCATTACTTTTTCTTTTGTATATAGACATGATTTCTTCCATGGCTTCATTTCACGAGATTCCTCCTTTACACTCGAAATCCAAGCTCTCCCGTCTGCCTAGCTCTTTAACTCTCACAATAATCGATTATTTCTTGATAATCTATTTCACACATATACCGTAACCTTTTGGTCTTCCTTAAGACCAAATAATCTTCATTTACCTACTTCCTTTTTCGGGTGCAAAACAAAATCATCAACTTTTTTTCTGCATGTGATTCATATCCAATTAGTTCTTTTTAATCTTCAAAATGTTGAAAAAATCACCCCGTTCCTACTTTTTATGAGCCTAGACCTTGCTTTTCATAAAATAACAAAATGGCCACTGCTGATCCGAGTTTACGATACCCAGGGTGGGTTACCTTGGGAATGAGGACAAAAAAAGAATATTTACTTACCAAAACATTTTTAATGGAGCTCACAAATTATGACCAACGCACTATTAGTAAAGAGCACTTATTTTTACGGCGGGATGGCCGAGTGGGCAAACGCGTTAGAAAATTTGCCTTGCCAATGGCAGCGTATGATTGGGAAGCGGAAGGTAGCAAGTTCAAAACCCGGAACCAGGGGACATTTAATAACACTTGGAATTAATCCCCCACCCCGTTTCCTGGCCCGGAAAACCCCGTACAGCCTATAAGGCGAGGAACGGGAGGAACACACCCAAAAAAAAAAGATCACTTAGATGTTTATGGATAAAACAAAAATAAAGGTACAACGAAGTCCTCAGTAAAAAAGGCAGTGTATATTATATTTTACGTTATGGTGTATATTATATGGAGTGTATATATATGTTTGTGTTTGTTTGTAAATATAAAAATATAAATTATTTATTTAGTTTTTTATTTATCGCTGTAAAAGATAGAGAAAATTTGCACTGCTTAATTTACACCCTCTTCTTATTCATGAATACTATTTTTTATTTTTTTTTGTAAATCTAAAATAAATGTCAGGCAGTTTTGGCTTATTTAACATAGTTTTACGAACTTTAACGAGCATATTTAAAGCTGAATAGTCGAGTTTAAACTTTCAGAAAAAGAAATGACGAATCTCGGCCTGGGGCATCTCCAAGGCGAGACTCGCATTCCATTAAAAGTAATCCGCTATCCCCGTTCTTTTTAGCAATGGAGTTAAAATGGAAACCTCTGAAAACAGCGGGCCGGTTCAAGAATAAAGCGGCAGTTTCAGAGGAGAAAATGAATTTTTTATTTTCCTCAGGGACTAAGTGAGAAAAAACAACAAAAAAAAAAGAAAGAAAAAAAGGAGGGTTATAGTTGGCTTGGAAGGAGGGTCAGCTACTGGTGTTTTCTTAGGTCTAGTACTCCTCTCCTTTATTTTTCTCAAGAGAAACAATATTTTTCTATATTTTAACTTGGTCCGACATATTCCAGTGTTTTTTTAGGGCCTATTAAAACATTTTGTATGAGTTGTAATATAAAATGCAGCCGCTTAAGGTGTGATGAATTTATACGTTTCCAGTTTTGTTGTAATCTTTATACTTATCAACTAAAACTAATATTTCTGCTATTAACCTACGGTAAACTAAAAAAACACATGAGTAAATGTTAATTCCTGTTAAAATAAGACTCTCTTGAGGCTTTATTAAGACCTTGGAACTATCTGACTCCGCTTGTATCTGCATTATGCAAGTCAAATGCAGATAGAGATAATTCTAT
The DNA here is from genome assembly GCA_911387785.2 of Aelia acuminata. Lineage (NCBI taxonomy): Eukaryota > Metazoa > Arthropoda > Insecta > Hemiptera > Pentatomidae > Aelia > Aelia acuminata. The sequence goes on from OU426978.1 coordinate 180,381,636, forward strand.
TTGAATTACTCGTTGCGAAGCATGGTCGTCCGCAGGGGGTGGGGGTAGCTGCTTCTATATAAAATATAAGAAACAAAAATACAAATCAAATAAATACAATTCATTTACTATACTTATTAAGGTGGGAAGGTGTTGCCATGGAGAGATTACCGGGACATAGCCAGGTCAAAACCCGGTGCCAGGTGGCATTTAATGATACTAGGCATTTATCCCCCATCCTTTACCCTGGCCCCGAAAAAACCCGTATAGCCTAAAAGGCTAGGGAAATAATATATAAAAACAAATTTTAATTTTCAAATATCAATAAGTTTTATTTGAAATTTAAAAATTGATTTATTAATTGAGCCTTAAATAGTCAGAATACCTCCACCCCCTCTCCCGGTCATAAGGATTGTTATCAATCTGCCCCCTCCCCTCCTAGACAAAAGCTTTACCAATCCCCCCCTCCCTTAGACGAAATACAGATTCCGTTGTTGCGGAGTCTTTCAATTTCTCACCACCTTATCAGTTTTTCTATAACAAATTTCATTACTCATTATTAGCATTTTATTTCCATTCTATAAAATATGTTATTTATTGTTTGAATCTTTCCTCTGTTCTAAAAAAGTAGTCACAATTTAATTCTGTGGGAAGTATTGTTTAATAGGTTTTTCATTCAAATAAACATCATTAAAAATATGTAGGATTTACTTAATCGTGATATTTATTTTATCACATACTTTCTTGGGGATTGTATTGTTTTTTTTTTATCTAGTACTTGATTGAAGTATTATCTTACACTAGAGAGCTTTCTTACATATTTTTTCTTCTTCTCCCTTCTACCTTTGAAGTGTTACCTATTATAAGGAAACACCAACTGTGTTCCGTGTGGATGTGGAGGATCGTTGAAAGAAGATGGTTACAATTCAAGAACTGTTTTTTTTTTAGATGTTGACATGTGAAGTTTCAACTGCTTTTCCAATTTTTTTATGTAACTAAAAAACAGAAAAAAATGAGTTTTTGTACCTAAAAAAGGAGACTAGGGGAAATAGTCTTAAGATCACTGTCCACCATTCGCAGAGTTGGGCGTATTCGTATTCGCGAATACGAATACGAATATTAGCAAAAGCACTCTTAACCTGCGAATACGAATACGAATATTCGTATTCGCATATAGGAATACGAATTTATTTGTATTCGCAAATTTAAATACGAATATTCGATTATTCGCAAATTTAAATACGAATATTCGATTATTCGCAGGGAAAATCTGCGAATAATCGCGCATTCGCAGGAAAAATCTGCGAATAATCGCGCATTCGCAGGAAAAATCTGCGAATATTAATATTTTCGCAGCTGAAATACAGCAATACACTCGTATTCGCTACCAAAATATACGAATTCACCTATCTTCGCTGGAAAAAAATATGAATACATCTATATTCTCAACTAAAAAGTTTTTAAATATTATAAGTACTGGGCAAAATTCGCCAAGAATCAAATTAAATTTTTAAAAACACTAATTCATGCATTCCAGGAATCAACAATGTTGTGAAGCAGCCATAAAAATAATCATTGGGCAAGCCAAATCTTTAATATTAATAAAAGACCCAGTTTTTGTTGAACTGGTGAAAATAATTTTTGCCGAATTACTATAATTTACATTAAAAATATATTACTTTTAAGAATCACTTTTAAAATTAACCTAAAAATTAATACAACAAGATTAATGTTTAGTCATGGAATGCCTTAATTAGTGTTATTAGTTGAGAATATACCTGTATTAGTATTTTTTTACTGGATTTTCGTGGAGGAGGATTTATTCATCAAATAATTAATCAAACAGATATACTAATCTAAATCATAAGGTCATAATAATGCATCAAATAATTCTTCAAGTGTGTAATCAAATTTTTTATTAAGTAGGAACTAATTCTAGTTATAGACAATTATCAATCAATTCATAAAAACAAAACAAAAGTATTAATCAATTTGAAGAAATTAATGTTTGCTTAATAGCAATAATCAATTAAAAAATATTAAAAATAATTCTCAAATGTGTAACCAAATATTTTATTAAGCAGGAACTAATTCTAGAAATAGGCAATTATCAATCAATTCATTAAAAAAAAAAAAAAAATGAGTAATCAAATATTTTATAAAATAGGAAATAATTCTAGAATATGCAATAATCAACCAATTCGTAAAAATAAAACAAAAGTATTAATAAATTTAAAGAAATTAATGTTTGCTTAATTGCAATAATCAATTAAAAAATATTAAAAAGAATCAAAAATAATTCTTCACATGCATAATCAGGGAAATAATTCTAGAAATAGGCAACTTAATCAATTCATAAAAACAAAACAAACATATTAACTAATTTAAAGAAATTAAAGTTTGTTTATAATTGCAATAATCAATTATAAAATATTCAATCTGAAAACAATGTCAAAATTTTGCATTTGCGTTGGCCCGCAGAAGAACACGTTGCTCAAATTTTTCGTCACTCAATCCGGAATTATCGAGAGGTTATACCAGTGATAAAATTATCATAGAGATAATTGGAATTTTCGGAGTTAAAATATATTCTTTCTGAGTTAAATAGGTAGTAGGCAAACTTTAATATGTTTTCCTGTTTCCATTTTATATGCATTTTGTGAAAATTGTGAAAGTTTCCTTTATTATCAATAGATTGAAGGCTTGTATATTGGATTTTGAGAATACAAGAAAGATGATCAGTGAATTCGGTAAGAGTTGATATTTTCATGTCCACAAATAATGTAAGAAAGTTATCATTAATCCATATCAAATGAATTGTCGATTTTCCATTGCTTGAAATGTGGATAATTTTACCTGACTCTATCAGACATTGACCGCCCATTACACAGGATAAATCCTAAGGACTCCATCGTTTCGGCCAACATTCTACCTCTTTTATTTATATGTTCATGGGTAACTATTCGGGTGTCATAGAGATATGGAGAGTCAATTGTGTTAGGGTCTAGGTTGTTTAGGCCTCCCACGTGACAATTATAATCCCCACAAAGGACTATTTTGCTATGCGGATAATTGATTGATATTGAACATATCTAAGCAATCGTCAATATCAGAACTTGGAGGAAAGTAAGTGTTACATAAAATTATGTGGTTAGATTTGAATTTAAATCCCGCTATAATAGTAAACTGATTTTTTTCTAGTAAGCTAATGTCGGTAGATAAGTTTTATTTATAAAAGTAATTATTCCTCCACTCCCCCTACTAGTAGTTTTAGTCTTTACCGCATTTGCTGTAAATGGTAAAAAATCATTTAGCCAAAAGGGATTTACTGGATAATCGTCTAACAGCCAGGTTTCAACTAAACACAGCGCCAGTGTATTATTAGAAATATCTGTTTCATTTGTGTTTATGTTATTATCAAAAATATTTGAGTAACCACTAATATTACAGAATATTACATTATAATCTAGGGTTATAGGATTAGGTAAAGAGAGATGACTTGCCGGTGGAGCAGGTGCTGGCGGGCGATGATAGCTCGGACTTATAAGAAGTTGTTAATGTTCCATCGGTTACTTTAGTAGTTTGTGAGAAGTAGGTGGATGATCAACATGTGTAAGACATCAGGAGTTACCGGGTTTTATAGCGGAAGAAGAATGGACTCTGGGACAGAAGTGAAAAGGTTCTAATTTCTCCGCAGTTTTCCTCTTCTTCGATGAAGAATCTAATATTTCTTGAAGATCCTTGCCGTCTTTATGAGTTCTTAGGATTTCCTCAACTTCATTTTTAATTTAACTGCAGGAGCATTACTAGAAGGGTCTTTAGTTACATGTAAATCTCGTTTTTGAACATCTGAAAATCTCGTTCATGTATTTTAGCAATTTTATTACCAATTTCAATGTTAAATTTGGGGAATTACGATTTTAAGATTATCGGAGTTTTGTTTTTTATGAACATACATTACATTTTGAACTGATGTATATTTGTAAGATATATATAATATAGATTTGTAAGATGTATATAAGATAATTTAATGTAGACTGCTGTTTGCTCTAGAAACTGTAGCTTAAATAGTGAAGATCGCAGCATCCAAAAATGCGTTCGGTAATTTTCAAAGCTTATGTAGGCAACTTCAAGAGTGATTACAAAAATTAGCTCTCTTGAAATTATTCAAAACGAAAATTTGACAACGGTTCCCATGTCAGCAATTAATTAACCAACATTTTTGGATCTAAACCATTTGTAACTGGGATCTATGGTTTCGGAACTAAATTGATTCAAATGCAAAAAGTCGCACTTTGTTTACTTTTTTAAAGGATTTGTGCGTTTAAACGACCACTTTCATTTTTTACGTTTTTTCGTAACCATAAGTTATTCGTAAAACTTACCCCGGGTTATTTAGCAATAATTTCCTGTCATAAAGAAATAATTGGTTATTTTCACTTTGTTGTTCCAAAATATACGTTTTAATAACTAATCTTGAATTATAAGGGTCATCGTAGAAAATAAGTTGTGTGGTAGTACATTTATTTATTTAAGAATTAACGGGAAAACCCAATTTACACACAGCAATTAAATATTTAGATACTTCAAGGTAATCATCAAAAATATCAAAGTTCATAATCAAAAATATCAAAGAACATATAATTTATTTTCATTTCTTCCTATGGGAAGAAAATATTGTTGAGATTTTGAGGATATAGCCGAATTCCCATTTTTGACCTGCGAATGCAAATTTCTTCGTTCTTTTTTTCCCCGGAATAGGAGTGTATTGGTATATTTTGACAGTGAATACGAGTGTATTTATATTTTTCTCAAGTAATTACGAACGAATTTGTGTATTTCAGCTGTGAGAATACGATTATTCGCAGATTTTCCCTGCGAATAATCGAATATTCGCAGATTTTCCCGGCGAATGATCGAATATTCGTATTTAAATTTGCGAATACAAATAAATTCGTATTCCTATTTGCGAATACACATAAATTCGTATTCCTATATGCGAATACGAATATTCGTATTCGTATTCGCAGGTTAAGAGTGCTTTGGCTAATATTCGTATTCGTATTCGCGAATACGAATACGCCCAACTCTGACCATTCGGGCAGTTAATACCAATAGTACTAACGGTAACTCAAAAGTTGCCCTCTACTTGCATTAACCCAATCATCCCCTCCATAAGAGAATATGGTAAATTGCGCGAAAGGAACTATATACACTATTGTGAATATATTCTGACATTGTAGGATTTGTTATTCTGATTCTAACGGGATGCATTACTCAACATTAATATGTTTTGAGTTGCATCCATCTTCTTGCCGATGTGCGCCATGTATTATTAATTTTTAATTATGTTAAAAGGTTGGAAATGAAACTATGCAAAATATTCCTTTCTGTTATTCATAGATTACGGGGTCACGATCATTCAAGTAGTTAACAACATTACAACCTTAAGTGTAGAATAGTCAAGGCATAAACAGGTAACGTCGTTTATTCACAAAATAGTATGTAAATTTACGTAAATTCAAGAGGATACGTTTTTTAGCTTAACTCTTTAACGTTCATCTGAATATCTATGATCAGTATCACGTACCTTTGTTCGATCGTGGAAGCTAGAAGGTGGTGTGATGGAAGGTGCCTGCAGATCGACATACAATAATTGTTTATTGGTCATATATTTTCACTTTTATCATTCATCCATCCCTGCACATCTCTGGCAGAAGTGAATCAATGATATCTCTCACCCTCCGTATCATTCTGCGTTCAGTTATATGTGTGATCTAGTGGGTAGAAACGCCAAGTCAAGTCGCGTATCCGATCCGTTCGGTCCACCCACATTTCCTGCTCCATTTATTGCAGCCTTAATGGCTCTATTCTCTTCCCCGAACCCATATGTCTTAACTGTGGGAAACTATCAGCACGTCCGAGGGTCATCAATAAGGGAGTGGATTCCTGGACAATGGGGTTCCCAAACTGTGTTCAGATAACTGTGATCCGGAGGTTAATTGCCTACTTAATAGAATAACATCCTTGGTGATTTATGCTGCCCCGATCTATGTAAATAGTTATTGTATTCCGTAAGGGGAAATGTTTTCAGTTCTGAGAATAAACTATGTCCTGTGGCTTTAGTTTTGAAAAGTTTTATTTAGTGCCGTTTGTATTCTACAACCAAGTTCTCGTTATGTTTCTCGTGCCTCTGATGGAATGAGTTATTTTATTCACCATCACTCAAACCAACCAGTAACCATTTTGTTAGGTTGTTAAATGTTTCTTCATAGAAACAGTTGCTATGCTATTATGTTTTTTGTTGTACTTTTTTTTTGGATCAAATATAAAACACCTTTGCCATTTGAAATCAATAAGCATTACTAATCTCTGTATTAATATACGTTAATTTAAATGTATCAGTTCCTTTTGTTGTCAAGTTACATATAAACATGTTTTATGACATTTTTTAATTTGAAATTTGGATAGATGGATACGTTATTTTCTTCTTTTTAATAAAGTCTGTTTCTATTATTGTTTATAACCAAACTACAATATTAAACAAAAAAGAATGCTGAATTTTAAAAGATACAGAAATAAATAGCCAAATAAAACTTAAAATCACGACTTTTCTGTGACATGACATTTTAATATACAAATCTCTTCAATAATGGTATCATTCTCCGTGTTCTTCCTAAATATATTCGTTAACTTCTCACTTAAGAACAGGGTTAATGATATCTGAATTGTTGATAATGGGTGAGGAAAAGAAAAGAATGATGATCTACTCTGTTTCATAATCTCACTGCATGAAATGTGTCACTTTTATTTATATGTTTCTGAATTCATTTGACGTGATTAATGTATATAGATGTGATTAGTAGATCAATTAAACTTTATTTATCTTGTATATTACGTTTTATAGCCTCTTTAGTTTATTAATGTTACATTTGATGTGATCCAGCTATTATATATATATATATATATTTTTAAAACCTCATCATAGCTTAAAATTATTATCATCATTGTAATATTTAAATGAAAAAAGGAAACATATTTATTTTTCCTTTACCAGAAAAGATGTAAAGTAAATAAATAAGGTATATATATTTAAAATTTTAGATATATATAGAGATATACCTACATAAAGATATGTATATATATATATATATATATATATATATATATATATATATATACATATATTTAAATTTTTTTTTTTTTTTTTATAAGAAAAGAAAAGATTGGCTCCGGCTGGAATTTGAACCCGGATTTCCATAACACCAGTAACGCTCTGTAAGTGATGAGCTGCCGGCAAGGCCAATTCTTTCTATTCACTGACCTATTTCCCACCGATCTTAACCATTGTCACAATTAAAATGAGAATTCATTAGGACAAGAAAAAAGGATATACATATATACCTTCCTGCCGTGCCTAAATATTATTGAGAGTACTAGGAATATTGACTTGTTAATTCCCTCTCCTTGATTTTATTTTTTAGACAATCGAATTACAGTCAGTTTATATTTCGTAATAATTATTTTTCCGATTGTTAATTTTCGATTAAATAAATATGAGTACTTCAGATGTTAAATATTTTAAGTTCAAATTGGTTTCAAAATATACAAGTTCGTAACTTACCTATCATAAAATATTTCTATTTATCTGGCCATATTTTTCAATCGATAAAGTATTGTAAATAAGCTAAAACAGTAATAAAATAGTCAACACTTGAAACATTAAAAAAATCAGTACTTTTCCGAACAAGAGATTATTGTGGTCTTATTTTTCTTTCTACTCTCCTGTAATATTTTTGAAATGCTTTTCATTAAAGCTTACAGCTTATGTTTATGCATTTTTCAAATTAATATCATGCCAATTTTCCACATAAAAATATAAAACGTTCTTTGTTCTATCTTTTAACGAAAAAATAAAATAAAACCGTTTAGTAAAATTGTATTTAAACCATCCATAATTAATGAGGTTAATATGTAATAAGCTTCAAATTTAATTCGTTTCAAAAAGCATAAAATAACATCAAGATATATTCTTTAAAAGTATTTTACATTTTAAATGGGACAGTAAATTGATGGGATGTGGGCCATTCGGCACGGGCTGGTTGAATAGAAGTTGGGACGGTTGAATTAAAAGATGGGTTACAGGGAAATGCTTTTAGTACTCTCCTATACTCCGTTTAGTTGAATCTGTGTCGTTGTCCAAATGGTTTTACAATTTAGTTATATGCTCGAAAAATCGGAAACTTGATTTGTATTCCTCTTTGTGTCGTTCTTGTTCTGAATCATTAGTTTTACTTTCACTGACCTATATATGAAATATATGGTAATGGATATTATTGCGATCGTGAAAAGTTTACACTTCCGGTTTTCAACGGAAATACATGTTTTGATGGTCTGTGTGTGTGTGAACAGACTAGCTCAAAAACTATAAGGGTCTGGCCACACATGTCCGCATCGGATCCGCACCGCAGCATTAATATAGGTTATGTTCAGAATATTTTTAATTTAACTTACATATTACCTTTAGTTATGCCTAAAGTGGCCTGTGTCTGACATTCGGGCCTGACCTTTAGGCATAACTAAAGGTAATATGTAAGTTAAATTAAAAATATTCTGAACATAACCTATATTAATGCTGCGGTGCGGACATGTGTGGCCGGACCCTAAACCGTGCGAACCTGAGACTGGGTATTTGGTATATGTAGATGCCCGCGATGTGACAGAAAAAATTTCATCAAAATTGGTCAAACGGAGGGAGCAATTTATTTCATAACTTTTTTCCCATTTTTACGTGTTTTTTTTTCGATTTTTCAAAAATAGCTTAAACGATTTTATAAAATCCGTCATGTTTAATAAGAATCAAGTATGTATCAATTGATGACAGAACATTGTTTATAATTAAAAGGCGTTCTGTTCATTTAATGGAAATTATTCGTTTCATAGTAACTAAATGGTAAAAAAAATCAGACGTGTAGTAAAAATATTATTTAATAATAAAAAAAAAAAATTAGTGTACTTTAGAGAGCAAATACAAACAAAAACAAGTAAATGAATGTGGAATAATGTGTGCCTTTGAGGAATGCCATTTAACAAAACGCATCAATTTCTAATCAAAGTAAGTTGGTAAGTGATTGTGTGTTGCACGCATCGCACCAGATTTTTTAAATGAGTAAGTGGTTAAGTTAAAATCCATTTTTTTTTTTTTTTTTTTTTTTTTTTTTTTTTTTTTTTTTTTTTAAAGTTTAGTTAAGACTTTTAAAGTTTGAAGAGTATTGGTATAAAATCATGTTTTTATTATCAAGCTGTAATTTGTAAATAACTTGTAAATTGCTGTAAATTTGTAAATAACGCCAAAATAGTGGCTGCTAATTACGTACATTAAACCAACTAAATAGATCTTATCAGTATTAAGATATAAGAGTGGAATAATTGTTCACCGATCGATTACAACATGTTTATGTGTAACGAAATATCAAATAAATGCCTGACTTACACACTTATTTAGCTATGAAGAACCTGCCTCAATGCTTATTTTTAGCTACTTAACCAGTGTTGGGCTAAAGTCAACTTAACCACTTTTTCATCTGGATGACAGATTTAATATTTTGAAAATATTTGATTTTTTTACTGTCATGTTTTCGAGACGGTTCTTGCTTAACTTCTCAAGGTTTACCATCGCGTGAAGACGATAGTTGTTCCTACAAGCTTCCTAATCAGAGCGAGTATTTAATGAATAATTCATGGCGAGCTTGATGTCCTAGTTCACATAACGTTCAAAGGCAATCCTTCCTGTTTTCGTCTAATAAAGTTGTACCGTGCCTTTCTAATGGGTTACCGGATAACACCTTTAGTAGCTACATCTCGTTCCCAAACTATCAGTCTTAATTGTAGGTACATTGTTATTGGCTTGATTGAAAAGAATAATAGTTTTCGTTTGCTTTCCTCTTTTCTATCTGATCATGGTTTATATTGCAGTTAAAGTCTCGGTCAAAGAACATGTAGAATGCAACCTGCCAAGGGTCCCCAGGGTGGTCAGACATAATGCGGACAATCGGGACGAATCAGAGTGAAAACTTGCTATCAAGAGTGTGCTTCACTTCATTCTTTTACGAATTCGTTTTGATTTGGTATTAAAAAAATCTGGTGCGTGCGCGCAACACACAACTTTCACTTACCAACTTCCTTAGATTAGAAATTAATGAGTTTTGTTAATTTCCACTTCTCAAATGAACAGAACGGCTTTAATTATGAACAATGGTCTGTCATTAAAGGCGTACTCAGCATGCGTGGGCTCAACGAGTTTTATGAGATGACTGAATATTTTTATTTTTTTCTCCTCTTTATGTTTTCTTTATTTTTATCATATCTCATACTTAGCCATTTCTTATTTTTAGGCGTAACAAGAGACAGTTAATTTATCCATATAAACAAAAAAAAAAGGTACTTTATGGGAAACAAACAAACAAAATAGCCCCCCCCCCCCCCAAAAAAAAACCCCCTCAGAACATTTTAATAATGATAAAGCTTACTTGATATTAAAGAACACCTAATTTTCATTAAACATGACGAATTTGATAAAAATCGTTAAAGCTTTTTTTGAGTAAATAAAAAAAAACACGTGAAAATGATACAAAATTTATGAAATAAAGTCCCCCCTCCGGTTGATCAATTTTGATGAAATGTTGGCTATCACATCTTTGGCATATACATACATCAAATACCCAGTTTGATCAAAATAGTTAAAGCCATTTTTGAGTAAATAAAAAAAAAACGTGAAAATTATATAAAATGTATTAAGTAAAGTCCCCCCTCCGGTTGATCAATTTTGATGTAATGTTGGCTATCGCATCTTTGGCATACACATACATCAAATACCCAGTTTGATCAAAATCGTTAAAACCGTTTTTGAGTAACTAAGAAAAAACACGTGAAATTTATACAAAAGTTATTAAGTAAAGTCCCCCCTCCGGTTGATAAATTTTGATGAAATTTTTACAGTCATATCTCGGTCATATAAATAGATCAAATACTCAGTCTAATCAAAATCGTTAGAGCCGTTTTTGAGAAAATCGAAAAAAACTTAAAAAGTTATTAAATAAAGTACCCCCTCCCTTTGAGCAATTTTGATGAAATTTTTGCTGTCACATCACGGGCATATACATACACTAAATACCCAATTTCAGATTTGCACGACTTATAGTTTTTGAGCTAGTCTGTTCACACACACACACATACACACACACACACAGACACACACACACACACACAGACCATTTCGCGGGACTTGGTCATTTGGACTCAGGGGACCCCAAAACGTATATTTCCGTTGAAAACCGGAAGTCGAAATTTTTCACGATCGCAATACTTCCACTTACTATATATTTCATATATAGGTAAGTGAAAGTAATAATTGTGTATGCTTCATTGGTATAAACCGTAAAATTTATAATTGTATTTATATCATATTTAATTTTCTTATTAGAACCGGTCTAGTAGAATTACTTAAAATTGAGATAGGAAACTTATTCTGAAAGTTTTTTTTAAATGCAAATCACTAAAGCTTTGCCCATGAAATTCACAGGGCAAATGTTGACGGAGTTATGAATGTGATGAGGGGGTTAGAACCTGGTCCTGTTTGTTTGGAGTTTGAATTTGGGGAATTTCGTTCAGGGAACTCGGGAAAAAATAGAGCAGCTAGTGTAATTGTAAACGAAAGTGTCTTGTTCCATCTTGCAAATATTCATTATTATCAACTATCCTCTTTTTTTTACCACCCAAATGCAAACAAGATGCTTAATTACCGATTTATATACTCTTGTTTCTGTAAAATATGTTATTGTTAACATTTACTTTTAATTTCCTAAATATCTAGTGCATATATTTTAACAATATTTATTTCTTTATTTTAATCCATCGTAGCAAATTCTCGTATTCTTTAGTATGAACATTTTACAGAACGTTTATTTTCCTTCCTTATTTTTTTTTTTTTTTTAAATCATACTAATGTACCTATGTACATGCTTCAAATATATTAATAATTAATAAACCTTACTATTAATGATATATTGTCCGATACTTTACATGTTTAATAAGTCTTTTATCTTCTTAAATAAATCAAAAAAAAAAATTCTTTTAAATTTTGAATAAATATAATCCCTATATAAATATAATAGCTTTTAGTGGTGGAAATGGTTTTCTTTATGATTCTCTTGAGCTCTGTGAGGGTTACTCTGAGCCTTTATGTAACCTTCACGACTCATCTAACCCTGATGAAGACCAAGATGTTCGGGCCGAAACCTTGACTGTTAAAATAAAGAAAAGATTTTTAATTGAAATTCCTGATAATCATAATCCTGATTTACATCATCTCGGTTCGGCGACATGATTAAAGCAAGTGTTAAGCTTAAGACACACAGATCAGGATAAGTTAAGATACTTTGATAGGTTATAGAGTCTAAAAACATAGGGTTCGAGTTGGGCTAACTAAGTAAACTTTTAAGTTACTCTGTATTCAGCCGGGGCAAAGTAGGTAGAGCTTATCACTTCTTCTAAAGTAAACTACCTAATGGGATAGCAAACTAATTACCGAGTTCTAGGGTAATTTGCCTTTGGGAAGCAAGTTGATACAGTCTCTCGTGCAGGTCCTACCCAATGTATCCATTATCAACAATATAAATAACCGTTTTATTATATTACTAATTTTAATTTATTTTAATAATATTTTAAATTAAAAAAAACTCTTTCTTCCTATCATAGTTTTACTTTAAGTATAATTATTGATTAACGTATTAAATACTTATAATAATCTGAATCAGGAGGTAGAGAAAACCAGTTTAAAATCGTACATATTTGTAATTATAAATATTCCTCATTCTTTTCAACAGTTATCGGTCTATTTCAAACGTCGGCTACTTATGGATTTTTTTTGTATGCACAGAATGAATTTTCCTGCAAGTCGTCAACTTTTTAACTCAATCTAAACTACATCATATTTACATGTAAATAGGTTCTATCAAGAATATATTTATTCTTATATTGACAATACATAATGGGAATAAGGCGAGTATATGTCTCCATCTCTTACGTCATTGAAAGTTTTGTATTTTGGAGAAAATCGTGTGATAGGAATTTAAGATCAAGGTATTATCTTTGACTCTCTTCCATGTGATGACATCGCTTGTCTAAGGCCGGGTCTGTTCTAAATGAAACAAAAAGTAATTTTTCATGAAAGCCTAATAAAGGTTCATCTTTTCCCTTCCTTTGATATCTTCCGCTCCTTTGTAGCTTATTCGATTTTTAAAATGTTTCACGAATCATCATTATAGCTGTTAATATTCGATCTTGCACAGATACGGAAGAGGAAAATTCGGAGTGAATCTGTCAAAAAATAAATCGTCGTATGCGATTTTGAGTTAGACCAGGTTTACTGTACGAGCGATACTACATAAATTTTCGCTATCGTCTTGGCAAAACTAATTCCGATCCCTGACACGGAAGATGAAGTGAAGTTGGAACACGAAATAGTTTTTCGTTTTCCACATCTCCTTGGTATCGTTCTGTATTAGCTTAAAATATTCTTATTACTTCGGGTGGTTTTGTGGTTAGGATGCCTATTCATTCTTTTCATCTCACACTTTTGCAAAATCACGTACTCACCTGAAGAAAAGGTATAATATATTTTTTAGAATACAAACATGCGCACACTTTGAGATATTTAAATAATTAGGTATACATAACCTACAGTCAAATGCTATACCACATACAAATACCAATGATTTTTTAGAAACAAAATTAATTGAGTCTTAAATGTGAATTACCTAACTATTCTAACGTGTATAAATAATTCACTCTTATGAATTCTCTTTAAAAATTATACTCTGCCACCTAACGGTGCGGACCCTCTGATAAACGTTTTTAATAATGGAATGAGAAATCAGAAGCACGGGAAAAGAGGGGTAACTCTCCTTGAAGTGAGATATAGCCCCCAACTTTTTCTTCCCCCCCCCCCAAAGATTTTGATTCCCTTTTCTTAGCCTTACAATAAATGTTTTCATTTTTTTATTAAGAAAGGTGTAGCTTTCCCACTTCTGCCCCCCTCCCTGCCTAAATTCTAAGCAAATTTATTTAGTTATAGTTTTTGTTCTTATGTTCCTCATACTTAGAGAAGAGCTAAGTTCTAGGTGAATAATGTTCTTATCCCATCACACCCAGTGAATCAATGTGTTCTGAGTAATATTCCTATTTACTGCGATTGTTTTATTTATAATCCTGATTGTTTGAACCAATCTCGTTGTACTTTTTTATTCCTGATTATACTTATTGACTAAATACGTTTGCGAAAGTATCATCGGCCAAGTTCAAATTTCTGTAATCGTTGAGAGCAGCTGGTACAAATTACGAATATATTAGGTACGGTTCATCATTATTTCTACAAGTTATTAAAATTAATTGTGTAAACTTGCTTATTAATTGTGTCTCTTAAATTAATTAATTGTGTCTCTTTATGATAAAATATTCAAAAAACTATTTACTAATTTTTGCCTTTTTATTTTTCACTATCTGAATAAGAACCTTCTTATCTTGCAAATTCTGGTCTTAAAGATTTGTAGAGGTAGATATTAAGCTTATTCACAGGAATTCTGCTGATATGTGAGAGGGTTTTTATTTAGGTATGCTTTACACTTTAGACCTATAAGCATTGATGCATCCCTTGAATATTTGTTTTGAATCATGTCGAAGGTAGTTAAAACTTGGACTGAATCTAATGTGAATTTGAATCAAAAGAATTAATTTGGAAAATATCAAGTTAGCTACTTCTGATCTCTGCCCCACAAGCCATTGTAGAAGTAGTTATAAAGGACCTTCGATTCATTGAGCATTAGGTGATAACCCGCATATCGTTGCATACTGCGCCTGCTCGTCCAATGACTCTTTCATTCTCCACCCCCTCTCCTCCACCCCTTTCATATCTACTCGAATCATACTCGAAGCTCTTCACCATCTTGTTCACTTTTCAAATATTGACATGCTAAAACGCAACATATCGATACCTTCGTACTATCAAATTCACCCATTTATATTGTCTCATGATAATTTAACCTGAAAATTGTCATCAGAATGGCTTTGTTCCTACTTTTGAGGAACTTCAGCATTTTTTTTTTTTAATTAAAAATAAAATTGTTTATTTTAAACATTAGAATAATCCTCTAAGCTTGTTGCTTAATATATGGCATGTGCAGAAGCCTGGTGTGAAAATCGGGAGCTGATTCCAAATTTCGTAAAGCCGTTTACTCGACTGGATACCTACAACAGATGGTTTCCATGCATCCTAAGCTGAATTTATACATTCCTATTTCAAATGAAATTTTCCGGATATCACATCATAAGATTGCAGGTTTTCGATAGTAATAAAGTATTTTTAAATGTGTGAGAAAAAATCTCACGGCTAAACCCGCGAATGACTTGTCAATTGAAGCTTTATTTATTACTTTGTTTTACAGCTGGGAAATTTTAAAAGTTTTAGAATACAGAATATATAAATGGCCGTTCTAATGAAGCATGATATGAATGTCAACTAATAAGTCAGTGCTTGTTTCATAGACTCGGCTAGTTTCCGGGCTTAGTCGTCAAACTGAGAGTCGAACAAATAAATATGAATGGTCCTAGTGGTTGGTTTTACCGGGAAGTTTTGAAGGATCCTTATCACGTGATTGATAATGTCGAGTTATCTTGCCAGGGCCTCATGAATCTCAATCTCCAAAGCTGTAGGGCCCGGGGCAGGATGTTTGCTGACTTGAGAGGATAATAACCGGATGTTGCTCTGCTATCGACGACTCATGCGGCCGCTTTCTTTATTAGCTCTATCCATTCCCTTCCTCCTAATGGGATTAAACACCATTTTATCTAATTAATAATAATTTCTTTGATTATATAATGCAAGACATTAATAACTTTTGGTTCTTTTAACGTAAGTTTGGAATTATATTTGAGATTCATAACGTAATAAACTATACTGGGAGTCCGAGTTAGCAAAATGTAATTACAACTACTAACTGCTTTGGTTTGATTGTAGTTGCGATTATTAAATATGTTTGTAATTAGTGGTTAACAGCTGGCAAGTACATTTTTTTAACTAGTAGTTAGTAATTAAATTTTTCGAACTACCAACTATCAGTTAAAAATAGTAGTTAGAATTTTTTAAGTACTAACTACAAATGTAGTTGGTAATTTTTTTTTTAATTATTCCATACAGCCAACTATGTGGATGTAGTTGGAAACTACAATGATCATATAATGTATTATTTCTCAAAGCGTTTTTTCTGTCGGTACGCCATAACTTCCTTAATACTTCATTCATTAATTTCATTAATGAAGCATCATTTTAAAGCTTTCCTTAACTGCTGGACCGGAAAAATATACAGATCACTCATTTTGCCTTCGATTGCGAATTATAAGTGCAAAACCGCGGTTTTGGTGATACAGGTATTAAAAGTTTATAAATGGTGTCGATCTTTTTAGGTTTTCAAGAAGAAAATTTTCGGTCATGTACATATTTCGATTAAACCCTTCGTTTGCGATTTGTAAGCGAAAAACTGCAATTAAGAGCGAAAATTTCAAAATTGACCGCAGGGCTTTGTCGAAGGTGTATTTTTTCCAGTTTTTCGCGACTAACATTGTTAGTTATATACATTTTCCCGATTGTCTACGTCTTTTACGAATTACAAGCAAAAACATGCGATTAAATATACGGTGTGTACTTTATTTTAGTGGGATTTAAGTAGTTTAGAGTGCGGGTCTAGTTTAACTTATTTAACAGTAGACGTAGGTACCATTTCCACAATATTTTTTACCCCCGTATCGATTTTCTTCCTTTCTCTCAATTCAAATAATTAAAAGAACTTCTTATCATCTGCAAGTCACAGTGGAATCAGGGACAAACCAGATTTAAGATAATTTAAAAAATAAATAGAAAAATCTTACTTTCTCAAAAAAAAAAATAAAAGATAATAAAAATAGAAATACTCCTAAATCAGAACAAGAAAGATTTTAAAAATCAATTTACATTTTTTCAGGTTTAATGGACTTTAAAGAACGGGCCAAGCTATTTCTATCTCAAAGAAACATTTCTACACTTTATTGTTTTGGATTCATCTGTGGTGTAGTGACTAGCATAACAGCTTGCGATAATAAAGGTCGCGGGTTCGCATCCCGCCTGGCCCCAGGATTTTTTAAAGGAAGTAAAAAATTCTTAGTTGTGACGTCCTTCGGATGGCAGCTAAATGATAATAAGTTAATAGTTAAATAATTGTAATTACCAACTACATTTATTTAACTACTAACTGATAATCATTTAGCCGCCCTCCGAAGGACTTCATAGCTAAGAATATTAACTTTCACTTACCTATATATGAAATATATAGTAAGTGGAAGTATTGCGATCGTGAAAAATTTCGACTTACGGTTTTCAAAGGAAATACACGTTTTGGGGTCCCCTCAGTCCAATTAACCAAGTCCCGCGAAATGGTCTGTGTGTCTGTGTGTGAACAGACTAGCTCAAAAACTATAAACCGTGTGAACCTGAAATTGGGTATTTAGTGTATGTATATGCCCGCGATGTGACAGCAAAAATTTCATCAAAATTGCTCAGGGGAAGGGGGTACTTTATTTAATAACTTTTTAAGTTTTTTTCGATTTTCTCAAAAACGGCTCTAACGATTTTGATTAAACTGAGTATTTGATCTATTTATATGCCCGAGATATGACTGTAAAAATTTCATCAAAATTGATCAACCGGAGGGGGGACTTTACTTAATAATTTTTGTTTAATTTTCACGTGTTTTTTTTTATTTACTCAAAAACGGTTTTAAGGATTTTGATCAAACTCAGTATTTGATGTATGTATGTATATGCCTAAGATGCGATAGCCAACATTACATCTAAATTGATCAACTGGAGGGGGGACTTTACTTAATAAATTTTGTATCATTTTCACGTGTTTTTTTACTTTCACTTACCTATATATGAAATATATAGTAAGTGGAAGTATTGCGATCGTGAAAAATTTCGACTTCCGGTTTTCATCGGAAATACACGTTTTGGGGTCCCCTGATTCGAAATGACCAAGTCCCGCGAAATGGTCTGTGTGTGTCTGTGTGTGTGTGTGTGTGAACAGACTAGCTCAAAAACTATAAACCGTGCGATCCTGAAATTGGGTATTTAGTGTAGGTATATGCCCGCGAAGTGACAGCATAAATTTCATCAAAATTAATTAAAGGGAGGGGGTACTTTACTTATTAACTTTTTAGGTTTTTTTCGATTATCTCAAAAACGGCTCTAACGATTTTGATTAAACTGAGTATTTCATCTATTTATATGCCCGAGATATGACTGTAAAAATTTCATCAAAATTGATTAACCGGAGGGGGGACTTTACTTAATAAATTTTGTAACATTTTCACGTGTTTTTTTTATTTACTCAAAAACGGCTTTAAAGATTTTGATCAAACTGGGTATTTGATGTATGTATATGCCCGAGATATGACTGTTAAAATTTCATCAAAATTGATTAACCGGAGGGGGGACTTTACTTAATAAATTTTGTATTAATTTCACGTGTTTTTTTTATTTACTCAAAAACGGCTTTAAAGATTTTGATCAAACTGGGTATTTGATGTATTTATATGCCCGAGATACGATTGTTAAAATTTCATCAAAATTGATTAACCGGAGGGGGGACTTTTCTTAATAAATTTTGTATCATTTTCACGGGGTTTTTTATTTACTCAAAAACGGCTTTAACGATTAACAAAAATAAGATATGAATGTAGAAAAATGTGTGAATTTGGGAAATGCTATTTAACAAAACACGTCAATTTCTAATCTAAGTAAGTTGGTAACTGAAAGTTGTGTGTTGCGCGCACGCACCAGATTTTTACTTTCACTTACCTATATATGAAAT
Source organism: Aelia acuminata (assembly GCA_911387785.2). Taxonomy (NCBI): domain Eukaryota; kingdom Metazoa; phylum Arthropoda; class Insecta; order Hemiptera; family Pentatomidae; genus Aelia; species Aelia acuminata. Next base: position 180,400,573 of record OU426978.1, read on the forward strand.
ATATAGTAAGTGGAAGTATTGCGATCGTGAAAAAATTCGACTTCCGGTTTTCAACGGAAATACACGTTTTGGGGTCCCCTGAGTCGAAATGACCAAGTCCCGCGAAATGGTCTGTGTGTGTGTGTGTGTGTGTGTGTGTGTGTGTGTGTGTGTGTGTGTGTGTGTGTGTGTGTGTGTGTGTGTGTGTGTGTGTGTGTGTGTGTGTGTGTGTGTGTGTGTGTGTGTGTGTGTGTGTGTGTGTGTGTGTGTGTGTGTGTGTGTGTGTGTGTGTGTGTGTGTGTGTGTGTGTGTGTGTGTGTGTGTGTGTGTGTGTGTGTGTGTGTGTGTGTGTGTGTGTGTGTGTGTGTGTGTGTGTGTGTGTGTGTGTGTGTGTGTGTGTGTGTGTGTGTGTGTGTGTGTGTGTGTGTGTGTGTGTGTGTGTGTGTGTGTGTGTGTGTGTGTGTGTGTGTGTGTGTGTGTGTGTGTGTGTGTGTGTGTGTGTGTGTGTGTGTGTGTGTGTGTGTGTGTGTGTGTGTGTGTGTGTGTGTGTGTGTGTGTGTGTGTGTGTGTGTGTGTGTGTGTGTGTGTGTGTGTGTGTGTGTGTGTGTGTGTGTGTGTGTGTGTGTGTGTGTGTGTGTGTGTGTGTGTGTGTGTGTGTGTGTGTGTGTGTGTGTGTGTGTGTGTGTGTGTGTGTGTGTGTGTGTGTGTGTGTGTGTGTGTGTGTGTGTGTGTGTGTGTGTGTGTGTGTGTGTGTGTGTGTGTGTGTGTGTGTGTGTGTGTGTGTGTGTGTGTGTGTGTGTGTGTGTGTGTGTGTGTGTGTGTGTGTGTGTGTGTGTGTGTGTGTGTGTGTGTGTGTGTGTGTGTGTGTGTGTGTGTGTGTGTGTGTGTGTGTGTGTGTGTGTGTGTGTGTGTGTGTGTGTGTGTGTGTGTGTGTGTGTGTGTGTGTGTGTGTGTGTGTGTGTGTGTGTGTGTGTGTGTGTGTGTGTGTGTGTGTGTGTGTGTGTGTGTGTGTGTGTGTGTGTGTGTGTGTGTGTGTGTGTGTGTGTGTGTGTGTGTGTGTGTGTGTGTGTGTGTGTGTGTGTGTGTGTGTGTGTGTGTGTGTGTGTGTGTGTGTGTGTGTGTGTGTGTGTGTGTGTGTGTGTGTGTGTGTGTGTGTGTGTGTGTGTGTGTGTGTGTGTGTGTGTGTGTGTGTGTGTGTGTGTGTGTGTGTGTGTGTGTGTGTGTGTGTGTGTGTGTGTGTGTGTGTGTGTGTGTGTGTGTGTGTGTGTGTGTGTGTGTGTGTGTGTGTGTGTGTGTGTGTGTGTGTGTGTGTGTGTGTGTGTGTGAACAGACTAGCTCAAAAACTATAAACCGTGCAATCCTGAAATTGGGTATTTAGTGTAGGTATATGCCCGCGATGTGACAGCATAAATTTCATCAAAATTACTTAAAGGTAGGGGGTACTTTACTTAATAACTTTTTCGTTTTTTTTCGATTTACTCTAAATCGGCTTTAACGATTTTGATCAAACTGGGTATTTGATGTATTTATATGCCCGAGATACGACTGTAAAAATTTCATCAAAATTGATTAACCGGAGGGGGGACTTTACTTAATAAATTTTGTAACATTTTCACGTGTTTTTTTGCTTTTCTCAAAAACGGCTCTAACGATTTTGATTAAACTTAGTATTTGATCTATTTATATGCCCGAGATATGTCTGTAAAAATTTCATCAAAATTGATCAACCGCAGGGGGCACTTTACTTAATAAATTTTGTATCATTTTTACGTGCTTTTTTTATTTACTCAAAAACGGCTTTCACGATTGTGACCAAACTGGGTATTTGATGTATGTATATGCCAAATATGTGATAGCCAACATTTCATCAAAATTGATCAACCGAAGGGGGGACTTTACTTAATAAATTTTGTATCATTTTCACGGGGTTTTTACTTTTTTATTTACTCAAAAACGGCTTTAACGATTAATATAAATAAGATATGAATGTAGAAAAATGTGTGACTTTGGGAAATGATATTTAACAAAACACGTCAATTTCTTATCTAAGTAAGTTGGTAAGTGAAAGTTGTGTGTTGCGCGCACGCACCAGATTTTTTTATTTACTCAAAAAAGGCTTTACCGATTTTGATCAAACTGGGTATTTGATGTATGTATATGCCAAAGATGTGATAGCCAACATTTCATCAAAATTGGTCAAACGGAGCGGGCACTTTATTTCATAGTTTTTTTTCCAATTTTTACCTTTTTTTCGATGATATCAAAAACGGCTTTAACGATTTTTATCAAATTCGTCATGTTTAATGAAAATTATGTGTTCTTTAATATCAGGTAAGCTTTATCATTATTACAATGTTCTGAGGGAGCTTTTTTGGGGGGGGCCTTTTTTGTTTGTTTGTTTCCTATAAAGTACCTTTGTTTTTGTTTATATGGAGAAATTAACTGTCTCTAAAAATAAGAAATGGCTAAATATGAGATATGATAAAAATAAAGAAAACATAAAGAGGAGAAAAAAATAAAAATATTCAGTCAACTAATAAAACTCGTTGAGCCGACGCATGCGGAGTACGCCTTTAATGACAGACCATTGTTCATAATTAAAGCCGTTCTGTTCGAGAAGTGGCAATTAACAAAACGCATTAATTTCTAATACAAGTAAGTTGGTAAGTGAAAGTTGTGTGTTGCGAGCACGCACCGGATTTTTTTACTTCCTATAAAAAATCCTGAGGCCACCAGCCGGGATGCGATTATGCTAGTCACTACACCACAGATGACCCCAAAATTATAAAGGGTAGAAACGTCGCTTTGAGATATAAAGACCTAGGCCCGTCCTTTACATTAACCCTGAACAAATGTAAATTAATTTTTTAAATCTTGTTCTGATTTTGGAGTATTTTTTTTTGAGAAAGTAAGATTTTTCTATTTATTTTTTAAATGATCTTAAATCTGGTTTGTGCCAGATTTCATAGTGACTAGCTGATGATCGGAAGTACTTTTAATTATTTGTATTGAGAGAAAGGGAAGAAAATCGATACGGGGGTAACAAATATTGTGGAAATGGTACGTCTACTGGCTGAAACGCCCGCACACTGAAATTTTAAATTTCCATGACAATCTATGGTGACTGAAAGGATAAATAATAATACAATTAACAAAATTATGTTACTGAATATATAAGACTTTTGTTTCGGCGAATATCATAAAAGCATAATTACCAGTTTTATCTGCAGTCCTGAATAAATACATTTATCTTATGAATCAGTTAATGAATTGCTTTTTCTGTTGTAAATTTTAACTGAACATTAAGTGGTGGCCCTATTAAATTTTATGGATCATTTTTAGTTTAATGGTTGTCACACCCCTTTATTTCTCGTCTCGTTTTTGTTATAATCTTTTTATAGGGTTATTTGTGTATTCCATTAATGTCGCTTTTTATTTTAAACCTGCGACATTATCTCATTTAATGGATATGTATGTATTGGTTCGATTAGTTTCTCTATTGAGTTTTATTATTAATACCAAAATATTTATTTTTTTTTTAACATAAATTTATTGAAATTTACAACTGTACATTAAAATACTTACCTACAGTGTTGGCTATAATAAGAAAAATAATGTAATGAAATGGCATGTAGAGAAATTACCCACTCAACTAATATTTTTAACGTAAAAGGTCACGAGGCCATCTTTTTTTCAGACGCCTAGGAGGATTGTCATTGATAGAGGAGGATAAAAGATTGGATTCGGATGGTTTGGGAGTTTATTATGAAAGGTCTTGTTCCTGGAGCGGGCCTAATTTACAACATATTTCATAATTTCAATTCCGAAATTTGCGTTTATTATTCATATTGGAAAGTTAATCCAAAAAAACTTTATGATAAACCATAAATCTAGGTTATTAATGATGATCAGTTAGTTACAAAATTATATACTAAGACCGGGAATAATTCTTTAGGAACTTACAGGTTTATTTATTTGTTTTATGTGTAATATCGTTACTTTCAAACAACATTTCAACAAATATTTGTATTTGTTACTTGTATAAATAAAGCTTGTACGATAAAGCTATTGAATTTTATCGTAATCTATAAAAGGGGTAATCGTATCTATTCATATCATATATTTACAGAAAAACTTTTTAATTGATTAAAATAATAGCAAAAGATGTTATGTCAAAAAAAAAGAAAGATGATATAGTGAAACTTTTGTCTTAATAATTATATCACCACAAATTTTTACTGATTATCTATAGATAGGGTTGGAGCAAAAGCTTCCTTTGCCATATCCATATTCAACCCCATCCATTGTATAAACTTACTGATTCGCTCGTTTGATATTATAAATGTAAATCGAGTTGAATTTTAAATGCCTATTGTACTCGTCCTGTCGTGTATTCCATTATCCCAGCTGCTTATTCATTAATTCGCAGTATAATGATCAATTAATATTTTAATAACGGCTTGAAAAAGGAAGTAACTATTTATAATTCCTTTAGAGAGGAAGTGGAAGAATCCTTAAAAAGCTGTGATCGGCCTTGGATGGTGGAGATGTGATTGTTTCAATATGGATGGGACCAAGCGCTCAGCTAACGATGCCTATTAGTAAATGTCCCGTTGACTAATTGTGTCCCTATCGTGCCCTGGCAGAAGAATCGTATTCATTCCTTTAGGACGATCGAATCCAGCTTCGTACGATACTATTTAGCCGTTCCACCATTTGTTCATAGTGACACTTCAAACGATCCGAGGGCCATTTCAGTTCCACGGGCCTTTAATTCGGTCCGGAACCTGAGCCATCGCGTTAAGTAGTCGTCACTTAAAAGGACGTATTTAGAGTGTAGCTATTTGAACCTTTCTGTGTGCTAGGGAAATAGGAAGAAGCGTGGCTCACTTTTTCCTTTTAATTTTACTGTTATAAATTAACTACTATCTTCATACTGCAATTCGAAGAAACGCAGAAAAACCGGTTTTCAAGGTACAAGAGTCGTCACATTATAATTATCTTAGTAATAAATGGAGTGACTTGAAATTTTACACTTCATTGCACATTTTTATTAAAAGATTGCTGGTTTTAGTGTAATACTTTTCCTTTTAGTATAATCCCGATGTTAAAAATAAAAGACAAATAATTTTTTTTTTCGTTTCATGTTCATTATATTATTCGCCAAAAAATGAAAAACAAATCACAGAAATAGAGCCACTATTAAAAGATTTGCAACCTTACTTTGTTTTTTATCACAGTGTATTGACTTGAAAGTTGTACAAAATTTTGTATTTTAGTAGAAGTGTAGAAAGATCTTCATATATAAGTATAAAAAAATTGCAGTCAAATTCAACACCACAAGTCGCGAAAAGTGGTGTCAAACAATAGAAAATCAATCCCAAAAAATTGATGCCATTAAATTACCTTTAATCTTCGTCATAAAACCTATGACTTCCAGCCCTACAGTTTCCATCAATAGATCCTGTTGAACAGATCCGCTACTTAACATGGACAATCGCATATCTTAAAATCACTACACAAAATTGAAACAATAAGAAACTGTTCGTTGTTACCGCCAACTTCGACATTTACTAGACAAGCGCTCAAAAATACCAATAACAAGAAGCTGATTTATACGACTTTTTTTGTTCGGTACCCCTACCTGGCCATGTGTGGGTGGCATACAGGGTGGTTACTCTACAGGTGTAACCAACCTATTCTCTAACCATGGTGGGTAGGTCGAGATTTATTCCGTGGGGCCTCCACGAAATAAAAGTCAACCCTCCCAGGACGGATTCGAACCGCCGCCGTTCGGCTCGAGCGGGCTACGGCGGGTCTCGCTCCAACACGCTCGGCTATCCCGGCCCTGATTTAGACGACAATAATGAGACCTATTTGGACTACGGTATTGACTTTACGAGCTCCACCAAATCGTAAAACTCCTTTTGCATTTCACATTTCAATCCTTACAATTAAAAATCCTGTGAAAAATCCTTAATGCTCCTTATTTCGTCAGAAAATATTTTTATTATAAAAACCCTCTGTATTCCTTATTTTGCTGATTTGTCCCGGTACTTTGACCTATCCTTTCTTAATATACTTCCTACTCGGAACCCCCTTATTTTATTAACCCCTGGAACATTCTTGCTTCCTCTTACATTCCTGATAACCCACCGATGCGTCTAAAGGGCCTCGAGATCTTCTAATTCATTATTTGAATTCTACCAATAGATAGTTTCTCTTAAAGCCTATGCGTATAATTTTGATTCATGTTTTGCACATATTATGAATGTATTATCTTACAATGCAGTTGTGAAGATAAATAAATGAAATTAAAGATTAAAACAAACTATAAAATTATCTTTAGAACTAGCACATATTCTGTGTTTCTAATAGAAACATATATTATTCCAAACTTAATGGTCAAATATAGATTTGGAGTTAGGATTGCTTTAATGTAAGAGATTTTTTTTTATAAATAGTCTTTAAGAGCGAAATAGCTTTGAAACGTTTTAGTATCAATTTACTCCAACGCCAACTAATTATATAATCCTAAGTGGTAAGGGCTATAATTACTGAGCGTTAGCCGATTCGACTCAGTTACTTTTCAAAGCCTCTCAGCACTAGTTGAAATGGAGACACCCCATCTGTAACATGGACCTCTGGGTTCACTCTACATCTGTTCTTACCCTTACAAAGCACCGACGCGGACTTTCTATATATACTTCATTCCCCGAGGCCCAGGAGGAAATGGAGCAGAGGTCCTGGGGCGTGCCTGCTTTGGCTCGGATCCAGATAGCACCTTTGAGAGGGATCTACTTTAACCTTTAAGTAACTACCCACACGGCTAAGTCTTCCTCAAAAGCCTTTGTTCTTTTTTGGCACCTAGTGTCTAAAGAGTTATGCCGGTAAAAGGGCTGCGTTTGACTCCTAACTTACTGCTTTAGTTGAGTGGATAAATTTCAACAAAAGTTTAAAATTCAGTTAATTTGTTGAATATTGTTTTTCAAGTGTGCTTATTAAATTAGATGCGTTATAAAGAAAATTAATTTTATTCAGTTACACAAGATGATTTGAAGATATCTCATGGGATGATTATTCATTGATGACGAAGGATGGCGATGACGCACCACGAACTTATGAAATTTTTTTTCTTTACACATTTCATTGACTTTATTTTAAACGCTTTTTCAGCTTTTCTAGAGACTGACTCAATACTTCATCAAATTTGTGGCTTAATTTTGACTATTGTCTCGTTCACTAGTGCTAAATAATTGTCATAACCCGCAGGAAAAAAATTAATAAATTAAACAAAAATTATTTTATTTGAGCTAAACTGAAAACTATCTACTTCTTTCCGATTCTGTAAATAATGAAAATGGATTCATGAAAATCTTGGCCTTATCAGTAAAGGTATGTGCGTTATCCAAGTATTTGGCAGAATGTGTAAAAGGTATTTCATGACCTTAAAAAATATTCAGGTTTTATTGCTCTATCTATTTGGTCACTAATTAATATCATTAGTGATTATATTCCTGTAATCCGCATGATATAAAATAAAATGTTTGATACACGTGTTTATTTGGGATGAGGATCTGGTAGAACAGTTGCCGGAGAGCTATTAGGCACAGTTCGGTCACATATGACAAAGGCACGTAGCAGCGCTGCCATCTGCCCCGCCCAGCCAATAGTCATTAGTGTTAGCTCTCTGTTTCGAAGTCCTCTATAGGCACTGCATCCCATGTGCATGGCCTGGTACGACATTATTCATTCTTGCATTGCCGAATTATTACAAGTAAAAACTTTTATTTAATAATAAAAAAATCTGGTGCGTGCGCGCAACACACAACTTTCACTTACCAACTTACTTAGATTAGAAATTAATGCGTTTTGTTAATTGCCACTTCTCAAATGAACAGAACGGCTTTAATTATGAACAATGGTCTGTCATTAAAGGCGTACTCCGCTTGCGCTCAACGAGTTTCATGAGTTGACTGAATATTTTTCTTTTTTTCTCCTCTACATGTTTCCTTGATTTTTATCATATCTCATATTTAGCCATTTCTTATTTTTGGGCAAAACGAGAGACAGATAATTTCTCCATACAAACAAATACAAAGGTACTTTACAGGAAAACAAAAAAGGCCCCTTTCCCATTTAAGCCCCCTCAGAACATTTTAATAATGATAAAGCTTACCTGATATTAAAGAACACCTAATTTTTATTAAACACCACGAATTTGATGAAAATCGTTAAAGCCGTTTTTGAGATAATCGAAAAAAAGGTAAAAATTGGTTAAAAAGTTATGAAATAAAGTGCCCCCTCCGTTAGACCAATTTTAATGAAATGTTGGCTATCGCATCTTTGGCATACACAAACATCAAATACTCAGTTTGATCAAAATCGTTAAAACCGTTTTTGAGTAACTAAAAAACAACACGTGAAAATTATACAAAATTTATCAAGTAAAGCCCCCCCTCCGGTTGATCAATTTTGATGAAATTTATACAGTCATATCTCGGGCATATAAATAGATCAAATACTCAGTTTAATCAAAATCGTTAGAGCCGTTTTTGAGAAAATCGAAAAAAACTTAAAAAGTTATTAAATAAAGTACCCCCTCCCTTTGAGCAGTTTTGATGAAATTTTTGCTGTCACATCACGGGCATATACATACACTAAATACCCAATTTTAGATTCGCACGGCTTATAGTTTTTGAGCTAGTCTGTTCACACACACACACACACACACACACACACACACACACACACACACACACACACACCATTTCGCGGGACTTGGTCATTTGGACTCAGTTTGATTAGAAATAGACGTGTTTTCTTAAATGCCATTTCTCAAAGTCAAGCATTTTTCCACACCCATTTACTTATTACTTTCACTTACCTATATATGAAATATATAGTAAGTGGAAGTATTGCGATCGTGAAAAATTTCGACTTCCGGTTTTCAACGGAAATACACGTTTTGGGGTCCCCTGAGTCCAAATAACCAAGTCCCGCGAAATGGTCTGTGTGTGTGTGTGTGTGTGTGTGTGTCTGTGTGTGTGTGTGTGTGTGTGTGAACAGACTAGCTCGAAAACTATTAACCGTGCGAACCTGAAATTGGGTATTTAGTGTATGTATATGCCCGCAATGTGACAGCAAAAATTTCATCAAAATTGGTCAAAGGGTGGGGGTACTTTATTTAATAACTTTTTACGTTTTTTTCGATTTTCTCAAAAACGGCTCTAACGATTTTGATTAAACTAAGTATTTGATGTACTAATATGCCCGACATATGACTGTAAAAATTTCATCAAAATTGATCAACCGGAGGGGGGACTTTACTTAATAAATTTTGTATCATTTTCATGTGTTTTTTTTATTTACTCAAAAACGGCTTTAAAGATTTTGATCAAACTGGGTATTTGACGTATGTATATGCAAAAGATGTGACAGCCAAAATTTCATCAAAATTGGTCAAACGGGGAAGGGCACTTTATTTCGTAGCTTGGTTTCCAATTTTTCGATTATCTCAAAAACGCCTTTAACGATTTTCATCATATTCGTCATGTTTAATAAAAATTAGGTGTTCAATAATATCAGGTAAGTTTTATCAGTATTAAAATTTTCTGAGGGGACTTAAATGGGGAAGGGGCCTTTTTTGTTTTCCTATAAAGTACCTTTGTTTTAGTTTATATTGAGAAATTAACTGTCTCCCATCACGACTAAAAATAAGAAATGGCTAAATATGATATATGAAGAAAATCAAGTAAACATATAGAGGAGAAAAAAAGAAAAAAATTCCGTCAACTTATAAAACACCTTGAGCTCACGCATGCGCCGTACGCCTTTAATGACAAACCAATGCGTTATAATTAAAGATGTTCTGTTCATTTAATGAAAATTATTTGTTTCATAGGAACTAAATGAAATATTCAACAAGTATATAGAGAATTATAAAATCAGACGACTTGGAGTATTATGCTTGCATTGCCGAATTATCACAAGTAAAAACATTTATTTAATAATAAAAGAAATTAGATTTTTTTTTTTTTTTTTGAGCAAATGAAAACAAAAATAAGAAATGAAAGTGGAAAAATATATAACTTTGAGAAGAGGCAATTAACAAAACATATTAATTTCTAATCTAAGTAAGTTGGTAAGTGAAAGTTGTGTGTTGCGCGAACGCACCAGATTTTTACTTTCACTTACCTATATATGAAATATATAGTAAGTGGAAGTATTGCGATCGTGAAAATTTTCGACTTCCGGTTTTCAACGGAAATACACGTTTTGGGGTCCCCTGAGTCAAAATAACCAAGTCCCGCGAAATGGTCTGTGTGTGTGTGTGTCTGTGTGTCTGTGTGTCTGTGTGTGTGTGTGTGAACAGACTAGCTCAAAAACTATAAACCGTGCGAACCTGAAATTGGGTATTTAGAGTATGTATAAGCCCGCGATGTGACAGCAAAAATTTCATCAAATTTGCTCAATGGGAGGGGGTACTTTATTTAATATTTTTTTAAGTTTTTTTCGATTTTCTCAAAAACGGCTCTAACGATTTTGATTAAACTGAGTATTTGATCTATTTATATGCCTGAAATATGACTGTAAAAATTTCATCAAATTTGAACAACCGGAGGGGGGACTTTACTTAATAAATTTTGTATCATTTTCACATGTTTTTTTATTTACTCAAAAACGGTTTTTACGATTTTGATCAAACTTGGTATTTGATGTATGTATATGCCAAAGATGTGATAACCAACATTTCATCACAATTAATCAACCGGAGGGGGGACTTTACTTAATAAATTTTGTATCATTTTCACGTGTTTTTTTTATTTACTCAAAAACGGTTTTAACGATTTTGATCAAACTTGGTATTTAATGTATTTATATGCCCGAGATACGACTGTAAAAATTTCATCAAAATTGATCTACGGGAGGGGGGACTTTACTTAATAAATTTTGTATCATTTTCACGGGTTTTTTTTATTTACTCAAAAACGGCTTTAACGATTAACAAAAATAAGATATGAATGTAGAAAAATGTGTGACTTTGGGAAATGATATTTAGCAAAACACGTCAATTTCTAATCTAACTAAGTTGGTAAGTGAAAGTTGTGTGTTGCGCGCACGCACCAGAGTTTTTTACTTTCACTTACCTATATATGAAATATATAGTAAGTGGAAGTATTGCGATCGTGAAAATGTTTGACTTTCGGTTTTCAACGGAAATACACGTTTTGGGGTCCCCTGAGTCCAAATGACCAAGTCCCGCGAAATGGTCTGTGTGTGTGTGTGTGTGTGTGTCTGTGTGTGTGTGAACAGACTAACTCAAAAACTATAAACCGTGCGAACCTGAAATTGGGTATTTAGAGTATGTATATGCCCGCGATGTGACAGCAAAAATTTCATCAAATTTGCTCAAAAGAAAGGGGTACTTTATTTAATAACTTTTTAAGTTTTTTTCGATTTTCTCAAAAACGGCTCTAACGATTTTGATTAAACTTAGTATTTGATCTATTTATATGCCCCAGATATAACTGTAAAAATTTCATCAAAATTGATTAACCGGAGGGGGGACTTTACTTAATAAATTTTGTATAATTTTCCAGAGTTTTTTTTTATTTACTCAAAAACGGTTTTAACGATTTTGATCAAACTGGGTATTTGATGTATGTTTATGCCAAAGATGCGATAGACAACATTACTTCAAAATTGATCAACCGGAGGGGGGACTTTACTTAATAAATTTTGTATAATTTTCCAGTGTTTTTTTTTATTTACTCAAAAACGGTTTTAACGATTTTGATCAAACTGGGTATTTGATGTATGTATATGTAAGGGGCCTTTTTTGTTTTCCTATAAAGTACCTTTGTTTTAGTTTATATTGAGAAATTAACTGTCTGTCATCACACCTAAAAATAAGAAATGGCTAAATATGATATATGAAGAAAATCAAGTTGATATATACAGGAGAAAAAAAGAAAAATAATCCGTCAACTCATAAAACACCTTGAGCTCACGCATGCGCCGTACGCCTTTAATGAAAAACCAATGCGTTATTATTACCTATAGATGTTCTGTTCATTTGAGAAGTGGCAATTAACAAAACGCATTAAGTTCTAATCTAAGTAAGTTGGTAAGTGAAAGTGGTGTGTTGCGCGCACGCACCAGATTTTTTTGTTTGTATTTGCTCTTTAAAGTACACCAATTTTTACTTTTACCTACCTATATATGAAATATATAGTATGTGGAAGTATTGCGATCGTGAAAAATTTCGACTTCCGGTTTTCAACGGAAATACACGTTTTGGGGTCCCCTGAGTCCAAATGACCAAGTCCCACGAAATGGTCTGTGTGTGTGTCTGTGTGTCTGTGTGTGAACAGACTAGCTCAAAAACTATAAACCGTGGGAATCTGAAATTGGGTATTTAGTGTAGGTATATGCCCGCGATGTGACAGCAAAAATTTCATCAAAATTGCTCAAAGGGAGGGGGTAGTTTATTTAATAACTGTTTACGTTTTTTTCGATTTTCTCAAAAACGGCTCTAACGATTTTGATTAAACTGAGTATTTGATCTATTTATATGCCCCAGATATAACTGTAAAAATTTCATCAAAATTGATTAACCGGAGGGGGGACTTTACTTAATAAATTTTGTATAATTTTCCAGAGTTTTTTTTTATTTACTCAAAAACGGTTTTAACGATTTTGATCAAACTGGGTATTTGATGTATGTTTATGCCAAAGATGCGATAGACAACATTACTTCAAAATTGATCAACCGGAGGGGGGACTTTACTTAATAAATTTTGTATAATTTTCCAGTGTTTTTTTTTATTTACTCAAAAACGGTTTTAACGATTTTGATCAAACTGGGTATTTGATGTATGTATATGTAAGGGGCCTTTTTTGTTTTCCTATAAAGTACCTTTGTTTTAGTTTATATTGAGAAATTAACTGTCTGTCATCACACCTAAAAATAAGAAATGGCTAAATATGATATATGAAGAAAATCAAGTTGATATATACAGGAGAAAAAAAGAAAAATAATCCGTCAACTCATAAAACACCTTGAGCTCACGCATGCGCCGTACGCCTTTAATGAAAAACCAATGCGTTATTATTACCTATAGATGTTCTGTTCATTTGAGAAGTGGCAATTAACAAAACGCATTAAGTTCTAATCTAAGTAAGTTGGTAAGTGAAAGTTGTGTGTTGCGCGCACGCACCAGATTTTTTTGTTTGTATTTGCTCTTTAAAGTACACCAATTTTTACTTTTACCTACCTATATATGAAATATATAGTATGTGGAAGTATTGCGATCGTGAAAAATTTCGACTTCCGGTTTTCAACGGAAATACACGTTTTGGGGTCCCCTGAGTCCAAATGACCAAGTCCCACGAAATGGTCTGTGTGTGTGTCTGTGTGTCTGTGTGTGAACAGACTAGCTCAAAAACTATAAACCGTGGGAATCTGAAATTGGGTATTTAGTGTAGGTATATGCCCGCGATGTGACAGCAAAAATTTCATCAAAATTGCTCAAAGGGAGGGGGTAGTTTATTTAATAACTGTTTACGTTTTTTTCGATTTTCTCAAAAACGGCTCTAACGATTTTGATTAAACTGAGTATTTGATCTATTTATATGCCCGAGATATGACTGTAAAAATTTCATCAAAATTGATCAACCGGAGGGGGGACTTTACTTAATAAATTTTGTATCATTTTAACATGTTTTTTTTATTTACTCATAAACGGCTTTCATGATTTTGATCAAACTGGGTATTTGATGTATGTATATGCCGAAGATGTGATAGCCAACATTTCATCAAAATTGATCAACCGGAGGGGGGACTTTACTTAATAAATTTTGTATAATTTTCACGTGTTTTTTTTTATTTACTCAAAAAAGGTTTTCACGATTTTGATCAAACTGGGTATTTTATGTATGTATATGCCAAAGGTGTGATAGCCAACATTTCAACAAAATCGGTCAAACGGAGAGGGCACTTTATTTCATAATTTTTTTCCAATTTTTAACTTTTTTTCGATGATTTCAAAAACGGCTTTAATGATCTTTATCAAATTCGTCATGTTTAATGAAAATTATGTTTTCTTAAATATCAGGTAAGCTTTATCATTATTAAAATGTTCTGAGTTAAGTAAGTTGGTAAGTGAAAGTTGTGTGTTGCGCGCACGCACCAGATTTTTTTTTTTTTTTTATGGTACTCACTTCTTTCATAAACATCTCATCTCAAAAAACAGGATGTTTCAAAATAGCTAAGCTAAAGTTCAAAACTAAAATAAAATCCATTCAGAATAGATATTAGATTATAACGAACATTATTTATCTATATGGATTTACAAAATTTACAAAATGTCCTTTTTGGTTTATGAAGTTCTCGTGAAAATATTGATGGATGTTCCTCTGGTTGGGTTTAAAATTTTCCGATCTTGCAAAGATGTTCTAATCTTTCAGCGGATTCATAAAACAGGCATAACTAAAATTAGCTGATTTTTTATATATTTCATATTTGAAGCTAATGAGTTAGCGATTGGTGAAAATAATATTCCCGTTGAGGCTTGCCCGTTATTAAAATCAAGACTTTATATATAGCGTTTCTTTGTGTCACTTTATTGTAAATCGCGCCCAGCGGAGATCTTTCCCTCTATCTACTTCTCCCTGAAATTTCGATTTGGCTTTTCCTATTCGCGGGCGCAATCGACTATAGGGTGCGCTAGTAGTTTTGCTAAATGTCGGAAGGAACGGGGATAGACAAAGTTGATGTGATAGAGATAATTGGTAATTTTAAAAGACCATTAATTGAAGGGCAGGCTATCCTTGGTGCAAACCACATAATTACATGTGGAATAATATCTAGAAGTAAAAAAACAGTTATTTTACAAGCCTTATGCCTTCAAACAAGCGATCTTTGATCTAGTTTTCTCATCAAATAAAAGTGGAAATCAAATTTATTAATAATAATAAGCAATTTTCGTGTAAAGCTGGTAGTTCTGGTAAATGCAAACACATCATTATAACTTTACTCTACGTTATTCGGTTAGTAATAACATCAATTACCCATTCATACAATCATTGTTATGGCAGCTGTCATTTTCATGACAGCTTAGTTTCTTTGTCATATTATTTATTGTTTGTTTGTTTAACGTCCATTTTTATGCTACTTTGGCTAATCGGACGATGCTACAGTGGGAGTCCTAAATTTTGCCTATCCAGGTATAATTAGGATAGGGATCTTTAACGAGTACCTGACATCGTACAGGCTCGGGACCTCCATTTTACGTCCTATCCGAGGGACGGCATAGCTAAGGATTTTTTACTCCCATTAAAAAATCCTAGGGCCACCGCTGGAATTGAACCCGCGATTTTTAGTATTGTAAGTTGCCATGCTAACCACAACACCACAGGTGACCCCATATATATTATTTATTTATTTGTCAAAACTTTCAGACATCGCATTGAAAACTTGGAACAATTAAGCACAACGGACGTAATACAAAAATTGGGAAAAATAAAAAAGAAAAACAAATCTATGACACTATGGTCCCAATGTTTTTTGCATAAAACTAGCATTTTGGAATAATAAAATGTCAAATATTAATATTTACCTGGATAAATATAGTCACTTTCTTTAAAATGAAGACTACATATCGTCATATGTTTCGAAACAGGCTTATCTATTCTTAATTTTACAATCCATTCTTTAAGCTTTTTATTTTTTGGAAATAAATGGAATGACACGTCTTTTAATTTTCTAATTGAACACTGAGGGACCGAGCAATACTATAAGACATTTTTCGGGTTTTAATTATGGAATAATAAATTAAAAACGCCAAAAAACCCTATGAATCCCAGGTAATGGCCCGGCTTCAATCCCCGTTTCTCTAGTTCCTGTAAAAATGTCTCCAGTTCCGTCGCTTGCGCCCGCCTATTCTACCGACTTTTGGCCTTTTCGGTATTTTATTAGATTTACTGCTAAGTTATCAGGTTATTCCTCCGAAATAGTTTTCTCAAATTTCATATTGATTTTTCAGATTTTCCGGACATAAAGGTTAATTATGCCTTACATTATATATTTTTATGTTAGGCCTCTCTTTTCTTTTTTGTATATATTTTCAGACTTGTGGAGAAAAGAGATAAAATCAGTTGCAATTGCGATTTCCTAGCTTATTTTTATTTGAATGAAAAAATTTACTTAGGTTTAATTGATAAATTCATTTACTTATGAACTGCATGTTCATTGCAAACTCTAGATTCCAAATTTGAATCACTTATTCTAATAATAATGAACGTTGCTTACATCATATCTAAAGTTACACAGTGTTTGTGAAATTATAATTTCACCAGTGAAACATTTTTAGTTTAATATGTTGGATCTTTGTTTCTCATATTAATAGCCTAGATTCTGATATCTGTTACGTACTAAAAAAAAAAAAAATAATAACAGATGTAGAAAGCAAGATTGCTATCAGCCTAATCTAATTAATCTTGATTCCTTTTTTCTTTCGTTCCCTATCTCCAAATGGATTCAGCTCTTTCTGCTCGTTGAGTATATACATATCAACTAGATGTATACTGTACATTTTCTGAAGTTAAGGGTTTATGTTACTTCAATAAACCTCTTATATATTCTATATATAATAAATATTCATGCTTTTGGAACAAATTATCTAATATACCTCCTTTTTTTTAGGTGAGTATTTGGAATTTGAATATCTCTTCTTTGGAGTCCGGTAAGATAAACCTTCATACTCTTTGTGTTTGTTTAATTATGTTTATTTTTTTTTTGTTTATTTAAAACTTACATTTGGTGCTTGAAACTATGTCGTAATATTTATTAATTGTAAATTATTCTAGTATTTACTAGAATAATTTATAATTAGTATGTTGTTACTTTAAAGTAACTTTTAACTTTTTTTTTTCTTTACCATGCCCAAACTTTGGCTTTTAAGCCATTCATCTTTCAGCCCAATAATATGCTCGTCCTATATTTTCCTGGTGAGCAGGAAAAGAGTCCGAATGATATATTCGGTGATTTCTGCATCACAACTAAGTGTGCTCCTAGGACTTGTTGACACGCCGAAGTGGTGTAGGTGCTGATCGAACCCTTGTCAAATTCTGAAGAATGCAGCAATTTAGTCAACTTAGCGCTTGCCCCACTGCTTTCCTTCACATTTCTTCGTGTAATCCTACCTAAGATGTTTGAGACAGACTCAACGGACTATTCTTTTATCCGTATTATAGTGGAGAGAGAAGTTTTGACTGGGCTTTTGTGAACCTTCCTTGGCAAGTTCGTCTATTCTGTATCCTGTTCCACATGTTATCAACCTCGGTGTTATTTCTACTTTTGATGCTGGCCGAGGGGAATGCACGATATTTTGCTTGGTAATTTTTAGAAGATTCCTATCGTATGGAGTCTTTTATTTCATTTATTTTTTTATTGGATTCTAATCGAAGACAATACAGTCACCACTGGAGTGGCTTCGATGATCTAAGAATAGAATAATTGCCTACTCAATGCCCGTGAATCATGCATTCCAGAAGTGGTTCAAGACCTTGTCATCAATCCTTGGCTACCTTAAAGAAGAGAATCTGCTTGCGTAACGGCAATCATTGTCTTGTATTATCCAAAAATATTCATTTAAATAACTGTAAAGTCATTGCATTGAATAAAATGTTATAATTTAATTTGAAATTGAATTCAGTAATTTTAATTTGCCCTAGCACTACTATAACACATAGTTATAAAAAAGATAATTCGGTAACTGAGATCCATAACGTTCAAGTCCAAATTATTAGTATGTCAACTTCATTTTTATGTAAAACATATGAACACATATAATCGGCAATTGAGAGCTTAATTTTTACTTTCACTTACCTATATATGAAATATATAGTAAGTGGAAGTATTGCGATCGTGAAAATTTTCGACTTCCGGTTTTCAACGGAAATACACGTTTTGGGGTCACCTGAGTCAAAATAACCAAGTCCCGCGAAATGGTCTGTGTGTGTGTGTCTGTGTGTCTGTGTGTGAACAGACTAGCTCAAAAACTATAAACCGTGCGAACATGAAATTGGGTATTTAGAGTATGTATAAGCCCGCGATGTGACAGCGAAAATTTCATCAAATTTGCTCAAAGGGAGGGGGTATTTTATTTAATAACTTTTTAAGTTTTTTTCGATTTTCTCAAAAACGGCTCTAACGATTTTGATTAAACTGAGTATTTGATCTATTTATATGCCCGAGATATGTCTGTAAAAATTTCATCAAAATTGATCAACCGGAGGGGGGACTTTACTTAATAAATTTTGTATCATTTTCACATGTTTTTTTTTATTTACTCAAAAACGGTTTTAACGATTTTGATCAAACTTGGTATTTGATGTATTTATATGCCAAAGATGTGATAACCAACATTTCATCACAATTGATCAACCGGAGGGGGGACTTTACTTAATAAATTTTGTATCATTTTCACGTGTTTTTTTTATTTACTCAAAAACGGTTTTAACGATTTTGATCAAACTTGGTATTTGATGTATTTATACGCCCGAGATATGACTGTAAAAATTTCATCAAAATTGATCAACGGGAGGGGGGACTTTATTTAATAAATTTTGTATCATTTTCACGGGTTTTTTTATTTACTCAAAAACGGTTTTAACGATTTTGATCAAACTTGGTATTTGATGTATTTATATGCCCGAGATATGACTGTAAAAATGTCATCAAAATTCATCTACAGGAGGGGGGACTTTACTTAATAAATTTTGTCCAATTTTTACCTTTTTGATCGATTATCTCAAAAACGGCTTTAACGATTTTTATCAAATTCGTTATGTTTAATGAAAATTAGTTGTTATTTAATATCAGGTAAGCTTTATCATTATTAAAATGTTCTGAGGGGGCTTAAATGGGGAAGGGGCTTTTTTTGTTTTTCTATAAAGTACCTTTGTTTTAGTTTATATTGAGAAATTAACTGTCTCTCATCACGCTTAAAAATAAGAAATGGCTAAATATGATGTATGAAGAAAATCAAGTAAACATATACAGGAGAAAAAAAAGAAAAATATTCCGTCAACTCATAAAACACCTTGAGCTCACGCATGCGCTGAACGCCTTTAATGACAAACCAAAGCGTTATAATTAAACTGTTCTGTTCATTTGAGAAGTGGCAATTAACAAAACGCATTAATTTCTAATCTAAGTAAGTTGGTAAGTGAAAGTTGTGTGTTGCGCGCACGCACCAGATTTTTTCAATAAAATTCATTCATTGGATACCGGATCTCGGGTCAGCCTGGCCCTGACCGCAAACAAATGACACATGACCTTTGCATAATCGATTATTGTTCAGTGCTAATGGATTCATCCTATTCGATTTAATAAAAATCGACCGTTACATAGATATAAAAAGTCCAAAAGTGGACTTATAACAGTCTGGTTCTCGGGTACAGATTTGAGAACATTACATCTATTAATTTGAATAGTGATTTCAAAAAATAATGTTTAACATATTGTTATCCAATAAATAATGCTCCTCTGTTGAAAATTCTGTACTAGAATTCAATCGAAAAATTATAGATGATATTTTCGTAAATATGGGTCTAAATTAAAATATTACAGGATTGTAATTTCAATTCTTTGAATTTTCCAATGTATTTCTTATCTAGTTTTGCAGCAACAAATCATCGTAGAAAGATCGATAATAATTAGTACTTTTATAACAGTATAGTTAAAGTGTAGTTGAACTGATTTATTTTATTTGTCATGTCTCTTCTTGGCCAGTGGGCTGGGAATAAAGACGAATGCCAAAAATTCCTAATGCAAGTTTTAATAAGGGTAATGCTGGCTGTGTTTATGAATGGGCGTGGACCTATAGAAAGGAAACGGCCCCTGCTGTTGTAATTAAGACGAAGTTCATTAGGGTCTGCATAGCGACGACTTGGAATGGAGAAGCTGCGGAGTTGTTCCGTGGCTTCCTTCCAGATTTCCACTGTTGGGACTTTTCGGAAGTGCTAGCCATGATATGAATAATAAGTGCCTTCTTTGATGTCGGCGGTCATTCCAGCCCCTCTTGTCCTATTATTTGGTCTTCTTCCAGCTTCCAATCAATTATGAAAGATTTACAGAGTTTAGTTCTGGAACTTCATCTGATAATAAAAGTACTCGCAAATCAAAATCCTTGAGGCTCAGTAATCCCGATACTGATTATTTTCTGACAAATTTCCGGCCATCTCTTCCTGTCACAGAAGTCCCCATTTACAAGACCACTAGTTATCTCTGTTCGGACATAATTGAATAATGTGGCTAAACCATTCTAATCTCTTACTTTCTATTTTATATAGAATATTATTTTCTTCGTCTAAATTTCCCGAAGACGGGCACTTAGTATGTTCTGCAGCCTTGAGATTCTGTAACTACGTCTCCGAAAATAGATTTCCATGGAAAGTAGTTTTCGAACAGATTTTTTAGATATTGTACATATTTCTTCAGCATATAAAAGACAAATGACACGAATATTTTTTTTTTGTTTTTGAAGAGACAGTTTTACTCCATCATATGGATTTCAGGACGCTTATAATAATCTGCCCTTATTTGACTTTAGGTAACAGTCTCACAGCATTAAAGCTCAAAGTTGGCTTAGTTCAACAGGTACTTTCACGATAGCGTTCTAGCAATAAAACTGCACCGTAAGAAAATTAAGAGAAAAATGAGGACAACAATGACAAAATTTTAAACGTTCCCTAGAGTTCCGGGACCAGGTTCAGAAATCTGTGTCAGAGGAGCCTTGCAAGCAGTTTCACTGATGGGCGCCTTTCTCCGCCTTTCAGCTTGCGGGCCTCACCAGATGACAAGCAGTTATCACCAAATATTGACTGTTAATTTGTAAATAAGTGAATTTCGAGTTGCATTCACATACTTCAGCTAAAAAATATGTTTTTTTTAGTTTGAAATTGCGTTCATTTCTTTTTTATGTCAGTCATCCAGGCTCTTGGGTGTGGGCTTCCACATTAAAGTTCGGACCTACTTCTACACATTATAGATTGCTCTGGTCATTTAATTTGTCATATATACGCTAAGGCAGAGCAGGCCTCCCCGATAGAGCCCCCCCCCCCCCCACCAGATCGTTACTTAATGTATAAATGTGCCTTTACACTCTGCGAACTGCACCCTCGAATAGGTAATCCCCCGAACCTTACCGTACCAGCGTACCTCGAACTATTTACACGAGATATTTACACTGAAACGTGAAGTCGAGCGAACAATGATGTCTGACCGCTCTTATGCACCTTAATACAATAAATGAATGAAAACTTTAGAAAAGACGAAATGTGAAATATATCTCAAATGAAGAATTTATTTTGAACATTTAAATTTTGAATGGAGTTCCTTAAAAAATAAAATATTCCCTGTAATAACACTGAAATTTTTTGACAAAACTACAATGATTTACCCAATCCTTCAAGATTCAACTTGAAGTTTTCTTGTAAGTATTGGATCTGTAGCCTTAGGAAATAATTCCCGAAAAAAACTATAATTTATCGTGAAACACAACTTTTCAGATCTCCAGAAATTCCCTTTTATAAAGACATTTACCAAAGATTAAATATTACAATGAATAATTAAGGAAACACCACTTTTCTCAATAAAAATTGTATCTATTTTATAATGATGACCGTAAAATTCAATTATCTTGAATAGGGAATTTCTATTCCGCTTAGAATCGAACCATACATCGAGTCAACTTTATCGTTACGTATTATGTCCTGAATTACCATCCTGAGTATAGGTATGAGGAACTGAATCAAACTTAGCATGTATTCATTCATCCATGCATAAGCAACAAGTGTAGGTATTATTTACCATTATCATTTCTTTTGTTTTTCATTGTGATGGCCAAATTTTTGTTGTTATTTTTAATCGTTTTTATTAAAAATGTAAATGTAACCGATGTAATAGAGACTGCAGAGGACTATGTCAGGAGTTAAAGAAAAAAAAAAGGTGTAGGCCAGGGCAGCTGTGAGCGAGAGGTAAATATCCCGAGGAACATCTGGCCTCGTCCGAGGGGTCTTCGTCACCGGGGGCAGCTTTGTTTGCTTTGTATGCCCTCTCTCCTTCTTCCTTATACATCCAAGTCCTTCCTTTCTAGCGTCGGAATAATAAAATATTCCGAAATTTTTCTGGAATTTTTTTCGAAATTCGAAAGACGTATAATCGCCGCTGCAGGTCAAAATTATAATCCAAGTAACCCGATCCTCCAATATCAATATCGTGTGCGTTACCAAGGATCAGTAAGGCATGATTTATTCAAGTATTGGATTTTGGGATCTCCTCAGATCAGACATCTACTTTAGCCCATCACTCTTATTCCACCCACTGTCACGCCTGATGGAGATCATAAAATTTAAAATCAATGATTCAAAGATTATCTAGGTTGTTGAGCGTAAAAATGCCCTTCATTCGAGTCCTGAGTGAGTTTTAAGAACTCGTTTATTCCCCAGTCGAGGAAAATGGGAGATAGGTTGGAAACCTCGTGCATGCTACCTTAAAAAAGTAACAATCATGGTTAATATGTATGTAGCATTTATAACGATTATATTCATTTCAGATGATTAGAAATTACTCAGACTGTGGGGGTATTAAGCGAATTAAGTTTTATCATATGTAGATGCAGAAAATAATCATAATTTTAATGGTAACCAACAATTCAAAGAAGTTTCGCCGTGAATTTACAATATGTGAACAGTTTAATATTTACAGACAATGCCGAGGTCAATTCTAATCACATAACCTATTAAGAAACCTTTTCCATCAAGTAGTTTTGATCCAACAAATACAGTGACTCACGAAATTGATCAAGTGCTTATAGTACAACAGAATATTCGTCCTAATCTGATATGTTGTTTTTCAACACATATTAATTACTTGTCAGAAAACTTTGTTTACTCTTTTATTATGATGTTTGAACCCTTTTCTACCTGAATTATAAACATAGCACATTCAGTCTTCTTCTATGTCTAATAACACGACTTGATCAATTTTGTGACTTTGTTTTAATATTTACTGTAGCCACTTTTTCCGTCGATTATAGCGCGGATCCTTGGCATACTTTATACTAATTTTTCAAACTGTTGTGGTGTGATCTGACTCCATTTTGCTTCGACATTTTCCCATAATTGCTGCGTGTTGTATGCTGAAGCACTGACGTCAGTAACTGATCTCTTCAGCTGAGCCCAAAGATTTTCAATAGGGTTTAAATCTGGGGATTGTGATGGTCAATCAAACAAATTAAACCTATTATTTTCTAACATTGTTTTTGTGACTCGAGCTTTGTGTTTAGGATCATTATCCTGCTGGAATATAATGTCCTTTTTAGATTTTTTAAGCTTTGTAAGGCTTTTTATCAAGCTACGTTTTAAAATCTTCTCGTAGTTGACTGCAGTCATTCTCCCTTCGATTTTCTCGATTAAGCCAACTTCTTTTGACATGAAGCATCCCCATACCATGATACTCCCATCCCCCATATTTAATAGTTGGTTGAAAATGTCTTGGCTGTATTTTTCATTTCGCCCTTTCCACATCCACTCTTTCCTATCCGATCCAAATCTATTAATTTTGGTTTCGTCAGACCATACAACTTTTGCCTAATCATTTACGGTGTAGTGCGCATATTTTTTGGCGAAGGCTAATCTTAGTTTTTGATGCCTGGTGGTTAATAGTGTTTTTTTAAACTTTGCCTTCCTCGCAAGCCAGCTTCCCTCAACACACGGCGAACTCCTTCAGAGCTAATGTCTATTTATTATCAAACCGCCTAAGTATCCGTTGTATCTCGACGGCATTATCAACTTCCAACGAACGAATAGAACAAATATTACCGCGCTTGAAAGCATCAGATAGTTTTGCTTACGACCTGCCTTATTCTTTGCAACCCCTTTCAAATGGGTTGCATTTTTCTTTCTAATATTACTAATAGTGCCCAATGAGCATCGGTATTTTTGGCTCAAAAATGATAGGATGCTCCTTTTTCAAGCTTGTTTAGAATTGCTTTGCGAATATTTTCCGACATTGCCTTCTCTGTAAAACCATTACGATTCAAATGTTATATCGATTCAAAATGTTGTCAACAAAAATAAAAATTGTTTCGTACTTACTGTTTTATAAGCTGCAGAACTTTTACTGTTATAAACAATTGATTCTTAATAAAATTATTACTGGTAATTCAAACTCACAAAATTGATCAAATCGTGTTATTAGATTTAGAAGATGACTGAATGTGCTATGTTTATAATTCAGGAATATAAGGGTTCAAACATCATAATAAAAGAGTAAACAAAGTTTTCTGACAAGTAATTGATATGTGTTGACAAACAACATATCGGATTAGGACGAATATTCTGTTGTACTATAAACACTTGATCAATTTCATAAGTCACTGTATGTTAAAACCAATTGAAATAAAAATCAACAATATCCACAAAAATACTATAACTTAAAGATATACGTTGGTAAACCACTTACAACCACTAATTTCTAACTAACGTCATATTAAACAGGCAAACAATAAAAACAGACGAAAAAGTATATGTATGTATACCATATAATATCGGCTGTTTTGTTAACAAATCAAAAACTATAGAACCATACCCCAAGTATCTTTTAAATAGTTTTTGATTTTTTAACAAAACAGTCTTGACTTTTTTTATGAACAGATTTTAGTACAGCCTTTTAAGAAGTAGAATGTAGTAATGCAAAATTTCCTAAATTCTTTGTAATAACCCCATGCCTAATTATTTATGAAATTATGTACAAGTTATTTTATGAACTGCTTGAAATTCCATTTATTATGAAAATTAGCCTTCCGTAATTTGCATACGAGTAGTGTGCATGCGCATTAAGAGGAATCATTAATTAAAGGTAAAGGGTTATTAGGGGAGTGAGGAAAGATAGAAAGAGGTAGAGAGTATAGGGCTGGGTTTTGCTGAAGATTTACGACCCTTCTCTCATTTAGTTCCTGAATAGCGATGGCCATTGGACCTCTAGGTATTCCGAAGAAAAAGAAGGCCTGATTAACTTGCGGTTCCTTCATTACAGAAGTTGAGGAATCTGAATGGCTTTTTTAAAAATAACAACAAAATTCGCAGAGGATAATTTCTTTTAACATTCAAAATAGAATTTAAATAATTAAAAATTGTTATTTGCAATTATTTCAAGCTAATTAAGGCTTAAAGTTAAAAATGTACAGAATTGTATTTGAATTAACTGAATTACTTTTAGTAGTATCAGAGCAGGATGTGTTCCTGAAAATCGTTTCCTTCACAATTTACGTGGTGCATTTGAAACATTCTATATTTCTTACGTTCTTCATTCTTTCCTCTGTTGGTTTTGATTGTTAAAGCTTAATCTCTCTTGGTGATCTGACCTTAATGGGTTACTTTTTTTAATCAGTATTATTTCTTAGATAAAAAGATTAGTACAAACTGGCGATACCGAGGTAAGCAATTTAATATTTATATTTTAACTTATAATTATGTAAATATTTATTTATACATTATGCGTTATCAGTCATCTTTTAGCTGAGGATTTTTTGAGTTCGGTTATCATTTACAAATCCAATAATGAAGTAAACAGAAAATAAAAAATAAAATAACTAAAATATTATTCTTTTTAATAATATTAAAAAGAATAATATTCTTTGCGGTTTTTACCATTCTTTGCGGCATTTCCTCCAGGTACTTCCTCCGCGTGTTGCTCTCATCTCCTTATCCAAGTTCGTGCTATGCCCTACTTCTTGCTCTCATGTACCGCCTTGGCGTAAACTGTTTAAATCCTCTTCGTCCAGCTAACTTCATTCCTGATGGTATGGCAATTACCCTTCTATTTTCTATTAAAAACGTATTTACAATGTTAATTGATTAAATTGAGTCTAATTATGCCACATAACAAGACATGAAATATTTGGACAGGATGTTTTTTGTTTGTTCCAGCTTGTTATTCTTTAGCTTTAAAAGACACTTTATTATTCTTTAGGACCTCATCCTAGAATAAAGTGTATTTTATATTCTAATTAGGTTTATTTTCTAATCCATATATATATGTATTTTCCTGCTCTTTATGGTAATTTCCAGCAAATATCCTTTTATGTCATGCTCAGTTGTTCCTTTTTTATTTAAAACTTTTCTACTCAGTCTCCAAGCCTCACAAAGTTATATAAGGATTGGTCGAACGGTTTTTCCCCACATTTTTTTCTTTAGCTTCAGACCAGCCTTGATTTATATTCATATTATAATAATATATTACCGATTTCAATATTTAATAGTTTAAGCCAATCCCATTACACTATAATTCAAAGCATTGTTTCTCTAAACGGTCTTTAAGCTAGATAATAGAGGTTCCGTTTGTCCAGCAAACCATGACACGATCCCATCCGATAGCACACCACTCACAATATCCTATCTGCATATCTCTTAGCCATCTGGACCGGTAACAGCCTTCTAAATCAAGTTGTGTCATCCTTTAGTCATTATCACATGGGCACGTCTGCCTCTTTGGTCGGGCCTAAGTTGAGACGCAGCTCCGTGAAGTGAGGTGAGGTGACGCTGGGTGAGAATCTGTGATGTATAGAATCGCACCGAGGTGCGAATGTTGAGACGGAGGGTGAGGTGGCAGTTTCAAAGCCACCCTGAGCTGGGAAGGTTTGTGTTCCTGACGCTGTATTGTCACCGACTGCGCCTCGCAGGTTAAGTCAAAATGGAAGAAAAATTAATTCCGGCTGTTAGGAGCAGAGAATTTATATGATACATCACATCCTGACGTTATAAGTGAAATTAATGTCAAATTTAAAAAAACGTCTTTTAGGATGAATTCTCCGGGTGTCTGCCGTTCCTTTAAATAATACCTTAAAGGACGTGTTTCTTGCAGTAATCTTGTTATTAACTGATCTTCGAGAATTTGATTCTGAATTTACTAACGAATCTTCATGGACAATCATACAGTCCATTCGGCCAATGAATTAATAGCAATAATAGACGATAGCAATTCTTGTCAGTATCCTTCTGCTAGCATACATCTTCAACTACCGTACTACAATACCTTCAACAACTTAAAGCATTATTACCTCATTAATGGGATGAAATCTCTTGTGAAATTAGTGCCAACTTTACAAACTCTATGCCCAATAGATACAAAGAATTGGTGGGCTACAGATGATTGTTAATAATTCAAAATAAAAATAAAAAGAAAAAGAAAAAAAACAAAGACAATTTCCAGAGGTCAAACACAGTCTTATTCGTATTGATTTTTAAAGAATGTTTTAAAAATTCAAGGGGAAATAAATCAAAAATCATTTACTTTGTAAATATTAATTTTTTTTAGTTTATTTCAAAATTTAAAAAAAAAATTAAAATAATGCAGAAATATTTAAACGTTTTACAATTCTATTTGTTTGGTTCTTTACGCATTAATGAAGCTTTCAACTTAATAACTCATAAAATACAATATGCAGTAATATATGTTTAACAACTTAAGAATTATATATTTTCTTCTGAATATCTTATGTTTTCTTGGTTATTAATACTTAATGTAGTTAAGTTAGATAAACATTAGGATACAATAATTAAATTAAAAAAAAAAAACATGCAATCTTTGACAAAAGGTGTGGAATTTTGGTGATTAGCTGCGTCACTCACAGTGGTGCAAAACCTTTTTTTTTGTCATCCCGTCCCTCGCCGTTTAGGCTAAGCGGGGTTTTCAGATGGGTCGGGGTGGGAAATGAATGTTATTAGGAAATGAATATTATTGAATATTCCCTAGCTCTGGGTTTTTAAATGTTTATGTTCTGGTTCCCAAATACATGTTTGTTTTCCGTTGCAAAACCTATTTTCTCTCCTAGGTCAATCGGCCATCTCGTCACCATGTGGTTCTTAACTATTTGAATAGAAGATAATCTGTTCTAACTAAAAACGTTTGCTCCAGTTAAAATTAATGAAACATTTCTGCCACCTATCTCCGCTCCCCCAACCTCCCCCCTCTCAAAGAAAACGAAAAATGAAAAAATGACCGCAACTAGAGAGGTCATATGACCTAGTCATGCTGTTTTATTTTTTACAATTTTCCTATATTTTAAAATAACTATTTCTATTTAAATTATAGTGGTCAGTGAAAGAGGTTTAATGCACTCTTCGCACAAGTATGTTGTTATTTTAGTTTTTATTAATGATAACTTAAGTCATACTTTTTTTTTATTTATAGTAAATGTGAGAAAACGTGGTTTCTGTAAATGTAATACTCGAGCTTGTAGGAACGATTAAAATGACTAGAATATTAAAATAAGTAGTAAATTTCATATATTAGAAATATGAAGGGGTTTGGGGCAGATATTCCTAACCCAAAAAAGTATACTTCATATTTACTATATTATATTTATATTTCCATATCTAATTGGGATATTATTGGTAGATCAACATTAAAATCATAATCTAAGCAAAGCGGTGAGCTGAAAGTGAAATCTATATGAAGTATGGTAATATACTTACTTATATGTTTGTATAAAAATATCATAGTTGTAACTGTGGATATGGGCGACCAATTAAGTCTCAACACTGTTTTTCTTTTAGAGCTTTATTATTGCAAACGTTTCGGCCAGTTCGGCCATCTTCAGTGCTAAATTTGATTGATAAAAATAGTCTTCTAAAAATCCACCATCAGTGGTTAGTCAATTAATAATTAAAATAAATAGGTATCTGCTACCCTTGTCCAAACTACCTGTTTTATATTGTTGTAACACAATATAAAACAGGTAGTTTGGACAAGGGTAGCAGATACCTATTTATTTTAATTATTAATTGACTAACCACTGATGGTGGATTTTTAGAAGACTATTTTTATCAATCAAATTTAGCACTGAAGATGGCCGAACTGGCCGAAACGTTTGCAATAATAAAGCTCTAAAAGAAAAACAGTGTTGAGACTTAATTGGTCGCCCATATCCACAGTTATAAATTGAATAGTCTCAAGAAGTAGGAAAAAATTAATAACTAATCATAGTTGTAGTTGGGGGGTAGCACCATCTACTGCCGACCCCCTGCTCGGTGACCCGATCCGGTAGGCTCCGATACATTGACTCCCGTGAGAGAAGGTAAACAAGAGTGGCCTCGCTGGGGTCAACTACTTCTTTGGATCGATAAGCTACCGACAGCCGAGTGTACACGCGATAGCGGTTTGTGCCACCGGCTGTAATCTGTTCTAGCGTTCAAAGTGAATTATATTATCAAATATAAAAATGAGGAAAAAATAATTTAAAATTTTGGCTCTCACATCGCGGAGATGTACATACATCAAATACCCCGTTTGATCAAAATTGTTACAGTCGTTTTTGGGGGAAATAAAAAAAAGAAAAGAAGGTGAAAATGAGCCAAATTTATTTATTAAAGATTCGCCCCGATTGATTGACCAATTTTTATGGAATTTTTGCTGTCACATCGCAGGAATATATATGTATATATATACACCAAATACCCAATTTCAGGTTCGAAATTTTTCACGATCGGAAAACTTTCCTTACGGAATTTAACTCCATTTGGCCACCGCAAATTATACAAAGGCATCGTTTTTTGATAACGATGATTGTTTACTGAGTGAAAAGAAATCGATATTTTAAAACATTTGAATTCATTGCAAAAAAAAATTTTTCTAATAGGAAAAAGAATCAAAATTGTAAAATTAAAATTTGAGGTAAGGGACGGGATTGACAGCAAAAATACTGGTTATCTGGTGTTGTTTCTAAAAAGCCTATTTCGTAATATCTTTTGAGGCTTTTTCACATTTATTTATTTATTTTAATTAGTCCTCAGTACTTCTCGATTAAATATTATTTATTTCTTTTTTGGGGGGGGAGGGCTAAACAAATTCTTATTTCATCGACAGAGGAGTTTTTTTTTTTTGCTTCAAGACTTGCCAATGCAAGAGTTTATTTCTTTAGCGTTTTTTGTAAATATATCTTGAATGCGAATCTATATAAGGGGTATTTACGGCTCCTAATAAATTGAAGCCTGGTTTTCGAATTTTTGTCTCTAAATCTTTTTCATAGACCGACAATGAATACTGTTCTAGTAAAATCACCTTATGTATCATTTATAATTCATGGAACTGAAGTCTGTCACCAAAAATATAATTCCTAAAGATTATCTTGTACCATATGTTTTTTGCACCAAAGCTGCTTCAAACAAGATGTTTCTACGGATTCACTCTGGTTTTTCTACTTTTAAAATTAAAACAACTTTTTATTTTTATCTGTAACAGTGTTGTATATAATTCCATGTCGTCTAATTTTACAAGCTAGTTGATATGAAAACTTCATTTATTTACCATGGAGACAAATAATTTCTGTTAAATATGTCTGTCCCAATAAGTACTTAAAAAAATCTTTCGCATTGATACTTATTACTGTGGGATGCTGCGCTGGGGAATGAGTTGTCAACGATTTTTAAATACTTATCAGAACATGGGTACATAAGTTAAAAGCTGAATTTATCTTAAATCATTAATCTAGATAAAAAAACTGAAAATAATATGTCATTTGTTTAATTTCCACCGATTCAGGAAAAAAAAAAATTTAGAAGAATGTTTTAGGAATCATTATGTTTACAAACTGAAATAAAATAATCAATTCCTCAAACAAGGATTTGGATTACGTATTCGAGCTAATAAATGTGTTTATATTTTCCTTTGGTAAAGTAAAAAAAATAAAGATTTAGCAATTCTGAAGTTAATTTTTAATGCTTCTAACGCGATTGGTAAAACATTTTTTTATTAAATTAAAATATTTGTTGTAACTGCTTAAATTACTGGCGAGATATTTTTAAGCCTTTCTGAGAGAAAATAACACAAAAAATAGTCCACATGTTGGTTGAAAAAACCTGGAGGACGCTGGGGATCCAATGTTTGCACTTTCGTCCTCTTTAAGGATTGTTTATGCTGTAATTTGCCAAAACCCTACTTAGCACCTTCAAATATTAATTTATCTTTCGTTTCTTTTTGTTTTTTGCATGGGTTTTTATCTGATTTTTTTAAACATATCAAATTAATCTGATATATTCAAGGTGTTTTACATCGATTCAATAATTATAACTTAATTGCATTTAATTTTATGACTCGATTTATTTTTAGTCTCCTCTATCCTTTCTTGTAGATACAATTAATTAATTAAAGCTTTAAAAACTTATATTATTAACTTATTTATTTTGCGTCATTTATACCTGCGCTGTAGTGCATCTAGCAAATGCTTTTGTATATACATACTTTAATGTTATCGAATTAACGATTATAATTTTTATATAAGTCATATGTGTTGTGATTAGAGCAAATATCTCGGCCAATGCTATTTTAATCAGTTGTGGTAAAGGTATGATAACATTTCAAGTAATGGCCAAAAAAAGTTTTTTTTTTAAATTTTCAAGTTTCACTCTAAAGTTTCGGTCGCGACCCGAAACTCCATACAGCAAATTAAAATATATTATTTGTTCAAAAGCCGGCATGAAACTTGTAAACTCAGAAGTAAGAGATATTTTTAGTAAAATGTTTAAATATTTAATAATTCGCTAAGTGTTGAGAAATGAATGGATATTTAAGTAACGAATAAAAGGGTGTATTGAAACTTTAAATGAAAGAATTATGTTATTTAATTTTATGCAATGCCTGGAGGGTTTTCTAATATTCTTGGTATATCGACTGAATGCTAATCATTTTCTTACTCTGTTATTTTGCGCAATGTAAAAAATAAATTAGACGTTTCGCTCTGCTTGGAATAGTATAGAATTAAGACTCATATATAATTATAAGTCGAGGAAAAGGTTTTCTGTTGCAATGTAATATTTCTTCTTTGTTCTTTCGAATACGTTTGCCGTTTGAATGTTGCACGAAATCAACTACATCGTCCGCAGAATAACTTTTCCAGCTTACAATTTTCGTTTTTAGCTGTGCGTCAAACTTTCTACAATATTTATCAAACAAAATCTCTTGATCAAATATCATTAACAATGGCACCATTTTATGAAAAACATATTGGTATTTTATCACTGGAATATTGATTATTTATGTGTGGAATTCGATACTTTTATAAATATAAAATACATACTAATGTATAATGTAATAAATATATTAGAGAGATAGGTACTTAATGAGATAATTTGAATTTAAATTTAGCCCCCCCCCAAGTAACCTTTAAATCGAGAAAGGTCCGACTTGATGTATGGAAGTATTTTGCTTGTGGCTAACGGTATCGGAAAACATATGGCCGGCCATTAAACGAGATTTATTTTGCGGGGGTGGGTCGCCCCCATAGATATTGGATATCCCTTTTGTGACTCGCGTTTTGACGAGTATTAACTTCTTCTATTTTAGTACTGGTCTTCCGATTTTTTTATTGTGACATAGAGCAATATGATATATACCTAAACATAATTACGAAATGACTTGGAATAACATTTCAACCTTGCTGTTCATCATGAATTTTTATTTAAATTATGAAGACATTTAAAGTAATATTTTCCTAATGGGAAAAATTCCCTTATACTTAACTCTGTATATTGTTAGTGATTTTTTTTTCTACACTAGAAATTCCCTAGAAATAATTTATATGACAAAACAACGTTTACTGGGTCAGCTAGGAAGTTCTAAAATCATGCACACACTTTAGTGGATATTTTGGGAAATATCGATTTTTTAAAATATTGAAAAAATTATGGTTTGTTGGTAGTGAAAAAGAATAGATAAAATCAATCTTCAAACTTATATTTAAGTTTAAAAAGAAGTATGTATAAAAAATCTATATTTAAAAAAAGATCTATTTTATAAAAACTACACAAATTTTTAAATAATCTAAATTGATCCGGTAAACAAAATAGGGAGAATCATCACCAAACTGATGTGGACCTACCTTACATTGCCCTTCAAAACTTCAACACAGTACATAATAACCCTTACAACTTCAATCTCATCTAACTCCCTAGAAAATTGATTTTTTTCCCCATTATTTGTAGGGAATAAAGTAGGTTTTGAACGTGTTCATGCTTTGCGTTGGAGAAGATTCAGGTTTTCTCACCTAAAAATATCTCACATAATGTCCGCGTTTATGTTCTCACGAACTGATTAATGAATTAAAGACCTGTAATGTAGGGGATGAGAAAATGTAAAAATACTCTAAGAATTTCTACAAAAACAATTTTCGTCAAGTGTTGTCTGATGGAAAAAAAAAACTAAGTTAGTCTAGCAGCTATGTTGTAGCTGTGGTCCCTCAAAGTTTTCAAAACGTGAAATACTCCTTTTCTCGTTTTTGAGGGTTATTTAAGAACACTTGTAGGGAGTGAAAAAAAAAAACTGTGTGAAAAAATATACCCTGTCAGATGTATGGTTAAAGGGTTATATTTTCATGTTCTACCCAAGTATTATTGAAAAAAGTAGTACCCTGGAGGCAAAAATATTTTTTTGAATAACACATCCTCTCAGTTAATGTAAAATAAAAATTCGAGATGTTTGAAACCTACCCCATTGTGACTAGTTTAGGAAGTAAAAATTGACGTAATTAATAATTTTTCATTGTGAATATTATACACTTTTTTCGCCTGGATTAGTGGATCAATACAGCGGCCAGATTGTTTCATCTCTCCAAAATTTATGAACTTCCTAAGATAGTCTATGCATAGTCAGTCAACAGTCAATGCATAGTCAACAGTATATGCATAGAGGCTGTGTTACACAAAATAACCGATATCTTTTTAATGATCCATTAATATGTCAAATATTAAACTATTAAAATAATACATACACTTATCAATCTTGGAAGAGTGAGCGATGCTTGAATATTTGGAATTATTTGTATATTTGGCCCAGTTTGTATATAATGTATAATATTCACTATTAATATATCAAGGATATTAAGGAATATTAAATAATTTAGTTTTGCATTTTCCATTCGCGAAAAACAGGTCTGTTATTCCAGGATTGGTTGATGCAAAAATCAGTTTCTTTTAAATTATTTTGGTAATAATTATCAATAATCAACTTAGTGTTTATATATTTTCGTTAAATTGATAATTTTTTAGTTTTATCTTAGCATCCTCGACAATTTTTCAGGTTATTTAACGAGTCTACTTACATTATTAATTCAATATATGAAATTTATTGAGTGATAGACTCTACTTATTACTCTATACGTATTTAAGAACATATATCTTTTTTAAATATTTTATTTTTTAAGAGAAAAGATGGGCTTCGGCTGTGATTCGAACCGCCTAGGCGGACAATCAAGCGTGGTATACGCTGCCACTGCGCCACCGAGTTCCTATCGAAGCTGAGTCAATCCTTTCTCTTCATGTATTATATAAACAAAAAGTTCTAGTAGTGATCATATGTCATTGATGTTTTTTCTTTTTTATTGTTTCAGGTAAGTTATTGACCGTGATTCCACTCTGCTTAAGATAAACACTGTAAGTTTGAAATTCATAAAAGGAATTATTTTTATTTATTTATTTAGTTCATATAGATTATTATATTAAACCATTAATGCCAAAAATGTTAATTTTGAGGTTAGTTTATGCAACATTCTTGAACTATCAGGGATTTTTAGAATCGGGACTATATTAATCTTTTCTTGTGGTTAATATTATATTAACTTCTATTACTTCATTTAATATTATATCAATTTTTAGGTATTTTATTTTTGAAGAGAAACGATTGGTCTCCGCCGGGAGTCGAACCCAGGTCTCCCGCGTGACATGTGCGCTATCCCCTGCGCTACCGAGCTCGCTTCCAAGCCGTAAACATAAATAAATAAACATACGTAATTGATAGTTTTAAAGAAACTATAAGATTAAATGCGTTAATTTATTCTAGTAATAAGTTTCCCCGAAATATATGGTGGGGGGGATTGTCCCCAATAGCCCCTCCATCGGTTAGCCTCTTGCCCGGTTTATAAAATCCAAGTTCTTTAAATCGAACATCTATAAAATTCTCGACCCTGGTACTTAGCGGTTGTCCATTTGTTAGTTGATCTTTTGTTTATATTTTATGCATTGATTTTTTATTTGCAATTGCAAAGGCAGCTGGTATAGACCGGTGTACAACTTGCGTGTTCTAACAGATCGCAGACTGCACGGATGGCTGGGCGCGCTACAAGATAGCAACAAGGGACCGACAAAGAGGTCAGCCGGAGCTGAATCGGCTGTTTTTCTGTTTGCGACATCTCTCTTGCGGCCTCTGTGAACTGTTTATTTATTTGATATGAAAATGAAGTTATATATATAAATATATATATATATATATGTATATATATATATATATATACATATATATATATATATAATACATAAAAGCATTTATTCTTCTGATTAATAAAAGTTTATTGTTTCCATGGTAACTGAAGTTTTCATAACTGTTCAACAGACATTTATAAAATTGTACTCCAAGGAGTATAGTGTTTTGTTATCATTATATTGACATATATGGCATTATCATACTGCCTCATTAAAAAAAAAAAACTACTAAACTATTTTATAGTTCTCGTGAGAGAATATATGTATAAGATACAGGTGAAATATTTAATGGAGTTTTTGGAGTGGGTGAAAACACATGGTACAAATAATTATATATCCTTATATATATAAAAATCTCGTGTCCCGATGTTTGTCTCTCTATTTCTCAGAAACTACGCAACCGATTTTAATGAAATTTGGCTCAATGTATATAGTTTTGGCCAACTTAACGGACCGGATAGTTTTTAATTTGATTAGTGATCAAAATAATTCTTATATAGCGAATTATTGAAAATACAGTAGGTCGTGTTTCGATTTATTAACATGGCGTCATATGTCGATTTCATAATGTTTTTGTTTATAAGCATGCTATTGTAATACAGGTTATCATCATTATAATTTTGTATTGCGTTATGTGAGTGCAGTTATTTGTTCCTATATTATTATTTTCCACAGACAAATAGTAATACAAATTTGTATTTATTGTTAATTTTCATTAAAGAATAAATAAATCAAGAAAAGGTTACAATAAATTCTCAAATGTGTAGGTACTTTTTCTTCCTTTTCCTTTTTTTATTTGTATTTAAATTAAATTACTAGCTAAGAGCTGAAACGCTTTGCTGTGGCCCACCCTGATATCAACTTTTAGTAAAGTAAATACATTTTAATAATTTAAATTAGGTTATTATTTGAAATAATACTCTATAAATGTTGTAACAGCACCTACTGTCATAGGTGTAACCTAATAGAAACCTGACTTGGGGAGTCAGTGTTGCCAAAAATTAGTGAAAATTAGTGGCTACACTGCGGGTAACCAGTAGTAAAAACTCCCTCACAAAAAGAGTGTGTTTCAATTAGGTGTTGTGGGATACTTTGTGATTTGCTAAAGAACTGCATAATTAAGACTTTCTTTATTTTCATTTTTCGTTTTGTTATTATTATTTAAATACAGTGTTTTTTTATTTTACCAAACCTTTTTATCATTTTTATCCCGAGATCTAAAATGTAAAATTTAAAAAATGTCAGTGAAGATTTGTAATTCCTCCTTTAACAACAATAATTTAAAGTTGAGAAAATTTAATCCCAATCGAATAGAGGATGTTACTTCCTGTTCAGCAGAGTTGTAATTATCTTTAAATGTAAAATTTAAGAAATGTTAGCGAAGATTTTAATCCTTTCTTTAATTTAAAGTAGGCTATTATTGGGAATGCTATTTGGTTGTTAATTTTACCAGAATACAATTTTTTACTTATCTTTAAATGATTGTTGATTAAGAAAGGATTACGAATTGCGGCATTTTTTAAATTTTACATTTAATGATTATTACACCTCTACTGAACAGGAATAATTGTTATTTGGGTAACTTCAAGTTTCAGATTTATCCGCCATAAATATGAGAGTACTACTGCAAAATAATCCATCGGCAGATTTATTTTTTAAACAATTGCTCTATATTGGAAACGGTGAAATAGAGCTGCATCGAAATTCAAAATTTATCAAATTACCAGAAAATTTCTGAACTGTTGTAGAGACGAAAAATGAACTTCCCCTGGAACCGACAGAATTTTCAATAAAATTTGAAAAGGCTTCAATATCCTATTCGTTTGGCTTTTGCCATGACCATAAACAAATCCCAAGGGCAAACAATGTCCACTTGGACTTTGAAAATCCGTGTTTTTCCCTTGGGCAATGGCATAACTCACTTGGGAAATGGGTATCGCCTGCTCACGTGTGTGGAAACCATCAAAGCTTTGGTTTGTGTTAAAAAAAACAAAACAGGTTAACCCAAAACATTTTGAACAAATTAGTACTTGAATAAATACAAATTCTTAATTGTATTATGTAAGAACCTGTTCAAGAAGAGATTTACTATTACTCAAATATATTGCTAAATTAAAAACTTCAACACACCACCCTCCTACCGAACACTTATTAGCCGAAGGGTTGGGAAATCGAGGACTCAAAGAAATTGAGAAAAACGCCTATCAAAAGGACATATAGGACGCGTTAACCAAGATTGGCATGACCCTGAGAAATATTAAACCAGTTGTTAAACTAACAATACCAAGTTGAAGTAGTGTTAGGCCAATAATCAATAGATCAATGGCTGAGGTTATCAAAACTTACTTCAGTCATCCTTTTTAAAATTAGTGGAAAAATATAGCCATTTCGAGTTAGTTTATACCGATCCATAAAAAAAGGGCGATAGTGTTAGCAGCTCTGTGAGTCGTAAACACAATCAGCTCCTTTTTAATCAAACTACATTGAAATATGAGATGTAAAAAATAAAAACTTTAACTTTCCTATATTCTTTACCAAATACTTTTAAATGGTGTAATGCTCTATTCTCAATCACGGTGGATTTTGATTAGCTGAAAGGTTTTCATCTTTATCAATGAATATTGTTATTACTGTATTTGTTTAAAAATATTAGGATATAACTACTGAGCCACAGCAACGCGTGGCCGGGTCTGCTAGTAATTAATATGAGTGTGAATAATTAATATTAAATATTAAAATTGCTCTTATAGAAAAGTAATCGTTGTCGTTTTCTGGAAAGGCGTCAGAAAACAAAATTAGAAATTTAGTTTTCAATTTATTAAGAGGTTTAGAAACCCTTTATATACATGCATGTTCACTATTTATCCACAAAAAAAAAAAAAAAAAATCCAATAGGGAATAATAAATAAGAATTTATTTTTGTGGCCCATTAAAAAAAATAAATAAGTAATAATTAATCGGAAAGTACTGACGACTGTCAATTTTTGCTACAATTATATACTCATTACTTTTTGAAGAACAAAAAACAAAAGTAAGTAAATGAATGAGGAAAAATCTGTTTCTAGTGAAGTTGTTAATTGGCGTCTCCACATTCAACAGAACACGTCGATTTCTAATCTAAGTGGGCATTAATGAAAAAAAAATACAATATTAATTTATTTTCTATTTTTCTTTTTTAAAGCTTATTAGCAATGATGAATACGAAATAAATGTATTTCATTTCGGACTGGATTAATTGCATATTCTTGTTTGATCTTATTTTTTTTTTTTTTTTTTAGATAAATGAAATAATTGATTCAGTATTCAAATATAGCTCCTAACAAGAATATCTAAAGTAATGGAACTATTCATTTAGGAGATAATAAGTTTGATGAGGAAAAAGTGTTTAGTGAAAAAAGATTTTAAACAAAAGACTCTAGAAGAGAGTGAGTATGTAGAGGAATGTAAAAGCGAAGGGAAATGGTAAGGTGCTGGTTTTGAGAAGTGAAACAGTAGAAGTCACTTAGATCAGGTTTCATAAGGGCACGGCTCCTCTCAACGCTACCGACTTTTTCCACCGCACCGAACTTCTTAACTCTTACTTCAGGAATATAAAACTACCGCTTATATTTTGGGCATTATGAGGCCAGGTTAAAGGTTGGGGAGAGTACCTAATGAAATCGAATAATTAAATAAAATAAAAATTAATAAAAGAATACCTTTTTTTTTTAATTGGGAGATTACCGGAAATCTGCGTAGATCGAAGAAGGAATAAATAGGTTTATTTGTAGTAAGGAAGAAAATAAAACAAAGCTAAACAGAAATTCTTAAATAGAGCCAGAAACATTAGTAAACTTAAAATTATTTGTTTAAGATTCAATTATTTCAACTTAATAACTGATTATGTATTAACAATCCTTGGAGAGATTATTATTATCAAATATCAGGATTTCCTTTTTTTTATTTAATTAAATTATAATATCAAACTTAACACTGGTTTGATAGTAATGAAATTATTTGTCCCATCACTAAACAAAAGGCCTGTGTACATGATTAAGTTTTCGGAACGAAGTTGGAACCAAACGTTGTTTTGTTTTTGACAGCCAGGGGTGATTACGATGGACCTAATAGTCCTGTTCACGCGGTGAAGTTTTTTGAACAATCTTCTTATAATAAATGACCGGTGAATGATCGTCCCACGATTGAACAAAATATTTAACCATGTTAACAGGCCTGAATGGAGGAATATAGAATAAAAAATAAAATAAATTATTTACTTTACATTCTATAAACTATTTACTATATATTCTCACTCTAACCTACTTAAATCCAACTTGATTAAAGTACACACGTATGTTTAGTATAGTATAGTGCGTAGGAAGTGGGTCATGGGGATAGGTGAGGATTGAAGTAAAGAATAGATGTGTTTAAATTGTAGATTATTTATTTTTTTGCAGGACCTCTTTGAGCACTATGTTTGAAGTTACGGTATGGTCATCAGTGATTATTTGTTGGTGTAGTTTTTACTTTCACTTACCTATATGAAATATATAGTAAGTGGAAGTATTGCGATCGTGAAAAAAGTCGACTTCCGGTTTTCAACGGAAATACACGTTTTGGGGTCCCCTGAGTCGAAATGACCAAGTCCCGCGAAATGGTCTGTGTGTGTGTGTGTGTGTGTGTGTGTGTGTGTGTGTGTGTGTGTGTGTGTGTGTGTGTGTGTGTGTGTGTGTGTGTGTGTGTGTGTGTGTGTGTGTGTGTGTGTGTGTGTGTGTGTGTGTGTGTGTGTGTGTGTGTGTGTGTGTGTGTGTGTGTGTGTGTGTGTGTGTGTGTGTGTGTGTGTGTGTGTGTGTGTGTGTGTGTGTGTGTGTGTGTGTGTGTGTGTGTGTGTGTGTGTGTGTGTGTGTGTGTGTGTGTGTGTGTGTGTGTGTGTGTGTGTGTGTGTGTGTGTGTGTGTGTGTGTGTGTGTGTGTGTGTGTGTGTGTGTGTGTGTGTGTGTGTGTGTGTGTGTGTGTGTGTGTGTGTGTGTGTGTGTGTGTGTGTGTGTGTGTGTGTGTGTGTGTGTGTGTGTGTGTGTGTGTGTGTGTGTGTGTGTGTGTGTGTGTGTGTGTGTGTGTGTGTGTGTGTGTGTGTGTGTGTGTGTGTGTGTGTGTGTGTGTGTGTGTGTGTGTGTGTGTGTGTGTGTGTGTGTGTGTGTGTGTGTGTGTGTGTGTGTGTGTGTGTGTGTGTGTGTGTGTGTGTGTGTGTGTGTGTGTGTGTGTGTGTGTGTGTGTGTGTGTGTGTGTGTGTGTGTGTGTGTGTGTGTGTGTGTGTGTGTGTGTGTGTGTGTGTGTGTGTGTGTGTGTGTGTGTGTGTGTGTGTGTGTGTGTGTGTGTGTGTGTGTGTGTGTGTGTGTGTGTGTGTGTGTGTGTGTGTGTGTGTGTGTGTGTGTGTGTGTGTGTGTGTGTGTGTGTGTGTGTGTGTGTGTGTGTGTGTGTGTGTGTGTGTGTGTGTGTGTGTGTGTGTGTGTGTGTGTGTGTGTGTGTGTGTGTGTGTGTGTGTGTGTGTGTGTGTGTGTGTGTGTGTGTGTGTGTGTGTGTGTGTGTGTGTGTGTGTGTGTGTGTGTGTGTGTGTGTGTGTGTGTGTGTGTGTGTGTGTGTGTGTGTGTGTGTGTGTGTGTGTGTGTGTGTGTGTGTGTGTGTGTGTGTGTGTGTGTGTGTGTGTGTGTGTGTGTGTGTGTGTGTGTGTGTGTGTGTGTGTGTGTGTGTGTGTGTGTGTGTGTGTGTGTGTGTGTGTGTGTGTGTGTGTGTGTGTGTGTGTGTGTGTGTGTGTGTGTGTGTGTGTGTGTGTGTGTGTGTGAACAGACTAGCTCAAAAACTATAAACCGTGCGATCCTGAAATTGGGTATTTAGTGTAGGTATATGCCCGCGATGTGACAGCATAAATGTCATCAAAATTACTTAAAGGGAGGGGGTACTTTACTTAATAACTTTTTAGGTTTTTTTCGATTTTCTCAAAAACGGCTCTAACGATTTTGATTAAACTGAGTATTTGATGTATTAATATGCCCGAGATATGACTGTAAAAATTTCATCAAAATTTATGTATAGGGGGGACTTTACTTAATAAATTTTATATAATTATCACGTGTTTTTTTTATTTACTCAAAAACGGTAGTAAAGATTTTGATCAAACTGGGTATTTGATGTATGTATATGCCAAAGATGTGACTGTAAAAATTTCATCAAAATTGCTCAACCGGAGGGGGGACTTTACTTAATAAATTTTATATAATTTTCACGTGTTTTTTTTATTTACTCAAAAACGGCTTTAACGATTTTGATCAAACTGGGTATTTGATGTATGTATATGCCAAAGATGTGATACCCAACATTTCTGTAAACTGTAAAAATGTCATCAAAATTGATTAACCGGAGGGGGGACTTTACTTGATAAATTTTGTAACATTTTCACGTGTTTTTTTTATTTACTCTAAATCGGCTTTAACGATTTTGATCAAACTGGGTATTTGATGTATGTATATGCCCGAGATATGACTGTTAAAATTTCATCAAAATTGATCAACCGAAGGGGGGACTTTACTTAATAAATTTTGTATCATTTTCACGGGTTTTTTTATTTACTCAAAAACGGCTTTAACGATTAACAAAAATAAGATATGAATGTAAAAAAATGTGTGACTTTGGGAAATGATATTTAACAAAACACGTCAATTTCTTATCTAAGTAAGTTGGTAAGTGAAAGTTGTGTGTTGCGCGCACGCACCAGATTTTTTTACACATAGATGTCGCTGAAAGAGCGCACCCTGAAAAACGCAACATACTTAAATACATATCGGTTTCCCAGAGTCAGTGCACTGATTCTATTGACTGAAATTGCATGGGTTTGCTTGTAACTCGCCAACGACGGCGACAACGGAAAAGTTTATATATCCACAATGTTCGTCTCGACAAACTGAAAAAAATGACACCTTCAAAAAAGCCCCGCGATCATTTTCGCTTAGAATTGCAGTTTTGCGTTTACAGCCCACAAACCAAGAGGTAAGTCGAAAAAATGTATATGGCCGTAAATATTCTCCTCTAAAACCTAAAAGATTGACACCATTAAGAAACCTCTACGACCATTTCCTCGCAAAAATCGCGGCTTAAAACTCGCTATGGAAGGCGAAATGAATGATTTGTATATTTTTCCAGTGTAACGGTTAAGGAAAGGTGTAAAGTGATGCCGCATTCATGAAATTTAATGAAGTATCAAGGAAGTTATAGCGTACCGACAAAAAATAAGCCTTGAGAAATAATAAAAATGATTTTAAAATGTAAACAGGCCCAATTATAAAGAGATTGCCCTAGAAGTAGTAGGAATAGAATATCTTAAAAAAATTAGGGGAGCATTTTTGTTTTTAAATTGGATGAAAAAAATGGAATTTAAGATGAATGGAATCGCCTTCGTTCAGCTAGCCATAGCCCGCACTGCTGGATCGCTGTGGCTTCCACCGGATTTATTCAATGAAGGTTATTTCTAAACTCCTCCTTACTTCATTAACCATAAAGTGTAAAACTGTAGATCAAATTTATGAAGTAGTTTGTCTCCCCTTTTCAAAATTAACCCATTAACGCCCGGTGTTACATTTATGTAACGCCAAAGTGAAGTTTGCTTTTGTCATAGAACGGAAACAATTCTTAGAATTTCGGGTTTTTTTTTTTGTGTTTATAATATACTAGGAAGGCGGTAGAAGGGATAGAGTCAATGTTTACTGTTTTATTATTGTTTCGACTACCGATTTGAACAGATTGAAAATGTTGACGTCGAAAGTTTTCAAAGTCTCCTGCAGTAAGTACCTTTACATACGTTTAATATTTTTTATTTTATTACTCAAAACAGAGAAAGACTTTCTCAGCATATCTGTTGAGTTTCATTCGTATTGGT
Organism: Aelia acuminata; assembly: GCA_911387785.2. Classification (NCBI taxonomy): domain Eukaryota; kingdom Metazoa; phylum Arthropoda; class Insecta; order Hemiptera; family Pentatomidae; genus Aelia; species Aelia acuminata. The sequence continues at coordinate 180,443,779 of OU426978.1, forward strand.
TGGTCTTTAAGAGTTTTATAGCCTTTCATTTACCACTGTTACCGAAATGTAACACCGAGCATTTGGACCCCCTGTATTTTTTATTTTTCTTTTATTGTGTTCTCTTCAAGATTCTCGATTTAATACTCGGTGATGACATCCAGGCAACGGCCGTTTATGCAGAGCCACTGGACCCTTCTGCGGTTACTGACGAGGAGTCTGGGAATGAAGAAGACCTAGGAGATCCTCTTCACCTTTCAGGTTGGCAGCTTCTAGCTCCTGCTGAAATCGTTTTGTGCGACAATGAACGTCTTGGTGGAATTTATGATGTGCTTGAACCACCAGTTAGCCATCCTTCTACGCCCGCTCCGCGTGGAGCTTCAGATTCGACCTCCACGATGTCAGCGCTATCTCCTACTTCTAACAATCAAGGGTTCCAATGGATAATAAATCGTGTAAGAAGGGTAAACCAACACCATTATTTATTCCAGGTGACTTTTACACCAATCCTGTACCTTGGAAAGAAGAGGTTGTTATAAATGAAGCCGAAAACAGCTGTGTCGAATGTTTTGAAAAGTTATTTGACAGCAACGTTTACCATCTTCTCTTGACTGAAACGGAAAAGTACGTCCAATTCAAAAATGAAGAGCCTCAGAACTTTTCTTTAGGGGAAATAAAATGCTTGATCCGGTTTTTAATTTTGACAGGGTACAATAATCTTCTAAATAAACGGATATATTGGGAAGAAGTAAGGGATGTGCAAAACTTGTTAGTTTCGCAAGCCATGCGGCGAAGTAGAATGTTGTCACTAATAAAGTTTATTCACTTGTTCTTTTATATATTAAAAGTTTTAATTTATAGTTTTGTTTATTGGCAACCTTTAACCAGTTATACTATTCAAATTCAGAATTATTTAAAAAAAAAGCTCATTAAAAAACACGGGGGCACAGGCGCCCGGTGTTACATTTATGTAACACCTCATTATGACCTTGTATTGAGAAATTTTTTTTTTTTTTTATTTGTTAATGTTATTTAGAATCTTAGCAAGTGGTGGTAGCAAAGATTTAAAAAAAATGCAACAAAAATAGTTCTGGGCGTTAATGGGTTAACATAGCGATACGATACTTTTTGTTCGGGTTAGTTGTAAAAAATGAGACGGATTTCCACGTGTATTACCGCATATCTTACAACGCTCGAGGGATTTTTTTTTACAAATTTAGAATTCAGCATCTTGAATGGTAGTACTGAGAAACCTATTTATCCTTGGACGGCTGCTGGCTTCTCGGATTAGCTCTCTTGGATAATCGATTATGGATAAATGGAGTCGATTATTATAAATTAATTTACAGTTAGTTCATATCATGTTGCTGTCATGTACTTTTCAGGCTTTACTGGTTCTTGGAAAACTTTTTAAGCTGATAAGCGTAGACAAAAAAAAAATTATGTATTCTTGTCTGCATTTAAAGTTGAATTTTGTTGTGGTTATTTTAAAAGTTTTGGGGGTTGCCATCATTGTTGCTATCCCGAATCTTCCTCTGGATCGAGATTATTAACCAGTTATAAAATCCAATTGGCTTAAGAAATATATTATTGTTATAAATACCCTCCTGTGAAGTCTCACCTGTTTTATTCACGAAGGGGATTAAGGACTACAGTGAGAGGAAATTTTCCTTCTGCTACACTAATTCGGATTAAACCTAAGGACATTAAACCTTGAATGATATCGTATTTTGGCATTGTTTTAAATCATTTACCTTATATTGTAAGGATCAATTTTTCTGTCGGACTATGAAGTTATGAATCGGTACATGCATTGGTTGGTGGTCATTAAGTTATTAATACATTGATTGAGAATAAATTATCCAAGGTGACAGCTGAGCCGGATGTGTTGATCCAGAAAGGAAGTGTGCCAGTCACGGCTTAACGAATAATCCACAGCTGTCTTCCCTTCAGGGGTTCGTATACACGGCCACGTTGTACAAGACCTTCTCACCAAATGACTTTATTAAGCGAGTTTGATTTGCTTAGTGATCTTTTATTATTATTAAAATTGAATAGTTTTATTATTAGTCCATTTCTATGGACGTTGCTTGTTTAGTGTTTAAGTTCTTTAACATATTCAAAAGCTGCTCTAAATCCCGGTTATCAGGTAATTCTTCATTGGCAGCTGTCCTGAGAACAGTGATAATTATTAAATTTGACGTCGAGAGTTTGTCGATCTGATTTTGCCTGTAAATTGATTTCGGCGATATCATTGTGGGATTTTGGTATTTTGATAACATTGTTATACCGCCAGGAGGCTAAATAACAGAATTTATAGTTTGCCATACGTATTGCTATGGTAGTATAGCATAATAAAAGCTGAAGTATTGAATAGTAATTGAGTCAGTTCTGATCCTTGTTGTACTCCTTCGAAGACTAGTGGAATGAAGAAATGGAGTATTGAAGAATTTGATTGTAATAGTGAAGGAGTTAAATATTAAGTTTAAATTGGTTTTTATATTCCAATATCTTCAAATGATAGGTAATGTAATACTATTATGATACAATACCCGAATACTTGACCTCTTCTTCTATCGGTCGGTGTACAAAGGTTTCGGGCTTTCCGATCTGAGGCTAATATCTCAATAATACCATTCAATCTGTATGACTCCTGCTAATAAACAAATTTTAGAAGCTTCCTTGCTTCTATAATTTTTCTAATTGTTCAGATCATATCGGGCTTGCTCAAGCTCAAAAAAAGTAACCTCATTTCTGTCCTGTACGTAACCCAGCGCTAAGGAGCCCCCTGCACAGAGGTAGGACGAACAATACCCCAATACAGACAAAGGGTGTGTGCCTTCCTTATCTGATTCCGCTGACACACTGACACCTGTATAATAGGTTTTTTCAGCCGGTGTTCGGGGTGTCGATTGTGGCCCCTTTGTGGGCCTAACTAGCTGGCTCTGCTAACTGAATAACCTCTCTCAGCTGTTTGTTGTTGTTACCTTCCATTGTTTGCCCGAATACTGCTCTTGTCAGCGTTTTTTTTTTCAACATTTTGAACGTTTAAAATAAATGGTTTAAGCTGTGGCGTTGTATTTCAGTTGGATAAAATATTATAATTTAAATGGATCTTCCTCTACTGCAGGACTTCTAGATATTTCAAGCTAGGTTTCCATTTGACCCTATTTATGACAAACAGCTAATCTATGCTTTCGGATATTTTGGGCAAATCTGTAGAGCTTTCGAAAGCGCCTCGTAAGCGCTTTCGTTTGCGAGAAATTTTATCTGATATTTATCTTTCTACTCTCTTTTTTATAGGTTGTTTTTATATTTTTATTTATTTTGCCCTTGCGTTATTCGTTCTTTCAAGTAAGCTAAGCTTTTATGACTTAAGTTTATCAGTACAATTAACTGTAATTTAATCAGTCGATTGAAACCATCGTTTGATAAAAAAATTTCGTCATTTGATAGGTAGCAAATCTTATCTCGAATTGGTTGAATTATTTTTTCTTGATAGTTTTTCTTCAATATATATATATATATATATATATATATATATATATATATATATATATATATATATATATATATATGGGGAAAAAATTATGTAATTTACATTGTGTTTGAGTAACGAGAATAATATGGCACGTTCTCTCTAATAATCAGTTCGTGTCAACCATTATATTACTTCGAAATGGACCAAGTCGTTTAAAAGGATGATTATGTAAATGATGTTCAATAGTTTAGTATTTACTTTTTTTTTTTTTTTAACTTTATTTTATTTATCCACACCTGTCTAAAATAACAAAGACAATCAGTGGATTGCCTGACTATAAGTATTTACTTGTATACAAGGTATTTAAGGATGCGAGTTTAGATTCACCAGCATTGAGTACCTATAGAAGTAGCAATTAAAATTATATTTCAGAAACTGACGAACCTATTCCCAAATTATTTTTAGTCAGCATACAAAAAGTATATGAAACCAAGGACTCAACTGTCACCTAAACTTTGAGAGGATGTTGCAATAGAAGATAATAATAGATTTTTTACCATTCTGTAGTAAATGATCTGGTTCCGTCGCTTAAACAGAACACTGCCACGAGCTGAAAAACTTACAATGTAACTATTGAATCTCCGGCTTCTTATGCAAAGGATGTAAAACATAATACTGTCTCTTTTATTCTATGATGGTACCCTGTCGCATCAATTTTTTTTTTTTTTTTTTTTTTATGCTGTGTGTAATTATAATGGTTTTTTATTTTTTTGCTTTAGAAACCCGTGTAAAAATCCACAAGCCATGTAATATAAATCCACAATCTGAATATATCAAAATAATATTTTTGTGATGATAATATATTAGAATAGTAAAATTTTGTTGTTTATTTCTATTTGTGTATTATTGGTTTTTGTTGATTTGAATAATGTTTCAAAATGAGGGACCCTACTCTAGTATTTACCAACGTTCTAATGAAATCGAATCCCGATGTTTGCTCGATCTGACTTGATTATATAAACGGATAATGTATACCCTTGGTTACTTCCCGAATCCCCTAAATCAATCTTGGATGTTGTACCTTCTGTTGGATTGTTATTGATGCAATCCTGCAACTCTTAACTTAACGATGTTCTTTTATTTTTTTAACTGTTACAGCTTAAAGGCAATTAAATGTTGGTTAAGTATCACTTAATGTTGTTGGTAAGTGCCGTTAGAAATACGTTTACCTCCCACCACAGGCAATTGTTCGTTTATTGGTAGATTGTGAAATCACCCTGACTTCTCTAGTCACATACATGGATAACATTCTGGTCATATTCTATATTCAAAGTTTTATATATCTTTTTAAATTGATGAGTATTGGAAATTTAAAAGCCGTTTTGAAGTAAAAACCAACACCATTCAAAATCCTATAGGTACATTAAAAAAAAAAAAAAAAATTGAAGTAACTATTTTTCTCCGCAACAAAACCCCTGAAATTATTAAAACAATAAAAAATGGAATATACGATTCTTCTTTTAAGTGAGAGCAACAAGATCGAGTTTCATTATGCCATTAAAAAGTTACTAAGATTTTTGTATAATAAAAAACAATTTTTTTTTTTAAACTTAGCTTTAAAATAAACTTTAACATACTAGTGATCGTCAACGGCATTTTAATTTATAACATTGCTTTTAATTCCAGCTTTTAAAGCTCAAGTAGTCTCACCCTGAAAGGGAATAATGTTTATTAGTCCTAGGTTTTTGTTTAATGAAAAAAATTTAGTTTTTTTAAAATTAGCTTTAAAATAAACTTTAACATACTAGTAATCGTCAACGTCATTTTAATTTATAACATTGCTTTTAATTCCATCTTTCAAAGCTCAAGTAGTCTCACCCTGAAAGAAAATAAAGTTTATTAGTCCTAGGGATGAAGTCATATTCTTAACAAACGGTAGGTCAGGTCCGTACTCGTGCCGCCACGTTCTACCTCGTGCCCAGTGAAAGGTCAGGTATACATTTAATGAATAATGTACTCCAGTATGTTCAATAGATATTTATATAACCATTTTTTTTTATTTATTTGACTAAATAAAATTAACTAAAAATAGATGATTCATTTTATGTATTGTGACGTGAAACCATAACAGAACTGCTTGGAACGGTTACAGTCATGCATTAGTAAGTGATAACATGTTTGGAACGTATTATATGAGGCCTTTCGTTTCAATACCGGTTACATCCATTTTTCAAACATTTTTTTTTTAAGTTTTCAATGTTAAAAAAATGCGTTAGACGCGTTTGTTTAAAAAAGTCTAGATCCTTCGAAAATCAATACTAAAATATTCCATTTCTTATCCAAAGCGGTTCCATTTGATTTTTTTTTTTTTTATCAGCCATGAAAAATTGTTGAAAATGGATTTAGCCGGTTTTGAAACCAAACATCTCATATACCATATATATAAAAGAAGCGATCGATTGCTGGCTGTTAGTCTAACTTTGGGGGGCGAAGCGAAGAATGCGGTAACTTTTGAGTCATTGACTACATATACTGTACCGTTTTTATTATTTGAGTTTTAATAAATTCTAATAATTTAAACATATTACTTATTGTTTTATAGTTTTACCTCAATAAATTATTTATAACCTTAATACTTACAATACTGAATATACTAAATAAAATGCATGTGTAGCCGAAGAATCGATTTCTCAATAAAATGAACAAAAATTTCAAAGGCTCTTAGATTTAGGCATGTTGTATTTTAAGGGAACATCTCCTTTCGGTTTATCTTGCCGGTAGCACGTTAAGCAGATTTTTTTCAAAGGGGCCGCCGGTATACGCTCTGCCCCCGTTCGTACGGTTCACCGAAGCCTCCTCCTTTGAACTCCTTCACTGATTTCAGACATAGATAGGAGCCAGCCAGCTTGATGAAATTTTTATATCTCAACAGAGGGCTTTCCTCTTTATAGTAAATGAAAAGTTTCATTATTTCTCGTTCTGATAAATACATGCGCACACATTAAATAATTTATCATTTCTTAAAGTATTTAATTACAAGTTTTAATTATAAATTAACAGAGTGACTTAATTATCACAATAATGACTCTTAGTGTTATATTAATTATCACAATAATGACTCTTAGTGAGACTCTTAATAATCACGAACACTCGCTTTTGTGTATTTTCTTGGAACCTGTCCTGGTTTGCGGAAAGTACATAGTACGTATATATAAGGATATTACATACTGAAATTAATCAAAACTCCATGCCTTGTCGGTGGGAGCTAATAGGATCCTGTGTAGGCGAGGTGTAGGTAATATTGGAGGACTAGAGAGGGTAATATATATTCATGGCTTTTGGTCTTTGTCTTCCTCGCTCCAAGTGGTTGTTCTCTATTCAATCCGTTACTCCGCCGTCCCGCCAATAGTCTTACTTAGCGCTCTCCCTCCAGCACTCCCCATTGTGGTTTATCAGGGATTTAGTGGTGCTTACGTAATGGTTTTTGTTAATTCATTTCATCGGATTAATATTGACTGTTTGATAATGTCTACAGCCAAGGGATACATTTTAAAAAAAGTGAACAATATAAAAAATTAAAAATCAAATCATGACAAGCAATATATTATTCTGATGGCAATCGAAAAGGTAGGCTTTGTCTTCAATAGTAGATATTAAACCTTTACATTAACCATTATTTTCATACTAATGTAACGTTAAACAAATAAAATAAAATGAATAAATCTGAAACTAACAGAACGTTCTTGTCTTGTCAAATACCATATCTACTTTGAATGTTAATGTATGTAATGTAATGAAGAACAGAGAAACATTTTTTTCTATTATTTTTGTACCAAAGCATTGTTTTCTTTCTTCGCTACCAAATGAAAAATAAATAACAGTAAAAGGACTATTAATAAGAGGTTTTTTTTTAAATTTTTGATCATGTTTTTTTTTCGTTTTTTTTTTATACCATATATAAAAATGCAGGGCCTATAGGTTTGTTTGTTGACTTCAAAACTCGAAACGTAGCGGATGGAATAACCCGAAATATTTACCAAACGTTGCTGTTTAGTCAAGTAGCGGCCACATCTACTTTTTTTAGTTAATAATAGGACCATGAACAGTTATGATACATTAACAGTTATGTATCTGAATGTTAACTGAATTACAGCCTCTTTTATCTTTTGATCACATGTTTTTCTCCCATAATATCGGTTAGTATAATTGGTTGATTGGCCATCTTTGTACAGAAAATTTAAAAAATGTCAGTGAAAATTTATAAATGCTGATGTCACCCTACAATAAACAACCTACTGCAAAGCAGATTTTCTAAAAAAATAAATGGCCATACTATTTGTTAAAAAAACAAAAAAAAAAAAAAACAGGTACAAATTTTACATTTAAAAAAGGAACATAAAAATATTTGAAGCAGGGGCTCCCGAACGTTAATTTACGACTCCCCCTTTTGGAAAGGAAAATCTCTTCCCCCCCCCCCTCACTCAATTGATTGTATGAACTTTAAAAAAAAGAAACAAATATTGCACTTAAAACATTATTTTAATTTTCCAAACAGTATTGTTAATTAAAATAATGTACGTAAAGAACTGAAGATTTTATTTTCTACTGGTTTTGAGTCCTTGCTCAAACTGTGGCTTGTCTTTAGCCCTCCACCTCCAGTCTGAGAACCACTGATTTAAAGTAATATGCCCGATTTTTGTATAGATCTAAATTATGGGAATATTTGATTTCTTCTGCCCACATTTCTGATAGAAATACATTTCCATAAAAATAATTTAAGCCATTCGCACGTTTCATTTTTTGAAGAAATGTTACGTAATTGTCATTGAATATTGTGTTAATCAACAGCAGAAATTTACAACATTGCAAAATGGACATAGTTTTTTGGCTAGGCGTACATTCGCGACGCAGAGCAGAGCAGAGCAGTTTTTTGTGAAACGTTAATTTAGATAGGAACATTGGGAGGCAGTTACCTATCTACCACATGTATTACAAAAACTGCGTCGCGAGTGTCTCAATGTGCGCCTAGCCTTAACTGTGGGCAGAAGTTTGTAGCACACAGTGCCTTTGTATTAAAGGTTATATGTGCTATGACAACGCCGAGCTCAAGCTTCTCTTTCACAGTTCTCTTAACCTGCATTAGGATCAACGTTATAAAGACGAAATACTTTTAATATAAGTAATATTAAAAAAAAGAATATCTTGATGTTTTAATATTTACCGTGTTTCGATATGCATACAATCATTTAACTTCAGTTTATAAAAATAATAAATTAAAATAAACAGTCATTAGGTAAGCTGTGACCTATTTAGTTCCATATTTTCTGTACATATAAATGTTCGTACATGCATACTTTCTATTGTATTCATTCAAACTCATCCGTATTGTTATTTTAACTGAGAATATCGATTTGTATTGATGTGTTACTTCTTATACCCTCGTTCCATATGTTCTGTTTGAAAACAGGTTTCGTGGGTCACTTATATCGCCCACGCTTGAACAACTGTTGCTAAAGAAAGTTATATTTAAACTGTAAACCTTTTTTTTACCGCTGTACAGGCTTCGAAATCATACATCTTAAATTATTTTTATTAACATTTACATGTATCCGAGTGAGATTTATTTGAATCTCACCATGTAATATGATGAACAGACGATTAAGTTACTATAATTTACTTATCTTTTCTATATTAATTTTGCATGTTTTAGTTTAAAAATAAAATATTAAAATAGAGTTCGTCGGATAATGTAAATTTCTAGAATCAAATGTAGTATGACGATACAGTTAATTTAACTTTTTGGTACTGTCTACTTATACTTTATTTTTCTGGCTAAGGCCAGAAAAAAAACAACGTAAAAATACTTACTTCTTCCTTCTAAAAATTTAATGAAAAATATTTTCCAAGCAAATGAATTACTTAATATTATTTCAACTCTTTAATTTTTTAACGTTTTTAAACAGCTAAATTTGTTGGGAAATTCAAAGCTGTAAGGAATAAGTCACGCAAACAATTTAACAAAAATAATTCCTATTACATAAAAATCTTCTCTTACTCTTACATTATTTCCGAAAAAATAGCCAAGTAGATGCCGAAAATATTTATACTCAATTTCCCAAGCACAAACCGCAATATTTTGCCCCCGCTAAGATGAACTGTTTTCCTCAGGGAAAGGAGTTCATTATTCATCTCTTATTTAAATTCTTTGGACCCCCTCTGTGATCTATTCAGGATGTTAATCAGCCCCCAAATTGGAATTTTTTCGAGGCTTTCAGGGCAGACTAATCTGAAATTTTGATCAGCTTTGGGTCAGCCTATTAGCCACGTATTTAGGAACATCTACAAGCAGATGAGTCTATTGAGTGAAGTTTAATTATGCGATTTGAATAAACCTAAGCTGTTGATTCCAAAGAAAGTGGTGTTATTTTATTGATTTTTTTTTTTTTTTTAATCATCTTAACTCCTATGCAACACTTATTGAAACATTTATTGAAATGAAGTACACAATTCCTATTAAACAGCATATTACGAATATTGTTTTATTTCTAGATGTTATTTTATATGAGTTTTTGTTGAGAAATGCTTATTAAAAGGAAGGCTTACAATTATAAAAATAATATTTATATTTTTTTTTCTCCAATCTAAAATTTGAAACTAAAATTTAATTTTTAAATTACTTGTTATTCCTAATGTGCGCCATACCAGGATTTCTAATTTCAAAAGCTAAAATATTTTGTATAAAGACATTTTTGGTGAATATTAATATTTTTTTATTTATCAATAAGTTAAAATTTAGAAATAAACCTTGAAGTTCATAAAAGGAGATAAATTTGTATAAAATTATTCCTCACCTTCCTCTTTTTATGATAAATTACACCCATTACACTTTGCCAATACACTTCACTATTATTAATAAATCCTTGGATTCCTTGGGTGGGACATAGGGCCTTTACGAAGTCCCGTCAGATATCTCTTTATCTACTTTTCCAGGATTATGCTCGTCTCCATGTTTCTCTAGTCCGTCCTCGAATTTTTCCTTGGAGGTTCCGCTCCAAACTCTGCCTAGTTATATCGGTGTGGTCCTTCCGAAGAGTATGTCCTAGCCATCTATCTCTATTTCCTACGTTTGATTGATGACCTGGTCAATTCATTCTTCTTGTTCAATTGATGCCTATAGTTCAGTGTTGGAGATAGTAAAATGCCACCACAATCCAAGAATATTCAGCAGGCACCTGTTTATGAAAGTCTGCAGCTTATTTGATAATTGTTTGGTGACTTTCCAGGTCTCACTAGTATAAAGTAGTCCAGCCTTAACATAGTGTTAAACAGCCATGGCTTGGTATTGGCCAGGGCTGAGAGAAGGCCTGTTGAGGTTTTCTTATACAGCTAAAGACGTCCTCAACGGCTCTTCCATCCTGGCTAACCATACTTCCAAGGTAGCAACATTTGTCAACCTTTTCAACTTCTCATTGCTCTATTGTTAAATTTCCCTTGCTTTTGATATTAAACCTCATCTCTTTTGTTTGTTGAGACGTCGATTTTTAAGCCAGCTCTGTCTGGTTATCTAGTTTGCTCTGAATGTCACTGGGAAAAAAAGGTAGAGAGTAGCTAGAAATTCGGATAATCGCTAAGCAAAGAATCTCAGAGTGTTAATCTGATCTATACATGATCTCCCCAACCTTTCTTCTTCTGCAACTGTTCCTTTCTTAACTTTTAATCTATGCAATTTGGATTTTATCGAGGATAATGCGACTCAATATCTTGCTAGGAACTGATGTTTTGGTGATTCCCTTCCAATTCGCACAATCAACAATATTGCCTTTCTTTAGGACGTTAATTACCAGCCCAATTGGGATCACCTGTGGCATAGTCATTAGCATAAAAACCTACAATACTAAGGTGGCCCTAGAATTTTTTAATGGAAGTAAAAAATCCTAGTCTATGCCGTCCCTCGGATAGGATTTAGATGGAGATCCCGAGCCTGTATGATGTCAGGTACTCGTTGTAGATTCCTATCCTATTTATACCTTGATAGGCAAAATTTAGGACTCCCACTGTAGCTTCGTCCGATTAGCCTTAGTGGCATAAAGTGCGGTTTAAACAAACAAACAACCAGCCCAATTTTTTCCCTACCATGCCAATCATCTTGAATACATTCACTTTGCCACAGAGCTGTAATCAGAGGATGGAGATACTCAGTCCTGGGACCACTTTCAGAAATTTATTCATAATCGAAAAACATGAAAATTTTGATTTATCAAAACGGTATAATAGAAAAAATAATTGTGAAGAGTAAATTGTTAGGGGTGGTGCAGTCAAAATAAGTAGCACTAATATCTGAGAATTATATATCTTAATTATTATAGCCAACGTTTTGACCAAAATTTTAGGTCATCATCATGGCTAAATGAGAAAAACCAATCAGAGATATTATATAACCTAGGCTGCTTACTTTAAAACTATTTAATATAATTTTAAAGTTCGTTAATGTTTTCAGTTTTTCCAATAGTATATGCTACATGTTGATTTAACGAGTTAACAAGTTATGAACCCATGGAAAATTGACTGCATTTATTTATACTATTAGGCACTTATATAAATTTTATAGTTAAATAAATATCCATTCTTACTGACAATTTAGTGTATTTTCCATTCCTATATGGTTATCGATGAATTGACTACATACCTACAAGGGGTCAGTGTTGGTTCCCTCCGTGGCAGACACTCTCTCAGATCCTACTGGTGTGGCTCCATTCTCTCAATCCATGGAGAAGGCATGGGCCTTCTCTAGTGGATAAAAATATAATTTTAAATGGGTATAAAAAATAAAATAAAATTAAAGCATAATTTTACTGTTAGGGAACAGCCCCTAGAACTCCTGGGGCAAATGTTTAATGATTTGTCCTATTATTTGAACATTCTACAATCATTCTTATACTGCTTTGTGACAGCAGTTGTCATTTTTATTACTTTTATAATTTTTTTGTCTGGGTTATGCAAGTTGAACTTAAAGTGGTACAATTATCGAGTGGAGTAAATAAGAGCGAATAGGGTTAACAACCAAGCATCCCACGCATTGTCTTGGTTGCAGAGAGTAATTGGAGCTCTCTGTTTCTTCCTCTCGAGAAGGGAAGATTGTTCATTAGGCTGGGAGTTCCTTTGTTAGCTTCGCAATGGCCTGCTAGATCCTCCTCTTTCTAGTTATATAGTTTTAAAAATGTCAGCTCTGCAATGTTTTTGATGATTACTCCTTTTTGAGACTTTTATATATAAGATTTTATTTAATCTCTTCCTACTCCAATAAATGTATTAAAAAATATACGAAAAAGTTACTTTTTGTTTCTTACAATTATTCTAAGGTTTCTTTTATTGTTCTTCTACCGATAGTTTTATTTGTTTATGCTGCTCTGGAAGTTTTTCATATTTATGGTAAGATAAGATTTGAAGACGTGCCGATGCTACTTAACGTAGCTTGATGAGGAAAGCGAAAACCTTCAAATCTTCTTGTGCGATGTGACCCTGCGGGCTTGTTCCTGAGAGTGGGCAACACATGTTGGTAACTTGACTGGTCGTAAATAACCCGACCCTCTCCGCGGGACATGGATGCGAAAGGGGCCGAGCTTCCGCTGTGTTCAGCTGGTGACACTGCCTCTTGTATTGTAGTGCACGGTGTCCTCTCTTAGTATGTGTTAGTGTGTCGGTTCGGATGGTGGATTTCAAAGATTTCATCTTTTGGGATTCCTAATCACCACTTTTGTGTCAACAATTATGTATTTAGTCATGGAAGTAAGTATGCGCCTCATAAAACTACATTTCAGATAAGTGATAAAAGATTAATGGTTTAAAATTGTTGTTATCCATGCAATATTTTTACATGAAACAAGTTGGCTTCTAAGCATGATCTTAATCAGATCACCTTGTAAAACCATTCATCATAGAACGGTTGTACTGAATCCAAGAACCTCCATACGTTGTGATACATTTTGTTTTTCATTTTATTATTTATTTTTATTATAAATTCAATATATCAAATGACGGTTAACAATGAGCGAATAGGTTGATGACGAAGCCATAACGGATCTAGCAACATCTTTTCCCTGACTTCACTTCTGTCAGACATCAATTGTTTTAGAATATTTGTGATTTTAGGGGCACTTCCTCTTATTCATGGGCATGTCAGCTGTCACTCTATTTTTTATTAGTTTTTATGAATGACCGCGAAATGTATTATTTTGCAAGCCATCGCAGAAAAAATGGCAAACTGTGTTATATACTGACCGCAAATATTTTATGTTACATTTAAGGCGGAATAAAAAATGGGGTTAGTCCGCCGCTAGTGTGACAAGGATTACCCCTAACATAATATAATATTATTTACATCAGATGAAACTATTTTTTAGAAAGTTTCAAAGTAACTTTTTAAAGTCTATTGATACAGTTGTAACAGTCAATTTTCAAAACTTCGAAACCAAAGGTCTCAAATTGCAAGGTTAATAAGATATGTTCTATTTTAAGGATGCAGTAAAGATAATTGCACGGTTATAATTCTTATGAGTGTTCATTTCTATTATTGGTCTTGAATAACAATTAATGCGACCTTTCTAACTGCCGAGTTCATGATATCTACTGGGTCAGTTCGGGGTCGGCTTTTATTAAACTCTCAGTTGCTATTTTCAGATATACAATTTAGATTCGGTTTAATTGAAATTTTTATGCATATATTTATAGGAAAATAATAAAACATTAAGTGCTGCATGAAATTTACTTGAGAGATGAACAATCAGAATAGCCTGTGTGTCATGAATCATGTGTGTCATGAAATAGCCTGTGTGTCATGAAATCAGCCATTTGAGGAACCCAAAATGTTGAGGAGATAAATAAATTTCAAGTTCTATTAAAACGCAGGTATAAGAAAAAATAATTTAAGTTAAGGGAATCTCTTGGTGCAAAACTTGAACCTTTTTTTTTTTTCCATAAATTTAAATTTGTTGACATGTACGGTTCCTAAAACGAGAGGTTCAATTATAATCAGCATAATTGATAAATTTAGATCTTCTTATGCCATGTTTATTATTTATTCCTCAGTCAGCTTATTATTTTGTTTTTGTTGCTGTCGCTTCATATTTTTTTTTATCGGTTGGAATTTTCCCTCTTTTTAACAATATTATTTATTTTTCAGTGGCATATTGAATAATATTTAACCAGAGTATGCGGGAAATATTTAATTGACAGTCGATGTTCAGTTAAAAAAAAAAAAAATCTGGTGCGTGCCCGCAACACACAACTTTCACTTACCAACTTACTTAGATTAGAAATTGACGTGTTTTGCTAATTATCATTTCCTAAAGTCACACATTTTTCTACATTCATATCTTATTTTTGTTAATCGTTAAAGCCGTTTTTGAGTAAATAAAAAAAAACCTGAAAATGATACAAAATTTATTAAGTAAAGTTCCTCCTCCCGTTGATCAATTTTGATGAAATTTTTACAGTCATATCTCGGGCATATAAATACATCAAATACTAAGTTTGATCAAAATCGTTAAAACCGTTTTTGAGTAAATAAAAAAAACACGTGAAAATGATACAAAATTTATTAAGTAAAGTCCCCCCTCCCGTAGATCAATTTTGATGAAATATTTACAGTCATATCTCGGGCATATAAATACATCAAATACCAAGTTTGATCAAAATCGTTAAAACCGTTTTTGAGTAAATAAAAAAAACACGTGAAAATGATAAAAATTTATTAAGTAAAGTCCCCCCTCCGGTTAATCAATTTTGATGAAATTTTTACAGTCATATTTGGGGCATATAAATAGATCAAATACTCAGTTTAATCAAAATCGTTAGAGCCGTTTTTGAGAAAATCGAAAAAAACGTAAAAAGTTATTAAATAAAGTACCCCCTCCCGTTGAGCAATTTTGATGAAATTTTTGCTGTCACATCGCGGGCATATACCTACACTAAATACCCAATTTCAGGTTCCCACGGTTTATAGTTTTTGAGCTAGTCTGTTCACATACACACACACACACACACACACAGACACACACACAGACCATTTCGCGGGACTTGGTTATTTCGACTCAAGGGGTCCCAAAACGTGTATTTCCGTTGAAAACCGGAAGTCGAAAATTTTCACGATCGCAATACTTCCACATACTATATATTTCATATATAGGTAAGTGAAAGTAAAAAGTATATGACTATTTACTAACTTTTTTCAATAACTTTACATGCCCGAATTATCGTAAGTAAAATCTTTTATTTAATAATAAAAAAAATAGAGCAAATAAAAACAAAATTAAGAAATGAATGCGGAAAAATGTGTCTTTGAGAAGGGGCAATTAACAAAACACGTCAATTTCTAATTTAAGTAAGTTCGTAAGTGAAAGTTGTGTGTTGCGCGCACGTACCAGATTTTTTTTTAACAGTTTGAAATTTTCTGATGAAATTATTAACCGAAAGTTCTTTGTATGGGTAGTTTTTTTCAGCCGTTAAAATTTTTCGAATAAAATAAATACTTCAGAGGTTTCTGTTTTCATTTCTTTATTTCGCTATTAAGTACTTTCCGGCCGTTATAATTCTCTTCAGGTAAAAAATATTATGAAGTAAGAAACCTTCTATATCTAATATATATCATAATGTGCATTATAATGAAATAATATATACCTCGCAAGAAATTTGTGTTAGGTTCTTTAAGCTTTCTTCTAATTCGCCTTAATAATTTTCTCAAAAACATCTATTTATTTATTTACATACTTTATATAAACTGATAAGTTACTCACATTTGATGTATTAGTTATATTATATAACGTTCCTTTATATTTTAGTTGCTATGAAAAATTAGAGAACCATTATAAATTTCTTTAGAAGTAAATTTCTCTTCAAGTTCCTTCCTAACTTTACAAAGTTAATCTTAAGTTAATTAAGAAACTTCTCCTCTAAAGTTTAGTTTACCTCAGTTTGGAGCAACTTATCAAGCAAGAATTAATTTACCCCTGTGCTTTGAATCTAATCATTGCTACATCTTACATGGATTCGCTTTTAAATCATTCTTTTAGCATTTTATTCTATTTAATGAAAACTACCATCGGAAAAACGTGTGCGTGTGTGTGTGTGATACACTAAATACCTAATTTCAGGTTCGCACGGTTTATAGTTTTTGAGCTAGTCTGTTCACACACACACGCACGCACGCACGCACGCGTGTGTGTGAACGTGTGTGTGAACAGACTAGCTCAAAAACTATAAACCGTGCGAACCTGAAATTAGGTATTTAGTGTATGTATATGCCGGCGATGTGACAGCAAAAATTGCATCAAAATTGCTCAAAGGGAGGGGGTACTTTATTTAATAACTTTTTAAGTTTTTTTCGATTTTCTCAAAAACGGCTCTAACGATTTTGATTAAACTGAGTATTTGATCTATTTACATGCCCGAGATATGACTGTAAAGATTTCATCAAAACTGGTCCACCGGAGAGGGGACTTTACTTAATAAATTTTGTATCATTTTCACGTGTTTTTTTTTATTTACTCAAAAACGGTAATAAGGAATTTGATCAAACTGGCTATTTGATGTATGTCTATGCCAAAGATGCGATAGCCAACATTACATCAAAATTGATCAACCGGAGAGGGGATTTTACTTAATAAATTTTGTATCATTTTCACGTGTTTTTTTTTATTTAATCATAAAAGGCTTTAACGATTTTGAACGAACTGAATATTTGATGTATGCATATGCCAAAGATTTGATAGCCAACATTTCATCAAAATTGGTCAAACGGAGCGGGCACTTTATATCATAATTTTTTTCCGATTTTTACCTTTTTTCGATGATCTCAAAAACGGCTTTAACGTTTTATATCTAATTCGTCATGTTAAATGAAAATTAGGTGTTCTTTAATATCAGGTAAGCTTTATCATTATTAAAATATTCTGAGGAGGCTTTTTTTGGCGGGGGGTTGGGGCCTTTTTTGTTTGTTTGTTTCCTATAGTGTCCGACCGAAACCAAAATTTTAGCCGAAACCGAAACCGAAACCGAAACCGAATTTCGGCTATAGACCTAGTTTCGGGCCGAAACCGAAACCGAAACCGAAACTGATTTACGTGTCTATATATAATACTTATAAGTGTGTAATATGTCTAGTTTAGCAATAATATTAATGAAAGCTTATAAAATAAGAGAAATTTAACTCAATTATTCATTTAATAAGTGAGCTGGTATACAAGAGTGGTAAAACAGCTGTATTAGTTAGGTTAAAGGATCGAATCCCGGCCCCCTCCCTAGTACGGCTGGTCTCCGTGGGATGTTAGACCATACACCTTCAACTAGTACAGCCCTAAAAGTTGAAATAATTTTGAAATAACAGGCTGATATTAATAAATATTCATATTATCATGTCTAAATAATAAATAATATGGTAAAACTTTGCCATAATAAAGCCGATAGAATACAAAATGGCGGCCTATTGAATAAGTAAAACTGTATGTCAGAATCTACTTAGTCTACTGAGTCAGTTTTGGTCTCAAATGTTAGTGGATTTAATCTAGTTTGAAAATTTATAGAATAGTTTTTGGTCGAAAACGTGTTTCTTCATGGTAAAATTGAGACAAGTTTTAGGGATGTTATTGGTGAACCGCCAAGATATAACAAAGACCAAATCCTACTACCACCATTTGATGCAACTTTCAATGACAAGGTTACTGACTAAAATATTTTTTTCACTTTTGAGTTGAATCTGTGGACATGTCGACTAATTTAAGTTTAAGTATTTAGAATAAATATTCTTATTTATGGTAATCTTTTTTTTTTAGAAATCAAATTTCATTATCAATGAGGAGATGATTAAAAGCACAAAAAAGTTCTGAACGCTAAAGAATAAATACTATTCTTTACATTTAATATAAAGAATTCTGTATGAAAAGCATGCTTTCATTACATGTCAAGACTTGATTTGATTTATGAGGACATTTCTGTTTGTCACTATCAATTTTTTGTCTCCTCACCCAACTCAAGGTTTTCGATGAATTAAAGATATCAAAAGAATGAAAAAAATCTATGTTCTACCGAAATACAATACAAGTGTAATTAACTAAAATAACAGATACCTCCCACTATTAAATCCAAGGGTGTTAAATGCCATGATAGAGATCGAGCTTACAAACGGAAATTGTGTAGTCGAACTTTCTTCTTGGAGATATCAGACACAGGAGCTAGTTTCGGCCTGGCCGAAACCGAAATTGCGGCCGAAACCCGGTTTTTCGGCCGAAACTGGCCGAAACCGAAACCGAAACTTCGGTCGGTCACTAGTTTCCTACAAAGTACCTTTGTTTTTGTTTATATGGAGAAATTAACTGTCTCTCGTTACGCCTAAAAATAAGAAATGGCTAAATATGAGATATGATAAAAATAAAGAAAACATAAAGAGGAGAAAAAAATAAAAATATTCAGTCAACTCATAAAACTCGTTGAGCCCACGCATGCGGAGTACGCCTTTAATGACAGGCCATTGTTCATAATTAAAGCCGTTCTGTTCATTTGAGAAGTGGCAATTAACAAAACGCATCAATGTCTAGTCTAAGTAAGTTGGTATATGAAAGTTGTGTGTTGCGCGCACGCACCAGATTTTTTTGAGTTATGGTAGTTTTCTTGCATTGAGGGTCCTCTATATATTATAATTAAACTCAATTCCCAGAAAATTTTTATTGGTGTTTTTCATTAGCATTATACTGGACAATTTATTAATAAGTTACGTTGTTAGTTTCTGAAGTAAACAGGTTTTTCCCCCAATACAACTTTTGGGGAGATTTAGGCTCAGCAGCACCCCTTTGCATTCTGCCCCTTCATTCTTTAGTTTCGTTTGAAGTATACAGCTTCGTTGCCGTGAATTGAAATATTCAGAGATAGTGCTCTATGTTCTTTCTTTTAGATTTGGGTATTAGGTGCTAATTGAAGAAAATATATTTTTTACCTTACTATCGGAGGAATAGGTAGGTCTGGTTTACAATTTTTTTTTTTTTTTTTTTTTTTTTTTGGTGATTTTTATTTGAATTTTACAATTGTGTAAGAAGTTATACTTATCCTTTGATTATATTTCCTTTAATCAAGCAATCCACTATCAATATTGTTTTAGACTCAAGCCTCCAAATTGTGAAAACGCGTTGAATATTTTTTCATTTTCTACAGATTCCCAAGATTGGAATATGGTTTGGGTCGAATATAAATTTATCGTAGTAATATAAATTAATTTAAGACTAATATCGCATTATTTGGAGGATACTGGTATATCTCTAAAAATAAAACATTTGGGAAAACGAGTTTTAAGATTTTCTCTCCTCTCTCGCACTAGTTTTCTTTTCATTTGTTTATTTGATCTTTTGAATTTTAATCCTATTCGAGCTATATGTAACATTATAATTAATTTTTAAATCTATTTTCCCCCTGGAAATACCAATAGACAACATATTAGCATAAAATTGTGCTGTTCGTAAAGCATGAGTTTAAAATCAAAGTTAATTTATTTACTTTATAATTATTTTTTTTTAATGGAAATACCAGCCATATAATTCATTGATATCTAAGATTTTGATACGATTTCACTAGTGTTTGGTCAATAAGGCTTAACAAAAAAAAATAAGTAGACGTTTTATTGTAAAAAAAATTGCTATTTTCATGTTAACAGACGGATTAGGTATAATCTACGGAAAATCATGTGATATTTGAGTCGCTCATATTTAGAATTAAGACGGCATTCTATGACCAAGAAAGCATAAAATTTATAGTCATAAAACATTAGTGACTTCACCCCTTTTGACCAAATAAAGGGGTCGTTTGATATGTAAACAAAATCTGAGTATTAAGAATAATTTGTGTTGCCTTTTCTTTTAATTTATAATTAAATTTTATTTTGTGTAATGACGAGGGGAGAATCGTGTTTATGAGCATTTGCTTTCATTTGTCTAAAAACCAGTAATTGAGCCAAAACTATTTTCTACAAAGCTTACAACTAAAACTGAAATAATATATTATTACTGATAGAATAAAATTTATTGCTCTATTTATTAAATTCTATTATTAATTAAAATATGATATAATTAAACTTGTTAGTTAACCGAAAATTTAACTGTTAGTCCTTTTTTTTTCTTTTACCTGTATACTTTATTAATCTCACTGAATCTTTTCTGTTATTTGAATGTTGGAGTGGTAGATTCGTATTCAGCATCAATAAATCAGCCCCTCAAGTCAATTATAAGGACTAGCAATCAAAACGCCATGGATTTATTTAAATATTCAATTCTTTAGGTTCTATTGAACCCTTTAAATGTGTCACTGACGCAGCCGTACCATGGCAACGATTCGGTGAAAACCGTACAAATAATTATTATTCGGATGAACACAGTTATTTTATTTTTTTAATACTGAAAAAATATCAATAATCATAATATTATTTAGTAAGGTATTTAGAAAAAAAAAATAATACAATATTTTGGTTTTATATTTTATATCAAAATTAGCAGAGGTTCAAAAAAAAAAAAAAAAAAAAATTGGAGGGGGAATCGCTTGTTATAAAAAAAAACATCCGTAAAGCGGAGAAAAAGTAGCAAAATTTTTGATTTAGCAAAATAATAGGAACTTCACTGCATGTACAAAATACTACTAATTGGACGCGTCAAATTATTCCACTGATATTTTTCTTTCGGAATAATATTTTTTTTATAGTTAGGAATAGTCGGAAATTCCCCAAAATTTAGGTTATTATTTAGTTGAATATTTTGTTTCAGTTTTATAAACTTTTTCTCTTCTCCCTTTCTCCCCTTTTTCGACTATGCGGGGTTAATTCAGGGCCACGGGAGAGGAAGAGGAATTATATACAATTAAAAAATTTTAGGTTTGCTTATTATGGCTGTTAAGAGAATTCGTGAGAGTTTGGAGGAACAGAAATGCTAATACGTTAGAAGTACGGTTTATCTGATTCAAGTAGTGTAAAACTAGAGGGTATCTTAATATTATAAATGAATATTTAAAATGTAATACATACTAATTTTACACCCTATTAAATGTAAAATTATGAACTTAACTATTTTTAATTATATTCGCCATAACTTACGACAGCCTGTTTAAATTGCCAACGTTATTCCTATAAACAATGGTGATCCCAAAAGTAATATTCAAACCAACTCCTTCAGCAGGACTTGTAGTAAACACATCGTTGACTCATCTCGCTTTACAATCTTATCTGGAATCTCTATTTCCCTTTTGGACCGTTCGATCGAGGCTGTCAATATTCCTGCAGGTTTCGGTTTCTTCTCTTATGTTCACTAGCAAAGGAATTTAATGTTGGAAGAAGAAATGTCATTAGAATTTCGTTTGTCTAATATAAAATATATTTGAAAACAATACTTTACTCTGGGACAAAGTCACGATTATGTTGACAGTTTTAAAAAATATGTAAAACAAACATAGTGGTGATAGATATACTATCTATACATAGATATATAGATGAATAAAATACATTACAATCAAATAGGTAAATCTTATTAGTGAATAATAAGATAAAATAAACCCACAATAAACAGGTGAAAGAACCTTTCATATTTTTTAAGAAATGCTGTCTCTAACTAAATACCTCTCATACTTTTTTTTTCGAATACGTAAAATTAAATTTACGTCATTAATCATTAAAATTTTGAGTCTGTTATTAATTTCGATGATTATTGTATTATTATGTGGTTCACAGACAACTATTTATAATTGCGTGATAAGCATGGTGAATATATTGATGGGTGATATTTCCTAGAAACGTTAACAAAGAATGATATTCCGACTTAATTGGTATGACATGAATATAAATAACTTGTAATCGATAACCTGATTGGCGGCTGTTGTAAATAAATAAGCATTTATTTATTCGAGATTGATGTGGAAGTTTGTTTAATCCCTTTCCGGCCAGTCTGTGTTTTGCATTGGACGTTGGCTCATCATTATGCCTGTTGGTAAGAAGAATGCTTGCCTAATCAACTGAATCGATTCCTAAAAGCATTACTTTAAACAATTTTCTCTTACTTATTTAAGAAAAGGTTCCTTAATCTCTATAATATTTTTCTAGAACATAAGAAATTGGAAATAAGTCTACATCGATCAATTTTGAAAAATGTGTTGTGTGTTGGTTATTTTCCTTTATAAAAAAATAGAATGACAATAAATTAGTTACATCATTTTATATTAATAAAATTATTCATTTTGATTAACATTTACTAATGGTATTGGTAAAATTTGATTATTGAAATAAAAAACTTTATATTGTAATGTAAATTTATTTTTTATACTCACATGTATTGGACACTAATTATGAAAACAAATGCAAAGTCTTAAAACATTAAATAATTGTTTAAAAAATATTGAAGCTACATTTCCACTGTTATATCTTAAATATTATTTACGGTTGATAAGCTTTCGTTAGATCTTACTATTTGTTTGTAGCTGAATCTATACATAAATAACCGAAGAACCAAAAAAGTTTGCAGTTTTTTTTTTTTTTTTTTTTTTTTTTTTTTTTATCAAGTAAAATTCTGATTAAGTACTAATTGAATCCGATATAAATAAACTGATTTCTTAAAACTATGTTTCGTACATCAGTAACCGAAAACTATGTTTCGGCTTTGATTTGAGGAAAGTGATATGTATATCAGATGCTTTCTTTCAAAGCTTTATCAAAAACGATTTGGGGAAAAGTTTGTCACTGCAGAGATTTAAATATATTGTGCTACAGTTTTTATACGTTAATACCTAATTTTTGAAAAAGCCTATTTATCTATTGTATAACTATGAAGTATGACTGCAATAGTCACCTATATGACTCCGCGATATTGCATTCCATCGATTTCCTGAACGAGCTATAGGAGGAGATAAAAAAAAAAAAATTGAGAAATGGATCGGTTACATCCAGATTAATTATCTTCGATGGAACTTGTTGCAATTAGGTCATTGTTTTTGTTGCTATGGTCCAAATCAGTCTAGTTTGAGCCATTGCTCTTCTAATTGTTTCATATGTATAGATACGAACGATATTTCAATGGTTTTTTTTTTTTTTTTTCCGTTTCAATTTAGATACTTATGTAATAGGTGAAAATAATAGTCGTGTTTTCTATCTGTCCTTTTTAATTATTTTATTAATTTATTGTTTTTATTTATTTAAATTAAAATTACAGAAATAAAAATAGTTTTGTTTATTCTGTTTCAGACTACGATGTAGACCGGTAGGATGTTGTACCTGGTAGAAACGGGTACTCAGTACCACCCACCACCATTGGCCAAGTTCTTCCATCGGTTCCCTCATGTCAACATATCCCTCCATCTGGTCAACTCAACCTTCGCTCCAGACAGTGAAGTTTACCGGGAAGTAAGTTTATTAATATATATATATATATTTGTTTTTTTTGTCTTTTTATGTTAAATAGAGGGGTTGGGTTATAGCGTTAAATCTTTTATTTCGTTACTTTTTTGGCAGATACCCTAATATTAAATCTCCAGGAATCCCAATACAATAATGAAGTGGGTAACTGTACATTGAGTAAGAGAAAAAAGCAGGGGTTCAGTGTTATCCCGGTCGAATCACCTTGGATATAACAAATGATTTACTAACTTGTTTATTACCGACTCATTGCTTTTAATATCCTATGTCCAGGCGAAACTGTTTATTGTAAACCTAATTACATATTCACATTTGCAGTTCACTAACAGCATTTTTTGGTTCGTGATTTCATAAGGGCACAATACTTAGATAACTTTTGATTAAAAAATATATAGTAGTTTAGCTTTTGGAAATCATTATTAGATAATGTATATTTGTATTGTATTCAAAGTAGAACCGTTTATATAAACCATAAAGATTTTTTTAATTTCGGAATGATTTAATTATATTACATATTTTTTTACATCTATTATATATTGTATTCAACAACTTTAAAACGCCAAACGAATGCTACAAATATATTATTTGAGGTTGTTACATGCATCCATGTAATTATATATTCACATAATTACAAATGAAAATTCTTAATTTGATTTGAAATCACGTAAAAGTGACTGATTTCCATCATTGTTTTCTAAGAAGCTGAAAACTGCCTGCTAGTTGCCAACACATTAATAAACTTGCAGTATCTTTGAACACATTTTTTGATTATGCCTTTACATATGTGCTCATGTGAAAAAAAATTGCGGTATAGAAATTGATCTAGAAGAGCCCCTCAAATTATTGTTAGGGATGAAAGGAACTGACGGATATTCGTCACATCCTTGTTAACGGCTCTCTCTAGGCCGGACAAGACTTCTCGGGTCATCTGATTGCTAAAGATTTTGCATATTTTATGCAGTGCCTCTTCGATTATTTTTAGCTCTTTGTTTTTCATATAGTAATGAAGTAATTAATTACCTCAACTCTAATCATTCTAGTCAGTTTCGAGAACTAAATAAAACATTTATAGTGATTTATTAATGCAGTAACTTAAAATTGTTTTTTTTTTTCTTCTAACATTAGAAATTCATTGTTGAAGTTTTCTATATACAGTCAACTCCCTCCCGATTACTAACAGAATCGGATGAAGCGACGCCGCGATAATTAGAAAATGTTTTTTTTTTTTCTTTTCATCATTGTTTTATTCTAGCTAAATAACAAAAACAATGGACTATATTGGAATATTATTAAAAAAAAATCATTTTGCGTAACCAATATTAAAACGTTTGATTACTGTTGAAATCTACCCTCCAATTATCAAGAGTTTACTGTAATTGATACCCTCCAAATTTTGGGTTACTAGTTTGAACATAAATAAGTCCGAAAATCGAAATAAAAATCTCAGTTTGCGGTTTATCTGCCAGACTTCTAGACTGATTTGAAACCTATGTTTTAGTCTCCTCACTTGTCATTACCACCCAATAAAGAAATGGCGGCAATCAGAATTTAGGAAAAAAATGTTTTTCCTAAATTTTGCGTTGCATACTTTCTGCTTTGGTACCTTGTGCGCAACAACCGTGCTCTTAATATTCTATAAGCTGCAGTAAGGGAACCCACCCCCTCTAGTGCGATGACGCATTTCCTCTGCTCCCCCCTTACAACAACTTTTATTGCTATCCTCCCCTGGCTGACGGTGAAAGTTAAAGTAGATTTATAAAAATTTTAGTTCGTCTACAATTACACTCGCTGAAGTACGGTCTATTCCATGTTTTTCCTAGTGGGGAAACTTCCCAATCGAAATCTTACTAAAATCTTGTTTACTCAGAAAATTCATAGCCTCGTAAAAAGTGCCCAACTCCCCGAAAAACTTCGACCCCGTTACAAATGACTTGGCAACCTGCATCCTGCCACTTCCTTCTGGTCACCCATAAACCATTGCCCAAAACAAAAACTAGACATTAACTTTATCTAGCTTCAAATGTAATCTCCCCTTCTAAATTCTGTCCTTCTAAACTCTGATCTCCAATAAGTTTTCAACAATAAATAAATGAACAAAAACTGGGAACTAATAATAATATTCATTGCATTAGGCGAAAATCCCTAACCCAACAGAATCCATATTTATAAATCTGCACTTTGAAAGCAATAGTGTCAATATACTAAACTTTGAAATTCAATTGTTTGGGTTTGTAGACCTAAATCTCCCATGTCATCAACTTTTGAAATTAAATTGAACTGTACAAAAGAAATCAGATTAAGTGATTATATTATATTAATAATAATTGTTACAGGAGCTTATTCCATGTATTTAATATTTAGTCTATAGTTGGAGAAAATTGGCCCTCTTAAGAAATGATCTGGTATTTATTTTGCAGTTCAATGAAATTTCAAAAGTTTTGAAAGTGACCCTTAATTCCAAGACATAGAAATGTGTGTACTCAAATAATCTGTTATCAAATAAAAAACTGCTAATAATATGTTTTGTTCACTAATTATTAGATATGAAATCTAATTATATTAACGTAAACCCTTAATTGAGTACATAGATGGTAATAATTAATTATATATTTACTTTTTTAAATGATGTTTTAGTCCTTGGGGATACTTGGTTCAATACCAGCCTTATGGTTGATAATCACTTTGTTCCTCCTTCTCATATACCTTTGCACGAGGTGCTGTGACAGGAAACCTCGCCCGAAGCACAGTATCGTCATCCTCAAATGGACTCTCACATTCTTCACAACACTATGCTGGTAAGTCTTCTTTTTCCTATATGATTTGATTTTATGAGTACTCTTAAAGTTGTTCTAATTTATTTGTCATTATGTAGATTACAACAATACAGTGTAATTTTTGGATCTCTCAAAGATGAGACCTCCTTACTGAGATTGTAGAGTTTTGTTTTTGCCTTCAACTAGTAGATCTAATTAATTAAGAGAAGATAACTGTAATAATCCCTTTACATTAATTATAGAATTGTCTTACAAATTATATTTCTGCTGGTTGACTTTAATATGTGCAAGCAATATTAATATGCTAAGAATATATACTCATACATACTTTTTTCAACTCCACATCTGGGTCAGTAGTACTTTGACCAACTAACCGATTATTTTAATGTTAGATTTTACTCTTTTGATTTACTAATAACACTAGCCATCTTATAAAACCGATCAACCGTAGACCAAATATTCTCTCTCCGCCAAATATTAGAGAAAAAATTAGAATATAACAATCGTACATCAGCTTTTTATCGATTTCAAAAAGGCATATGACTCTATTAACCGCCAAAAGTTGTATAACATTCTGGTCGAGTAGGGAATACCAAAAAAATTAGTAAACTTAGTAAAAATGTGTATGACTGAAACGTTCAATAAAGTTAGAATCGGTAATTATTTTTCTGAGAAGTTCGAGGTCCGCTCTGGTTTGAAACAAGGAGATTCTCTCTCACCTGTTTTATTTAATTTAGCGCTGGAATATGCCATTGGTTGGAGAATTAGGGAGGTGACACGTACGTTTAAGGTTAGATTAAAAGTCGGTAATGCTTGCTACTTTTCAGTCGCGAAGTTGCTTGGCTCGCGCCTTCTGTCCCAAAACTTAAAAATTAGGATTTACAAAACTATTTTTCTTCCAACGGTCTTTTACGGATGCGAAACTTGGCTGCTGACATTAAGGGATGAGCAACGGCTTAGAGTTTTTGAAAATAAAGTATTGCGCAGAATATTTGGACCGAAGAGGGATGAATTAACCGGAGAATTTAGACGCTTACACAACGCCGAACTGAGTGAACTTTACCCAGTAAATATAATTGACGTGCTTGCAGCAAGACGAATAAAATGGGCGTGTAAAATTGCGAAACTTGGCTGTGAACGAATTCCGAAAAGATTAATAAGCGCGGTGCCGGATGGGAAACGTCCAAGGGGCAGGCCGAGACGGAGGTGGGAGGATTGTGTTAGGGCGGATCTATCGAAGTTGGGTCTGGAAGACGGTCGATGGATCGAGACGTGCAGGGAGCGAGTGGTGGTGTCGGCATCGAACCTTCGGGTTCGTTGAGCCTTTATTATTATTATTATTATTATTATTATTGTTATTCATTGCCATCTTATACATACTTTACAGGATAGTTAATGTAAAGCTTAGATTGCGGGAGAGGTTTTGATTATTTTTAATCCATTTTTTAGATTAGGTAGTTTCATTTCATTTAGGGTACTACATGGTGAAATATTTTTTACTACTATACTCAGATCATTAATTTAGTTTGATTTTAAAAAGTAAAGCTGCATTTTATTTTACAGTGGTACAGTTGGAGTCGGTCTTTATGGAAATGATGATGTCCATAATGGGATGATGGAGCTGCTCACTGCTGGCCGCGCTATTGAAGATCTGATAAGCAGTGTAAAGAATCAAGTAAGGCTTGTTTAATTATTTAGAATTTTGTTTATATCAATTATATAGCTTGTACACAAAAATAAAAAAAATGTTTTATTAAATAATTTCAATTTATCATTTCAAATCGTAATCCTTTCATTATGATTTTTTTTTATTTTATTTTATAAGCTATTTCAACCACTTAACATACCTTCAGCTAATGGTTAAAATACCTCCATGCTTCATTTAGGCCATACCTATTATAAAACCTTTGCTTTTATATTTTCTACCTTTATATTTTTCAGAAGAAAATTCATGAGTTTTTGAACTGTTTCTTTTCTCTTCTCTTAATATTTCACTGAGGTCTGTGGAAAAGCTTTATAATTTATGAGCTCTAAAATCAGTTGAAATATGAAATAGTCCTGCTGTCCAGTCATTCACTGGCAAAGTTGTAAGGACACATTAGTGGTTCCTCTTTCTTTATTAGATGACCATGGGTGAACCACCCACAGGACGCCCGTGTGGTCAATCCTTCGGTAGGAGAGAACTACCTCCTCCTTTAAGTGAGGAAGTTTTACATTTTTTGTATTATTAGCAATTTGTTGTCCCTCGTCCTGACCACTCATTTGCCACTCCAGCAATCTGTGTTGATTGATGTTTGATGCCAAATAGTTTTGGTTTATTTTTAAGGACACTTGTTCTCTTATGAATGCTGATCTGACCTGTGAATGTGCCTTGTTTCCTGTGACACGGCCGTGTTCAGTCTATAAAATCAAGACTCTACAACCTGAATCTAAAAATATTTTCAATTCTGTGAGTGTGTAGAAAAGGGATGTAGTAGGGTTGGAGCAAGGGCAGATTGAGAATCAGTGCAGATGACTGAGCGGTGGCAATTCCGAGGGATGTACCAAATGGCTTAGTTGATTCCTACAAGTTCTGCAGTGTACACTGAGGAAGGTGGTTGCAGAAGGAATAAGTAGATGTCAGTGTCAAGATACCACAGCAGTCCCTACCCCTTTGTCTGTTTTTGATCCATATTTTTAAAGTTTTCTAGTTCTTCTTTTGGTGGCAAATTGCAGTTTATATAGTTATTAATAACAGCCAGTGTAGAAAACAGTCATGGTTCTACCACTGAAAGAGTTTGTCAAGATTCATTTAGAGGTAGAGCCATGTTTAAGTCTTCAATGTACCTTAAGCATCTCATCTGTCAGGGAAGACAGGAGGAAATTCGATGAGCTATTTGTATGGATCTGTTGTTTTATTTAATCTGTTATTTAAATTGTTTAACCTATTTTTATTGTGTTAAAAAAAAGTTTAAACATATAATGACCAAGATTAGATTTCTTTTTTTTACGATGCATCTGTTAGCAAGTAACTCCAAGTGATAAGTATCTCATAGTGCCTGGTGAAGATTAATGTTGATTCAGATCCATCATGGGTCCGTTAATTTTTAATTTTGTGGCTGTCATGTGTAAAGAATCTTCATAATCTTTCTCTTGTTAAAATATCTCTGAGGACTGCTTGCCCACTTTGCTAATATATTTTTATTTAATTTTCTTTCAGACTTCAACGATTGACTCAACCCTAAAACTGAAAGTAGAACAACTGTTAACCGAGTTGGGCGATGTATTTGATGAACCTGTCACTAATCAAACGGCACGCGCTGTTCTTCTTAGTGTTTTAAACACTATGACCACCAATACAACAGCAGCGCTTGAATCATTGAAGGAAATCGCTAAACCTTTAGAAATTGTTTCATTGGCTCCTGCTTTGAAACAACTCCACCAAGCAGAAGCTATAAGGTAATTGGGGAAAATTTAGGTATTTCATATTAATGTCCCGATTTATAACTGAAAGAGTGTTTGATTATTAACATTTTTATTTAATACTTGTTTATTTTTAAAAGATTTTTCTACAAATAATCAACTATTTTTTCAGTTGAATTATTCTCAATTATTTAAAACAAGTTTATAGAGGAATAGTTGAACAGTTGTGAAATTTCTTTTTTAAATATATTCAAAACTTTTAATAATGAAGTTGTATACTAATAAATTTTATTTGTTTGTTTCAGATGGCCAGTTACCATGACAATTCTAAGCATACTTCTTGTATTTTGTTTAATTCTTTTGTTTGGAGTTGCCAGGCATTTGCGTTGTGCACTGATAACGTAAGTATTGTTTTTTCTTAAGCAAATTAGTCCTATACAATCTCGTTTTCAAGGGTCTAAAGCTTTAATGTAGATTACCTTTTAAATGAAACGGTCATGATAGGAGTTTAATAATATTATGGTCACATAGCCTTTCGAGGTCACGCCCAGTAGCCACTGTTCTAAGTTGTCAATACCAATCAAAATTAAGGGAGGTTACTCTTATGAATGAAAATAAAAAACAAAAAACAATAGAGCACAATATGCTTAAGTATCACAAACAGTATGGTAGAAACCAGTGATAAAGCATGATAACAGGGTAGGTTACTAGCAGGCCTGAAAACTCACAAGTACCAGGAAATTAATATTTATGATTTTGTCTATCCTTTTTCTCATTCTAGAAGTTAATGAGATCTTTTATTTAGATATATGAATTAACTAGCGGTATATACTGGTTTCACCAGGAGAATTTCATTTTTTAAATCGATAAAATCTATAAAGTGAGACTTTTATCGACTCAAACGGTCGATTTCGTAAAAGCCAATGTAAAGCGAGATCAAAACGATTTTAATAACAATAAAGAATATACCCAGAGTTTGGCTGAAGTTATGCAATTTTAACATAGACAGGTGTGTGTGGTGCACCTGGTATCAAAGAACCACTGAGCGAAATTTGGAGAATTTAGGACAAACGGTATGGTTTCTATAAAGAACAAACAAACAAACTAACAGAATTTCATTTTTATTTATATAGATTATTTATTAGTTGCATTTAAAACATTTATATTTACTGAGGAGAAAAATAAATAAAGATTACTGACTGGATTGGAGATTTTTATTTTTAAATAAAATAGACTTGGGTTCAGAAAATATATACAAATGGTTATGATATATTAATTAACTGAGTTCAAAATAATCAGGGTTCTTAAACTAGAGAGCTTTTAACTTCTGCGCCCAGAAGATTATCTCCAAGCTTCCCCCCCTTCCACTGACTACCTCGACCAACTTTGTCAATGCGAGCTCTAGTTAGTTGTCGCGAACTTAAATTTTCAAACCGTAATTAATACTGTTTTTTTTGTGACTAATTACTTCTCGAATATGTAATTAGTCCAAAAATCTTTATTAGGTAAGACTATAGATTAAGAAGGGGGGAGGGGATGGTTTTCTCCGACCCCACCAGGAACCACCACTATCGCCAACTCGTTGCCCTCGTGCTCTAGTTAGCTCTCGCACACTACAACCAACTTTGTCTTAACTGTAGGAGATAATTTGTTATAATATTGTAAATTGATTCCTATGCTCTGTGAATGGGATGCTCTCCTTGGGTGTTCCATTGTAAGATACATTGTGAGGGCGGTAGAGATTGATTGATTACATTGAAGCTTTTTTTTAATGAGTAGGCTAAGTAACTTCTGTTAATAATCATATTTCCTGTATTACCCGAATTATTGCTGTTCTATGAAATAAATTATTAAAAAAATATTTTGGTTTTAAAAACAACAAGAGGACTACTTTTTTTTTTTAAATTACATTGCTTAAATTTTCTTATTCAGCTATTTAAATGTTGTGTCTTTTAATTTAGGTTTTCAGTTTTTGGATTGTTTGCTGTAATATTCTCTTGGCTAATGGCATCCATTTATTTAACTGCATCAGTGGTAAGTATTAATAGGATTCTGTTTTATAAATACAACTGTTATTTTATAATTGTAAGATGAGGTTTGGGGTAGCATTGTCTATGGTGAGTGGCCGGGTGGGCATGGCTGGTGTTCTTTACTCTGTTGCACCAGCTATGGGCTGAGCCTGGGAGAGGGGCATTTATATTTTAAATTTATGTTAATATATTAATTTGAGTATTTATTTATTTGTGAAGAAGTTTGTTGTGTAAGAAATATTAACTGGAAAAGAATATTGTACGTAATGTCAAGATATAAAATTTATTATAAGAACTTAATTCATAGTCCTACTTACAAATCTATAACCATTTTTTGTTTTATTTTCTCTTAATTTTTTATTTTTTTAAAATTATTAAAATATTAAATGTTGATAAGTAAGGTATGAAGCACTCTAACCTCATCTACTCATATATTTCCACCAATCCTTCCAAATAGTACTCAACATTAAAGTAAATACTGTTGAAATTCATTTTTAAAGCTGTTTTGCATGTTAATGTTTTTTTTAACTTGTAGGCCCTTGGAGACCTTTGTATGAGCCCCCAGGCTGTGATGGAGCGAGAAGCTCCAGCTCTCCTACATCCGTCTATAGTGAGGTACTACACCTCTTGTGAGACTGATCGTAACACTCCTTTTATACCCTCTGTTAGAAAGGCAACTAAAGCAGTAGAAATTGTTTCATCTTCAATGGGTAAGTATTGATATTAATACTTGTATGTATGTATGTATAATATGATAATAAATAATAGCTATTTCCATATTGTTATTCTCCTATTTTTATTTTCATATTAACTTGTTTTGTCATTTTACTTACGAATATAAGTAATTATACTTGACCGCCACCTCCGGATTATCTCACTGCACTTCATCCATCGATTGGTTTATTACAATATTGCTGTGAAAGTTTTTTGCCATATAAAATGTTTTGTTTCAGGGCTCATGACTCGGATAGCTAGACAACTATACAAACCTGGTCAATTACATCCTAAATTGGATATGTTATCGAAAGAAGTAAAACTTGCTTCCAGTATGATTTCAAGTCTTGTGGCAATGCTCGACTGTGGACCCATACATAGAGAATACATGGGAGCACTTCATGCTGTTTGTGAAATGGCACTGTTAGTAATTATTTATTCTGATTTAATAAACCTATGATTTTCTATGCTCAGTTCTTCTACTCATCAGATGATTCTTTCAATTAAATTTTATGGTTTACAGCTGTTATAAAAGAAATTTATTTTTAAATATATTTAGGTTTGGACTGACTTTCATGCTGGCTGCAAGTATAGGGGCTGGATTCTTTTTTGCCGTCCTTGTTTGGCTCGACTCCCATACATGGATCTATATTAGAAAAAAGTAAGTAGAATCTTGTCATTGTTTAAAGGTGTGATGTATAAAAAATAAGGGATATTCATGAAACTTGTGTTATATTTATAATATGTTATAATGTGAAAAACTAAGTAAAATGTTGACTAGAGATTATGTCTGAACGGTTTGTCTCTCTCATATCAGTTTAAAATATGTTGTTTATATGTCTTAGATGATGATATATCTTCATGTTAGTAGCCAATATTCGTTTAATAACATTTTAGACATAGACGATGTTTCACAAGTCAGTTTTATAATGTTCACCTTACTTTTATATCAATTTAATGGACTAATAAAATAATTTAAAATTCACTAATCTTCACGTTGCTTAACAACGTGATAAAACTTTAGTCAACAGATAATCTTTTACTCTAGCCAATTCATCCATTTGCCTTCAATTATATGTTTATTTAATGTCTGTCACATGAGTGGAACCAATCTCCCTAGACAGCTAACATATCTTGAGCTGGTGAGCAGGGAGGAGGGACTTTTTGTTTTGTCTAATACAGTGGATATCGTTTATAACGACATCGGTTATAACGAGGTACTGCTTATAACGACGGAAATCGTAAGTCCCTGGTCCCTAAGGTCATAGTTTAATGAATTTTTATCCGGCTATTACGACCACGGCTATTGCGACTGATCGGCTTTAGCGACCCATTTTGAGTCCCCCAGGGAACAAAAAGATCGGTTATAACGTCCGGCTTTCGGAAAGAACTCTTCAATCCCGGCTTGCGGGATATTTCTTTGGGACAGGAAGACACATCTATCACCTTTTCTAGGAAACTCACTCCCCTGATTGTGTTTTTATTCCTTCAAACGAATTCGAATCAGTTGCGGCCTAGTTCTCAAATAAGACACTTTTGCGTGGTGATATCTGATTGTTTGTTTGGATGTTAGTTGCGGTTTTGTTCTCCATACACTTGTGCGTGGTGATACCATGTGAAGGAGAAGGGCATTTTCGTTAGAAGAAAAATTTTGCTGCACATTTGCTGTCGGCAGGAAAATATGGAGTCAAACAGAACTCTTGCGGAGGAACTGAATGTAAGTCATTAAACTATTTCAACAATATAGAAAAATTGGGACACCATTCGGGGACTAGTTGAACGCGGTGAATCGTTCAAGACAAAAAAAAAATAAGGAGAGCTACGGGGGACAAAGTCAACGGTACTCTAATAACATAGTTTCGACCCCAATGCAGCCGAAATGTTCCAATATCAGGGGCAATTTTACTCAAAAAAGCCAATAATTTTCTAAAATTGATTAATGAATCCACTTCAGAACTGTCTAGCGACTCGACAAGTAGTATTTCGCAAGGATGGATTCAAAGATTTTGTACTCGCCATAATATTATTTTTTAAGCGGTGACTGCTAGCGTCCCACAAGGGATAACCAGCGATTGGCTTCCGTCAGTATGGCCATCAATTCTGAAAATTGCGATGATTCAGATAGTTTTAACGCAGATGAAACTGAACTTTTTTACAAGGTATTGCCTGATCGGACCCTACATTTTAAGGGGGAGAAATGTTCTAATGGAAAACTGTCCAAGGATAGAATAACGGTTTTGGTGGCAGCCAATATGACTGGAATTGATACATATACTTTTTATAATAGGAAATTTGTAGTTGTAAGAAGGCTATCATAACAATTAGCTCTTAAAAATGACCTAGACCTGATATTACGACCGGCGTCGTTATAAGCGATATGTCGGATGTAACGACGATCGCTTATAACAACGAAGTTTTTACGGTCCCTTCAATGTCGTTATAAATGATATCCACTGTTTTTTGAGGCCACATTGACACACTGTCATGACGTTAGCTATGTTTCCAATTGTTAGATATAAGTCAAAGAAGGTGGGTGGCGTGATGGCCGAGTGGGCAAAGACGTTAGAAAAAATGCTGTCTGATTGGAAATACGAAGACAGCAAGTTCAAATTATATTCACTTAATTATACCTGGCATCAATCCTCCACCCTCTCCCCTGGCCCAGGAAACCCCGTATAGCCTACAAGGCGAGGAAGAGGAGAAACCAACCAAAAAAAAAAAAAAAAGTCAAAGAAGGTTTCTCAATATTTATATTTCCTGTGAATTGTGCATGATTTCACTCTTTCTGTCTTCCTAGCCATTCATAGTTATTGTAGTTAATGGTAATTTATTTTGACTTTAAAAAAACTTATTTGTGTAAATTTTATTCATGAAAAACGCACTACGAAATCTAAATGGATCCTATGTGGTCTGTTAAAAAATCCAAAATGCCAAAAATCTACCTTCCTTGACTCAACAATGCTGATGGTTTAGGGGGAGATACATAGTTATGCCTTTATGCTAGTAACTATGATTAGTGATCTTTCCTTTTGTTAATCAGTAAAACCATTAAGAGTGTATTTGGGCCGGGATAGCCAAGCGTGTTTGAGCATGATCCGCTTTAGCATGCTCGAGCTGAAGGGTGGCTGTTCGAATCCGCCCTGGGAGAGTTGACTTTTATTTCTTGGAGGCCCCAGGTTGGTTACACCTCTAGAGTAACCCCCCGTATGGCCAGGTATTTATTTGTTATTTGGTTGGTTATCTCAACATTGACTGTTGTTCCAATAGTTACCTAAATATTTTTTAAAAATACTTATGTTCTCATAAAACTCATTACAATTTTACTAACAAAAAAGAAATATAGATAACTAATTTTTTCTATTGGATATTATATATATTGGAAAATTTCAATTTTCTTGAATTAGTTGAATATAATCACTTAAAAATTAAGGTTTTACTGTAGGTTTGAATTAGAGGCTCTAGTTGCTGGTTCCAATTACGATGACTCCCAAGAAATGTGTTGTTGAATTTAATGGAGAAATGGTTGTCAAGAAATAAAAAAGCCTTTGATTTGGGGAAACCCTACACATCTTGAATTCATCCCTTTAAAGAAAGGCAAAATGGAATCAGGAAATCTTCTTACTGGAAACAGAAGGTTTTTCAAAAAATATGATTTGCTCTCCTTTTTCCTCACTATCTCAATCAATTGAAATATAATAATTCTCATGTTCGGTCATCAATTATGATAATGAGTGAAAATATTAAGAATGTGTATTGTTTGAAGAAGATGACATTTCAAAATTAGCCCCAGGCAAGAAGGACTGTATTACCTGCAACAAAATAAAAAACAGAAGACTGGAACATTGAGAAAGCTTCTTGTCAATTTTTGCAACATTACTTGCTACTAAAGTTTTAGAGAGGTACACTTGCTTATGCATCATCCATTGTAACATGGAATACATAATAGAAGGCCTGTTCAGATCTAAAATTATTATAATGAAGGTAACTGTTAAGTTAGCTCAAACTGTATGATGTTTTGTCGAGGAGAATTGAGCTGTTTTAATTTTTTTAAATTTAATTGTTATGAACATATTTTTTCATTCTCTATGATTTTTAATGAAATTGCAGGTTTTTTCTTTTTTATTATGATAACGTTTATTTCTGTGTTTCAAATTATCTATTTTCTGCCCAACTAGACTATCATCTATCTCCATAAATCTAAAAATTTTAAGCATGTTCATTATCTAAGAAGCTATCATCAATTATGAGTGCCCAGGTTAATATGTTGACTAGTGCTCTATAGAAAGTCATGTGTGCAAAAAAAAATAAAATAAAATAAAATAAAAGGAAAAAAACTTTTTTGTAGAGCAAATATTAAGGCGAAATTGTACCATAATTGAATAATGGCACCCATATTGCATAGGTGAAGACGTATATATAAAGCATATATCTATTTGTAGATTATTTGATTGCCATCCCAGACTGATTCTTTTCTTGTTGAATGTACGGTCAACTAGCAATTATCCCATATTTTTGCTATTTTTAGTTGAATCCAAGACTATAACTTAGATTTCACTAATTGATTTCAATGTTGAACAAATTATTTTTCTTTTACTGAACATTGGTTTCCATCGAAGAGTGAAATTCATATATTGGTAGTTGATATGATTTTCCAATATTTTTCAAGAGGTTCCTTTGGTAACTTATTCTGACTCCAAATCTTAGCGTAATCCTCGATTTCAGGGTCAATGAACGATCTAGCTCTGAGACAACTTATCGGACCCTCTCAATTGAGCTCTTGACATCGTAGAGAGCAAAAATCGTTTCACGTTGAAGAAAAAATACTTTGGGGTCACTCTTGTGAAACATTGATTATTGTGCTTTCACTGTAGCAGTGGAAGAAGCTTGTATAGACCACGGAGCGAGTGCCTCTTTGAGATTGGCTGACTCTTCATCTTCCAGCCCAAAAAATGTCGATAAGATTGCGTGCAGTCATCTCAACTATCCAAAGTTTAATCCTAAGTATCCAAAGTACTTATGGGCTGGATCATGTCAGGGTCACCACTTGAGAGATTCCTGACGTAACTTAGACTGACTCCAATGATCAAGAAATAGATAACACAATATATTTTATTTGATGCAACTTTTTTGAATTAATTATTTTGTCACAATGTTGATACATTATGGATTACAGAAGATTTTTGTCTTATTATGTCCAACATTTTCCCGATTCCTTTTGCATCCTTTTCTTTTCAATTTCACTCATATGAAACGAAAGTAAACAGATGTTAACAACAAAGAATTGGGCAAACCTCTCTGTAACTATCTCTGCTACACTTCATAAAAATTGAAGGTGCCCGCGGCAATATTTAAGAAAATAAGTTTCTCAAATTTAACAGACTTGCGGAATTTACATCACTTATCACTGTTTGCATGAATACCCCTATATTCAATCAACATTTCAGCTAAACAAGATAGTCACTTGACCTGAGAGGGAGCTGAATTTTAACAATTGCTGGTTCATTTATGGTATAAATGCAGTTCTGGTTTTACATATTCATGGTTTATTTTATTTTGTATCAAATAATAATTTTGAGTACAATAATAATTTTCCTAAATCAGAATCTCTAAAGAGCAGTCAAATAAATTCCATGTTTAACTGGTAAATAAATATAGTTTCATAATAAGTACTCAATCTATGGTTTTTTGTACAGCAGCCTGATTTAAAAATTAATGTTGGTTCTCGAAATTCATTTAAAATCACTTCAATTTGTTATTCTATATCTTTTAGTTATCCAGTTTTTAAATTTGTTTTAAACTGAATTTATGGTGTATCCCAAGTATAATTTATTATTTCCAAAACTAAAAAGCATTTAAATTATTTAGGAACCTTAATACCTGAAAAACATCTGTTGAAAATGTTTATTTATAAAATGTTAAACTAAATTCATACTGTGTGAAATGATTTTTTTTTTAATTTCGGATTTTGCTAAGTAATGCATTGATATTATACCTTTAAGGAGTAGTATACATTAGTTTATTGTTTGTTTCCTCTTTCAAGGTAAAACTAATCAATTTATTTTCTAATTATTTAGTTTTATATATATATACATATATTATTGTTTCAATATTTTTATATATGTTTTATTCTCATTGGAAGTGTCTCTCTGAAAGTCACTATCTGAAATTCTACACGAGAGATCAAGGACCGATTGGTTCTCTTTTGATCTTATGTTTCAACATTCCTAAGACCCTCTAGATCTGCATATTGTTAATGAGTCAAAACCCAACAAAGAGGAATGATATGTAAATAAAACTTATGCAAATTACTTGTATTGTAATAATTTTTTTTCCTTTTAAAATCATCCTTGTGGGTTGACAAAATTCCATTTTTACTAGTTTCATCGTCATCTATAGGTCCTAAAGAACTCAGTATTGAGATTAAGGATCCATAGTGACATATTTATCAAGAAGAAGTCACAAGTTAAGAGGAGATGGATTGGAAAGCCACGTTATGAATCCTTGAAGTCAATAAAGAAAAGGAAATTTACAGATAACATTAGGATTAAAAATGAAAAAATAGTATAATATGGCATACGATGGTATAAGTGATGGTATTCACTTTTCCGTAAACGCCAATGTTGGGAGAAGCAATAAAAATGCTCACCATGTTTTGTGACTAAGAAGCAGGT
Organism: Aelia acuminata; assembly: GCA_911387785.2. Taxonomy (NCBI): domain Eukaryota; kingdom Metazoa; phylum Arthropoda; class Insecta; order Hemiptera; family Pentatomidae; genus Aelia; species Aelia acuminata. The sequence goes on from OU426978.1 coordinate 180,483,252, forward strand.
TTGAACCCCCACCTACTTACCATCCCAGACCCTTTGCTACTAACCTCCAGTAGTAACAAAGATGAGCCATGCATTTAAGGCTGAGTTGCTTTCCTCATAAAATATAGTGATGGAAGCCATTGAACAAAATTAAGAACCTCAATTATTTAAGGGTCATATAGGTGTAAAATACCAGTCCTAGTACTTCATAAGTTTGTTTATTTATTTAATCTCAGTTTATGCTACTAAGGCTTATTGCACTATACTATAGTAGGAGTCCTAAATTTAGCCTATCCAGGTATAACTAGCACAGGGATCTTTAACGAAGACCTGTCATCGCACAGACTATTCCCCTTGTTTTCTGAAAAATACTCATCACTCAAAATTTGAAAATTTATTTCCAATTTATAATCGCCTATAGTTTTGAACCAATTCTATCAATTCTTATTTATGATATATCGTTGAAAACCTGTTTGACGAAGATTTATTGAGCATCAAGCTAGTACAAAGCTTTTAAAATTGAATTTTAGGCATAACCATAACAGCATAGCGAGGTCTTAGATTCACTAATAAAGTAATAAACAATCCTTAGTAGATAATAAAAAGCATCCACGATTTGGTGATAAAGTAGGTAATAATTTTAGTTTTAGTCAATAATTCTTACTACGGAAGGTGTAACTATAAAATTATTTATATTTGCTTATAGAAACAAAAGTTCTTTATGCCTGTTTTCAGTATGCCTAGATTTTGTTTAAAAAAATGTACCACCTTGTATTTCATTACACCCCATTACCTTGAGAATTATGCTTTCAGTTAATTAAAATCTGAAAATCTAATTTTAATTTACAAACAGTTTCTTTTTAAAAGGCCCATAATTCAAACTAATCAGAGACTAATATCCTCTCTCTGCTCTAAATCAAGACTAAAATCCTTTACCCAACTAAAGGAGAAGGTTGAAGGTTAAGTTTGTTTTTATATATGTTATTAATTAATAATTAATCCTTTTGTTAAAAATAAATTATCTAGATATATGATCCAGTACATCATATCATATCAATCTGTGTACATCTTCATAATAATTACTATTATTTCTCTCTTATTATTTAAGCTAATCTCTAACCATTAAATGTTTAATAAATTAAATTGAAATGTTCTTACTACTATCTCATTTCCCCTCGAACAAAAAGTGTGAGTAGAAATAAAGTGCCAAATGCTTCATAATATTTGACATTGGTGTATATGTTTGTTTTTATCTTCTTTATTTGTTAAATTATTTATGATATAATTGGTGCTGTAAATAGCATGAAACATTTAGTTATTAACATACTAAGTTAACGAGAACATTTTCAGATATAGAATTAGATCCCGAGCTTCACGGCTAGTTTTCTGGATTGATCCCAGGCCTCAGCGAAGAATATTTGATGTATTAATATTTTGGAATTAGAAAAAAAGTAGCACGCTTCTTGCTGTATTATATGTTACTATTTACTATTTTTGTTATTTATTAAATGTAAAAAATAGTATTACTTATTTTTATAAAAACACTATTTAAAAGATATTACTTATCTTATATTAAATTGAATCTCCAATGGAAATTAATGAGAAATATTTTTTAATGAAGGTTATTTATTTAAAAAAAAGAAAATTAATTCTTAGATTGTTATTAATAATCAATTATCTCTATTCCATAAAACAATTTTATTCATAAGTTTTACTTATTGTAAATAAATAAATGCTTTATTTCTGTTTGTTTGATTTGAACAGACTGAAACCAGAATCATAATTCTTTATATGATGAACTCTAAAGGAAAAAGTGACGGTCTTATTCATACTGAGTTTGAATATAAGAAGGACGAGTTTAACCTTCATTATCAGTTTTTTCCAGAAGATAGGATAACTACAGTATTTTTGGAAGATCCATTACCCTGTCCAAAGAAAACTAAAAAAAAAGGATTAATTCAAAGAAAAAAAAGAATGGCTAGAAGATTACTTCGATCTGAAAGGACAGTACTTAGAAAAGAATGGAAAAAATGGCAGAGGCAGCTGTCAAAGCAGTCTCAAAAAAAATCTGCCAGTGTGCAACATACACCAAAAAATTTAAGATTCACTAAACCCACAAATTTATTGTTTAAACCTGCAACCATTAATTCTCAATCCAATTCAAGTAAGTCAAGTATTTTAATGCCTGCGCTTAAAAGACCTTTGGGTGAAATGACGGTTCCAGAATTAGTTAAATATAAAAATGATTTGAATAATTACTTAAAACATGTATGTAGCAAAAATAGCTGCTCAAAAAGTGGCATCCCAAAAGTTAATTGCAAATCAGAAAAAAATGATAAATTAAGATTACCAAAATCTATCAAGTCATTCATTTCATTAAAGAGTGAAAAAGAAAAGGATGAATTGATTGAAAAAGATTCTGATTCCCCTGACAATAATGACAGTGATGAGCAAACTTGCGATAATGAGATGGGAGAGCAAATGGAAATGGCTTCTGAATTGATTGCAGAGGGTATTCGACTTCTGAATAGGAAAGGTTCAAAGGAATCTGCTTTAGGCAGGCCAAATATTAAAGAACTTTCACAATTAATTAGAAAGCTTCGGACTTTTCAAAGAACATTTGACAGCCCTGTGTTTACTAGAGGAAAATCACAAAATAAAATTATTTCAGCTCATGCATCACCAAGTAAACTTCATCATCCTCCCAATAAAAAAGTAGAACCACAAATAAAGGCGTGTGAATTTCCATTTAATAAGATTTGCAACATTAATAATGAAAAAGATGGTATGCCATGGGCCAAGGATACAATTAAAAATAGTAAACATGTGTTAAAAAAACACAATTTGCTCACAGCCGATTTATCAGAATTGAAAAACCCTAATCTGACTTGTGATAGTAAAATATGGTTGAAAATTGAAAAACTTATAGATGAAAAAAATAATGCTGTTGATTTATTTGTGGATAAAGTAATAGAAAAGTTGCGTGAAAATCCAGAAAAAATATGAAAATATTGCATTACTAGAAATAAATAGTCAAACAACCTCTTTCAAATTTTGTTTTGCGTTTTTATTGAATTTATCAATTTAATTATTAAAATTAGTACTAAAAAATTCAACCAAGATAAAAAAATCATTTATTTACTTGGGAATATTATTTTTAACGTATTTTAATTTCATAGTAATGTTCTTCTGACATCAGGTTTTCTTTTGTTATTGTTCAAATCAAAAATGACCTTGAGATTGTTTTTGTATTAATTATCCTTATTTTCGTTTTTGTTATTAGTGATCATTTAAAAGCAAGGCATGCTTCGTTTCAGATTTATATTAATCTTTGTAAAAACCTTCTTCATTAGTTTGTAATTTATTTTTGCTAGGGGAGGACAAAGTCTCACTTATCCGAATGAACAATGTTTTGGAGGTACTTGGTCTTAAAATATTTGACAGGTAGTTAGCCATTCATGCCCTATCGTAGGCCCTAGAAGAGGATAATAAATTATTTTATAAAATTTTTAACAATACTTTTTCTTTTTTCTTGGTTTGAATGGATATCTGGGTGATTATTACTACCTTTTATTGTGTAAAACAATAAAAAAATTGAAATGTATAAGAAATCACAAAAACGAAATATGAAATAATAAAACAAGAAATGAAGTTGAAAATTAGGCCAACCTCTCTAAATAATGGATATTTTCTATGTTGATAGATATATGGATGGATATTTTCTTCCTGCTGGATATATCTTAAAAACGGTTTGTCTCACTTAAAACATGCGTGGGATAATTTTTGAGCTGAATTTCAAAAGAAATATTTTTATAAGTCATGTAAAAAAAAAAAATAAACTGATATGTGTAACAGTTGAAAAAGTAGTAAAAATTTGGGTCGAAATTTTATGTTTCATACTCTTATGTCTCCTATGAGTGTTTTCCCAAATTTTCAAAACCCCCCATTTTGCCTAATTTATCTGGAGTATATGTTTTGAATTCAGGTTATCATAAAAGAAGTGAATTAGTTTGGTGTTAAATAAAAAACATTTTTGGACCAATTATTATACACATTCTACTTCAGGTAGTTAGGAAAGTAAAATGTATGAAGCATTTAAATCATCTAAAATAGCGATACCTACCAAAGTGACGACATTGAATTTAATAGACAAATATAACAGATCTGTTATACTCATCTTCAGTGTTCCTCCTCCTATGTCTGAGATAAAATCAAGGGTAATGTGTTCTTGGAGTAAGACAGTAATTCAAATGCAATACCTTTGTCAGGACAAGGAGAACATTCAATCCTCATAAAAGTCTGTAATTATAAAAATAAAACAATTCTTAATACTAAACTTTGCCATGTTATTGTTTACGGTGATGATGCTACTGAACAAAAAGGTTTTATCATATAAATATATTAATATTTTAAAAATATCTAATTAATAAGTTAATATTTTATTTGATTACTTACTTAAATTGGTAATCAAATAATAGGGTGTATAAAAAAAAAAATGACCGTTTTAGACAAAAAATGAATATATATTTTTTTTATACTTTACAATAAAATTAGTATTCAAAATATAACCCATTGTTATCTAATGTTGCTTGCCATCTTTCCGCCAGTTGCATGATCCCCTACTGGTACCACTCTTTAGGATGGCTATCGAAGAATTCCTGCACCGCTGTTTCGACTTCTTCAAAGGTATCAAATTTTTTCCCTTTCAAGAAGTGGGCCATTGACCAAAACAAATAAAAATCTGATGGAGCATGGTCTGGGCTATATGGTGGGTGAGGAAGAAGTTCGATCCCATCAAGATTTTTTAATTTTTCCTTGGTCTGACGGGAAGTATGCGGCCGGGCGTTATCTTGCTGTAACAGAACTCCTTTTCGATTGACCAAAGCTGGATAAAGTTGCGACAGTTTTGCATATACTCTATCTAACTGTATGCAATAGAGGTCAGAGTTAATTGTGGTTCCATGAGGTACGAATTCATAATGGATTACACCTTCATAGTTCCAAAATACGCCAAGCATTAATTTTTTTTGAATTGTCCTCTTCCAGCAACCGGAAAGGCCGTTTGACCTTGACTTAACCACTGCCCACTAGTATCAGGATTTCGCCAGTAAACCCACTTTTCATCACAAGTAACAATTTTTTTGTAAAATCGCAAATCGTTAAGGTGATTCAAAAGATTTTTGCAAATCTCTACCCTTTTGGCAGATTGCTGGGGCGTCAGCTCGTGCGGGACCAGTCTGCTGCTCCTTTTCACCTTCCCCATGCTGTGCAGATGGCGACACACAGCATCTTTCGACGCTCCGCACTCCCTGGCAAGGTCTCGAGTACTTGTGGCTGGATTTGAGTCTATAGCTTCCTGAAGAGCATCATCTATATCCAACGATGGTCGCCCTGACCCCTTCTTCCGTTCTAAGGTCGTATCTCCACTGTGAAATTTTTGGAACCAACGCCGCGTGGTACGCTCGTCAAGGAGACCTTCTCCTTCAATTCTGTTGATTTCACGAGCCGCTTCAGCGGCAGAACACGATTTTTTCCAATAATGTCTCAAAATAACAAGAATTTCGTAAGACACCGTCATGTTGCTTCTCCAGCAAAAACTTGTGAACTGAGGTATTATTGAGTAAGTCCAGTGTTGATAAATAAAGTTGGATTAACATTCTAAAGAGTACAGGACTTGTTGGTAAACAATAAATAGGATTAACGTCTTTACAGTCCTTGGAATTCATGCATTTGACGAAACGGTCATTTTTTTTGATACACCCTATTAAAATTGTCAAATATGCTACATAATTCTTAGTCAAAAACTCTTTTAAAAATGAATTTTTTGTTCTAAATGGCTGAAATTTATACTCTCACACATGTTTCGATGTTTGGGCTGTTTTATATTGTTTTTAAGCACCAACTTCTTTGAATTCCAGGCGTGACTATTCCCAAGTGGATGAACAAGATCCTTTCCTTCCTCCAACCGCAGCATCGCAGGCAATTGCTGCAAGGGCGCTACACAGCCAAGGGTCGTATGGCAGATCAATACAACACTACCCTATGCATGTTTATGCACCTCGCTAAATTTTTTGATTTTATCATTTTAGTTCCTAATTGGTAGCATTTCATTTTTTTTTTAATTATTATTTTTATATTTATCTTTTTAGTTATATTTATTTCCATTTTCATGGAAGCGACACTGCCTGTTGATATTAGTTTTTAAATGATAGTTAATTTTTTTATTATATGGGTATTTTATTTCTATCGATAAATCTAACTGCTGCCCAAATGAATTATTTTTTGTGATTTTTAGATTGGTAATCTTTTTCAATAATACCAAAGGTAAAGAAAGTTTCATTAAAAGAGTTGATTGGAAATGCTGCCAAAAATTTTAATTTTTCAAATTATTATCATGGGGAGCTTATTATCTTAAGTTTTCTAATTAAAATTTAAAATATTTTTCTGATCCTATGACAGCTGTTAATATTTAATAGTATTGCATAGTATGATCTATATTATCAAGTAATTGCTTGGGGCATATTAAATATGCACTTAGCTTTATATGAATTGCAATTATTAACTTATATTAATAATCTTAATCAAAGTGAATTTAGTTGCCAAATTCATTATTTAGCTTGGTTGAATTGCATTGTGTATTATATTTTAAATTATTGTTTTTAAATTGCTTTAGTTTTTTTCATTCTTTCTGAAATATTGTGACCATATAAAATGTAATTTATTTTAAGTCTGATTTATTTTTTACTTTTAATTTAGCTGTAGTTGATTTTTTAAAATTTAAATTGAATTGCATGCACTAATTTATACATATTCTCAATTTTTGTAGATTTAATTGTATTATTTGTTAAATATAGAATTTTCAGTATCAATAACAATATGATTTGTTGTAAGACAAATTGTAAAATAGGTGTAATTATTTAAATTTTGCATGGTAGACAAATCTTTCCCGTCACCAAAGTTAGTTAAGTAAAGGAACTTGTTTTTGATACTATATGCTTTTTTTTTCTTTTATAAAATGTTAAAAGAGATATAAATATTTTCGTTACTTGTGTTTTTTATTTTTCCTTTAATTTTTCTCCTACAATGAATTTTTAATCGGCAATTATAAAACAAAAAAATAATGAACTGGATCACTAATTTATATATAAATTATTTATAAAAAGTAATTATTAAGATGTGCATGGCTTATTTTTTTGGAAATGTCTTGGGAGAGCTGTAATGTTTTGAAGAAAGCTAAGCACGAAGCATGACTTCTTGAGCACATTTATGCATGGTTTATTTCATTTCATGTTTATCAGTGTCCAAAAATAAAGATAAGTTATCAAGGACTAATTAGATTTTTATCATAACGAAGCAAATGAATATTTGCATAAATGTACAAAAGTTCTTTTCTTTTTGTTTTGATTTTATTGAAGAACCAATTACAGTTCTTGATTCGTGTGGTAAAAATATTTTGTTTATTGCTTATACTTTTTTTAATCAAGGTATAAAAATTTATTAGAATGTATGATATCAGGAGATTTATGGGTTGATAATATTCTTTTAATTTAAAATGTTAATTAAATTAATTTAATTTAAAATTGGAATATTTAAGTTGAATAAAAATATTTAAGGAAGCTAAATTGCCAAACGAAAATATTGAAAATTCTGCGCAAAATCAAACCAGGATTCTTTTTTTTCATTTTTTTACCTTTTACAGTACTATTTTAATTTGTACATATTTTGATACAAAATGATGGATTTTTGCCTAATTCATTGTGATAGCTTCGTAATAGAAAAATCTGAGAGAATGGCTTGTGGCTGAAGTACGTACTAGTACTTGACAGTATTGTTGTATGTCAGAATCCAAGCTGGATTTGAACTGGTGCCACTAAACTCTTGAGAATGCTGAAGGGACAATGCTATAACATTCTACCATAACGATTTCATATATATATATATATATATATATATATATATATATATATATATATATATATATATATATATATCCCATTGAAGATTTCTAGGACAGTCTTATGATTTTATTTAATTATTATTATTTTTTAATTGTGATCTCAATAAGTGTTAAGAACTTCAGTCATGAGATACATACTTCAGGTTTAGGTAGTTAATTCCTGGTTTAAACTTGGTTTTGTGATGTTCCTTTAAAAGCACCAATTTAAAAACTATTATGAAGTCAACATTTTGTATGTTCTTCCTGACAGAATTACTTTTTGAAAGAAAACTTTTGTGCTGTTTTAGCAATCTTTAAAATATTTTATTAGAAGTGAAATATCTTATTTTTGGATAACTTGGAGTAAACATGTTATGCTCCTGCTTTAAATATTTAATATTATTGTTAAAAAATTGAACAAATATTTGTTTAAAGTGTTTTTACATATCATAAATTCATTGAAAATAATTTCTTTCTTATTAAATTTCCTTTGGCTAACTTTAATTTCTTGAATGTTTCCTGAAAATTCTGTAATAAGGAAATGATAATTTCGTCAAAAAAAACTCATCGTGGAACCTAACAGTTACTCGAACTAGATTTTTCTCATTAAAAGTTAAAAACTATTATTTTTTATGACCAATAATGTCTTTATCACAGATTTTTTTATATTTCATTTTTAAAAAATTCAATATATTTATTATTAAAAACTAAAAAAATAACGACTTTTTTTGTATAAGTTGAGAAATATTCAACCATATAATAAATTATTAGTTTTTTTCTTTTGAAGTTTTGGTCTGTAAAATATGCTCCCTCTTATTCAAACAATTTCATAATGTTTAATATAATTTATAATTTATTTTATAGTTTAGAATTTAGTTTTTATTATTTTCAATGAATTTTATTTTTTATTCTGATTACATTCCATCTCAAAAAAAGTATTAAATATTATTGAATTTATGCAGAATTTTAGATTAGTTTTCAAAAAGCCATTTCTTATCATATTAAGTTTACATAAAAAAAATTAAGATTATAAAAATGACAATCCAAAAATTAAAAAAAAAAGTATTTTAATCAATATTTTGTTTTAAATTATTAGTAATCAACGTTAAAAATAATCGTTGATTATACTACTATTTAGTTAAAATATGTTTTCAAATTTAGTGGGCCTAAAAAGAAATTAATGCAAACTTTGGTAAATAATATCATTTAATTCTAGTTTCCATTGATTGTCTGAAATCGGTAATTTATCCTATGAAATGAAGTTCAGGTTCCTAAACATAGCTGAAATAAAAAATTAATGCACCATAATTTAAAGTGAAAAAAATCAGTTTTATCATGGTAGTCACATTTATTTTTCATCATGTTAAATTATATCAACCAATAGAGTTTCTGAAATTGATCCTCATAGTTTGGAGTTAATGCCTTTAGTAATGATAACATAACTATTAATAGTTTCTGATTTAAATCAAAATATACTGTGCTATGAAAAGTGCATAAGACTCAATAAACCACTTTATCTATTATTGATTAATGCACCTTCCTGGTTTACAAGGTTCAACTCTTACTATATCTTTCTTTAATTCTAGCCAGTATGATAAAGATTCTAGCAACTTTGGCCGGTTAGTTTCAAGATTAATAATTCTCTGAATTCAAATGCTAACTTCGAATTTCTATTGTAGGCATCATTATCTGCAATATTACTATTCTCACTATTTCGATATTATCAACACTTATTTCATGTTCATAGTTCTGAATTTTGTTGGCAGTTGGCGATTTCTTCATTCACATGTAATTTCGGTCATTTTAAATCAAGAGTCCATGGTTTTTTAACTATTGAGTTTGTGGATTTTATTATTTTATCGCATTTTTTAATCTTATTGCTGCTCCTTTCTCTTTATCTAAAGAAAGTTCTTGGTATATGTTTCTACATCTCTATTTCTTATACTCATATACAATTGTTACATGATAACACTAGAAACTTCCATTTTTTTATGTTTACCTTTCTAGTACCAAAAGTTCATAACTCTTCAGAATTTCATAATCTTTGAAAAAATTATTAATTTTAATTAATCTGACATTCTAACAATGACTTACTTTAAATATTCTATGGCAACACAATGTAGCTGGAGTAACAATTAAAATCCTATAGGTATGACTTATCCGTCTGATGAGCACAATTCCTAATATAATCAAGCATTTGTTCAACAAAAGATAAATAAATAAAATAAGCATTATTAACATTAAAATAAATAAAGATAAAATCATATATAAACAATAAAAATAAATTTGGATTTGATTTACAGAGAACAAAATTAATTAAAATAATTTAAAAAAATAATTAAAATAAAAAAAATTAATTTTATTTTAACTTTGAAATAATAAGCCTAGAATGCTATTACTTTTTTGGAGGAGTTGTGATAAATTTATCATGTAACTAAATGTCCCACTTCGATTTTCCTTTTCCCACATAATTATATCTTTATAATATAATCACATAAATTTATAAACTATTGATAAAACAGTTAACCGATCATGATAAGACATGGCTTTTAGTAAATAAGAAATTATTATTGCTGATGGAATGTATGAGGGAGGCCGTGTAACTTGACGCCTGGCTGTGCAGGGGTGGTCTCGGAGGTGGGGGTATCAGTGATCGGGGCGGAGCTAGCCAGTACGCGACTTTGAACAGGAAGTTCAGAACACTAGATCATCCTTCAGCATCCAGGAGAGCTGAAGTAACTAACTATGGTTTGTATCAGTTGGTTATTTATTTTATAGATTATTTAAAATATTCGACATTGTAATTACAAATTCATTAAAATTATTAAGAAATATATGTTAATATTTTTCCTATCCATAGTTGCTTAATTTGTTTATTTGGATACTAATTTGCTATGAGTTCAACATTCATATGAATGGGGTGAGAACTGTTAAATTATCTTTTAGAGCTACAACCTGCATCACATTCAAACCTTTGTATATTAAAAAAGTACAACTCTTTGTATCACTTATACGAAATATTTAAATATATTTTTCCTATAAAAATAATGAAAAATATTTTATATTAAATTTAAAAGATAGAAGTACTCACATGCATTTATTGGTTAGTAGATTGTTAAAATTCTTGAGAGAAATAATTAGTTTTGTTTCAGCAATTTTAACAATATACCATTTAAACTTAATCATTGTCTAAGATATTGCTTTTTTTAGCACACTTAAAAATGAACATATAGATTGTTATTGCAAATATTCAAACTAAAAAGGTTATTTTTGTGCACACTATTTAGCTAGGTTTAATAGTAGAGCAATCCTATCTAGTAAGATTCATTTTGGAGTATTAAAAAATCCTGTTAATAAATAAACAAATGTTGGAAATATATTATTAATAGGTTATACAAATAGAAAGTTCCTATGAATTAAAATTCTTCTTCTTGTGGTTTAAGGACCAAGAATGTATGGTTTAAAAAATTAAAACCCACCTACTTATGAAATAATCATTTAAAAAAATATAAAATGAAACAAATAGAAAGTAAACAATGCATTAAGAAAAAATGGAAATGTTTGTTGAATTAATAATGAATATAAATTAACAGGTTTAAAAACAAATAATATTTTTACCAATGGTCCATCAGATGTAATTAACAAATTTCTATTGAAGTCTGAGAGGAAAAAGAAGCTATTGAAAACTGATAGATGAAAATTTTAATATTAATAGTTAAGTCAAAACAAAATACACTTATTAAATGATTTAAGGGTGGAAATATTTAAGAAACTAGTCTCCACGAATACTGTATTTAGATAAATTTTTACGGATTCACTTTTGAATACTTATATTTATGGGGCTGGGACTGTCTAAAATTTTATTATTAAACTTTTTTATTATTAGTAAGCAGTCAAAATTTTATCTTTTTGATAAAATAAGGATCCATCATTATTTCTAAAATCTTAAATTTTGAAAATAGTAATAATAATTGAAAATAGTAAGTAATTTTAAAATCTTAAGGTATATTCCTATACCAAAATTTTTAATTTTTTTCAAAATAAAGCACATATAGACATAGAGATAGTTCTTCATTATGAATGAATAAGAAAATTTTAAATTTTATTATAGAGTATAATCCACCCCATTAAATTTAAAAATTGTAAGTATTATTAAAATATGTGCCCCTGCTATCATAAACGAATAAGCTCTTTTCGAAAAAATCCAGAAAGTTAAAAAATATTTAACTTTAATTGATTTAATTATTTATTTAATTTAAATATTTAACTCCACCATCACAGCATCACATTTTACGGGTAAAGCACTGTACTCCCATGCCGGAGCTGCGGGTTCGAGTCCCGCCCTGGGTGGTGCTTTTCTTTCGTAGGAGAAGTATCACCCAGTGCCATTGGTGTTAGTATGGGCAGTATAGGGCTTCAGTGGAAGCCTTAAAGTCCCAAAAAAAAAAAAAAAAAATAGTAGTTACAAAATCCATACCTTTATAAACCCTCAATCACCTCCTTGCACGACCTTTGACCAAGAAACAGTACTCTTACTTACATAGTACTGAACCCAAGACCCTTCATGGGTTGTAGTGGTACAGGTTTTTATAAACCCTCATTTAGTGTACATTTACAAATATATACTCCCAAATATATACTATTGTAACGTTAAAACGATAATCAAATAAAAAAACATATGGCGTAACCTCCTGGACCGCTTGTTGGAACAAAATAAGCGGTTGGAACAAACTGTTTGGGTCTAGATCATTCCGTGGCCTAGTCCACAGAGACGTAGATCTGCCTACATTGTTCTAGAAGATTCCAGGCCCCACTATTTACGATATATATAAGGGGCAGAGACTGAATGAGTTAGTTGAAGTCTGTGTCTTGGCTGTGTTGCTCAAGTCATATGATTGTGTGTGATAAAGTTATCAATTTTGTAACCTGCTCAATTGTTTAAGTTGTAATAATTCGTTGGCATTGTGATAACTGTATATTTCAGTTAAATAAATATTCTTTAACCCACCTAAGTGTTACAACTGGTGTCAGGTGTTGGGTTAAAAAAAAAAAAAAATGCCAGGTAAACGAATTGCAGAACTTAAAGTTACAGAGCTGCGGAGAGAATTAGAAGAGCTAGACTTGGACACTACAGGTACGAAGACGATCTTATTGGCTCGGTTACGTGAGTATTACTTGAGTCAAGGCGTAGATCCTGAAACAGTAGAGTTTGAAGATAGCTCTATGAAGGCTATGTTTGTTGAATTAAATGATAAATTTTCTAATTTATCAGGCGAGATAAATGATAAATTAACAAGTCAATCGGCAGAAATAAATGATAAATTAACAAGTCAATCGGCAGAAATAAATGATAAATTAACAAGTCAATCGGCAGAATTAAATGAAAAGTTGACTAAATTAAATGATAAATTGGCCAGCCAGTCTGAGGAGCTCAATGAGAAGATGAATAGCCTGAAATCAAGCTTATCGGCTGAGATAAATGACAAGCTGACCAATTTATCTGGTGATGTGAATGGATTAAATGAAAAGCTGACCAACTTGTCTGGCGACGTGGTTGGGTTGAAGGACAGGCTGGCTCAGCAGGAAACAAGGGCTGTGATGTTGGAAGAGGAGTTTGAGAAATTAGAAAGGAGGTTGGAAGAAAAAGTTCAGGTAGCCGTTAGAAAGCATATCACCAAACAGCCACCGATAGAAGAGGAAGGACGTGAACATGCAGTAATAGAGAGCCGAGCCAGAATAAAGCCACCGACTTTTGATGGTAAGACGTCCTGGGCGAACTACCTCAAGCAGTTCAACGCTGCAGCCAGTGCTAATGGGTGGTCTCCAAGAGATAAGGCGGTTGCCCTTACGGTAGCTCTCAGAGGCGATGCTTTGGATGTCCTACAGACCCTCAAAGCTGACGACGTGTACGATTTTAACTTGCTAGTAAGCCGGCTAGAGATGCGGTTTGGCCACAGCCACCTCGAACAGTTATATCAATCCCAGCTGAAGAGCAGGAAGCAGAAGGCAGCCGAGACTATTCTGCTATAGCTCTTATAGCATACCTTGATACACGAAATTTTGGCATGCGTTGCAAAAAGGTTAGGCACCCCTGCTTTAGACCTACATGATGAATCTGATTATATAATTATCATTCAATAAGTAAAGAGATTCTATAATTTTAAAACTGTTCAATGAATGTGTGCAATCTTTTCAGGGGTGTTAGTTGGCAACCTTGTCATATGCTGTGATCAGCTATTTCATCATTTTATGTCAACATAAGTTCAAAATTTTCAATTTACCATGGCAAGTCCATTAGAAAATTTCACCTCAGAAGAGCAGCGCTCAGTCATTTTTAGTCGCAGAAGGTGTAAAACCAAGTGAAATTTTGTCTAGAATGTTGATACAGTACGGTAAAAGTTGTATGAACCGTGCAAATTTTTACAAGTGGGTTGATCGGTTTAAAAGTGGCCGAACAAGTGTAGGTGATGAACCCCGATTTGGATGTCCAGTGGAAGTTTCTGGTCTCTTGTTGGAATCGAGGATTGATGGACTTATTCGTGATAACAGAAGAATTACTGTTTAAATGATAGCTGAGGAAGCTCAAGTAAGTGTTGGAACTGTTCACAATGTCATTCACAACAATTTAAAGTACAGAAAAACGTGTGCCAGATGGGTTCCCAGACAGCTTACTGTCGCTCATAAAGAATCAAGGCTTTCCATTAGTCAAGAGTTAAAGCAACGAAGTTTGATTGAAGGAGACGTTTTTTTTTAAAGAATAGTGACCAGCAACAAGGTCTGGATCCATCACTACGACCCTGAGACCAAAAGGCAGAGTATGGAGTGGAAACACACTAGCTTTCCAGTTCACAAAAAATTCAAGGTTCAACCTGCCGGTAAAGTGATGCTGACCATCTTTTGGGACTCAAAGGGTCCAGTCTATTGCGATTTCCTTGAAGATCAGCGAACTATCAATAGCCAATACTACTGTGAGATGCTAGAACACAAAGTTAGACCAGCTTTCAGGACCAAACGCCGTGGACTCTTGTCAAAAGGAGTCATTCTTCAGCACGATAATGTCCGCCCTCATATAGCCCAGCTGACCCATAATAAGCTTCAAGAATTGGGTTGGGAGGTATTACCTCATCCTGCCTACAGTCCCGACCTCGCCCCATCTAATTTTTACCTGTTTGGACCACTCAAAGACGCCCTACGTGGAAAAAGATTTGCTAACAATGAGGAAGTTAAGGAAGCGGTGCAAAAGTGGCTTCGGAGTAAATCGAAAGAATTCTTCGCCAAGGGAATTAGGAAGCTGCAAGAAAGCTGGGACAAGTGCATAACTGTGGGGGGTGATTATGTTGAAAAATAGCCTTAATTTTGAAAGATTGAAATAAACCGTTTTTGAGCTATAGTCATTTGTCTCTTTACTTATTGAATGACCCTCGCATATTGACTTCCATTTCAAAGAGTGCTGTCTTGTTCCAAAATTTTGTGTTGAAATACTCACTTTTTCTCAGTTTTTTTTTTTATAAGAACTTTCTTTTTTAATCATGGCAAACTAGCATTCAATGAAAGCTCTAAAATGCTTAGATAAACTTTCAATTAATATAATTAATATAAATTTTTGGCCATAATGATACCTGTAGTTTAAAAAAGACTAGACAGAAACATTAGATAAAGTAGGTAAATATGATTATAAATTAAATTGCAAAATTATGAAAGTATTTATTAATTTTGGGGGAAACTTCTAGGTAAAAAACCTAGGAAGTAATGAGTAATTAAACTAATAAAGAAACTAAATATGAATGATGTAATTATAGAAAGAATATTAAACTAATAACTAACATCATGAAGGGCAGGTTATTGATATCCATGAAACTACCAAGATAAATTAATATAGGAAAACATACTCAATAATTATCACAGGTACTTATATGCGTATGAATAAGAAAAATTGCTTTCAGGTATGGGAGGTAGACGAAACGAACCAGGTAACTCATATACCCTTGGGTCACGGAAGTCAAGTAGGATGGATGGCCCCGGACAGTACAACACTCTTAGCAAGAAATGCAAGACCCTGGAGTCATCGGACTTCTACTGAGAGGTGCCGGGTGGCTATGCTATTACAGAGCTGTAAGACACCCGGCACCTACCCTGATAAAACCCATTCATTGCATCATCAAAGTTTTATTATTTGCTGATTCTATATGGCGAATCTTGTTTTTATGACTTTTAATTAGTTTTAGTGTTTTATTATTAGTTGTATATATATTTTTTATTATATTCATGTTATATTAATTACTGTAATGAATGCTGCCAGTCTTATCATTTTTAAAAAAGCAAATACATTAAGAAAGAAAAATATTTCTTTGATTTATGTTTATTAATGATTATTTATTTTATTTTGGTCTTGATGTATTTGATTGCATTCAAAATTTTACAAATGATTGGCTTGGCATTAGTTTATTCTGTTGTAAAACCTGTAAACTTCTTTTCAAATTAAAAATGGTTTAATTATTGGCCATAATTGTTGCTCATTGCACTATATCTAATTTTCACTATCAGGGATTGTACGATTTCCAGTGCTCCGTGCGTCTATACAGTTCAACTCAAAATATGATCCATCGTGAATATAGAACTATTTGAATTTGACAAATCATTTTTCCCAGAGGATAACAAGGTATTTATTGAAAATGAGTGAGAAACAACCACTGCCACATGAAATGTTGGATGTTTTTTATGTTTTTGAAAAATACCTGTTATGTAATTGCAAGTTTTTCAAATTTTTGTATTTATTTATTTTATTTTTTCATTGTTTATAGCAATCTAAGGGGAGATTAAAATTTAATCACAGTATAAACAAAACCTTGGTGAATTCTATTAAAATAATTTTTTTTGCCAACTCAGAAATTAAAATAGAATTCTCTATTTTACATACTTTATGTAACTTGATATAACTATGTTAATTGTTTTTATATTCCCATCAGTTATTGGTTGTGCAGTTGCTTCATTCATACCTTGGTTTATTTGTCCATCTCATACCTATTTAAGTACATAATAAAGTTAAAAGATGCATTTATAAATATTATTTATATAGGTAAATGTATTTAATAGAAAATATTGTATTATATATGTTTATAAATACTTTAGATCTTAATTTATGGCCTACTATTATCGGGACCTTTTGTTTTTCCTCTCATTACCTGAGGCTTATCCATTAAAGACCTTCAGACGCTCTTATCTTTGTTTTTTTATTTTGTAAATATTTATTCTTCTCAACTTCTACATATACTTTCTTATTTATTGTATTTTTATAATATGTAAAAAATAATAATTACCGGCACCGAAATTAAACTTGTGTCTAAAATTCGATCGCTTAAGTTTTCCCAGTCAATAGTTTAAAGTAATGGTTAAAAAAAAAATCTTGTACCTCAATATAAATAATTGTCTGCACCATCTCCATCAAAAGCTGTAATGTTGATCTAATTTCTTCATTTAAGTTTTTGTTTGTCTGCTGTCAGCAGATATAATAGCTATTATAGGTCTATTATAATCTTTTAAAAGATTTCTTTTTCATGAGCTTTTGAACATTTTTCTATAATGGAGTTAAATTAAATAAAACTGTTTAATATGATTTTAAAATCTATGATGAAGTTTGTATTTAAAAATAATATGATGTAGGAACATTACTATCTTATTTTTTTTATGGGAGAAGTAAATAAGCTATGAATATTATAACAATTTTTTTTTTTTTAATTTCATTTAAATGAGAAACAAACATTTTTAGAAATTGTTCTACTGATCAAACCTGAATATTTATGTAATTAGTCTCTATTTTGATACTTTCTTGATGGTTTTGAATAACTATTGAAGATTAAGGATACTTTACCATGACCAAAATATTATCATGCTAAGAAGTGATTTTAAGATGCCAAATTAAATTTTATTTATTTTTATTTTTCATTTCTTTTCTCCTTTCCTGGAAATTTAATCTAGAGAAATTTTAAGAAACCAGTTTCCTTTGTGTATTATTTTTGCCCAAGATACACTTTTATGCTGAATATTTTTAATATTCAACTAGGGAACAGTTAGTTAAAATATGTATAGAATTATTTATGTATAAATATGAATTAAAAAAAAAATGAAATCGGCAGATGTTAAAAGCCAAAGATAACATAGTATTGTTATATAGCTAGTTTAGGTTTTTCATATTAAACTTGTAAAGAGAAAAGTGTGTATGTTGTCATGGTGCTTTTGAAGTAAATTAAGTGAATGTTTCATCTTTTGTATGAATTTTATATCTTTTCGTAATCTATGTCACATTCAGTATGATTAATTATCTAATGGCTCACTAATTGAGCTAGAAATTAAAATGTGATACAATTAAAAATAATAATTTAATGTTATTTTTGTTTTATGGAAAACAATTGTAATTTCGTGTTGGATTTATTGTTACCATAGAGATTATGATATAGAATAATGTCAATTGTCCAATTTGTAGAAGTCATCTTATTCATAATTACAATCACAAATTTAAAATTTTTTAGCCTTTTTAAACTTTATTTCTTTCATTAATTTTTAGTACAAAGTATGTTTCTAGTGTTAATATAATTAAGGCATATGAAGTTATTTTTAATGAACTAATTTTTTTTAATTAATTTTTATATTGCTATCATATAAGGTATTAAAAAATTATATTAGTTTTTCAGCTAAAATTTTTGAAAATATGAAAGAAATTGAATTCATGTTATAAATGTAATTTATTTGATTTTTTTTTTTCCCACTAATAACTGATTACATTTAGTTTTCTGAAATAATAGTGATTGAATAATAATACGTAGACCTTTTTTTTCCTACATGTGAAAAAAAAAAAAAAAAAATGAAACATACATTGTATCTATTGCTTTTGAACAGTGAGATGAAGGAGATGTGTTTTAGGTGAACTGATGGCACTAGTTTCAAGAGAAAAAATATATTATCTAACATTTTTCAATTAAACATCCGAGATGTATGTGATTTAACCAATGTAAAGTATCTCCTTACTGTTGTACTTTGTGTAGATATATTTATATATATTGTAAACTTATATGAAATTTGGTATGAATGTGTTTATTGCTCATTCTCTGTATGGAACTACTCGATTTCTTGACTGACTTTGTTTCTAACAAAATTGGTTGTGCATTATTTTAGTTACATGTAAAATAAATTGTAAAAAATAATAATTATTGATAGAGACAGAAATTTAGACAAAATTAACTTTTTTTTAATTATTAATCCTCATTTCTGTTATAAATTGGAACCAGAAATGGTTTTGATATACCTAATTTTCCCTTATGGTTCAGAACGATTTCACTGATTATTTTTGAAATTCTCTGGACAAGCCTTTTTTTGCTTTCTTTGAACCAATGGTTCAATCATCCCTCTTTAATAAATCTTCTCTTATGGATTTGATTTAGAATCGTGACCGAATTCTTGTACTCGAGCATGCCGAATTGTGGATGTCTTTATATATCTTTTAGATCATTTAACATTTTAGGTTCTCTTATTTTATTTACTCACCAAATGTGTATCTTTATGTTTCCTGAATCCTTTGGCATGCCATAATCATGATTATGGCATGCCAAAGGTTATGACCTTATATGTGAATTCCACAAATACAATTTTAAAGCAATAGTTTCTATAAAAAATAAAATACACTCATTTTGCTTTTTTTGTTCTGAATAACTATCCATTATTTTACAGGAATTTTATTCATGCACTGCATATCAAGGTTGTGATTAGGATTTATGTATTTCTTTGGTTGCTAGTAGAATAAATTTCTCATTCTGTAACTGACAAAACACTACATTTAAATTGAAAAACATTTGGAGCTTTTTTTAGCATTCTTAAGTAGTTGGATGACTATTTCTCTCTTTATTCATTTATAATTAACATAAATAAAGGATATTAGGGTCATAAAGTTTAATAAAGATAACTCTTAAAATAATATTATATTTTAATGTTTGTACCTGTTCAATATGAAATTGAAAAATGAACAGAGTTTTATCATTTTATAAACTCCTTTTTGAAAATGCATATGATTAAAATTTAGTAAGATGTACTTTTAAAGTAATTGTTTTTAATCGATTAATATTAGAAGTTTTTAAATTAAATATGAAAAGTTGATTTTGTCTAAAAATAAAGTAAAAAAGATTTTTGTGTCTAAATTTTTAAATGATTTTTGTGAGCTAGGCTTGTAAAGCTTTTTTTTTTATATATATAAACAAATGTCACATTACACAAATTTTTATTTAAAAAAATTAATTCTAAGATTAAAAAAAAGTTTGCTTCTGTTTGCCTGAATTTGTCCTTTAATATTTCGAGTTAAATACAAGCCTGCTTCACAGGAGTCTGATCTGGTTGCCAACTAAATAATTCAGGATGTCTCCTTATGGGAACTTTGCATTTGATTTTTAATAGCTGTAAGTGCTGTCTTAGTTATAAGAAATTTCTTATATCATTTGTATTATTGAATTTCTCGGCGTGATTATTAAACAAATAAAAAAAAAATTATCAAGTTGTTTTTTCTGTTCCTGATCTTTTTTTTTTTTTTTAAATCATAAAACTTATTTGTATAATGACATTCAACTCTTCATAAATACAAAATTTAACTTTCTTACAATAATTTTACAGAAATAAAATATTTAAATTAAATATAAAGCACTTAAACGTTGACATAGAGATACTTAAATTAAGAATAAAACAATATAGAACTCATTTAAAATAAATTTCAGATTAATTTTGGGTGGTCACTTTACTTTTAGTTTTAATTTCCCTTGACTCATTTCAAAGCATGTACTGTTCAAATAAAAACTTTTATCAAATAGCTTTATCAAAAACAGATGGATTAAAACAGAGTAAAAATAAGGAAAATAGAGGTGATGTTCTTAATAAGTTTGCATTTAGTGATTTGTTGTTTATATCTGGCTAGGCAAAATTTAGGGCTCCCACTGTAGCATCGTCCGATTAGCCTTAGTGGCATAAAGTGACGTTAAACAAACAAACAAACAGTGATTTGTTGTGAACTTAGTTGAGGTAAACTAAGTTCTGTAATTCTTATGATCCTCCTTAGATTTCAATTAAAACCGATTTTTTACAGTATTGGTTAAACAAATTGTTTATTACTTCTCGAACAACCCTCCTGGTTGGCATGTGGGCAATGGACTGCTCAAAAGGGACGGCGGACAATCAACAGTTACTTTCATTTGAGATCAGGCAACATTGTACGGTTTTTTATGTTATCATCGAGTATGAGGTTAGGGCACTGCCAGGCAGGAATTAGAACAGTACCAAGTGCTGATATTGGTCCATAGAATTAGCTCTACAGGAAATTTGCATGTATGATCATCTGTGTGTCTGTGACTAGTTATGTTATGTTTAGGGAAGTCAGGTGTATTACTCTATAGACCATAGAACCTAAAATATTGTCTAAAGAGATATCAAGAAAGGCCTTCCTGTTATATAGCTTATTTTGACTTCATTTTCAGATGATGCTAACATCAAAGTCATTTATTTAGAATTCCTTGACTCTAATATCATAAATTATAATTGATTATAAATTGAAGAGAAAAATTTCGATTGAATTATTGAGCTAAGAATTTCATGATATCCATGCTGCCATAAATTAGTATAATGTCATTAATTCATTGCTCAAATCACTTTTTTAGAAATAAATTTTAGATGGTTGAATTTTTATTTGATTATAGAAAGTTATTGATGATACCTATGGTTTAGTACTTAGAGATTCAAAAGTGGATTGAGGCAGCTCAATGGTAAGGCATTGAACTGTTGTGCTCTAGGTACTGAGTTCGAATCTGACGTTTAAAGAATCTTAAATATTAAAGATATCCTGCCACAGATTATTTGACCTTCCAGCCTCTATAAAATGGGCACTCTTAATTCAAAAATGATGGAAACATTATGGCTGAGCTTGAATACGGCCAAATAACAACCTTAGACCGCTGAGCAAAAAGCAATACTTCCTTATAAAGGACTGAACACCAGACCATACTGTTAAAATGAATTATAAGGTTTTTTTCTCATTCAAAAGCTCCATTCTCAATAATAAATATACGTAATATAACTTTAATTGACATATTGCTCACTCCTTCAACCTTATATCTCAAAAATCAGTTATTTATTTCTTTAGATATAACTGTTTTCTAAAAAGCTAAAATTGTCCAATTTTCCAATCATCGTCTATGAAATTATCAAAAATTGAACTGGATGAAATTGAAACATTTCATTTTTTAAAAATCTTCA
Organism: Aelia acuminata; assembly: GCA_911387785.2. Classification (NCBI taxonomy): domain Eukaryota; kingdom Metazoa; phylum Arthropoda; class Insecta; order Hemiptera; family Pentatomidae; genus Aelia; species Aelia acuminata. The sequence goes on from OU426978.1 coordinate 180,505,447, forward strand.
TAAAAATATAAAATAGATAAGAGAAAAAAAAAGTCAGTTATCATACAAAATGATCTGCTACACAGGAAAATGTTATATCAGAGGCTTTCTATCTATTCTGAACAAAGTCTATTCTACTTTCAAACTTAGAAATCATTTTTCTGAAAAATCATGATTTTGAGATATGATGTTGAAAGGAATGAGCACTATGAAATTGATTCCTATCATGATTTATTTTCTATGTTCATTACCCTATTTATTATATTGTATCATCTCATGAATAATGACTGAGAATAAAAATTTATTTACAATTGTATAAAAAAAAAAAAAAAAAATGCTGAAAATTATAACAATAAACAGTTGCTTTATTTACAAAATTGCCATCATATGTACATTAAATAAATAAATAAATAATGTGTATACATAAATTAAGAAATAAATTATTATAATTCATTTACTATATTAGTTTAACTGCATAACCACCAAACTGTTTATAGCTTCTTCTTGCTTTGTTCCGTTGTCAATGTAATGAGGAAGATTGGATTTTATAAGCCTCATTACACCTCTGTTGTAGTCAGTCATGGCGTGGGTTGGTATAAGCTCACTTTTCACATTATCCACTAGCTGAAAATTTGCTTCTGAGAAAGGTTTAGATGTATTCCACTTGTAAACTTCGGTTTTATTTTCATATCGGAAATAAATGCAGTCCCAATCATCTGTTCCAAGGAAAATAAGTTTTTTAGACTTTTTACCAACATTAAAAGATTTTATAGGTACATTCTCAAACTGGAGACTTCTTGCATTAACAGCAAAAACATCTTCTCCAGACCTATATGTGAAATATACAAAGTTTTCCCCTCTGGCTTTCCTTATCAATAACATGTAGAGTACATCTTTTGGAGCTGAGTCTGCTATGACTTCTGGAGGCAAAACCACACGATGACCTTTTTCTGCATTTACATCATACACTATGATTGATTTTGTGCCAGCATCACTTACATAGATGTAACAGCCACCTTCAACAGAATAATCTGCCACAATGAATTGAAGTCTTGATTCTGGGCTGATAAATGCTGACAAAATTATCTCTTTTATTATCTGTAAAAAGTAAAGGGATATACAATAAACCACTCGGTCAAACATTGTTTTTTTTTTTATGATAGAAAATAATTTATATTTACCTTTCCAGTCCTAACATCATAAGCAACAACTTTAGGAGGGCATTTTTGAACTGCCTGTGGTTCGTTTATTTGAGCAGAACCAGCATCGAGTACCCACAATAAGCCAGTGGGATCTAAGAACAAATCTATTGCTGACTGTAGGCAGCTGCAGTCTCCTTCAGTCTGTTCCTTCCAATTTGGAAAAGGTTCTAGGCATACATTTCCATCATGATCCTTTGATTTCATGCATGTTTTAAGAAGTGTAGCCTCAATGCCAGGTTTAAACCTGAAATATACTGGATTAAGTGATCAAGGATTAAATAAATATATGTTCTCTTGAAATATATTGAGCTTGGGATCACCTTGGAACACATATGAAAACATTGTCCTTGAAGATTTGAGCTCTTGTTGCGAGTCCATTATTGACTTTCCTTCCTGGGTGCATTATGGTAACTCCTCCAACCCAGTTGACAGGTTGAAGATCATTCTCCTTCATTGCCAAGACACAGGTCACTGCTGCCAAGCAGTGAACCATCAGTGCCCATTGTTGCATCCTGACTCAAAACAGTATCATAAAGAATTAAATTAATAGTTGAATTCTTAATAACTGTTGCTAGGATCATCTAAATACTAATGCACAAATTTTGAAGGGTATGTAAAATTTTCTACTAAACAAAGATTAAGATTTGAGTTTAAGTTAAATTTAATTTTATCATGCATACCGGTTGGAAAAAAAAAATTAAATTAATGGAAACATGATGAAGCAATGAAAAAAATAATGGGTGTTATATTTATTACTAAGGAAATGCATTAATATTAATTATTCATTGAAAATTCTATTTCTGTTATAGAAAAACATTTAAAAAATCAAATACGCATTATTGACTCTAATAACAATTTCACAAAGGATTAAAATAAAGCAATAAACAAACCAAGAAGCTGAGAAAGTTGTAGTTAAAGAATGAAACTTGATAAGTTAGGTAAAAAAAAATAAAAAAGTTTAGATGGTTAATAAATAAGATGACAAGTACTTTGACTGAAAGTAAAAATTAAATATTACACTATTTGAATATGCCGACTAAATGGACCGATTTCTTGAGAATCTTTACACCTTAGATTGAGATAATTGAGATCTGAACTGTACAGTTTTGAATTCAAGAGCCAAAAAAGAAAAATTCTATTGGAGCAAACAATGTAAAATCCATACAGGGAATATTCGAAAAGGTAATTTGTAACTTTAAATAATCAATTAATTATTCATATAATGCTAATGTGGGGAAGGGGGAGTTTAGGTTTGTGGGCTTGTACCATTATTTAATAAACAGAATAAAAAATGTATGTATGTCTTTAGAAAAACTAATTTATTTACAGATTTGGCAGTTGCTTCTCTACAGGGAAGACAAGTGGTTCTGAAGTTGGGAACAGAATAATTGTATTTCCAATTTTGTAGTTATGTTACTTTTGGTAACATGGTAAAGGTTTTTAAAGATTTTTTTTAAACTTCACAAGAAAAAAAAAAGGTTTGGGAATTTCATTTATCAACTATTTTGATAACTGTTAACAAAAAAAATAAAATATAAAAAATGGTTGGTGGAATGGCCGAGTGGGATAACGCCTTTGGAAATACGCGAGATGATTGGATACCCAAAGATAGCCAGTTCAAATCCCATAATCAGGGGACATTTAATAATGCTCGGCATTAATCCCCAATCCACTCCCTGGCCCGGGAAATCTCCGTATAGCCTAAAAGATAAGGAAGGGGAGGATAAAAAAAAAATGCTTAAAATTGACATAGGAAAATCCAGAAAAATAATAGAAGGATTTGGAATCATCTTGATTACGATCGAAATCCGTACTTTCCTAAAGATATCTGTATTCCTTGAGAAAATAGCAACTTGAGTTCTTAATTAATTTAATTTATAGTTATGATTATTTAAATGAAATTACTGAAAAATTTAATTGATGATGTTACCCACCTGAGTTGTGGTCAGCTCTTCAGGTACAACTGCGAATTGGTAAAATAAGGTGGTTAGGTTTATAAGGACTGGGTTTGTGATGCTTTGTCAGCGATCCTCTTGAGGCCAAGGTTAGTTTTGTCACTCTATCCTCGGCTCATTAAGGAATTGGCCTCGCATTTCGATAAAAGAATGGCTATTTAACGTATCAGATATTTTTTAAAATTTTATTTAACGATCAATAGGCACAAAAATGGAGAAAATGTATTACATTATTACATTTTTTAAGGTTGAATAACCTAAGATACAATTATCCTTTGTTAGAGTAATCTCTTCAAGATAATTTAGGAAAAACTTTTAAAATTTAAACATTCTTAACAGTATAAAATCAAATTTTAAACAATATCTGCAGATTGAACACGCAAGACCTTCAGTTTTGATATGCAAAAAGCCAAAAATAAAAACGTTGATTCAACTACTAGCCTTGTAGAAGTTTTTAAAAGTTTTGGGAAAGATATTTTCCTGAAAATCATTTAATGGATGTTTAACGATTTTTTTCCCTCATCCTCTGACTTTTTTTAATATAAATACAGATTAAAGTATAATATAACGAAATATATAAATGTGTTGCGGCATATTTTCCTTCTGCACTTGGTATTCGAAGGGATGGCTCAGTAAACTGTAATGTGGATCAAAAAAGTATTAGCACATCCCACTTAATACCTGAATGGCTGAATATATTGTTCAGAAGTAATATTTATTTTAAAATTGTCACTTGAAAATTAGATTTTGGAAGTAATGAATGTTTTTATTCAAAAGCTTATCGACAAATAAAAAATGAAATAGTAAGTTACGATGATCACAAAAGTGTTTTAAACGTGCTCCACTTTTCTTTCAATTTATGAGAAATGAGGATCGACAATAATACGAAAAACCTCAGCTGGACATTATAGGAAGAAAAAATATTATTTCTCAAAAACTGTTTTGAAAGAATATTGGACAAGATTTGACCCAAAAATCCTTGCTCTATAATTGACCCATCAAAGAGTGGGATGGCCGAGTGGGCAAACGCGTCAGAAAATACGCGTTGCCCATGGCAACGATTGGCAATGATTGAGAACCGAAACATAGCAAGTTCAAAACCCGGAGCCACGGCATCAATCCCCACCCTCTCCCCTGGCCCGGGAAACCCCGTATAGCCTAACAGGCGAGGAAGGGGAGGACCAAGAAAAAAACAAATGACTCATCAACTTTACTTTACATTTAAAAAAACAAACAAATAATTTATCCTGAGAACTTATTTACAGATCAAATAGAATAGATCAAAAATTAGTACTAGTAACATTCGAAATATTGTAAAACGTATATTGAGGCAAAAAATATCTTTCTGGGCGGCCATTAAAAATTTATTGAAAGGGAACTAAGGGAGGAGAGAGGTGTGCGAAATTCCATATCGCACCTTAGCTACCAGGTGGCATCAACTTCCAATACCACCTTCCTTTTTCAAGCTTTTACAAATGTTATTCATAAATGTAATAATTTTGGCAGGGTAGAAAGGAAAAAACCTTTTATTTTGGAGTTGAGCAAAAAAAAAAAAAAAAAAAAAAAAAAAAAGAAAAAAAAAATTGATATTTTTTCAGATAAAAGGTAATTCAAAATTTTCGGTGATATTGGTCGCAATTACGTTAAGAGAAAACTTAATAATAATAACTTAGGTTCGACTGTAAGGATCACTTTTGAACTTGGAGGCAGGAGTGTCTAAGTTGGGGAGTTTATGCCATGAAACAATAAAGTGAACTTGAATTTTGTTGATGATATCATGAATGCCGAAAAATTCGGGGACATGTCAAGGAGCCATTTTTTTCTGACAAGACAATTACCTAAGCACTCAACAAACAAAACAAAACAATGAATGATATTTTGAAGCAATTAAAAACTCCACCACAGTGCGTGATCTGACATCTATTCAATAAATCATCTAGGGTATCTTTTGGACATAAAAGGAAATAAATAAAACTTCTTCAAAAACTGTGTTGAAAGAAACTTTGTCTTATGAGTTGTGTAATATTGGGTAAGATTTGACCCAAAATATTGATCATTCCCTCTCATATCAGCCAAAGGTATGGAGACCATATTCAGCGGTCTATGGTTAAAGAAAACTTAATTTACACGTTAACGGCCGCATGCGTAGTACCCTTAAAGACAGACCATTATTTCTAAATGAATGATGTTTGTTTAACGTCCCTTTATGCAACCCCAGCGACCTTTATTATTTTAGGCTGCCATGCTAACCACTATACCACAGGTGACCCCGTTAATGAAAGATGATCATTTGTAAAGTCACGGGAAAGAGTTGTCATAGTGTTTTGGAACATACATATTAATTGGAAATTATTTGTTTCTATGGTAACTAAATGAAGTTTTCAATAACTAGAGGATTATAAAATCAGACGCGTTGGAGTTTTTTTTTTTTTTTTTTTTTTTTTTTTGTGTGTGTGTGTGTGTGTGTGTCAACAGACTAGCTCAAAAACTATAAACCGTGCGAACCTGAAATTGGGTGTTTAGTGTAGGTATATGCCCGCGATGTGACAGTAAAAATTGCTGAAAGGGAGGGGGTACTTTATTTAATAACTTTTTACGTTTTTTTCGATTTTCTCAAAAACGGCTCTACCGATTTTGATTAAACTGAGTATTTGATCTAGTTATATGCCCGAGATGTGACTGTAAAAATTTCATCAAAATTGATTAACCGGAGGGGGCACTTTACTTAATAAATTTTGTATCATTTTCACGTATTTTTTTTAATTATTCAAAAACGGCTTTAACGATTCTGATTAAACTTGGTATTTGATGTATGTATATGCCAAATATGTGATAGCCCCGATTTCATCAAAATTTGTCAATCGGAGGGGGCACTTTATTTCTCAACTTTTTTTGCAATTTTTACTTTTTTTTCGATTTTCTCTAAAACTGCTTTAACGATTTTCATCAAATTCGTCATGTTTAATGAAAATTAGGTGTTCTTTAATATCAGGTAAGCTTAATCATTATTAAAATGTTCTGAGGGGGCTTAAATAGGGTAGGGGCCTTTTTTGTTTGTTTGTTTTTGTTTCCTATGAAGTATCTTTGCTTTTGTTTATATGGATAAATTAACTGTCTCTCATTACGCCTAAAAATAAGAAATGGCTAAATATGAGATATGATAAAAACCAAGTAAACATATAGAGGGGAAAAAAAGAAAAATATTCAGTCAACTCATAAAACACGTTGAGCCACGCATGCCTTTAATAACAGATCATTGTTCCTAATTAAAGCCGTTCTGTTCATTTAATGGAAATTATTGGTTTCATGGTTACTAAATGAAATTTTCAACAAGTACATAGACTTGTGATTGCAAGTCTTGGGGCCAAAAAAAAAAAAAAAAAAAAAAAAAAAAAAAAAAAAAAAAAAAAAAAACAAGTACATAGAGAATTATAAAATCAGTCGACTTGGAGTATTATCCTTGCATTCCCGTATTATCACAAATAAAAACTTTTATCTTTACATTTATAAAGTTTTATTTAAATAGTCTGCTTTCGATTAATAAACGAAATGGCCGGTTTTTCGACATAGACTTCGACTCTTTGTTATCAGACTAGCTATAAAACGATATTCCGCACGAAATTAGATATTTGAGTAGTTACATATATGAATGGTCACAGGGGTCATGGTCCCCCTAAATATTTTGACTTTTCAATTTTTTAGTATTTTTGAGGGAATAATGCAATTAGGTAGTTACTATGCCCTAAACATAACACTTTTGGATAATAATCTCATTAAAAAACGGTGCTGTCAGCCATTTGATTATGAGACAGTGGAGGCCGTGACCCCCCAAATTTCGTGCTTGATCGCCCCTGATGTTGGTCGTCTTTTTGAACCCCTTCTATCGATTCCTATTTACGAATACCGTCAAAAAAATCGCTCGTCGGTTGATTTTGATTTCGAAAAAAAATATATATATTTATATAAAAAATGAAGATGAATTCCCGTAAAATTCGGAGTCCTACGTTTAAATAGGGCCCACTTCATTCTTGGTACACCATTGTATGTAGTACTGACGTTACTACCCACTTTCCAATAGAAAAAAAGTTGTGATTGTTGCCAAAGATATCACATTGTTTCTAAGATGATGAATCCTACCTTATATCAAAGTATATTCCATCATGATTAAACGTGAAAGGTCCAATAACAATGGTCAGAGCACCGAAAAAAATCCCATTTCTGGTATATAATTTTATATATTGAACGAAATGGTAGATATTCACTTTGTGGGTCCGCTGGACTCGAGAATGTTAAAGCGATCAACTCCATAAAGCCCTCGGCCAGTACGACCTCTCAAAGCCATTTGTGCTAGCATACCAGAACGAGACATCGCTTTCGAATGCGCCAAGTTGTTGCTTTGAAATTAAATTCTCTCCAAGAAAAGATTGAGGGAGTGTGAACCTCGGGAGTCTAAATGTCTTGGTAATTGAGAAATAATGACATAAATATGGGGGTTCAAAACTTAGAAAGGACAATATTACTAAGGAGAAATCGTAAATATGAATGTCAGAAGTAATTTTTTTTTTGAAATTCCAAGATAATGAAAAAAGAGTAGAATGCAACCGCTCTATGCTATTAAAAATCAAATAATTTTTGGTCTCAAGTTTTAGGTCTATTATTTTATCAGTTTTAGGGTATTATTTTAAATATCATATGACATTTTTACATGTTATATCTTAGCAACGGATTGAAATATCTCGTGTCAGCATTGTCAAACCCGCATTGATTAGTGCTTTGGTTTTATGCGGGTAGGAATCAGGTGTCATATAAATAATCCTATTGCATTTAGACAGATGCATGAATCCATTAAAAGCCTAATCATTAAGAATAAAAAATTTATGTTAATGATTATTGGCTACAGGTGTACCCGAAATAAAATAATAAATGTTACATATGAGAGATGCTAACAGGGCGTAAAGATATGTTCTTCAAAACTTATAATTACCAATTTGGCCGTTGGAAAAAAGGAGTTAAAAACAAAAACTTTTACTATTCCTTACAATATTTATGATAAAGACGAATCACGGATTGAACCGAATGGATTTGAAGAACCTCATGACTATTTTCGTGAGTGATTAACTCAATAATTTAAACAGTTTGAATGCTAATGGTTACTTTAAGAAACAGCTTTCAGGTTTGACTAAATATTTATTAGTCATTTATTTCCTAAGAGAAACCTACGACACAATTCGATTATTCCTAAATAAAAAATCAGATTTTTCTTTATGAAGTGGATTAAATATTGAAAAAAAAAAGTGGAGTAAAAATATTTTTTCTTTCCAAAAACCGTCCTTGAACAGAATTTTATTTTGTTCCAGGATCTTTCGTGATTGCAAATTGTTTTCATTCCAAACTGTGCCTCAAACCATAATTCTTATTTTCTTTCCAAAAATTGGCACAAATCTATTCACAGGTGGCATGACTTTTGCGTGGTTGATGAATGTTTCCATTCCAGGTTTCCACAAATCAGTTAAACTGATCTGACTTGATAGTTTTGCATTATGAAAACTTTCAACTGTTATTTCTTTATTTTTATCATCTTTTTTATATAATAAAACCATTTATTTCAATATTATTAAAATATTTCTGAATCGAGGCAATGATAATACTTTATATCTCACGGTAAGTTGCTTTTCTATTTTACTAAGGTAACAAATAACAAAAAAAGTAGAATTAAACTAAGATCTGTTGGGAGAAAAATATGTCATTCAAAATTCAATGTTGTTTTTATAACTAAAATTATAATATAATATAATAGAAATTGGTACATGCGAAACCTTGCGAAATCATGTTTTTAGCAGAAAAAAGGGTACTTTTCTGTTATAGTCACGCCCAGATAAAATGTTTTTAATTTAGTTAGTACATTGCTTTAAAAAAAAAACACATGTTTCCTGAATAAAACACTTTACATGAAATTTAATTAAATTATTTATTTTCATTTTAGTATAAACATTGAAAAAAAAATTATATGTTAGAAATATCATTGAAAAAATCTTTAGTATCTTTCAATATTTCATTAAAAGTATCTTTTTCTGCTAACCTTTGGCGCCACATGGTGTTGAAAAAATCTGACCGCAGTTTCCTCATCCAAAGTATTCCTAAAAATATTTTTTAAATTATACTGATACTCAACCATATTTAACGTGGTTAATTATTTAGTCAACAAAATGATTCGGCAGGGAATTGTTTTCTCCTGACAGTGTTACCAGTAAGCGATTAGTTGTGAAATTAACTCTTAGTTTCCCCCCTAGCAACACTGTCGATAACCCTTACTAACTAAATTAAAAACATTTTCTCTGGGCGTGACTATAACAGAAAAGTACCGAAAAAATAAAAAATTTATTTATTTAATGAATTTTAATTAAAATAATATATAAATAATAAAAATATAAACTAAAAGTAGACAAAGAGCCTTTAAGTGTGACCCCGATCTCCGCTGAAAAGGAACCGTTGGGGATTAGTTTATCTCTTTTGAGCAAGCTTAGCTAACTGAAGTCGAAATCTGCGATCTTATAATGCTAATGAGGACCTCTCTTAATACCTGCGCTCCATAATATCACTGTGAAAATAGGCCACGCCCAAATTAAACAGCGGTAGTGCTTCCATAGTTATTTTTGATTTTAATTATGCCATTATTGTAAATTAAAGCTAGCAATTTTATGAAACTGTTTAATTCCTTTCCCCCTTCCTTTCAAATCAGACATTTAAAAAAAAAACAAATCTCAATCAACTTTATCTTAACCAAAACGGCCTGAAAGTTTAAATGATCATAGTCGTGAAGATAGGGTAAACCATATAGTTATTGACACTCTGTACAGTTATTGACACCCCACCTTTAACTTAAAGAAATGATTATACAAGTCCTAATTTTATTTCAAGATATACATGAATCTAATGTTTGAAGGGTCCTCTAAGTCATCTATGAAGTAAGACTTTAACAAACTAATCATAGGGAAGATTTAACAATTAAATCCAGAGGGTGTCAATAACTAGTTTTTGCACTTTTAACAATAAATATTGCCATTTGGTAAAACTATTGAACTTTTGATCCAAAAAAACCTCTCGAGTCTTTGTAAGGATAGATAAAGACGAGCTATAGGAAGTTTCAATTTGATCCCTTCATAAAAAGTTTTTTTTTTTTAATTTTATCACAGAAATGTAGACTTAAGGGTGTCAATAACTCTACGGTTTACCCTAATAAGCAAATTGTTTAGTACACCTTACAAATAATATTTATCACGGAGGAGACATGGGCGTGGCACTTTCTCTGCGACAGGACATCCTAGGCTGTGTTGAGACGGTGTCGGCTACTTCATGCAGAAGTTACCTGATACGCAGTCACACATTGCAGGCAAGCATGCGCGTCGGCTATCGGAAGGTTGTTGGTATTAATGCATGTCATCTCGGGTGTCTTCAAGGCTTCCGGGTTCTGCCTTACTGTTCCTGTATAACATCCCAAGTGATGATGCTATCTCGATTGATCCACTTGGACTAATCCAGTTTTTTTTTTTTTTTTAATTTGCTAATTTATGACATGACTAAAGCTATGTATTTACTTAATTAGTGTATATAAGTCAATTATTACATAAGTGAAAACCATGATTACTTTTTAAAAACCTACCTACCTTTTATTGGTAGATTTCGTAAGCATATAAGCGTAATTATTGTTAAACGACCATTTTTTCACCTATTGATCTATCATTGTTGGGGTCACCTGTGGTGTTGTGGTTAGCATGGCAAACTACAATACTAAAGATCGCGGGCTCAATTCCAGCGGTGGCCCTAGCATTTTTTAATGGGAGTAAAAAAATCCTTAGCTATACCGTCCCTCGGATAGGACGTAAAATGGAGGTCCCGAGCCTGTACGATGTCAGGTACTCGTTAAAGATCCCTATCCTAATTATACCTGGATAGGCAAAATTTAGGACTCCCACTGTAGCATCGTCCGATCAGCCTTAGTAGCATAAAAATGGACGTTAAACAAACAACAATCTATCATTCTTTGGTCCGAATATTCTATGAAATATTTTTTTTTTAGAAACCGTAAGCGTTTACATTTCCTAAGTAAGCGTTTACATTTCGCTTCCGTAAAAAAGGCTTAGAAAGTGTATAAGTCTTTAAATTTATGTTACTGGATAGAAGACTCAAGCGAAGTTATATTGTAATAGAAAAGTAAAACGTGCCCTTTAAATAGCGATATCGACACTGTATCTGCTAACTGCAGCTTAACTAGCTGAAATTTTTAATCTTCCCCATTTTATCTAATGTATCAAAACACTAAAAAGTTACTAGAGGCTGTGGGAAGTTAAATTAAATTTAATAACAACTAATATATATATAAATATATATATATATATATATATATATATATATATATATATATATATATATATATATAGCTATGTATATTAAACATAGCATGAATGTATGTATATTATACATAATAATAATAGCTATATATATTATAGCGACTAATTTAATAGTATTAAATAGTGACCCAACTATTCTAATTGTGATGGCTTCGAGATAATTTTAAGATATTTCGGATTAAAATTCTTTACGTCGTTAACTTAATGTTCCTTAGTCTCTAGTAACTTTTTAATGATTTTCAGTATATTCTCAAACTAAAATTATTTTTACATTGAACTTTATCTCTCTTCCATCACTAATCTTCAAATTATATCGCGAAATATACTAAATAAATTCTATTAGGAAATCTAGTACTGAATTATTGCAATCGTATCTTGTCAGCTTATATTTATCCTAGCATTATCTCCTCACCCCGAAGAAGGAGCGGGCATATAAAAGTCTTTGGGAGGGGGGCGCACTTTCTTGTTTTTCAAATTCTCTGAGCCACAGTATAAATAAAAAAGTTAATTAAATTAAAATAAGAATTAATAGCAATGGTGTAAATCAAAATTAAATGTTCGTATAATCGATCTATTTTCTATTTAAGGACATAAAATATTACTGTATAACACCTCTATTTATACAGAAATAGTAACAGTTTCGGTGGACTCGCTACTTATTAAGAAATGGACGGATCCAGTATGCAATGCAATTTGGTAGGTAGTTACTGTGCCCTAAACGCAACAGTTTTGTAGTTTAGATCTCAGTCTATAGTTCTTAATACTTAATGGGTAATTGACTCACGATAATCACAGTTAAGTTGGCTGATTTCCTCTTTATTATTTCGGAAATTAACCACTTCGAGGCCTGTAGCCTATAGCGTTATCCATTTTATAAATAAAAAAAATATATAGATTGAACGAACATTAGGATGGGAAAACATATATTATCCTATCGCACGTTGGCAAGAAGATGGTTAAAACTCAAAATATATCAATTTTGAGTTATGCATTCCGTCACAATAGTCACAATAGTATTGATAGTTCCGTTCGCGAATGGCGCTATTTACTATAATCTTTTATGGATGCGATGATCGTGTTACTTGCAGTAGAGGGTTACTTCTGAGCTACAGTTATGACCAGGTTATATTACAGTTGTACTGGATCCCCCAATGTGAGAGTATTAATGATCAAAGACTGTTCTCCCTAGTCGCTGTTTGTAGGTACATAGTAAAATTGAGAATGCAGTGTAACCATCTTCTTGCTAACGTGCTATATGGTTATTTAATTCCAGAAACCGTAACTAAATCTAAGGTACTATGGATATTGTAACATGATGATGGTTATCATTACAGATGTTTGTACTGCCGATAGCTGGGGCAGACTACACTAGGGAAATGGTGTGCGCTATGACCATGTTCCCGAACGGGATCGAGCTGGCCTGGGAGTGCGAAGACCACTTCCACATGATGTACTGCGGCGGCCTCTACTCGCCGAGGGACATGCTGGCCACTCGGGTCCAGATGTACAAGGATTTATGTTTTGTCGCTTTCCCGAGGTATTCAGCGCTACAGCTTTATCTAAGTGTGTAGTTTTAATATAGATCTGTTCCACATAGACAAATGTAGATACTTACCGAGCATAGGACTGATAATCCTTTCACTTATGACATAAAAATGACTCACTATTTTCAAAACGTTCTATAGCCACCCCAAAACTTTGGTCCATATTCTATTTGCTCTGGTCTATTTGGTGGAATGTTGGAATATTTGATGATCATATTGGGTCACGTCCACGACGCCACCAGGAACCACCACCGTCGCCAACTAGTTGTCCCCGCGCTTCAGTTAGCTCTCGCACTCGTTAATTTTCATTAACTAATTACTATGGGTTTTTTTTTTCCCAAGCTAATTACCTCTCGCAAAGGTAAATATTCAAAAAGTCCTTATTATGTGGTGAAGCGGCGGGGGAGGGCGGGTGGGGTTTTACCCCCCCCCTCCTGGCTACCGCGACCAACGTTTTCAATGCGATCTCTTGTCAGTTCTCGCGAACTAAGATTTTAAAAACCGTAATTAATACGGCTTTTTCTTTTCGCGACTAGTTACCTATTATGGACTTTTTGAATTGGCTTATATTGATAATCAATGGAATGAACTATTCTTGTATGATTCATTCCATTGATTAGATACATACATTTTAGTAATTTTAAAATTAATAAATAAAATATAAATTATTTATATTTATAATATACATGAAAAAAGTAATTGGTTACATAAATTTTCTTTTTAAAATCAATCGTCAAGGATATTTACCTTTTATAAAACCCTGCATATTTTGAGGCATAAAGAGCCCTTACCATCAAGTACCATTTACCTACCTTGTGTAATTTTCTTTCAATCTGAGTTGATCAGTGAGATTAAGTGTATCCCCAAGGGTTTTCTGATGGACAGTTTTATATAAGTCCTTTTTCTCAATTGATTTTTTTGTTTTCGATGGTTCTGAACAAGAACCTTTAGTTTTCCGCCAAAATTTCCTTCAGTCTGACTGAGATAATTACGAAAACCAATAAAGTTTTTTTGCTCTTTTTCTGGCTTTTCCCTTATACCTCAAAAACTACACATAACATCAAAAAATATTACATAATTTCTGAAAGAAAATTAAATTCTATTTCAAATGACTCCTCAAATTTAGAATTCAGCTCTGTATTATGATCAGAATCATAACTGAAAAACTAATTTCACCTTAGCCACTAATACAACTGCGATTATATCTTATTTATTTTTCCGGAATCAAAGGTTTAGTTGTCATTTGATCATGCATTATCATAGTCAGGCTTTACTAACTCAAAAAAGCTTTATACATAGGATAGTTACGAACAAATAGGTAATTTATGCTATGATAATTAGTAAATATTAAGGAGAGGTATAAATAGGTGTAATTTAGCGATTTGGGGCAGGTTCCGGTGCGGAGTGGCAGCTACCCTGATGGCGATGAACATGACGGACTACTGCCGCGAGGAGCCGATGATGTACGCCTTCCCGAACTGGGAGCTGAACAACGCCACGGAGCCGTGGTCCATGGTCAGCGTCATCGACCTCCAGATCGACGAGAAGTCCGTCCTCTGGGTCCTCGACTCCGGCATCATGAGCACCCTCACCGAGAGACCCATCGTCTATTCCGCCCCGAGGCTGGTCGCCTTCTGTCCTAATAGTGGTAAGGTATGGCCTCATCGTATGATTCCCGTAAATTTACTATCAGAAAAATGTTATGTGAATACGTTCAATCCTTTAATTTAACTGGTCCTTATGTATAATCTCAACGTAGGACCATTATTTGATATTCATCATGCTCTATGCCTCTAAGAAAGATTCATGAAGTATTCAAAGATAACGTATTCAATTCAATTGAAGTATTCAAAGATTTTACATGTTGTAAGACGTAAAGTAATTTAGGAGCGATATTCGATCGTGTTTGGAATACATAAATAATATTGTAACAATTATGTGGGTTAAACAATTTTTATTTAACGAAAATAATTAAGACAGATTACAAAAATTATCACTTCGTAACACAGAAATAAGAACAATAGATTTTTATTAGATGACGTTGTTGGTCGAATAATGAAAGTATGTTGACATTTTTGGATATGCCCGTCTTCCAGGGGCTGATTTAGCACGAAAATTAGAGGTGGGGTTACGCCTCCACTGTCGCATAATCACTTGGTTGACACCACCATTTTGTATGAGATTATTACCTTTTATCAAGAAGAACTGCGATCTAAACAACCTAAAGTGTTATGTTTAGTGCATAGTAACTACCTAATTGTATTTTATTCGTTTAAAAATATCAGAAATTGTAATAGCAAAAATTTTGAGAGGTGGTCATAAACCGAATACCCCCCTGGATCCGCCTATGCTGTCTTATTTATCACAATAATATTCATCTTAAAAGATTTAATATTATACAAACAGATGTATAATATTAAATCTTTTAAGATATTGCTTTAAGATATAGAGTTACCATATTTTGTTAGTACCTGCTTTAGTTCATTATCGTTAGTGTGCATAAGTCTGTAATTTTGAAGTGCAGTGTGTTGACGTATTTCAATTGGTCGTCCCATGTTTAGATTCAGTCAACTTTGAGGTCTCTTTTCAGGCAGTATAAAGGGGCTTTGCCGTACGGTGTTTTCATTTCGCCTTTAGCCGCTTCTGTAGAGAAGTAATCTATTATTGGTATAAATGTTCGTGTAACTGTAATCATAATAAATTTTGGTGTATATATTAATATATTAATATTGGCTTATACACTAATAAAAAAAAAAATATATATATATATATATATTATATATATATATATATATCATATATATATATATATATTATATTATATATATATATATATATATAAGAGGCTTTGTCCTGACTGACAGAATCAACGCAGAGCAAAAACTACTAATGATAGAAACTTGTATTTCGGAATTTAGATTTTAAACGCGATGTAGGTAACCACTAAGAAAGGAATTTCAAAAATGTAACCCCTAAGGGGCTTAAATAGCGAAATTGTCGTTTAACTATAACGGAAATCTATTTTTGAGATTTTAAACCATATGTTTTTATTTGAATATCGATTTAACGTTACAATATTATTAAAATATACATTCACATAAAATATGGCTACTGATTATTTAAATATTAGTGGTAATCAAATTATGCACACTGTGATTCCCATGATTGGGGATGGTGTGTGTTTATTTCGATCTCTTCTCCATACATATAAGAGGCTTTGTCCTGACTGATAGAATCAATGCAGAGCAAAAACTACTAATGATAGAAACGTGAAGTTCGGAATTTAGATTTTAAACGCGATGTAGGTATTCAATAAGAAAGGAATTTCAAAAATGTAACCCCCAAGGGGTTTAAATGGCGAAATTGTCGTTTAACTCTAACGGACACCTATTTTTGAGATTTTAAACCATATGTTTTTTATTTGATGTATTAAATAGACAATCCTGACTGACAGAATCAACGCAGAGCAAAAACTACTAATGATAGAAACTTGAAGTTCGGAATTTAGATTTTAAACACGATGTAGGTAACCACTAAGAAAGGAATTTCAAAAATTTATCCCCTAAGGGGTTTAAATGGCGAAATTGTCGTTTAACTCTAACGGACACCTATTTTTGCACTAAGAGAAAAAAGGTCTAATTTGGACTCATTTTGAAGATCTTGATACGACGAGTTTAACTCTACAGCCCCACGGGGCGTCTAAAACCATGTTTTAAAACTGAAAAATTAAGCGTTCACGACGAGTAAGCAATTTTCGTTTCGGCGGTTTTAGTGAACTCTCTCCATTGCGCGTCTCCCTCTCTTCTGCCGAGCAGGCAGCCTCCCCCTCCAACATTCCACCTATTGGAAGCTCCGATTCTACTAAATCTCCTTAACATCAGTTAACATATATTAAATCAATACTAAGATAATGATCACAGAATTGATTTTAAAGGCTCGCGGGCAAAGCCGCGACGGGGAATGCTTTTATATATATATATATATATATATATATATATATATATATATATATGTACCGTAGAACGAGGTGACTTTGTGACTAATGGGGTGACTTTGAGACAAGCCTATTTTTCTACTGTTTTTGAATTTCCCTCCTTAAAAAGGATCAGGTTAGGCAATTCAATGTACTTGTTCGTTGGTCAGTAATGTGCTGCAACCTACTGGCCACATATAACATCTTTCATTCCAATTATCATGGTGCTTTATTTCAAATTTTCAAGTAAATGAAAACAATCAAGCATATATGAAATAAAGCACCATGGTAAATGGAATGAAAGAAGTTATATGTGGCCAATAGGTTGTAGCACATTACTGACCAACTGACTGAATTGCCTAACCTGATTCTTTTTAAGGAGGGAAATTCAAAAACTGTAGAAAAATAGGATTGTCACAAAGTCACCTCGTTTTACGGTATATATATATATATATATATATATATGTATATATTACATATTTTGTACTTTGTACTTCTCATATACAGAGATGTAACATGAGAAGTCAGTAAAAAAATTAATGAAAATAATGCAATATTTAAAAATGTGAAAGTTGTTTAACGTGGGCTAGAACAGGCTGTCAATATGACCGCACGTGCGATGCAAGTTCAAATCGATTACCCAATCTAGGACAAGATAAATTCTCAGACTGCTTTGACTTCATTATTATTCATCCCATGGCTCTTATGAAACATCGTTTAACTGAGCTTTTAACTTTAACGTTAGTACATATCTTGGGTTAATTGTTTTACATTCACTCAATATTTCTCATCCATAGTTCCATTTGGACAGAATCTTTTTATATAGGATTGCCTAATTTTCTTCTATACGAGAACTTAACGCCATATATGTAAGAGAACGCTAAGACTGAGAAAGCCAACCTGAAGCAGGAACTATGTAAGGGCTCTCACATATTGAAAATATTTGCTCTCATCCCGAAAAAAGTGCAAGTGAAAGTAAAATTACATTAAATTACTCTGGTCTGTTACATTTTCCTTGTTTTGAAAGTTAATTCTAAATGGCTACTCAAAATAATTAGTTCCACTCTGAAAATTCTAAGCCCCAACTAACATATACAATAATTAAAACTAAATTTAATTATTTATTATTATTTAATATTCATTCTTGACTCTTTCACAGCCCAGTGTTAACACTTTTAAAAGGTATTTGGATTGAGAGAAAATATCTGTAACAATTACTCCAAATTATGATAAATTGGGGAAGTAATTTATAAAGTTTAATAATGCTCATATCGTAATTAGTAAGAAACCTCAATGGTCCGCGTCCCCCTTTTCCACCTCATAAATCACCAATTTTAATTTTTTTTTTTTCACGTTTTCAACCACAAGGTTAATATTTGAAGGACATCTGTCATACGAATTTAATATATACATAAACTACTTCAGAACTTTTTTTAGCCTACTGAATGCTCAGAAAGATTCTTACGATTCCCACATTATCAACAACCCAGTGTTTTGGGCTTCATTTATAATTGATTTCGATTTAAAAATTGTATTCCCTTTAATAGGATGAGTGATATTTTTGTTTCTATTGAATAAACGTATTTCAATGTTATTGAGGGTGCTGAATTCGAATCTGATCTATTGTCGTGTAAAAAATTCATCAAGATAATTCATGAAACGTTTGTATATTTCCTTAAATGTTAATTATGGAGTTGTGCATGATCAAAATTTTCGTAGAAGAATCATGTCGATATCATTTTTTAAACTCGATATGTATAATAAAGTAGTTAAATGTTATTTATTCATTTTTTCTCAGCAATCTGGGCCTACTGGCGCCAACGGCAAAATACTTTTTTAGTGTTTTTCGACTAGGAACTTCCATAAAGATTTTTATCAATATCAGTAAGGGACTGATAATGTTAGATATTATAGCAAATAAAATAATGTTTAAATCTGTATGGTGTAATAACATGGAATGACCTTCTTTTTTTATTTTTTTTTTATTGATTGAAAAACTGAAAGCTAGAGCACTGCAATAACATGAAATTAAAATTTGATTACAAAATTTTTGACCAACTGGAAGTAATACAGTGGCAATTATTTATTCAAATTTATGGCCTTTAATCTCTACCATTGAAATAAAAATGACGGAGCTGTCTCTCTGTTAATGACAGTACTAGTTTCAGATTTTGAAACCTGGTTTTTACATCTTATTTAAATTTAATGATGCAGTGGGGGGGGGGGGGGGAGGATAGAAGGGACATGATCAACCGTTATACTTTTTTTTTTTTACATGTAATTATTAACTCTGATTTTTTCTAAAAAGCATTTCTTTGCATTCGACTTCGGTTAAAAATATTTTTCTAACAACTTATAAAATATTGAATGAAAGCGTGTTTATTAAAAATAAATAATAAAGAACTTACATACAAAAATTATCAAAATATTTTTGATTATTTTTGTATCTACTGGACTGTATGCCAATAGAAAATTCCGTCAGTCAAGGCCTCCTGCGTTTCTTATAAGGTCAATATTAGTTGAAAAAACTACTATATTCTGATTTAACCATATTAATATTTTGTAGTATGCCAATTTAAAATAAATATTGAGTATATTAAAATCAAATCATAAGGCTTACAATATTGTCTAAATCATAAAATCTTTTATCAAGCAAATGATTTTTAATTCAATTTATAAAAAATCCCGAAAAATACCTTTCAAGATTTTGCAGAATATTGACCTTTTTAAAATGTAATATCAGTTAACTTCAGGATTACATTATCTGTGGGCTGTGTAATTTTTTATCTATTAAGAAGTTATTGGTTGAGGAACATAATAAATAAAGAAAAAGAAGTTAATGATTTCCCTTCTCTAATTTACCCTCTCCAATCTGCGCCCCTAACAAAGCTGCGTCCTGAAATATTAGAAGGCATCGACACCATGATTCGCAGGAGTGTCAAGGCCATAATCGGGCTACCTGCGAACACCTCCACGGCGATGTTATACGCTCCCAGGAGATACAGAGGATTAGGACTGATCCGCTGCCAATGGGAAGCTCCTTTACAACACTGGTCCATTGCTCAGCGGCTGTCAAATATACCGGATTCCCTGTTTCAATCTATTTTCGATTACTCGGCTGAAATAGCTAAGTGTGCGGAGAGATTGGGTGTTGAGCAGGGACACCGCAGTGTGAAAGCTCTACGACAGTCGCTACGCGAAAACTCGTTTGAGGAATGGGCCAACTGCAGGTGGCAAGGCATAGGAGTACGCCACTTTAAAGAGACACCGAAAGCTAATAGACTTATGTATGAAAAGCAAGTACTTTCGGGATCTGAATGGTCTAATGCCTTGAAACTCAACATTAACTATGCACCCCTGCGAGGAGTCCCAGGTGTCAGCGGACAGGTCAGAGAAGTTGGGTCCCTCTGTCGCAAATGCGGCAGAGAGTCTGAAACACCAGCACATGTGCTGGGGAAATGCCCCAACAACTCGCTCCTTATAACTCGCCGTCACCACAGAGTCAAGCACGAATTGATGAAGCTCCTTAAAGAAAGGGATTTTGCGTGATATGAAGAGGTTTACTGCGTGGATACAGAGGGATCCACGAGATATGCTGATATAGTGGCGTTTTCTAAGACCGGAAAGTCAGCTATCGTTCTGGATCCCACTGTTAGGTACGAATCGAATGACCTCGACCAGGCCACCAAAATTGAAAGGGAAAAGAAGGAAATTTATGAAAAATGTATCCCTTTCCTTAAAGAAAAGTTCCGTGAAGGCTTCGGCGAGAGAGACTTCAACGTGAGAGGCCTTTGGTTCGGAGCCCGCGGAACTATACCAAGTTCAACAAGGAGCTTCATGGAGGATCTTGGTGTCGACATCAAGGATGTAGCGAAGATTGCAGAATATATTGTTCTCGACTCCCTGGGAATCATACACCACCACATCCATTCTTAGAATTTAAATTACAAATCGTTGAGGGGACATGTATGTATATATATATATATATGTATATTGTTTATTTATATATTGATTAATTTAATTTATTTATATAATAATATATTTACCGCTAATAGCCTTTTATTTATATATTGTTCTTTTTATATATTGTTAGTTTTGTTGTTGTTGTTTGTTTTATATTTTAAATCATTTTATCCCGTTTTCTATAACATTTTGAGCTGTTGTTGAGTATTGTTACTATTATGTTGCTATTAGTATTTTACCTAGTTTTAAAATTTTTATTATTACATTACTTAATTTTTAGAGGCCAGGTAAGCCTATAGAGAGAAAATGTTATAAAGTTATAAATGCAAAAAAAAAAAAAAAAAAAAAAAAAATAATAGAAAAAAAAATTTAGTTTCTTTGTATATATATTAGTCTTATTAGTATTAACAAATAGTCTCTATGATAGATATATTAGTATGCTGTGTATTAGCAACCCAATGTAATTGGGCAGCACCACTATTTTAAATAAAGTGTTTCTCTCTCTAAGAAGTTATTGGTTGAGGAACATAATAAATAAAGAAAAAGAAGTTAATGATTTCCCTTCTCGGGGAAGCTCAATGAGTTGGTCAATAAGATACTATGCTCCAGGTATATTCGATTCCGGATAACTGCCTTGATCCAACCAACTGGGATAGGTAGCAACTTCTTAATTACATAATTTATTTAAGGGAAAACAGGGCCGTTGAGGTTGATTTAAGTCAAATCGCCTATATGATCTTGGTCTTAAAACAGTTCTATCTAACAAATTACTGAGTACATAAGCAACTCCATGTGTTCTAGTAGTTTCAGGTTTTTACTTTCTTTTAAGATATTCTGTTTAACGCTCTCATTAAAAAAAATCGAGTTAGAATCATTTCATGTCTAGTATTAAAATTATGACACTCCTTCTCAAATAAGTTAAATTTATAGATGCTGAGCAGAAATGGTTTCACTAATTTGGTATGTGCCGATTCACGTCTACAGTTCATGGAAATCGAAAATACAGAGGACGGGCAAACATTCATCTACATAAGTGATGCTGGAACTTGTGCTTTAATAGTCTGGAACGGAGAGGAAGTGAGGGGGTTCAAGGTAGGAACAAAAAGAAAAAGGTTTGCTGTTAACTTTGAAATGCATACTTTCAAGTACAAAACTTCCGTAAGGTGCGGTTTTTCAAATCTCATAATCGAAGAAAATATCGATGATCAACTTACATGTATAATTCGAAGCTGAGTCACGCCGCGGTTTATCCAAATACGACCAGCAAATTGAAATGTTTAGTAAAAATAATTTTAAGATTTTCCGCAAATTAAGATTATCCGGGACTGATTTGTATTATTCATATTTAATAAAAAACAGATGAATATATAGATAAAGACAACTATTTTCAAATCATAAATAACTACTTTTTCCCTACCATTTTTACCATTTCATCTCACTTTAGCTACCATATTATCCTATGGCATATTTTTGTTATCCAAGCTCATAGTGAAAGATTAAAAATTGATATATTTTTTTTCAACACTAAAAATCATGGATTTTTAGAGTTTTGAAAAAACTCTCAGCTTTAAAATATATCTTTTTATTGTATGATCGTCACTAATTATCATGCGAAAATTAATCAAATTTCTTCAGAAGGACTAGAATTTAGAGGACGAGTTTTTGTTTTTTAGATGAGTTAAATAGAATCTGATAGATTTTTTCGATTCCTCAAAATTTATAAATATCTAGATGTAGCCAAAAATGTTTGGCAGCCAAAAACCGAGCCACAATTTTTCTTTAAGAAGAAATGTAAAACTTTTGTTTATATAGAAAAACCTTTGTTGTATTAATTAATATTTTACTTGATTTTATTATATATTGGGTTTGCAAGTAGGTGGCACTACCCCAGGACTCAACAGATTACCCGCTGACGAAAGACGTCCTCTACCTGGGCTTGATAAGGAGGGATGAAACTGGCCCCATGTTGTATTATACTTACCTCCATGGAACCAACATGTTCTACATAAGAACTTGTAATATCAGGTAAGTTACAATACTTTTTAGTCGGTTAGTAAGTATGTAAGTTCCTATTCTTATATATTATAAGATATCTGTACTTACTCGAATGGCAAAATGTTATATGTCACTTCTTTTTAATTTTACCAGGCAACATTTTTACGTTTTGTTCGATTTTCTCAAAAAAGGCTCTAACTCGTCATGTTTAATGAGAATCGAGTACTGATGTGACAACATAAATTTCATTGAAATTGATTAAACGGAGGAGGCACTTTATTTAATAAATTTTGTCTCATTTTTCTAGCTTGCTATTAGGTGGCTTTTGAATAACAACAATTCTCTATTATTATTTTCTCAAAAACTCACAAAAAAAAAAAAAAATAGATTTCTGAGGTTTTGCCATCTTCTAAACAATTATGAATTAGGCTCTAGAATGTGGAGAAATAAAAGGGAAAATACGATAAAATATATCGTCTAAGCATAGATTTGGAAAGCGGAATAGCTAACTGAGTAATGTATGATACAGTGCAATAATATTAAGTCCACAGGTTCGAGAATGCTTAATTTTATATCCTCAATTGGCCTATACTATATATATGTATATATATCTAATCTTGTAACAAATTGGAGTTAATCTCATGCTAAAAGTAACCTTTTATTAATACAAATTTACAACAATATAATAGTATCAATTATACAAAACTATAATACCTAAATTATTATAACTGTAATTGATTATTAAGGTATTATAAATGTATTATAAATGTAATTATAACTGAAATTGAATGATTAACACATTCAAGTTATAATGGCTGAGCAAAAGCTATTTGTCCATATTATTAAGAAAGATGAAGATAAGTATGATTTAGAAGCATTGGCAATAGATAAGTATACTTGGTTTATAGTTCCAAAAGAATTGAAGGATTTAAGGTTAAGCGTACATCAGGAATTAATAAAATTGAAAACTGTTACAAGTTCTATAAAATCTATTTCAAAAATAGGTAGTTACCGAAAAGTTGCAATTAAATTTAATACAGAATTAAAAAAAATATATTTAGATGAAGATGAAAATTTCTGTATTTGTGATCATTATCTAGAAGAGGAGGTTAAAAGCACAGGTGATGTAAATAATATGTTAGGTGAGACAAAAACTGAAAATGAGATTTTTTTATTAAATCGAATAAGGGAACTAGAGGGTCGTGTTTCGTCAGCGTATGAATTAACAATGAGGGAAATTGAACAGAAATTTTTATTGGTTAAATTTAACGGCAAGCAAGAAGCTTCAACATGGATGGATATGTTTGAAAGGGAATGCTCTAGATTTAAACTAACTGATGTTAATAAAATCGAGGCGTTAAGATTATTTATAGATGGGAATGTAAAAGAATGGTACAGTTCCAATTTAATTAAGTTATCATCATCTGACTGGGACGCTTGGAAAAGTTCTTTTTTAATGATATATGGCCAAAAATGTTGGTCAAACATCCGTAATGCTTTTGATTACAAATATTTGTATGGCTCTTTAATTGATTTTGTAATAAAAAAGGAACGTTTATTACTCGAGGCCGACAAAGATATCTCAGAACTATGCAGAATTTATCTAATCATTTATAACCTTCCATTGGAGGTTCAGTCTAAATTGGTCATTAATAAAATAAAATCAATGTGTGATTTAATAATCGAAATCAGAAAATTAAACGATATACTAGCCGTGGAAAACAAATTGGAGTTAATCTCATGCTAAAAGTAACCTTTTATTAATACAAATTTACAACAATATAATAGTATCAATTATACAAAACTATAATACCTAAAAGTAACAATTGATTAACAATCCATTGTTACATCTCTTGATAGAAAATTCACAACAATGCACCATACAAAACAATACGTCCTCTAAAAAACACATGATTGGCAACCAGCTTACATATATATATATATATATATATATATATATATATATATATATATATATATATATATGTGTGTGTGTGTGTGTGTGTGTATATAGGGAAGCACATATTGCTTGGTATCTTAAAACTAAAGATTGCTTAGGGAGTTGTAGTTGAAAAAATCTGGGGTCGCAACTAGGAAGAAATGATTTTGAGTCCATGAACAATTTTCGGAAGGAAGCATAAAAAAAAAAAAAAAAATGCAAAAATCTTTGTTCTGTTCAAGAATATAACTAAAAATCTGAATGTTTAATAATAAAAATTTATCACACAATTTTCTTATAATTACAAAAGTTTCTTATTCTGAGTACTTATATAATGTTTTGACTTTAAGGATGGACACAATTACTGTGCGCTTACTGTTGTACAATTACTAGTGATTTTAATGATCATGATATAAGAAAGTAGGATTTCAACCATTCATTAAAAATAAATGTAAAAAATTATCAATGAATCCGGTTTAACGATGTTTCGCAAATGTTATGAAGTAAATGGTAAATAAAAAAAAAAAGGCTATTAGCGGCCCTTTGACCTACTTATATATCATACAATATATGCATTTTTTCCTTCTGATTTAGCGTTAATTGAATCGCAGTACTTTTTTATTCGTCAACGTGTGCAGAAAGTTTAAGACATTTTTTCCAGCTTGACAGTGAGACTTTCCAAACCACTCGAAGAGCTTTCTTTAGATTCTAGAATAACAATCTCGAGCTATTTCTAATTATCACCTGTAAAAAATGCAGTAGTCAAATGTGCTGCACATGCAGCATGGAAAAATCATTACAAATATCTCTTATTAAATTACTGGCGTGTGTTATATTGTGTTAAAAGTTACTTTATGTTGTTCACTTTTTTCAACTGTTCACTCAATTTTTTTTTATTTTCTAATCGGAATAATATTTTTTATATCCTTATCATGCTATGCATGGAAAAGCTTAAAATGGATATTTCAGTTTTATTGGCTGTGTCCTTTTCGCTAGTACCCAATATGTTAAAGGTGAAATTGTGTTTGCAGTACCGTTGTACCGAAAATGGTTGTGACGTTCACGGTGTACTGAATATTATTCCATGCTATATTTGACTAGACTTTATGACTACGAAGTATGAAAAAAAAAATTTAATATGTTTTCTGTGAACGTTAATTATTTGTTAAGGGTTGTTCCTAGATAATTTACTGATTTAGATCAAGGGACAATTGTGTGATGTAGATTTTAGTTACGAGTAATGTAGTAGTTTAGAAAATGTATATATTTTTTTCGATATGAAATACAAGGCGTCAAAGTCTCGTATTATTGATGCAAAAATTAATAAAGTTGTCAATTTTAAAACTGATACAAGAAATCTTAACAATTTGTTTGCTGAAACTATTAACATTTTAAACCAACAGTGAATTATTTATTATAGATTTGCCTTTACTTTTCATACGTTGTATATAAAAATATATTTATAATTCTAGTGCATGATTTTATGTGTGTATGGGTGTGAGTCTGTATGTATATATGAATAGATGTAAAATTAAATTACTTTAATTGAACCTTTTTCAACTTTAATATTGTGTTTAATTTTCTATAGACTTTATTGAGTTATTATTTCTGTTATCTAAATTTGTTTGAATGTTGGCAACACTCAAATATATTTCCTATTACTGGTATATTTCCCTTTTAGCCCTCCTTCCATATGGGAAGGTTTCAGTCTGTTTCTAGCTTGCTTGCGAAACCCTTGTAGCCCTGGATAGGCGAAAATTTGGCATGTAATCTGCATGATTAAGTGAATTATTGAAATAATGAGAGACTTCGACGCCTTGCATTCTATATCTATAATTCAATAGTCTCTTCCTAAAAACTTGTTTACTATATATTTTTTCTTTTTTATATGGTCTCGAGGTGTGTATTAATATTGACGGGTTAGCTGTTGTATTTTTTGGAGGCGCAATGACTAGGTGGATTGTGTCTCCTTTTGAACGTATTACTGTTTTGTATTAACCGCTATAGGATGAGGCCTGCACACATTAAATCCTGCTTGCTCCTCACAGGACGGGACGGCTGATCGGGTCTGTGGTGACGGTGGGGATGAAGCCGGGACCGATGCTGATCCTGGGTACGGACAAGGGGAGCACGATGTACCTGCGGCTGAAGAGCAGGCCGGAGCTGTTCATGTGGAACACGTTCAGGCCGTTCAGGCCCAAGTCGCTGATCCTCCTGGAGAGGGCGGACATGCCGTACTACTCGACCCAGGTCACTCCGGGCTACAAGCGGCTCCTCTGGACCCTCGAGAGCAACTACAACGACTACGTCAACAACACGCACGACTCCATCGGGCCCAGGGCCAAGCTGAGGCCGCTATTCAAGTTCTGTGATACCAATTTTTGATATCATAATCAGCTATAATAAATGTATTTATCTAAGAAGAACATTCCACTCATTTACTAGACACAATAGTTAGCTTAAGAATCAGTTTCCATTCAGCTATGATTATCAGGTCTCCTTTCCCTCTGAATACAAGATTTAAAAATCTAATGTAATGTCAACATGTAACTGTTCAAATAAAAGGGATTGTAGATCTAATAAAGGTTACTTCTTCTCTGTTCTTCCCTTAGATAGCCAAGTCGGTAATTAAAATAAAGAATTGAGTGGATCTAATAAGGTCCTCCAAGCATCCATAGAGCTTTCTTAGCATCTCATTCGGAAAGGGCTGACCTTGAGATGCTAGATCTGACTCCTTAGTTAAGAAAAGAGCATTTGTAAAATGTGCTCACCCTCTCCACAATGCAGAAGGGACCGGAACCAACGTGGAACTTTTTAAACAGGTGGGCTCGGAGCCTATTGTGTCTCTTACGTAATCGGAAAATGAGGACCTCTTCTTGTCGAGTGAGTTCATGGATGGCATCCCCAGGGTCATGATTAGGATAAGTCCTGATCCAACGTCGGCTAATAGCGGCTTTTTTATGGTTTTTAGTTCCTCCAGACTAAGAGAACATACGAACAGCGGTCCTCTCGTTTCTAGCGAGGCCCCAGTGTCTTGGAATCAATTATAGGATCACTTCCTTGTACATGCCATCAAGCTTCTAGTTCTTTGGCAAGTTTCCTCAAGCCTGCACCCCACTTCGACCTAAGAGAATACAACGTTGTCAGGAAAATGATTTTTGCGTTTCCGGGTCTTTTTAGTAACCCAAGTAGACTCGAAGCCTACACAGATGGCTTCCTGTTCGCCAAGAAAGTTACTTTTGAGTCACTTATAGTTACGTTATTACTAATTGGCTTTCATTTTTTGTTTGACGTTGTGATTTATAATTTTACGTCAATAAAAATTATTTAAACCCTCATAAGTGTTACACTGTATCACTAAAAATAATTAAAACGACAGACTTTAATTCTTCGAATGTTAGTGATATGTTAAAGGCGGATACTATTTTTTCTCAGTGATATAAAATACACTTCAGTTGTCTCAATGATATCGATATTGAGTCAGGACAGCCAGTGGTTTCTTGGTTCTGGTGACTATTCATGTGTTTGAACGCATCCAATACAGTCACGACAAGCAGTTAAACTGCACATCTGATGTGGTTCCGTTATTTTAAAAATAAATTAAACAAGTATTTCTCAATCATAAATAATTTGTTGTATGGACACTAAAATATTTAATAAGATAGGTGAGCTTGTTGTTCCCTACACATTTTATAAATTAACATTTTTAATATAAAATTTTATACAAGAAAATTTTACCGCCGCCCCAAAAGAACAGCCGTAAAATGATCACGGTATTTAATGTGAGTCTTCATTAAAGGTTTTAATATTAGTCTTCCACGTAATTTTTACACAATCCAATTCCACTGGAATGGAATGTGTGAAATTATATGAAACAGATTTCTTGCTTGGTTTGATTTTGTAGAAAATTTTGGATTAGGTATTATGTTGGATTGGGTAACACAATAAACATTGACTTTTAATAGCTTAAAGCAGGGATTCTCAAACATTTATTTCGAGTTTCTCCTATTGTATAACTTTAATTGTATAACCACGCCCCCTTAAATATAATGCTAGGTTTTTCATAACACTTTTACTCGTAATTTCTATTTATGTTACATGTTCAAAGCGTATTAATGTGGGTGAATGGCTTTAATGTTCCCATAATTATTATTTAGTTTTCTACTAAAAAGTTTACTAAATTAATGAAAGTTTACTAAAATAAATAAGCTTTGCGTTCTTGAGCCCTTCATTGCCCCCCCCCCCTTGGGGGTCGCGTCCCAAACATTGAAGGCTTTAAGTTTAAAAACTCTCCGATGCTTTCAAATTGACCACCTATGCATTAACTTTTTATTTTTTTGGCTGGTCCAAGACTTCTATTGATGCTAAAGCTGTAACGATTCGCCACAATTTTTAAGCTTGTTAATAGCATGTACTTAATTTTAGGTTTCTCCTGTAGGAATTCTATGCACTCTAAATCTTTCTAAAGCGTCATGACAATGTAATATTAATTTCTTTCATGTATTTTAAAACGGATTTTTAAGCTTTATCGTTCTATCCAAACATTTTTACTTTCACTTACCTATATATGAAATATATAGTAAGTGGAAGTATCGCGATCGTGAAAATTTTCGACTTCCGGTTTTCAACGGAAATACACGTTTTGGGGTCCCCTGAGTCAAAATAACCAAGTCCCGCGAAATGGTCTGTGTGTGTGTGTGTGTGTGTGTGTGTGTGTGTGTGTGTGTGTGTGTGTGTGTGTGTGTGTGTGTGTGTGTGAACAGACTAGCTCAAAAACTATAAACCATGCGACCCTGAAATTGGGTATTTAGAGTATGTATAAGCCCGCGATGTGACAGCAAAAATTTCATCAAATTTGCTCAAAGGGAGGGGGTACTTTATTTAATAACTTTTTAAGTTTTTTTCAATTTTCTCAAAAACGGCTCTAACGATTTTGATTAAACTGAGTATTTGATCTATTTATATGCCTGAAATATGACTATAAAAATTTAATCAAAATTGATTAACCGGAGGGGGGACTTTACTTAATAAATTTTGTATCATTTTCACATGTTTTTTTTATTTACTCAAAAACGGTTTTAATGATTTTGATCAAACTTGGTATTTGATGTATTTATATGCCAAAGATGTGACTGTAAAAATTTCATCAAAATTGATCGACGGGAGGGGGGACTTTACTTAATAAATTTTGTATCATTTTCACGGGGTTTTATTATTTACTCAAAAACGGCTTTAACGATTAACAAAAATAAGATATGAATGTAGAAAAATGTGCGACTTTGGGAAATGATATTTAGCAAAACACGTCAATTTCTAATCTAAGTAAGTTGGTAAGTGAAAGTTGTGTGTTGCGCGCACGCACCAGATTTTTTACTTTCACTTACCTATATATGAAATATATAGTAAGTGGAAGTATTGCGATCGTGAAAAAATTCGACTTCCGGTTTTCAACGGAAATACACGTTTTGGGGTCCCCTGAGTCGAAATGACCAAGTCCCGCGAAATGGTCTGTGTGTGTGTGTGTCTGTGTGTGTGTGTGTGTGTGTGTGTGTGTGTATGTGAACAGACTAGCTCAAAAACTATAAACCGTGCGATCCTGAAATTGGGTATTTAGAGTAGGTATATGCCCGCGATGTGACAGCATAAATTTCATCAAAATTACTTAAAGGGAGGGGGTACTTTACTTAATAACTTTTTAGGTTTTTTTCGATTTTCTCAAAAACGGCTCTAACGATTTTGATTAAACTGAGTATTCCATCTATTTATATGCCCGAGATATGACTGTAAAAATTTCATCAAAATTGATTAACCGGAGGGGGGACTTTACTTAATAAATTTTGTAACATTTTCACGTGTTTTTTTTATTTACTCTAAATCGGCTTTAACGATTTTGATCAAACTGGGTATTTGATGTATTTATATGCCCGAGATATGATTGTAAAAATTTCATCAAAATTGATTAACCGGAGGGGGGACTTTACTTAGTAAATTTTGTAACATTTTCACGTGTTTTTTTGATTTTCTCAAAAACGGCTCTAACGATTTTGATTAAACCTAGTATTTGATCTATTTATATGCCCGAGATATGTCTGTAAAAATTTCATCAAAATTGATCAACCGCTGGGGGCACTTTACTTAATAAATTTTGTACCATTTTTACGTGCTTTTTTTATTTACTCAAAAACGGCTTTCACGATTGTGACCAAACTGGGTATTTGATGTATGTATATGCCAAATATGTGATAGCCAACATTTCATCAAAATTGATCAACCGAACTTAATAGGGGGACTTTACTTAATAAATTTTGTATCATTTTCACGGGTTTTTTTATTTACTCAAAAACGGCTTTAACGATTAATAAAAATAAG
Source organism: Aelia acuminata (assembly GCA_911387785.2). Classification (NCBI taxonomy): domain Eukaryota; kingdom Metazoa; phylum Arthropoda; class Insecta; order Hemiptera; family Pentatomidae; genus Aelia; species Aelia acuminata. The sequence continues at coordinate 180,536,774 of OU426978.1, forward strand.
ATATGAATGTAGAAAAATGTGTGACTTTGGGAAATGATATTTAACAAAACACGTCAATTTCTTTCTAAGTAAGTTGGTAAGTGAAAGTTGTGTGTTGCGCGCACGCACCAGATTTTTTTTAAATGTAAGAGAAAACGAATTGAGAAAAACAAATAAAATCATTGAAGGTTGATCTAAGTAAAATATTAGATGGTGTTTAATAGCCTTCAGCTTAATGCACATGTAGAAAAAAAGATTTTTAAATCTGGGATATGTGGATGGAACATATTCCTAGAACAATTTACCATCAAAGTTAATATTTTTGGATACTGCAAATTACTGTAATAAAAATATAAATAAACAATGCTGAACTCTTTATTTTCTTTGCACGTATAGGATATTATTTAGATGACGTAATGTTAAACGGGTTCCAATTTCTTTTCACTGGTTGATAGAGACCGACCTCAATCTTTCTTACCCTGTGATGTTTCAGACGCTTGCGTAACATGATTCCACTCCTGCTTGGGCACCTGTGGCATTCGGGGTACTCTAGGAGTGTAATTGATAAATTATAATCAGGGCGGGAAGGTCGCGTATTATATCTGAATAGATATAAAACTAGAACTTGCCCAAAGCGGGTTCCAACCGCCATCGCTAGGCACAAGAATGGTAGCTGGTTGTCTTTTTGAAAAAAAAGCTTTTTTAAATTATTCTGGGTCAAGTGTATCTTTCCTAGTTAATATAAAAAAAGAAACAACTCAAAATAATCAACATAAATGAGAGGAACATTATTTCAATGTTAAAATTTTCTCGTAAAACCTTATCACTTCTTTCTAACCATAGGATTCTTCTTTATATGTTTACAATTCAACTTTCGGTATTTCTTCGGCCTATTCCTTCAAGAAACCTATTACAAATTTTTTTGGCGCCGTTTGGAAGCGACTCCGTGGTGCAATGGTTAGCATACTGCGCATGTCACGCGGAAGACCCGGGTTCGATTTCCGGCGGAGCCAAATCTTTTCTCTTCAAAAATAAATTATTTAAAATAATTTAAAAACAAGGGTAGTTATCCACAATAATGATTAAATTAAAATAATCTTTTTTTCTTTTACTTTTACGCCTCAAATACATTTTGTCTCAGCACTATATATTTTAAATTTAACACATAATAGAAGTTTTTTTTTTTTAAGCTTTTCGCGGAACTTTTTCCCATATCCGATATTCCACATATTATTATTATTACTTTTTTTTCGTGAAATAAGATTTATTCTATGCGTACCATTCAGCCCTCGAATGTTCATTTAAATTATCATTCATAAACGAATGTTTTAATTATTTTTAGATAGATAAGTTTCCGCATATCCCACAACAGAAACAAACTCATTCAGGTCCTTCAAAACTGGAATCACACTATCGGCAGTGCAGCCTGTAATACCAATTAGTAAAGAAATACCACCCCAACAACAGGAATCTTGAGAAAAGAGGAAGAGATACGATCAGCCGGCACAGCTCACTGAAAATATCCCTGTATCAGATCAACTTACCAACTTGGTTAGTGGCTTGAATAACCTTATCCAGCCTCTTTTTAGCCTCCTTCAGCAATTATCAATCATGTACTGGCATGCCCACATGCCCGATAACACCAATAGAGGGCTGAAAGGGAGCTGGTTTATCCCTGCCTGAGTGCAGGAACTTGGGCTGCTGGGCACAACTCTTCCCCAGGCCTACCATGCCAAAATTATCTCCTAATTTCAGCAAATTCATTGGCTTTCAGTTAAGACAGGCGTGAATATAGAAATAAATATAAAAAAAATAAAAAATCCTTATATATACAAAAATCTCGTGTCCCGATGTTTGTCTTTCAATAACTCAGAAACTACTCAACCGATTTTAATGAAATTTGGCTCAATGTTTATAGTTCTGGCCAACTTAAGAGATAGGATAACTTGATTAGTGACCAAAATAATTCTTATGTAGCGAATTATTGCAAATACAGTAGGTCGTGTTTCGATTTATTAACATGGCGTCATATATCGCTACTCTGCGGGTACCAGACATGAAAACTCCCTGAGTGTGTTTTGATTAGGTACAATTTTGTGTTTTTGTACATTGTTTTGTTATGTTGTATTGTTGTACAGTTTTGATTAGGTGTTGTGGGATACTTTGTGATTTGCTAAAGAACTGCATAATTAAGACTTTAATATTATATTTTCAGTTGTTTTATTTAACAGAAGTTTCTTTATTTTCGTTATGCTTTTTATTGTTATTATTTGAATACAGTGTTTTTTTATTTTACCAAACCTTTTTATTATTTTTATCCCGTGCTCTAAAATGTAAAATTTAAAAAATGTCAGTGAAGATTTGTAATTCCTCTTTTATCAACAATAATTTAAAGTTGAGAAAATTTAATCCCAATCGAATAGAGGCTGTTCCTTCCTGTTCAGCAGAGTTGTAATTATCTTTATATGTAAAATTTAAGAAATGTCAGCGAAGATTTTAATCTTTTCTTTAATTTAAAGTAGGCTATTATTGGGTATGATATTTCGGTGTTAATTTCACCAGAATACATTTTTTTACTTATCTTTAAATTATTGTTAATTGAGAAAGGATTACAAATCTTCGCGGCATTTTTTAAATTTTACATATAATGATTATTACACCTCTACTGAACAGGAATAACTGTTATTTGGATAAACCGCAAGTTTCAGATTTAACTACCATAAATATGAGAGTACTACTGCAAAATGATCCATCGGCAGATATATTTTCTAAAAACTTACTCTATATTGGAAACGATTAAATAGAGCTGCGTCGAAATTCAAAATTTATCAAATTACCAGAAAATTTCTCCACTATTGTAGAGACGAAAAATGAACTAATATAAAGTGTCTTTCCTGATATTTTGAACAATTATTTGGACTATATTTGGCTGGGTAGTCGTGCTATTTTGGCTGCAAAAAATGTTGATTTCGATGAAATAAACTTCCAAAATCAATAGACAATGTTCTAGATGTAAACGAAGCCGTAAATTATCCATCTGAATTTTTGAATTCCCTGGATATACACCCAAACAATCTCCAGTTGAAGATTGGCTCACCGATCATTCTTCTTCGTAACTTAAATCCACCTCAATTGTGCAACGGCACACGTCTGGTAATTGAAAATCCGTGTTTTTCACATGGGCAATGGCATACCTCACGTGGGCAATGGGCATCGCCTGCTCACGTGTGTGGAAACCATCAAATCTTTGGTTTGTGTTAAAAAAAAAACAAAAAAAAAACAGGTTAACCCAAAACATTTTGAAAATTTGAGGTACTTGAATAAATAAGAATTCTTCATTGTATTATGTAAAGACCTCTTTAAGAAGAGATTTATTATCACTCAAATATATTGCTAAATTAAAAGCTTCAACACACCACCCTCCTACCGAACACTTATTTCCCGAAGGGTCGGGAAATCGAGGTCTCAAAGAAATTGAGAAAAACGCCTATTAAAAGGACACATATGACGCGAAAACCAAGATTGGCATGACCCTGAGCAATATTAAACCCATTGCTAAACTAACAATACCAAGCTGAAGTAGTGTTAGGCCAATAATCAATAGATCAATAGCTGAGGTTACCAAAACTTACTTCAGTCATCCTTTTTAAAATTAGTGGACTTTAACTTTCCTATATTCCTTACCAACTTTAACTTTCCTATATTCCTTACCAAATACTTTTAAATGGTGTAATGCTCTATTCTCAATCACGTTGGATTTTGATTAGCTGAAAGGTTTTCATCTTTATCAATGAATATTGGTATGACTGTATTTGTTTAAAAATATTAGGATATACTAACTACTGAGCCACAGCAAGGCGTGGCCGGGTCTGCTAATATTTTTATAAAATATTATTAATTATTAAAGGAAAAACAACACCTATTTATTTAATTGTTTTTATTAATATTTATAAATTTATTAACCTGATTCCTTGTTGGTTCCTGGTATAAAATCAATGAAGTGCTATTTATAGAATTTTAGTATTATTTAATAAACTACAAAAAGTGTAAATATTTTAAGTTTAAAACAAAACCAAACTGGTACTTTAGAGATAATACTTTTGAATTATCTCTAATATCTTCAAGTATACAAATCAATATTCATATTTTGCTTTAAAAAAAAAAAAAGTGAGGAACAAAGATTTCTTCTCTTTTAAACTCGCATAAATGACTATGAAAGTTCAAAAAATTAAAACTTTTCGAATTTAGTAAAGTGATAATTATAATAATCCCTTGAATAATCAAGTTAAGTCTTGAATATTTTTCTTGTTGGTAGTGTGGAGTGATCGATCATATGCATAGCTATTTAAAATCCTGCGCCTGACTTCTTATTCTCCTACACATACGCATATCACATCAGTAGTGCTTGTATGTGTTTTTATAATTGTACGGCGTTAGCTGTTTAGGAACTATTATAATTCATTGTATATTATTTTATTTACCATTTTAAAATTGTTTTCAACAGTTTGGGGCTAAATAGTCGAGAATCAATTTAAAAGCATTATCAAAAGTATTTTATTTTTTTTAGTTCCCAACACTAACGGGATTCTCTTAACTTTTGTGTTACATAGTCAACTCCACGATTTATTTATTATAAATAAATAATTTGTCATTCTGTTATGATGTATATTTTTTATTATTCATAATATCATACATAATTTAAAATTATCTCTTGCTAAAGATTTTTTTTTTTTAATGTCCATAGCTATTTTAAAATTTAATTTTCACTTTTATTAATAATTGTAGTACATGAACATGGCGTGTGACATTTTTGGAGAAATTACGATATTTGTACATCACATTATTTTTTTCTTCAAAGATAGGTGACTTCAGTTTCAATAACATAACTACACTTCATATAAAAAAACTGTTAAAAAAAGAAACATATAGCAAACTAACATCTTTAACGATATTTTCTCGACTTCACTTTATTGTTACATAACATATTCATGCGATTAGTTCTTTAATTTAAAAGAAAGGAAAACAAAACAAATTTATTATTATTTTTTTAAATCTGAATCAGGAATTTTAATTAATTTTCATTCGATTTCCTAATTCATGAGGAAAATTATTTTTACTAAACTAACTAAACGTTATTAAAATTAAATTATTTACATATCATAGTGTCATGCACCATTCGTTCGTAAATAAAAATTATTAACAGGCTTCATTGAGTTTTAAGTACATTTTATACAATGCAATTATTGCTAGTTTGGCATTGTTATTAATGACACGTTTTTGCTAATGTGGTTCTTTAAATATTGGATTGTTATATTGAGACCTCTTAAATGTGGACTGTCAAATAAACAATGAGTTCATAAACCTGGTTTACTGAAAAGAATTCGAAATTACTAATTATATTTTGAACTATGTATTTGAAGTACAGCTACGTAGCTTAGGTCAGTTTTTATTATTATATTTTAGTTGGGGATGTTTTTGGTGATAAGTGATATAATAATTTTTTTTTTACGACCTGATTTAGAAAAGGCCTGCATACAGTTTCAGTGGAAAACTCACCTTAGTCGAGTTCAAATTTCAAGTTTATTCACGAATTTTATTTGTTGCAAACAATTTGGTGATAGTTATGATGATACCATTGCGTACATTTCTCCATGGATTGTTAGATACAGTTATTGCTGGATTTCAAAGATTTTTGCAAAACAGACAGACCAATACAATATTTGAAGTAGGAAGTTGCCAATGTCGCACCTCATAGTACCAGAGAAATGGCCATAAACCTCAAGCAATCTGGATAACATGTAAAAACGATTGCAGCTCAACTTCCAGTAAATAAATAATTTAAGGAATAAAAAAAAATTACCGTAACGTTAAACGAATGAATCCCAAGAGCTATAGAAAGTTTCATCTTGTTTATTGTTTACCGCTAATGATTTTTCATTTTGGAGCACGAACCAAAATAGACGTAGCACACAGAATATCAAAAGTTTTATTGAAAATGCTATATAAAAGTGTTTTAAGAAATAATTGTTTTTGAAAGAAATTTTGGAAAACTAGTTCAGCAACTGAAGCTGCTAGTGAATTCAACAGAACTGACGGAAGAGGTGACCTTGTCGAGCGAACCACGCGGCATTGGTTTCAAAACGATTTTTAGGCCATAGTGACGTTTAAGAAGCAAAGCAAAACTGCACAGCTTCGCCTGCTTGCTCTGCTGTGCGCTCGGCCTAGTGGAGATGCGTGCTAGGAAAGAAAGGAGAGTTCTTGGCATAAATTAAGATTGAAGAGGTTCTCGTACATTCGAAAACTCGAATGTAATTATAAAGGTATATTTATAATTTAAGCAATATCAAAGTCCTGAAAGTTTGCGCTACCTGTTGTGAAACAACCATGTGGGAAAAATTGTAATTAATGCATTTAGCTAAAGAATTTATCTATCGAATTATATTCCTTTTTTTCCCTTGTAAAATGAGTATTTTATTTGCTTAATCAGATTAACTCGTTATCATCATAGGGTGGAGGTCTGTACAATTGCTAAATCCGAATTTCAAAATGGCTCACGTCAAGTCAGTTATAAATGGAGTTAAGAAGTATTTAAATTTTTATTGCTAGTGTATGTGTAACACTCATCGATGTTTTTTCACTTGAGAGGCAGCTTAGCATCCTGCAGTCCACTAATACTAACGACACACCCGGCCTGACCGAGTTGCGAACTCCGAGGTGAACCTCGTGCTTCCGGTGGCGGTCTGTGGTGGTGAGGAAACTGAGCGGTAACATAGCAGCTGTGGGAGTGTCCGCAGGTGAAAGTAGCGCGTCAAGGACCTCCACTGCGGGGTCTTGCGGCGGGACGAATATCGAGGCGAATGCGGTGTTATTTATGGACATCGATTAAAAATCTCGTTTTAATATAATAAAATAAAATTATATTACGTCAAGAAGCTGACCTTGCAGTGACAAGAATCGCAAATGAAGCCATAGCGAATATAACTATAGACCCTTATGTATGTATATTAATGTATATGTATACATATTAATATCTGTCATCTCAGTATTTCAAATTTCGAACAATGTAAAAAACCCAGGTCGAGAGGTTGTTCCTAAGGATTCTTAGTGAAACTATTATTTGTCGTTGGCATTAGCGATATTTACTTAAATAAAATTCGAAATAGTACAGGCGATATTGCTTATATTCCTTTGCATTAAGCTTACGAATTCGCGTGAATGGGGATTACTTTCCCAAATTCGAAACCCGGGGCCAACATTTAATAATCCTCGGCATTAATCCCCCACCCTCTCCCATCGCCCGGAAAACCCTTTATAGCCTAAACGGCGTGGAAGGGAAGGACAAAAAAAGGGTAATGTAAAAGTAGAATTTTGCATTTTACATTATGTATCTTTTATTGTATTTTGGTTTGAATGTGCCTCCATATTGAAATCCTCCAAAATATGATCACAAAAATTCATAACCCTTTAAACAGACGACCCTTAAAACTATTAAGCATATTTATGGGCATAATAGATAATATCAAAGGATCTATTAGTTTTAGTATATTAATTTTCAATCAATTTAGTAATGAAAAATTCATTGGTATTCATTTCCACCTAATTACAATGGAGATTTTTTGATGATTGCCGTTAAGCTATAGATAAATTGTAATTGTATTTCCAGATATGAGTGTAACATTAACGTAAAAAAAATAATATACTTAAAAACAAAATCGTGGAGAAAGAAACGCAGAATGCAGCCTTGCAAAAAACCTAGGATTGCTGATTAGTTTGTTGCGAAATGTAAACATCAGCTGAAATGGAATTGCCCCAAAGGCGGTCATCGATTTTCAATCGCTTAGACGAAAAGGTGCCTTCAAGCTCATTGCCCTGGACGTGGACTTAATGAATCGGAATTAATCGCATTGGACTACCGTTATTTGGAAATCACGTAAAACGGTGTTAAAAGTATGATTTTTGGACGATTAAATTTTAAATAATCAATATATCGCATATTAATTTCCAACCAAGCCTAACCACATCGATTTATAAAATGTATTCTGTTGAGTTCACTGTCCCAAGTTCTAGAGAATCTTGTTTACCTCAACCTCTGGGCCACTATTAAAAGGTTTCTTCAAGGATCATTAGACATAGGAACATTAAAAATAAATAAAGAAACCATTTTGGGTTAAAATCATCTATTCTAGTTATATGTACTATGGGCCATATTTATACCTTCAGTCAAGCTAACCGGCTTCTTTCTTCTTTGTATATTTTTAGAGCTATGAATGTATTTACTGTTGTTTGATATAACAACATATCCCTTGTTACTTGAAGTCTGCTATGCTGCAATTATAATATGATTTCCAATCAATATTCATACTTGAATATTATATTCCATTATTAGAAACTAAAGAGTTATATAAAAGAAAAAGACATCATGCATTGCGTAGACAACAGCTCCGAAAGTTGGTGTTACTCCACGTACACGGCGGACAGAGGACCGCCTTAGCAGGAAGCGGTGAAGGTGTCAACCGACTCCCAACATCTCTGTCCGTTTGTTTTTCTCTAAACAACATTGAAGCTATTGTAATCTTGCACGGATCGTGATTGTCTATTCATTTATATTTGTCGTTTCCATTTCCTGGATCTTAATTATGGAAACCAAAGACGGGCAAAAGGTCTCAAGAAACCATTCCTGCTACTTAAACTACTTGAAATATATAGATCGGCCAATGCCAGACTGGTCTGTTATAAGAGTGCAATTTTTTAGGGGCTCCAATTTAAACAATTTTTTTTCCTTCCTAATATATCCGTTTCCTGCTTCATCCGATTGTTAAAATGTTTAAGGAACCATTTCTATCGCGGAGTTGCAATGATATAATAAAGGACAACTGGATTATAATTTTTAAAAAACCTTATAAATGCTATTTTGCGGTAGACCAACTTTGCATTGGACAAGCGAGATATTAGAAGTTATCACGAAGCCGGTGTGATTGAATGATTAATCATGTGTCCATTCCATCTAAAAATTTTAAATTAGCGTTGTGAAAATTTCATTAAACCTCCTTCCGTTAACTTTGTATAATATTTCCTTCTCACAGAAACATTATACAAAAGTAAATAGTAAAATGTAATCCTGCAAAAGGCTTCGGCGAATCAAAAATATAAAATAGAGGTGAGAGATAATCAACTGTTTTTCAATTACGATAGGTTAAATGATGGTCAGGATTTTCAGTTTACAATGATTTTATTGTGGTAAGCTAACGTTTCGATCCAACTTGTGGATCTTCATCAGGGCTACTGAGTCCATCTTAATAATTCACTAAGCAAAAAATCCAGAATTTATAAGTTGATTGCATCCATAACAATAATCTAAAAATTGATTATTTTGGCTCCACTTATGGATTCCGAGTATTTTTAAATCCTTCCGTTCTTTTTTATTTCTTTTAGAAACTAACCAAAAATATGTATTAATTAAAAGGACAAAACGGAAAAACAAAACGAAGAGTAGAGATGTCGCTCTTTCTGCACATTTTTCACTTTTGGAAATATTACCTGCAACTTGGAAGAAGATTAAAACGTTTTGCTATTAAAAATTTTAAAAATGAGTTAATTACAACCTAAGAGTTGCAATCGTAATCAGAGACTTTTAGTCCAGTCGTAATCAGAGAGTTTCCTGTAATGCAGGATCTTCGTCTCCTTTTTAGTCACCCCTTGACTAGCACGCCAGCCGCAGCCATATTGTTTATCAGCCTTTGCTATGTCCATAAGTTTATTTATAAAACGGAAATAAAGAGTATTTATGCAGCGTGTTTTTTGTTGGTCCGACATCGTTACTTAATAGTTCAACGTAGCGAAGTGTTCGTTTTATAATTTTACAAATTTGTTCAGATTTAGCATGTATATTAACTAATTTTGAATATTCTTCTAGGTAAGACTATTAACTAATTAATAAATACTAATTATTAATGATAATAATTAATAAATACTATAATTAATAAATACTACGAATTAACCGATTAAGAATAATACAAACATAGGCTATATAAAAATAATTGCTTTTGCTTTTAAAAATCTATAAAGGAAATTCAATTAATTGTGGATTTCAATTAGCATAATACAACAGCATTTAAAGTACTTGATACAATAGCCGGTCAAACTTTTACTTACCTCCTCCATGTTACCAAGGAGATTAGGCCAAGACAATCATACAGTGGTGTTTTGCAACTCTAGAAGAAGAGAGCATTTATAAAGAAATTAGCATTGTCAATTATGAAGTTGTTGAAAAGAAATTAAAATACAGATTAACTAGACGTTAAGGGTTTAAATTATAGTCAAATAATAATAATAATAGCTGTATAAGGACATTGTATATACATTAATCTAGATATGCTGAATTATCAGACCTAATGTACCAAAATGAATTGAAAATTTATTTACCACGATAAGCGAAAGAGACGCTGACAACGCTGGATGTACTTACGTAATTGGACTGACAAAATGGGTGTGGTGGCTCGAGGTGGCCCACACTTTATCGTTAGTTTCGGAACAAACCATTAGGTTAAGGACAACAAGTATGGAGGAGATAAATACTCTAAGAGTTCTTCTCGACATCTTCTTGATCAGGATCAAGAGGTATGGGAAAATGTTCTTCTGCGCTCATGCAAACATGCAAAAAGCCAAATATTTTGCAGGCGTTGAGGGGTCCACCTATGACTACACCTTCTAAGAAAGCCAGAGATCAAGGAACTCACCCCTCCCCCTCCATCTATTCAATCTGATTAGGGGGCCTCCAAGGTCTGTATTACTCTATAACAATTATCGTTTCTTAAGGAGTCTGGAGTATAAGATATATTATACGTTTCCAACATTCTCACTGAAAATTAGTTAAATATTTATTTAACTAGTTAGTAGTTTAATATTTATTTTGAATAATAGATATTCTGAATAAGAGATGTACAAACTCGTAGCAAACTAATGTTTTTAAAAAATTTGTGTCTACTGATGAAATGACGTGGGTAAGGGGGGGGGGGATGAGGGCCTATCAGTTTACACCATCGGTTTCGTTCCCGCTCCGCTCCCGGTTCGATCTCGATATCAGTCACCGATTTATTGACTACATGCTCATTGCTATTATGAAATAGCGGTCAATTTTAAAATTGAATAAAAATGCGTTGTACTTATTACGAAAATGTCAGATCATTAAAAAAAAATATATCAAAGCAAAAAATAATTATAATATTTATTTCGTAATTATTATTATTTACTTTATAAATAAATCTTATTTTATACGATAATCATATTTATCTTGTAATTTTTATCACTATAACGTGATTTCAATTCTTATAAATCTAGTTTGCTTTTAATATATCGATAAGCCACTGAACTGCAAAGCGCAAAATGATTTTTTATTATGTTTTCCCCATTCCAGTAACTATAGGCATGGGGGAGTTAGTTGCAAGTCTTGCACGTTCCATCGGGTGATACTGCGTGCAGGAAAATAATTTAAATACTATTTTTCAGATACTTTTATAAAAGGAAACAACAAAATGCAAACTACAAAATACAAGATACAAAAACAAAATTAAAAAACAAATACAAAATACATAACTACAAAATGCTTTAAGTATTCCTGAATATATACATTAAAATAAAATAATAAATAGAATATACAATTCAAATAATATCAAAACAGGAAATTATAATGATATTTTTCATTAGAATAATAAGAATAATGTTTTTAATTTATATAATTAGCAACTGTAATAAAATTAACTAGAGTGCTATTTCCGGTTCTCTGTTTAGTAAAGTCAATTATTCTTATGTTATTATTCTGTAGATAATTAGATTAATCAATTTCACATAAAAAAAAAAAAATTATTTATGGGGAATTTCCTTTTTCAATAGTCGACATTTGGTTATTCATATCGGCTAATATCTGTCTGAATCAGGAATAAAACACCAGGCTATCGTTAAATGCTGCAACGAGTTCAATCTCCCTCTAATAAAATTTCATTAAGACCAATCTTGATCTAGCGAATCCGGACCCATACCGATAGTACGTATATCCTCTTTCTATTCATCATTAGAATGTTTTTCTAATGATGAATAGAAAGAGGTGAGATCGAACCGGGAGCGGAGCGAGACTGGACCGGTACCGATAGTGTGGATACTCTTTATTTCTCTTTAGAATATTTTGCCAGGCCAAGATCGAACCGGCAGCGCGTGAATCGGCCCTGAGGGATGATTGGTTTTATTTTAGATATGGAATAGTTATCATAAACTCCTTTCTAAGGACTCTCAATTGGGCTCATTCTAGTGGAAATCCAGCCTCAGGACAGATAAGTTATTTGTTATTAAGGCATAGTGGATCCAGGTTCTTGGAGGGCCCACTGTTTTATTTCCTAAATGTCATTATGCCTAATTTAAAATATGATTATATAGTAAAGTTGTAAATCTCTATTAAACGTTTTAATACCATCAACTTTCAAGGATTGGGGTGGGAGCGCTGATAGGTTATACAATAAATCATGTTTAATTGTTTATAATGATGCTTTAAAATCGCTGGTTTTATTACCATCTTACGCGTAGGTATATAGGAAAAAATGAAAATTCGTCCGATTGAAAAAACTCTAAGTCTACTGTTAAATATTGAAGAAATTCTCATGGAAAATGTAGTTCGTAAAACTATCCACAGTGTCCAGGAAAAAATGGAAAAGCTTAAATTCGTCACTTTACACCGTCTTCAGCTACGGCTCACATAAAAAGCATCTTAAAATCAGTAAAAGATTGACAAAACCCTAATTAAGACATCCCTGAACTAATAAATAATAACACTTTTCCAATAGTTTCATAAGAATTTCCAAAAAACTGTGGATCACAGTACAAAAGCATATAATGATACAGCTGAAAAGCGAGTTGGAGATTAAAAAGGTCCCAATGATGAGGTACAATGTAGGTATTTTACCTATCATACGTATGATGATACATTTTACATCTGACGATATGGTACTTGGTGTTTGAACACACAGGTGTACATACCGAGAGTCCAGAAACAAACAGAGGGGATATGCATCATTCCCCTTGCCTAGATCATAATAACTCTTAAATAATAGTACAATACACAAAATATTAATATAAATATAAATAATCACAATATTCTGGTGCACAGTGTATGCATATTGGATCTTTAAGGTAATAAGGTTAAAGTATTTGCTGTATTTAAAACAAAGGGTTTTCACTGGACCGTCTGATATCTAAAAAAGTATTTAATCATTTTGTCTTGTAATGGTAAAATTATAAAATAATGAATATATATCCGGCTTTTAATAAAACAACCCAATGTCTTATAAAACAAAAATACCCCATTCACATTTTTTATGTGCTTTCTTTTTTTGGTGTATTTTTCATTCATGACCTATAATTTTACACCGAGGCGGGTTAACGTTGCTGAAAGAGCACACATTGGGGATCCACACCGCAAGAGACGATCAAAACAAGGAATAGAGTACAAAACAATTCGGTCAAAGACAAGAGACGTGATCCTGGGACAAATACTGGGAGATGTATATACCTCCAGTGGGCGTCATCCTGCCAGTCAGCAGGATGTACCGTACTTGTGCTGTGGTCATAGTTGTCATTGCTGGTAGGTCAACCATATCTATAAGTAGTATAATTTCGTGTAATGATATTTCTTCTGAAATAGTATATTATTATCGCCGTGAAGATAGAAAAATACAATTGAAAAACAAGCTATAAAACAATATTCACATGGTTTCGATTACTCGCAGAAAGGACATTTGAGTTTTGGTTTTTTTTTTAGAAGTGGTGGAATAATTCAATGATATGAAGTTTCATTGAAATCGATTTCAACTTATAACATCACTTGTTAATTAATAAGTTTCATCGTGAATTTGACTTTTCTTCCCGTTTTCTTGGCTGACTAGCGCTATGTTTAATTTTATTTTTTTAAATTGGCATTAAGGTCATATAAATAAAATTCATTTATTTATTTAATTTTTTTTGGATTAGTATTGAATTTAGCCAAGTATGGATAAATTATTATAATTATTATTGGATTATACTAACTTAATATATATTAAGTTGCTAAATTATGATGTCCCAAATGCCCTAATGCGTGGAGACGTATTGAAAATAATAAGCGTAGATGTGTAAACCACACATTCTTTATGGCAATCTAGCTTATTAGAACATCTACAAGGAACTTGATTATTTTTTTAACTCTACGAAAATGTTTAAAATTCCTAAATATTACCTTTTATCTTATCAATATTACACATTGATAGTTTAGTGAACAAATCGTAAAGTTTTTCAAATGACTAATCTCAGAAATCGAAGTTAATGGTTTCCAGAACAAGAACTTGAGTCTACTTAATTGGATTATTCTTTACCACGTTATACCGTAGTATACTTTCTCATATTATCTATATCTAAGAAATGCATCGATTGGTCCTCGCAGGAAGTTTGACAATACCCTTGAAGTTTGACAATACTTAATGAGGAGAGTTCTACAACTTGAAAAATAATTGTAATAACAATAATAATAATATGTGTTCATGAGACAAGTAATGTTTCCATTGTAACGTTCAATTCAAACGATACTGTATCAAAATTGGTAATTTAAAAAAAAAATATTGTAATATTTTAAACAAGAACTGTCGTTTATAATTAATGTCTTGTGTAATGGATGGCCATTTAGATTCAATAGGCCCGAAGAACATGTCCTTCTTAATTTACATTTAAGGTCTAAAACGTATTCATAATTCGTTAACTATCACCAAAGACCCGTCTCTAATCTTTTCTCCTTTGACGCAGGGCTGGGACTCCTCATGTGGGCCCTTATAGGGCCCGACGTGGAGGGTATCCCGACCAGGATCCGGCCATATGGCGAAGGAGCCTTCCTCGTATTCCCGAAGTACCGGGACAACACTTACAGCTTGGCCCTCCAGAGCGGCAAGGGACTGCACCCTTACCCGAGCAGGCACGCCCACGAGAAGGGCCTGATCACGAACGCCGTGGACATCCACCTCGACTCCAGGGGCACGCTCTGGGTCCTGGACTCAGGAGTGGTGAGGACTCTTGGGCGGGCCACGAGGAAGTCCAATCCCAAGGTGTTAGCGCTGGATGCTGAAACTGGTGAGGTAAGTGAACTCAAAGCATCTTGTAAAGATGTCATCATTAATTTTTATAGCTACGCTCATTCTATTTTTATCAATATAGAGTTTTTAGGTTAAAGGAGAATATGACTTAACACTATCGATTCAATATTAATTTACAGCTAATGCGACTTGAATTCTAAAGAAAGTGATATTTTACATTCCTAGCGGGTAATCCTTTTCGGATCTATTTTGTTTCTAAATTGTTAGCTGGATAAGGAACAGAAACAGGCAACACGAATTTTGCGGAGGGATCTCCTCCATTATGACAGATTGTCAAATGCATCAAAATCTTGAGTGCTGAAAATATGATTTTGTATAAAAAGAATGGATAATCATTTGCTAAAGTTGAAAGGGATGTGGAGAGGGGAAAGTACGTTATTAAAAAAAAGAAAAGCATAAAAGCATAATGGAAAAACCACATGAAAAATATGTTTCTGGATGTTCCAACATAGGCTTGGCCATGTAATAGTGATGGTTACACATCGACCCGCTATATAACAGATTTATAGTTGAGGATTTCCATCTTCATCATTTTTCTAAGCCCATCTTCTTGTTCTTCAAGCAGCTCTGTTAGTTATTTAGCTTTTAGTGCACTTTTTTTGCTAACTTCATTTATTTAACCTTTTATTTCAATGTAATGAAGACAAAATAGCTTGTAAAACGTTCGATCTCATTTAGTTCCATCTTGTTTTATCTCGATTTTTATATTAATCAATAATACCGGAAGTAAAGGCCATCCACCTCTCGACTCAATGACGATACCAAGAAATTCACAAGTGACAATTTTATAATATACAAATTTTAATTACACCTTATTAAAATCATGCCTTTGGATTTTCTAAAGGGAGCAAAAATATCCTTAGATATCCGTTCTTTCTAAAGAAGCATAAATGGTGATGCCGAGCATTTGCGATGTCAGGTACTCGTTGAAGAGCCCTATCCTAATTAAACCTGGATAGGAAAAATTTAGGTCTACAACTGTAGCAAAGCCCTATTATCATTAGTAAAATAAAGTGAATTTAAATAAAAAATAATGTGAAAATGTTCCCACACAATAATTTGTAATACCGTGAAAATACATTCCCTCAAAAAAATATATCTAGCAACTTGGGGCATGCTACTCCAATTTGAGCAACTCAGGTGAAAAATAACATTGTTCGTACAAAACTTTATTGAGTTTTTAACATGTTTAGATCATGCACTTACCGGACCATTAAAATTAATTATCTCTTTAAAAAGACATCTAAATATATGAATGTGACTATGTTAAACTAATTTTCTACCTTGTACTTGAATTACAAAACTTGGTTTTGTTATAACATAATTTTCTTCCTCCTTTTCTTTCTGTCCTTTGAACTTATCACATTTTATTATATTGTATATATTGTATTAACCCTCTGCACGGAACATAATGTTTATAACAGTTAAGCGGAACATCGGTCCCTCAGACCAGTATAATATTTCAACTCATTTACAAGCCAAAATAAGTTTCAATTACCGGGGGGGGGGGGGGGCAGGCAAAGGCTCCGATCTCATAAGCTTCCCGGCAGTTTTTTATAAATCTATAAAATATATCTGATATTGCAGCTGCCGGATCATTTTTTCTCTAATAAGGCGGGGACTGGAGTCGTCGAATCTTAATGCTCTGATAAGAATATTGCAGCGTTTTTCGGACATCACAGCGCGATATATAGGTCTCCCTGTGGGCCCTGTAGAAAAAAGCGATGATAATGACTCTCTAGCCGATTTGTATATACAGCTTAATACCAATAAACCAAATAATCCTTTGATTTCGTCTAGGTCTGTCGGGCGATATGAGTTGTCATTGAATTTTGTCTTTTCTCTCATAGCATTAAGTTTCATATTTGTGCATGTAACAACGTCCTCTAGTATATCAGAGGTAAAAAGTAGTCCCCAGACCTCTACAGGACTCGGATTAATTCAATTTTTCGCGGGGCCCTTGAGGGTAGATGTTTTTATTTTTATAATATTTTTGCCGGACCGGCTATTCATGGGTTGTAAGGGTTCTTTATGCCAAATAAAATTATTTTTCCCTCTAAAATAATCGTTTGATGGACTGCCACGGCCGATATGATTATGTCCCTCTTGATAGGAATGTGATTCACCATTTCCTGCTCTCTCTGTACTTGCGGGTTCCTCTTCGTCTTGAGAGAGCTCACTCTCAGAAGTGTGCTCGGAGACTTCCTCGTTACCTTCCGGAGGAACGTAAGAGTCCTCTGAGTCGAGGACGACATCTGACTCCTGATCTGAATCTGCAGCTAATGCTAGTTGTACAATTCTTCTTGTACGTGAAGAAAAGTTGCTGGGTACTCCGCTCATGTTGAAAAATCTAAAAAAATTACACAAAGCCTTTGTACACGGTAGAATTATTGTTCTTGAATAAAACAAATACTAAAAACAATAATCATTCCAAAACTTACGTAATTAGGAACACCGGTCTCATACGTTCATCCGGACGTTAAAGGGAAGAGGGGTCTCTGAGACCAGGTGACTTATACACATTTACAGGAATAACGGTCTGTCAGACCGGTAAGAAATTACCTTCTTGAGGGAACACCGGTCTAGGAGACCCAGTAGGTGACAGAAAGGCGGGGCTGGATGACCACGTGGACGAAAAATTATGACGCTGATAGTGTCTGCTTACTGTCTGATGGTGTAGTGAGACTCCCATAGAGGAGGAGGGCGAAGCGCTACACCTTGCGTGCTCTGCTACCCAAATTCGAAACTATACCGGTCCCAGAGGCCGGTGTTCCGTGCAGAGGGTTAATAAAAATTTCGTACTTTTAAACTTTATAAATGATTTTTGGAGTTTATCTTAATAGATAAGATTGTAACATCTTTAGAGGATTAACGAAGAAATATAAGGAAAGCGGAATACATTTGAACTAGATTTGGCTGTTCATTATAGAACTAGACTGGCCTATGCATTTTTAGGTATTTATCGCCTGGTTCAATTGGCCATATGACTAACATAAAAGTGCCTCTAAACCTCCAAACACTATAATTTGGTTGATTGCAATTCGATTACTCGTTTAACTAGACCCCCTCGCCCTAAGTAGGTCATGCAAGTTGAGTCTGAGCATTTATTAGCGATCATAAAAAGCAACTGAAAATTCTACATTCTTAACAAGCCTCAGAAGGCTGAATAAGGTGTTTGACCCACATTGCATAGGTTGCTAAAATCTTTCAAGCAGTTGTTGCGAAAATCTAACATCATTTTTCAAATTATATTAAATTTTAATATGAAAATAAAGTATGTTGTATTAAAAGTGCAAGAGCGAAATTCAGCTTAAAAAAATATATTTTAAAGGTTAAGTGAATCGTTTCATTGAATACTCAACATAATCACAGAAATACAAAATACATCTATAAAAGGAGAGATCATACGTTAGGTTTTGTTATTTATTTGCTTTTGGTTATATATCACAACCACAGAAGGCAGTTTATATAATAAAAGCACACAATAAAAAATAACCCACCCCCAAAACGCACTTGTCTCACTTCAGCTTACAGAATAATAAAACAATGTGATATATACCAGAGATTCATTCTAGACATGGATGGAACGAAAAACATGGATTATTATACATAGAGATTAATATACATGGATATTAAAATAATCATTGTACTGAAAGTAGGAAAGACTGGACCGGATTAAAATAATAATTTATTTGCGGCTTAACCACATCATTGTTCCTCGTAGCAATTAACGAAAACGTCCACTACCGAGAATCCAGTAAAATGTTTCCTGTTTGCGGATGATATAGTCATCATGAGTCAAAGCAAGTCCTCGTGTAAGTACAATAGAGGCTGCAGGATGCTACTGAAAAAATAGCTAAATGGACAAAGGAAGCTGGATTCAAAGTATCATCCATAAAAGTTAAGTGTATATATTTCTATCGATGACAGAATTGCCGACTGAATTCGCAACTTAAATTAGAAGGCTCAAATATCGGGTGCGTATACCACAGTGTAATACGATGCAGAATTGATTATGGCGCTCGGGTTTATGGTACAAATTGCACCAAAGATGTTAGATTCTCTCCACTATTCAGCTATTAGAATTTCACAGGATCATTCAGAACTGCTCCTGTTCAAAGCTATCTTGAATTCTCATTTAGGAGAGTCATGTTTGACCATGAGGCGAGTCTCTAAACTTAGTCTCTAAACTAAACTTCAGGACTCTGGAACAACAAAATTATTTTGAGGAGTCTGAAATAAGCGGACTTGTGAATGTTGAGTATAGGTCGTTGGAGAAAAAAAAAAAAAAAAAAAACTCAACTTTTTACTAAGTGTGAATATGGACCTGAATTGTAATAGAACCCACTCCCGACCTGAAATTACCATTATGGAATAAAGGAGGCAGTTCGCAGATAAATCGATTATAAACCCTATTGTAACAATTAATATTTATTCCCTAATTACATCCTTATTCATATTATGAAGTAAAAGCGATTTTTATATGGCGTACAGTTTGCACACGAGAAAATTCCCGAGCGTTACGGATATTGGTCATTCAACCCTTTATTGTTTACAAGATACGGCGCGTTCAAGATGACTCAATATTATTGTAGTAGTATTGCAGACTACAGATTACGAAAATTTATCAATCACTGATATTGAAGATTAGATGTTTACGTTCTTAATTCATATTCGCTAATAACGAATAAGGATCAGCATTGTTGTTAAAAACCATATAATCGCAAGATATTTTAAGTATGTTTAATAAGTTTTAAAGAGCTTTAAAACTTTTGTTTTAAAAGAGCTATAATGGTATAAGAAAACTTTTATTTAAAAGAACATCAGTAAATTAAATAAACACCTAATTAATTGATAGAGAGAAAAATATATTTTGCGCACCGTTTAAAATAGCCATTTAGTATTACTCATGATTACTCATAATTTTGCACATAACATTTGTGGGAGAACTAAAATAAAAAACTAAATTTGAGAACTATTTGGATATTCTTCTTGGATTTCTTTATATATATATATATATATATATATATATATATATATATATATATATATATATATATATATATATATATAAAGAAATCCAAGAAGAATATCCAAATAGTTCTCAAATTTAGTTTATATATATATATATATATATAAGAAAAACAAAAATAATTTCCATACTATATTTTAAAAATATATAAAAAAACGAGATTTATTTATTAGAAAGTCCAATAAAATCCAAAGCACCTCATATTTTATTTAATTATTGTGTAATTTAATTAATTCATTGATGTATTAAATATAATTACTTCATATCTAAAAGTTTAAGGCTCCTTTTTTTACCAGATAGTATTGATTAACTATTTCGAAATAAGCATTTTACCGATGATTTTAGTTGTTATAGTACCGATTGAATGTTGAAACTGAAGTGTATTGAATAATTACTTTTAAGTTTAATTATAAATGTTAGCGTAAACTTGCTATTTAACTAAAATTTGTAATAAATACAATAATATTCTATTATTATTGTATGATAGAATTTTTTCTTAATTAACCCTCCGGCGGGCGCGGCTATTTGAGTTACATCAACGGGCGCGCTGCGGTGTTTGGGCCGCATCCTTGTTTTTTATATATTTTATTAGAAAATAAGCTATAACTTTTTTTTGTTGTTTACTCATAACTTTAATTTTATACTATGTCTAATGAATGAAAATCAAGTTGTATAAAGAAAAGGATGGCAAAAAAAAAAATTAAAATAGCTTTGGCGATAAAAACACAGAAAAAAAACTTACAATTGGTAGTACAATGTATAGGGATAATATAATAATAAATTGCTTATTATAATAAATGTTTCTCATATGAACATAGGAATAATAGTGGAGAAAGGTTGACCGTTGTTATAACCGTTAAATCACATATTTTATTTTTACGTTTCGACCAAAATTTTAGGTCCTCTTTGACTGATGCTGTCCCAGTGAACCCATAAGGTATTGTAATTATAAACATAGGCATTGAGGTATGGGTCAAGTTTTTAAAGCAATATAATCAAATATGCAGCTAGATTTCACGATGTACTAATTTAGTAAAACAAGCCTAAAAATAATAGTATGTGTAAAAATAATTCAAACAATTTTAGACAACGTAAACATCAAAATACTTGCATTTTAATTGGAGAAGTAAGCGCAGAGAATGATAAAATAATTCATTGGAGATTGTCTGAAACTGTAACACGAAAAGGCGCGCCGCGGTGTTTGGACCGCACTTACAGACCTATAAGGCAATATAACTATTGAGGTAAACCGGACGATGTCGGGCACGACCGTCTAATCCTGTCAGAACATGTCGCTGTACAAATACCTGGAACCCTCAGCTCAGTGAATCAATTAGTATTAGAAATATTTAGATATATGTTCAGATTGCGGTCCAAATGCCGCAGCGCGCCCGCCGGAGGGTTAAATAGAATTTTACAACTTTTAAGAGAAGATAAATACATTATGTCTATGACATAATATATATTATGTCTCAAAGACTGTGTCATCGAAATGCTTTATAAAAACTAACAGTTGTGTCACTATTTTTAATTTTTTAAAGTAAATAAGCACATACTTCGATAAAGTCAGGGAAAATAGTTATGAAGGAAAGAAAATAGTATTTGCGAATTAAAAATACAAGAATCAAATGATATGCAGTTGACTTCCTTATTAAGTAAAAAGAAGAAATCATAGACAATAAACTGACGTAAACAAAAAAAAACGCATATTGTAATTTCAACACATATTTATGGTATCTTACTTTCAGTGGCGAATATTGGGATATATACCCCCCACCCCTCCCACTCCCAGAAATTTTGATAAAATACCATCATTGGAATAAATTTACCGACCTGAGTTACAAATTTTATAGTATTGCAGTATTTATGTTTATTAATTTAATATGGTCCCCATACATCTTGTAGATTAATTATTATACTGGTTTTACTCCGTGTATCCTTTTTCCTCCGAATGTTCCCCCACCCCAAATTTATTTTCTATGGGACCGTCCCCATTACTTTCAATAATGAACTAATTAATTTGGCCGATCAAGAAAAAAATGTAGCTCCTTCTTCTTGTAATTCATACACTTACTCATTTCCACATGATCCTACTATTGACTTAAATACATAATGCGAATAATTAGTGGAGGTAAGCAAAAATTAATCATTGTTGAAATGAGAGCTCAATAATCTGGATCAGCTGATTTATAGCCTGTCCACGTGCACTTGTGGTTTCACCAACCCTTTAGACCAATTTACTAAATGGGTACTCGTGTTTCAGTTTCGGAATCTGAATAACAAATATGGCAAAGACCAAGCGCACCCCATGAGTTGCATAAGTTGGAAGTATACCTATCAAGTAAACATCTGGAGATGAGTTAATGTTAAGTCCTGTCTCATGTGGACTTCATGATGTGTCATTATATATATCATAGAAGTTTTTTAAACCTAATCGGTTTAATAAGCTCCTAATTTTTAATTTTTTTTAAGAAAAGTTTTTTCACTACCAAACCCCTGGCGTAGTTATCTATTTTACTATATTATAACTTCCCGTAAGTTTAAAAGATCTGCGAATAAGTTAAATCAGAGAATGAGGAAGAGGAAGATGGCGAACGCTGCCAGAACTTGGAAGCAGCGAAGTGCGTTGCTAAGTTGCATTTGTTGCATTGAACTGGCCTGCGGAATTAGCCTCATGAATTATTCAACGTAATAAGTTTAGTTCCATTCCTTTCCTCGTGAGGACTTACCTGTGGTGCAATGGTAATCGACAGTTGAATCACATGAAATCCTTACGCATGGCCGATCGGGCTAAATCCTTTCCTGGCAACCTATGACCTATAGGTTACGATCCCTTGGCACGGGGAAATATTTATAGCCGAAAATGTATGAAATGGCAGAAAAAAAATGTAAATCGAAAGAATTAAGAATGGAAGTTGATTTATTGACACAACACTTCATTTTCTTTCGATATTTAGGGAGAGTAAGCATAAATCTATTTTTTCCGGCTTGGACTAGGAAAATCCGTTTTTTTTCCATGGCAAATAATGTGTAGCCTTTTCACGTGTGGGGGAAACATCGGATTTATTTGTTTAAGCAAAGTATAATCTCCTGACACGATATCTCATATCATCATGTCTTATATTTTGAATTTAAGTAGTATGTATTATAGCAAAAGATTAATTTGGTACAGTTTTGCTAACTGTCTATTGTGATTTTACTAAACCCTGTTCCAATTAAATTCTTTATTAGTTCCTTTTTCATGTGTCATTCATTTCATATATTAACACACTATGTTCAAATATATGATGTAAAAAATAAAAATTTAATCCATCTAAATACTTTACCAAACAATTTTAAAAATGGCGTAAAGTCCTTTTTTAATTCCCGTTGGTTTTTAGATTAGCTGAAATGATTTTATCTTTTTTCTGCATTTCTTCTTCAGGGTTTGATCAGTGAATTTTGATTTGACTATAAAAAAGAACAGGATATAACTACTTCAACGCATTATAGCTTCTGAGCCACAGCTCTGAAAGAGTGGAAGTTGGTTTCAGACCAACCAGGACGATAAACGCAGGATCAAATATTTGCCATCAGGGATAATAAATATTGCACAAGAAGACGGTTACGGCTCAAAAAATTTTTTTTGTATAATCACAGGTGAAGCTTCAACAGCATCCTCAATTTCACTATGTACCTACAAACAGCGATTAGGGAAATGGTACCACAAGTAACCCTATACCTGCGTTAAAACAATTATCTCCTCAAAAAAAGAATATGGTTAATTGCTGTAGTGGTTATATTCTTGCACTGTAGGTTTTTTCATTCTGATTCCAACGATATGGTCAGTATGTTCAAAATAGATATAATTCATAAAATGGAATATAATAAAAATTTACACCTCTCCTTGCTTAACCTTCAAGTACCATTTATTTCTGTTCTAAGAAATAAAATATGTGAAGCGCATAGAGCAAAGGACATTCCTATTAAGCTGTTGATGCCATTATGTCTATATCATATACTTTTCACATACTTTATAGGATTGGATAGGCTGAATAGACAGTTTGGGCATTTCAGCTAAAATATGCTGTATGCGGATGCCTTTGTTCTGCGGACTCAGTGGAGATATTGCACAGGTAATAACGGAATGGAGCGAAGAACTCCAATAGAAAGGCTTGGGTATCAGTGATACATATGGTAAGGTAGATGTTCGAGTGTACTGAGCAAGAGACATGGGAGTTTTTACGGATTTCGCCTACCTTGGTACAGTAAAAGACATCCGGGAAATCCTAAACAGCATAAGCAAAGAAAACCTGTCTACAACCATATCTGCAATACTGTTATAGGAAAGAGAGAAACTCTATATCTTTAAGTCAGCGAACCAGACCTTATGCCAGTATAGCACTGAGAGCTGGGTGCTGACCGACAACCAGAAGAGCACAGTGACTGTTGCAGGAATGAGATTTCTTCGCAGGATTTCAGGAAGAACAAGGGAAGACCTCGTCCGCAATAAGGCAATAAGAAAGCTGAAGCAGCACAGAGAATCACTGAAAACTATGGACCATGGAAAACCATGGGATGCCTTTTCGGTAGCATCAATCCACCACGTCTTTAATACGATAAAATATCTTTGTTGAGTATGATAATGATCAATACCGCCGAAGCAACATTAGAATTGGAAATTTCATTTACATTTTCCAGGGTAACTCGCTTTTGCAATGATATCAACGAAGCACAAGGAGAATCGTTGCAAGTGGGTTCGGTTTGAAGAATTCAAACGTCTCTACATGGACCCCCCCCTGTTTGGGGCCAGCTCATGTCTTAGGGAACCTTCTGATTTATTCTTGTACGTATCAGAAACATAATTAAAATAAATAAATGTTTTGTATCCACAAGCACTGGAATAAATAGATTGATTTTTTTTTTATTTACTTATTTATAAAGGACGAAAAGTAGCAATGCAATCACTATTTCTTAACTTGGGAACAGGTGACATAATTAGATCCACTATTTCAACATTCGATATACCGACATCACTGAGAAGCGTATTATAATAGTTATTTTCGATCATTATACTCGTAGTAGGTAAATGATACACACAATATAATTTGTAATTGCAAGTTTAATATTTACGGTCGATTAAAGTTAAACAATTTCGACATCTAATAGTAGTCATCCTGTTTAATTTGTGTAAGCATACAATAATGATATTTAGAAGGATTATTTACATTGAATTATTTTATTATGTTAGTGGAGTTAAAATCGGATGAGGGTTCTGTATTTTGACAGGTTTGGTTACTTTATATTCCTAACTAAAACAAGTTAACAAAGTAGGTAGTTAATGATAACTGTATATTTAATAAAGTTTTGACAGCTGAAGTGATATGGTGCTCACAAGATGCAATTACTAGCGATTACGCAGAGGGCAAGATCATTTCATCTCGTATGTGGAATTCCAAGCTGCCATCATGAATAAGATAGAACATGAACTACTGTACATATTGGTTTTGTCAAAAGGTGATATACGATCTCGACATTATTGGATATTTCTAATTTGTGATCGACCCCTTTTTTTCACTTGTGAACCATCGGGTTTTGGGGTCTCGTAATCTAAATAACCTAGTCTCTCAAAACTGGATGCATGCAATTTGTGGTCTGACTAGCATAAAAACGATTCTTACGAAACTAAAATTTGTAATTTAAGGTATGTGCCTCTAATTTGACAGCAATGTTTCCTTCAAAATTAACTAACCTTCATAATTAACTGGAGGGGCACATTATACCAACGACTTCACCCATTTACCTATACGGTTTCTCAAAAACGGCTTTAACACTTTTGATTAAACTTGGAAGTGTGAATAAGAATTAAGAATTACTTAATATGAGGTCTACAAGTACCTTTAATTTTCCTTATTTGGAGTAAATAATAGTCCCCCATTATCCCTAGCAAAAAGAAATGACCTAATATAAAATATGCAAGAATTTCATTATCAAGAAAGTCATAAAAAAACGTTTTACCAGGATGAAATGCAATAAGAGTAATAATGTATCGTTAGAAAGCTGTAAACATTTAAGAAAAAATAATATTTAGATTATAAAGTAGTAAAAATTGATTTATAAACGAAAAGCTATTGATTTCTATTTTCTAAAATGTGTTTTAACTGAACCATTTTTTGCCTGGAAACTAATTGCAATTATCATGAAATTTAATCAAAACTTTGATAATTGCAAATGGTGATTGAAAGTTGTGGTGGGGGATTACAAACCAGATTTTTTTTCTATCTAAGGCTTGGAACTAGTTTTTCTTGTACGGTAGTAATTTATTATGCGTGATCGAAACTCATGTTTCAATTTCCTGTCAAGGTTTAGATATTATTATAAAAATGTATTTATTAACATTTAAATTTATGCATGTTCATACACCTTCAGTATGTTCTGCATATTCATCTATGAATATAGATAGATAGTAGAAAATTATTTTTTTAATAAATTTATCATTTTATATTGGGATTAGTGTATCCCAAACCTTGTTTTTTACAAACTATAATTCTAGAAGTCACTGTTTTTATTACCTTAAAGATGAACATGATCTGTCTCTGGAGGAACCTCTGGTTTCCGCATATTGCCTTTTTGTTGCATTGAAGTCTGCAAGGCTTTTTAAAACTAAATAACTCTTTACTGGATCGATTAGGAATTGGTACCCTACACTTAGGACGCTTCGCAAACCTGATCCGCGTGCACTACTTCCCCGCTTTGGATTGCTGAGGGATCGTTAGAGGCGGCCTCCAGGCTTACCCCACAACCTTTACAAGATAAGTTAATTATCCGGCAGGTTGCATTAACGTTATACTCAGCGACTCAAGGGCGAGCCATATACAGGAGCCTTTTAGAACGATCTCACTCAGGTGTGACCTTATGTACTCAATATATCTTTCACCTTTTCAGATTTTTGGCGAGTAAGTCTAACGAAAAACTTAAGTCTTGATTATATTGTACCATTAAATGGATGTTTGATACACCATTCATGGTGGAGCAATAAAACGTCTGCATTTTCATATGCATTAGGAAAATAATTAATTATATTGTTAATAATTAATAACATACCTAAAAAATAATTTTTGTATACAAAATTAATAGACTAATATGAATGTGCGGGTTTCACATATTCTTAGGCTGTAATGGTGTTTTACATATTATTATTAGTTCTTGAGTATGTGAATTGGTAATTCGAACTGCTATTAACTTGTAATAGCCATTTAAGTGGATATCTGTCAATTAAGGATAGGAGAAGTGTCTAGTGAAACCAATAAAATGGTGAAATTAAATGTTAAACTAAATCCTACACGTTGTTATTTCAATAAAATTACGTATGTAATTAGTTTGTAATTGCTATAGTCGGCAAAACCAATTTGTATGATAGACAAATGCTGATAAACCTGATTAACCAGGATATTTAAAGATAAATCATTTCAAGTTCCTTGAAAATAAACTCACTTAATAATTCCCCCCTCTTTCTATTTAGATTTTTTATTCCTATTCATTCCAAATTAATATATTTCAATATTTAATTTTATCTACTAATCAAATATTAAAGTATAATGTTCTGTTATAATTGAGACAATGTAAATCATCACTATTACCCTGGTTCTTCACTTTATATTGAAGCCCGTACACCTACTAGATTATCCTTAACCTATTCGAAATATTTTTCTCAGTCCGACAAGAATCGAAAATTTCTGAAATCCGTCCAGTCTTGATGGGAGTACCTCAAGGTTCAATATTGGCTCCTCTACTCTTCATTTTATACACGTACGGTATACCTGATAGTAATGAAACACTAGCCGATACCACATTTCTACATTCACCACAGTTCTCACAAACATAAGGATCCTACATATACTTCAATAATTATACATCATGTACAGAAATTAAACGACTGGTATCAACTATAATCGAAATATATTACGTTTACTCCTCATGCAATACTTTCTCTCCAATGAAATCGAGAAATTTAATTTTCAGCTGTCAAGTTCATATTTCTGATATAAATGGGAAAATTTTACATTATATCGTTCTTACCATTGGTTGTAAGACATAATGAGTCCGCTCGTAATAAATGAAATGAAAGAACCTTACCTACTTATCGAAACTAGAATAGATATCAACTAAATGCGTATTCACATTTATTAAAACTTACATGGACAGCCAAAAACACCCTACTACTATCGAGTACCATTCTTCCTCTTGCCTGATATGACATGATAAGATTAGCATAAAAACTGATTGACGAAGGTTTCTTGATAGACGCAAATTAAAAAAAGTCAGCAAACATTACCTGGCGTATAGTTTATCTGTAGTACAATGAACTCCTGGTCCATCCGAACCTACTTTTTCCCCTTCTTGCTTGCAAGCTATTAAGGCTCCTCCGAGACTTCTAAAAAGAAAATGGCCTCTTTATTATTTAATTTAGAAATATATAGAGTTCCACCTATGGGTGGTTTTTATAACAGCTGATGAATGTCCATTATTTGAGTTAATGCAGAAGATTTCATCAGAAGATTATCTAAAAAGCAATTACTTTAGAATGTTTAATAACATTTTTAAATCATATCAGCGGTATAATTATTCCATATACTTCGTTTATGATTATATTATAATTACTTTTTCCTTTCATATATTTTATCGAATTTGCGATTTAATAGTACCAGGTGATACTCAAAGTCTATCTACAACCTTTTTGTGAAAAAAAATTCAACTTTTGCGAACCGCTAAAATTAAAATAAACCTGCAGTTGTTCGATACAAGACCCATGAATACGTAAAATATTTTTCGAAGATTAGTAAATAATTTTGTCCAGTAGCTTCAATATAACTGTGTATATGAAGCATTATCAATGTGTTCTCTAGCCGAAAACCACAGTCTATCAATCTAGTAAAAGTGAGAGGTAAAACCCAGTAACGTTAATAAGAGCACGATTGATACTGACTTAAGGAAATCACCATAAATAATAGCATACACGATTTCAAGTACGACTGGGAAACATGTAGGTGCCTTATTAAAGGACCAAGCTAGGGAAAGGTCTAGGACGAATTATGCAGACAGCGTTAAGGTACGTAAACTGAACTAGATTTTGAAATGACAAGCGGGGAGTGGCCAATGCAGCTAGCCCAAGGCTGACGGGACCCCGTCGAGCTGCCTGCAATGAGTTCTTAGTCTGCTCTGGGTTGGTTAATGCTGCTTAAATCACACATTTAGTCCTTGAGTGATACCAGTTAACGAGAAAAGAAAATATTTAAAGCTTAAATTGATTCCCAGGTCTTTATATATATACATTACTATTACTTTCTCTACATGTTATTACGATATTTCAAAGGGAGTTATATAATTAGCCGAATACAGATTGTTTTTTATGTTTAGAATACCATGAACCGAAAAATAAAGGTTTTTCAAAGTTTCATTGTAGTAGACTTTGTTGGCAGTTTGTAGCTTTACTTTAACTTTCCAAATTTCAAAATAGTGATACAATTTTTTTTTTTGAAACCTTTACTTTACCATTCCATCCAGCTTATTTCTTTTAGGATATTTTACAATTAAAATGTGTATAAATTTATAGGAAGATGTCTATTTTTCCATGTTTTTTATTTTATTACTCTTCTTAAATTGGATCTGGCCAACGTTTTGAATTCCAGTTTTTGTTTTAGTTGTCAGTCAAATACCAGTATGGTATGGTTGAACAAAAACATAATCTATATCTAGGATATTTCCGTTTCAAAATTTAAAATTACACATAAAGGTAACTCATTTGACTCCAAAAAAAAAACTCGGTAGCTACAACATAATAAGATTTTATGTTTATCTTTTGCATTTATAATCCTTTATTTCTCTTTCCCTTTATCTTTTGCAATTATAATCGTTAATTCACGGAGTAATTCTTTTTATGGAGTTTTACTACGTTTAAGAAATCTGGATTGTATTTAGCATTAAGAGATCTTCACAACCAAATAACTGTCACCTAAAACCTAAAAAAATTGAACCTTTTACTCATTTGGTCTTTTTAATTGTATTCCTTGATTCACAAATTAATTCGTTTTATTAAGAGAAGAACTGTGATTCTTGGTTCATAAGAGAACGTATCCGAAAGTCGGAAGGTCGCAAATTAATGTTATACGTGACAGAATTTCTTTACGAAAATCAGTCACGCTGTCCAAAAATATCTAACGAAATTGTTTATATCAAGACAGTATCTACAATTAGCTACGCTGTAACGTACTAGTATTTTTAAGTCACGAAATTCAATATCTATTTCCTTACATCAAGATGAAATCACAACATAACCTTCCGCCATTTTCATTTTTTCTTAGAAAACGTTATTAAGTCATATAAATAATGACTACTCCTCTGTTCATTTTAATAAGCAATTATATAGTTAAGGTTACCTAAGGTAGGATTTGTTTTGGATTGAGGATAGGAATTCTACATTTTTTATATTTTAAATTTGTCTGCTTAAGGAGTAACAACCCAAAACTGCGCTTTATCAGAAAACTAAATTTTAGTGATTGTTTGAAAGACATCCGGTACCAGACTAGACATTGCTGACATTAAAATCATAGTGTTCGTAAAAGTTAATAATTTGCTTTTGTTAAACTGAAAACGAGTAAAACATTACTGTTTACTAAAAATTGTAAAAGAAAGAAGAAAAATAAATGTTTGAACTTTTTTCGTTTCTTATAAAAGTACTAATAAAATTTCTTGGTAAAATATTAAGTAATACGTGTATTTGTAAACGAGTTACTGTCCTTAATAGGTTTCAACTATTATGATCTTTTTTGTTCCAATATTTTAACACTCAAAGAAGCTGATAAAATAAACACTGGGTCAATGACAATGCGACGTAATATAAGGGCAGTGACATCAAGATAAATCATAATCACAATTACCTCAAAACGGGATCAAATTAAAAAGTTTATTCTTTTTTAAATAATTAATTTTGTTTATATTAAGTTATCCACACTCAAAAGTTGATTAAATAATAGGTAAGTGAAAGTGAAAATTTGTAATTGCTTCCACAGTAGCGGTCAGAATTTCCGCACACATTTATTGCTCATTTCTGCAGAAAATGCCGAATGCAGAAAAAATAATGTATAAATTAACATAAATTATTAGTTTTGATTGAATCACTTATGAAAAGGAAGAATATTTGTTCTTATGTTCAAACGTTTTCTGACATAATCTTTCAAGGGCGGTTGTTTTTTTATTATTACACCTTTTACTTGCATCTACATTTGAAATGTTCCTAAAGATGTAAATTATCATTAATTATAATATTTACATATATTTGTTAGCTCAATTGCTATTACAATTAAGAAATGTTTCGAAAAAAAATAGTGTTTTTGACCACTTACTTACTCGTATTAGTTGAGAAGGACTTTTAGATCGAAGGTAAATACTAGATGTAAGGGCCACCCCTACTAATATACCATACCCAACAACAAATAAGAGATCGTCGATCCTGGCCCATAGACCAATGGGGAAATCAACCCGTTCCACAGTCCTTGGAGTATATGGAGTTCTTGGACAAAAATCTGTTGACTATAGTAATTGCTGTGCTGATTACGAATATACCTATCTCATATGTGGGGTCGGAAATAATATTTGGCAGAATTAGAGCCAAAAAAAAAAAAAATCACTGTTTTGGCAATGCTAGATTTAAAGGAAAATAGAAAATCATTATAGGATATTTTATTAAAATATGTGTTTTATAAGATAATTAACCAAACACAATATATCAAATAAAAAAGATACTTTCGTGATTGTACAAATAATACTACTTATACAAATAATATTTTACACAATAAAATAATTTTTGAAAGTACAATAGAGAAATAGAAATAAAAAAAAATATATATATATATAAAGCTGAAATTTCTAGTTAAATGGCGAAAACTTCCATGATAAATTTATTTATATAAGTTGAGTTCATTTTGAATTATGTTATAATTAATTCAAATTAAATTGAACATAAATTTAATTTTAATAAGAAAATTAGAACTTTAAGAATTAATCAAATTCAGTTGAATATTCGCTGGTAAGATTATCTTCTAAGTTCATATCGGTGAACAAATCTAGACTTGTTTCTGTCAGCTTATTGATAGTTCGTTCACATATTAAATATTGTTCAATTGGAACATTATTGTGTTTTGATTTTCTCTCTATTATATTTCTGTTAGTGGATATTTTATATCACAATCTTTAATATCAGACTCCAATTCTAATTTTTTTTCTTATAAATGAGACATAACGGCATCTTTTTTACAACTGGGAACCGCAGAGTTCTCGATTTTTAAGACCTAAAAAATATACTCATTGGGCCTATTTCATAAACATTACCCGTCAACTATAAAACAATTTCCCGTTCATTCTGTATACTAAATATTAAGTTGTCTCGATTTTTTTTTAAAAATACATTATATTTTATTTTCGCAACCTTCTCCAGTGGAGATCCTAGTCTCATTTCTTGCATTTTAGTCTTTTTTTTTTTTTTTTTTTTATTTTTATTTTTTTTTTTAACGTGACTTTATGCTACCAGAAGGAAGATTCTAAGGAAGATTTTAATTTTTATATGTGCCAGCATAGCGTATCATAATTTTGGAGCATATGGGGAGAAATAATTTTCCCTCCTCCGTGGTGGGAAAAGCCTACCTCGGGGTTCTCCAGGCTGACTGTAGATAGTGTATGAATGCGATTAAGATGCTTGTTTTTAATTGTTGTCTTTACTTGAGTTGATTATTTTTTTTTTTTTTGTAAATAAAGTGTGAATGTGTTCCAGCATCATTATTACACAGACAATGAGACAGAATTTAACAATATCAATA
This sequence comes from Aelia acuminata, assembly GCA_911387785.2. NCBI lineage: Eukaryota > Metazoa > Arthropoda > Insecta > Hemiptera > Pentatomidae > Aelia > Aelia acuminata. Next base: position 180,569,797 of record OU426978.1, read on the forward strand.
ATGAGTTATTGACTATTTATATACACAAAAAAAATATGTGTATTTACATACCATATATGTTTCATTTAAGTGAATGCAAAAAAATAGTTTGCCACAAGTATAGATTCAAATCCCTAAACTATAAAATCTTATTTGATGGCAGTATACACCTGCTTAACAAAATTATCGAGTCTGATACTATCGCTGAGCATAGAATTAGGTAAGTCATTAAGTAAGTTACTTCTATAATCAGTGATCGCATGAAATAACTTATGAACCTACACATACTCCGCTTGGCTGATCGCTTTCGCAACATGCAATGTACCCAGCTGAAATTGCTATGCTAAGTGCTCATTCAATATTCAAGTACACTAAGAAAAACAATTTCTACCCACAACCCTATATAAAACGCCTACAGACTGTAAGATTTGGTTGGCGAACCCCTCCATTCTGAAAAAAAACTTAAGAATCGTGTCCATTTTGTCCATTATTCATAAGACATCCTAAAATATTTTACCTTGTAAAATAAAATTATAAATAACACTTATATCGGAAAATATTTCAGTTCAATGTTCTAAATGAATGGTATTACTAGTTTAGAGAACTGTTAGATTTCCACAAAACGAGAGAAATTCCTAAAATTTAAAAATTCGGCACATGTTATGTTAACGATTTTCTCAAGAAGTATATCGTAGATGAAGGGTTCAGTGATAAACCTAGATGTGGGATATAGCATAAGCCCTCTTGTAGATTTGACAGGACGAAATTTTTAGGTGACGACTGCAAGACTTCTACTGTCATTACCAGGAGTTGAGACAGGAAAATGTGTCATGTCAGATGTAAGCCCGAAGTTCAGTGCATAGAAGATTAATATATTTCCGACTTGTGAACGAGATGTAGTAAGAAAAAAATTCATATAAAATGAAACGGGAAATTGTTTTAGAGTTAAGTAGTCACGTTGGTTCGAATTAGTCGAAGATCTGAAATATTATGGCTTGAGTAAACATACAACTAACAAGTAAGGGAGAGATGAATAGCAAATCAATGATAAGAATTGTATTGATTTCGAATCATTTTATTTCCTAACCTTGTTATTATTTATTATACGAAGATTACTGATATGTTGTTAATAAGTGCAATTTCCCTGTCCTCCGTGTCCGACGATGATATTTTGCTCCTAATGCTTAAGACTGTTTATCCTGATTCGATTAGCTCAAAATGGCACCCTCATTTGCTGTAATTGGCTTTCTTCCGATCGAAGCCGACTCGCCCCGCCACTACCACATAGAGCTGTACGAAATCTGTTGGGGAGTGCTATGCCAGGGATCGGAAGGTCGAAAGGGAGAGGACTTACTCAACGCTGACGGTGGAGCGTTGCTTAGCCGTTCGGCATTCGCATGGGGGTCACGTACCGCCATCAGGTGATACCCGATTGGGGCATCGGTAACTTACAAACTGTTCTGATGTCTATAATGGACTTGGGATCCTTCAGGATCGGGGCGTCCCAGGGGTAATGTTTTTTAAATTAAATAAGTATGTTGTTTCTTCGCATTATTTACCTGTTTTTTTAATGTTATAAAAAGAGCGTATCACTTTTATTATTCTTGTGCCGCATACCATTCTATAACCGAATTAAAACATACTCCAGTAGCTCTTGCCAGTTGGCTCTTAAAAGGTAGGTACTTCACTGCATCAGCTTTCTAGAAGTAAACCAGTTCCTGTTAGTGGTCACCATCCAAGCCACTTAACATTTAGTCTTCCTACTTTCTAAGCATTTGTTATTTCTCACTATTTTATTTCCTTGTCTTTTACGATTAAACCCATAGACAGACATAAGGACAGATGCGAGGGGTACCTAATTTTTGTGGAGACAAAAAGAGATTTTTCATTCTCCTCTCTTGTGATCCGTTCTGAGCTGCAGCGTGGCAGACAATACTGGAGCTTATGTTTGTATCCAATTCTTTTGGTTACCACTATTTCTTTGATTCTGAGTTCTGAGAGATATTTTTATAATCTTAAGTCTCATTTTTCTTCTTTTTCTTTTTATGAAGCAATGAATCCCATCAGTGTTTTTTGATATCCTGTATAAAGTTGTTTATATATGGAACTAGGTCATCGTATATATTACCTTATAAACGCTTGATATCTTCGTTCTTGTCACTCCGCGGATAAGGTAAACAATTGTGAGAAATGAATGGACACTTGTGTAGAAGTAACGTTTGTTCAACATTTGTTGAAGTAACCTTGTGGGAACTGTTATGAATTTCACTTTGGTTTCGCTGTATCGAGTATGATCCATATCGACAACAGTAATATCGGATCCGTCATAGTATGCCTTGAAGATAATCAAGTTGGTTTTTCGTGTTACGGGGTGGGGGACTTTAATTATTGATATGATTAATAATTAAAAAAATAATCATTTTTGAAAACTTTTTTTTTTTACCTTAGACTCTTATTTGCATCTGCTGCAAATAATAAGCGAGAATCAGCAAATGAGATGAAAACTGCCGTGTGTTGGCATTTTAAGGCATGACGGAAGATAGTGCCAAGCAGCACACCATCCCGGTCTTATTTCAGGAGAGGAGGTCTCTCATCCAACTCCTTTTCAGTTGCCTCATAAAAGGCATGTCAATTGAGGCCATGTTATTAATAGTTATATCAGTGGAATTTGATGCGAAAGCAAGCAAGCAAGAATTAAGCGTTCTTATTTGTTCGTCGATAGTTGGTAGTTGTAAGTCCGTATGTAGTATTTTGTTACTAACATACAAAGGAGCGTTCGTTATTATACGTAAAATTTTAGATTGAAAGGTTTTTAGTTTTTAACAAACTTAATTGAGGTATTACACAAATCTAACTTTCCGCATTGCTTATTAATCGTAGTAATAATTTTATCCAATAATAATTAATACTAAACGATGCAACTTAAGAAGTACAAATACAATTTTATTTGAAATCTTGTAAGGAATATATGTCGGTGGGCTAAGTAGCGGTTTTTCTAAAACGAAAATATGATAAAATAATTTACATTTTGGCTCCCTTTGCCGACTTAACAGACTAGTGAGGAAAATTCAACAAGGATCAGAATCGTTCAAATAATTGTGATAACATTGTATAAAATGTAAATAAAGGTACTAAAAAAACTCATACAAAAATTTAATATGCATATTATATTTATAAAATATAAATATAAAATGGGCTGATTAGACATTAAACCAAATTACCAAAATAAATAAAACTTAAAACTACTTTCAAATACCTTGGACAACTTCTTAAATAATACTTGAAGATATAAATTTAGTGCTTGCCAAGAGAACAGCTTTCACATTCTTCTTTAGGCTTCGTACCAGAGCAGATATGTAACTCGTGATATATCGGACAGCTCTAAGGAGAGTTTTGGAGGAACCTCTAATTAATTGCTATAGTCCAATCGCGTAATCTAAATGTGGATCATTATTGTCATAATTTATAAGACTAATCAACGTGTTAGAGTAACAAATTTTGGATACTTGTAAAAATTAGTTATCTCCTTAATGAGGACAAGAAAAAAGGTTTTGCCAAGTAAAATTAGTACGTCGTTAGATCCAGGAATCCCGTGGGTTCAGCTGTTCCGAGATCTAATAAACATTCCGTGATTAAGCAATCGATGAGCACTCTCTCAAGGTAGGTACCTATACAATGATTACGTATTGTGACGTTATGTAATGATCACGCCCCACGATGTAAAACTAATACATTTGGGATAGGCGATTTATTATTATTTTTTCTTAGAAATTCTAAATATCCATTTTCGCATGATAAAATCTATTTTCCAAGTGGAATTAATTTGTGCATATATCATATCCAGAGAATTTAATAAGAAATTATTATTGGAACTTAATTAATAAAAACCGAAGTTTACTGTAAGGGGCTGCAAACCCCAAAGCCTTACCCCTGGATCTACCAATCAGTTTTTTTTACCTTTATATTCCTTTCTGAGTATACTTTGAAGTATACTGGATTATTCTTGGCTAATCCACAATTTTATAATAATTGGATTATAAAAATCCAAAATCAGTATACTAGTTTGAGCAATTTTAATTTTAATTTTTGTTGATGTATGACGATAAAACGTGGAAAACACATGCTTATTACCTTGTTTCAATGAAATTATATTATGATTTTAATAAAATAGTTTTTGTTTCCTTTTATAAAATGCAATAAAAAATGTAAATTGTGGTACATTAGTTCATATATGAATTTTCTTTACATACATATTGATGGAATATAAATTGCCAAACATATTTAAAATGATTGTTTAAAGTAACTGTTAATTTTTATTCCATTAATGTACTTTATTGATTTCGTAAAAATTATATTCTTTCATAACCACAGACCAAGAAAGAGTTCTTCCTTACTACATATTGAACATGTAATATAGAAACGACTTTAGTAGTATAATTCTTTTTTAAATTTTATTAAAATTTCAAAATAAATTTTTTTTCTCCAAAATTTTATATCTCTTAATATTAATAATTATATTTTATTAATTAATAATAATAAGGGTGTAAGTATATTTTTAATGAAGAGAGGAACGTTCCACATCTACCAAAGTTAGTTTTTGAAAGAATACGTTTTCTCAGATATAATTAGACAGATGGTTCTATTGTAGTCCCTGACTACACTTTAATATCCAGAAGGTCGTGTGTTCCAATCTCAAGTAGGGGGAGGGGAGTGGGGGGGGACCTCCCCATAGACCTGAAAATAGAACCATTTAGCCTAAAAGACGAGGAAGTGCAAAACTCAGCTAAATAACTACTTTAAATCACCAGTATTTCAATGTAATTGTGATTACTGTATATGTCGTAGCACCGTATGAAAATTGAGTATGAATTAAGTACACTGATTTAGGAACCAATGAATTTTTAAAATATTAAAACAACAATAAAAAGTCAAAAAAAACAAAACAAAAAAAAAACACCTGGCATAACAAGCTCGAAAGTTGCCGTAACAATCCTCATCCACTTGGTAATCATAACGTTACGTCAGCCCTCAGCGGCCAACGGCACTTATCCTGTTTTCCTGTAGAATCCTCCCAATGTCAAGTTCAAGGCTGGTAGGCCTACTTTCCTCGTATTTCTCCACCAACTGATATTTTTAAATTTAATGGATTTCCTATTTCGTTTCACATTGGCCTTGTGAACCGTTGTAAAAAAATACATGTTCAGTTAATTGCCAGTTCATTGGAAACCAAATTAATAACCTCGTTGTTATTATTTTCTACTGATATTATCAATAAAGCCACAAAATTTATAGGGTAACTGTACCAATAGGTGATAGTTTAGGGGAAAAAATATATTATTGACATTGTTTACCAATTTATTGATGTTAGGATAATCTTTGTTATGAATTTAGTTAGGCCAATCCCTCTAGAAAACTAGGAATACATTATCCTATGGTCTACATTTACGGTTTTTATACAAAATGATTTCTTAGAAACTTCTAAAATGAACCAATAGTTGACACATCAAAATGTAAAGGTTTGGAAAGTTGACATTTAGGATTTTAAAGGTTACAAATGCATCAATTTTTGATTTCCTATGATTTTTAATAGGTAATCAGGACTGCAATAAAATTTAATATTTTTTTATTTATAAACTAGTAAATTCACAAAAGAAACAAAATAAAATTTCTACAGTTTAATTCTTTTATACACAAAAAGCTTTAATGAGACAAAAAAACAAAAAAAAAAAACAACAACATATTTAAACGAAAAATGAGATCATCCAGTTAAGGATGGCTAGAAGTTTCGTTTTTTTAATAATGGTTTTGTACAATTTTAGATTCTCCAATGAGGAACTTCACTCTTCCAGTGCTCTTTTAGACAATTAAAGATGGCCACATTCATTGGTTAGATGAAGTGTGTAGCATTTTGATAGATTGCGACCAATAGCAAGTATCACATGTTCTTTGCAGAATTAGGAAGTGATGAGGAAGTCGGATGAGACGCGAGTTTCTTCAGGAATAGGATTATTGGCAATGCAATTTTTCTCTCAATGATCCATGAATAGAACACACTAGCTATAAATTCATAAAATAAGACACCTGTCATCCAGCCAGACTCTGATTCCCATAAACCATCCCCAGATGGAACACTATTTGCTAATTCTGGCGGTAGTTGACGTCGATGTCAACTATTGAAATTATGGATTATTTTCTGTTGTAATTGTTGACACCTAAATTTAAGCCCTGAAACATGGCATAAATATATAAAAATGATTCTCAGGAACTTAATGAATACCATAAAATTAATTAAAACATAATTGATCTCAAATAAACCAACCAAAAAGCTTATTTAACTTGACTTCCACCCTAATGAAACAGGGACGCAGAAACCAAGTTTTCAGACCACTAGAAAATTCGCCATTATAACATTTCACAATAAGCTTGAGTTTTCATCAACACATGCACAGCTAACTAGTATAACTTGGCAGCACAGCTAACTAGTATAACTTGAAAAATTACCGCCATATTTTGAACCTAAATAATCAATCCTGAATCTTATTATTTAAATATTTTTTGTACAAAATGTCAACTACTGGAGCACTGTCAACTTGTGGTACAGTTACCATACAGATGTGCAAAATATAACAGACACTCTCATGTCTCCGTCAAGTCTACGGGACAGAATTCTAATAATCCAGATTAACGCAAATGCGGGACTAGCAGGTTTTAAAAGGAGGGGCTGTATACGCGACCCCACAGCTCTTCCCATGGATCTGCCAATTTTTTTTTTTTCACCTTTAGATTTCTTTCCCACTAGTAACATTCTACATGTTCTGCATATTATTTTTTTTTTATGTTATTTCCTTATTTTTAGTAAAGTAAAATTCTGAGTTTAAATGACAAAAAATTTCCCAAAACGGGGGCTGCAGCCCCCAAAGCCCTCCCCTTGAATCCGCCAATGGCTTAACGGGGAATAGTAAAATCGAGAGATAAATATTATCGAATTAAAATTATTCTACATACGATTCGTAATGATGTTTATATTCAGAACTAGATTATAACATTTATATAATATAAAATAAATGTTTTTTTGTTTTTTTACATAACATAAACGAAGATTTACCATTTCATCATTTAATATTAGAATGCAAAGATGAATTACCATCCCAAAATATTGCCTAGCCTATCGGTTTATTACAATCAAAGCAGAACCGAAAATTAGCATTGGAATGCCTATCCTTCAAATGGCCTTCAAGTATCAACTTGCAATCCTTGCTTCGATTTCTAATGGTTATTACTCAATTAACTTTTCATTACCTGTTTTCTTCATCACCGGAGATGAGAAAATTACACGTAACCTAGTTATAAGGACACTGAAATTCAATGCTGAATGAACCTGGTTCAAATTTGGTTGGCGCAAAATTTTTTTGCGTCACAGAAAGTTTTCTATGCCTTTATCACCTTGAAGGAGAGACAGATCATGAAATTAATACAATAGATATAGCTGTGAACGACCCACAAAAACACTTTTGCCAATAGTAGTCAACAGTGAGTAAATGGCAAGGTCAAATGCCATACACTTGACCTGAGTTTGGCCAATTGAAAACATGAACTTACAATAGTAAGTAATGTTAATTTATTAACACCCCACCTGGGAGGAAATTGATAAACTACCCCGACACCACTAAGCACTATAACACTATATCTTGAGGTGTTGAACCATTTTTTTGAAAAGAAATGTAATAATATTAATTAATCAATTTACTTTTATTAAGAACACATACCTAAATTTGTTTAAGAAGGCATAACAGAAGCGGAAATATTTTCAATATTTAACCAACCATATTTTTATAAAAAATATATAAAAAGTAAAATTTTAGTCTCAAATAATATTTATGGTTATATATATTTTTTTGACTTATTATTAATATTTATTATTGAATCCGCACCTGTCAGCAAAGTGCAGACAAGCAGCGAATGAGATGGCGGTAATAGGTAATAATGACATATCATGCATAAGGAGGGAAAACTGCACCCCCACTTGGCTTGAATCTATTACCTCGGCTGTCTAAGAGAGCAGATTTCTCATCCAGCGCCTTTATAGTCTTCTTATATTCATGAGTATTTCAGTTATATTAAACTGTTTGGAATCAAAATTAAACCGTTTAGATTTTCGTTCAAATAAAAAAAAAAAATCCTTTTTAAAGTGTCGTTATGTGCTGGTCGACTGTTGGTAGGTGGAGGTCTGTTGCAGTGGCGGATCCAGAAATGTCATGAGGGGGGGCGCACTTTTTTTTTTTTACATTTCATGAGTAATGAAGGCCCTAATTTAAAATACATATTAGTACATAATGACGTTGTAAATTACTGTAAATGATTAAATACAATGCATTTTCAATTAGTGGACTTGAAAAATGACTAAATATAGCTCATTTTATATAGATATAGAAATACTTTATGAGTGTCCTCACCTCTCAGGGGGGGGGCGCCCCCCGCGCCCCTCCCCTGGATCCGCTACTGGTCTGTTGTAAAGTTTAGCTAGTCACGTACCAGGGTGCACTTTTTTAATTAGTCGCAACAATTTTGGCTGAAACGTTTGAAGGTTTTGTAAGCTTTTTTGTTTTGCCGAATATCTCTGATGAATAGTCATTATGGGCTTGAGTAAATAAGTGTACATATTTAGTTTTTGTTTTGACGATTTAGGAAATAATGGATGTACAAGTTTGAGATACAAGATGTTTCTCATGTTCACATGTTTATAACATGTGAGCCTCAAGTCATCCTGTCGAAAGTGAGTACCAGATAGTTTACCGTGTCCGTCTGTGGAATAGAACATGCTATAAATATATACCTACAATATTCTTGTTTTTTTAATGAATACTTTTTTTTTTCCATTCTCTTTCCTATGTAAAAAGTATCTGCTGGTTTTTTTTTTATTTTATTTTATTTTTTTTTATTATTTTAGTGGCCGAAATATGATATTTTCAGTTTTTAAAAGATCTTGTATTATATTCATGTAAATTTTACCCTATATTTCCTCGCATTCATTTTCATAGCATAGGTCAATCGTGTGTAGAACAATTTTAATTTCTATAATAAATATATAACACACACTAACTTTATTTACGACGCGTCGTAAAGAAATTTTACCCTATATTTCCTCGCATTCATTTTCATAGCATAGGTCAATCGTGTGTAGAACAATTTTAATTTCTATAATAAATATATAACACACACTAACTTTATTTACGACGCGTCGTAAAGAAAGTTAGGGTGTGTTATATATCCTGGACCGTTTTTATGCCATTGGCGTCGCGACGCCTATGGTATAAAAACGGTCCAGGATAAAGGCTTGAAATTTTATTTTACCAATTAAAAAACAAACAATTTCAAGGTAACGAATTTCACATCCAATCAAACATTTTTACTCGTACAGAATTCAAGGTAAGTATTTAAGGATTGAATATTGTTCAAAACATAATAAATAATTAAACAATGCTATTTATTTATTTCTTCTGATTAACTCAGACTATGGTATCATATTAGCTTATTTAAGTTCGTAAATATCTAAGCAGTGAAAAATACTAGTCCATCTAATCCATCACGATTCCCAGCTCTGAAGATGTTTGTATTAAGTCAGAAGTATTGCAATTTGTCGAGGAGTAAACTACAAACTTTTTCGTACTTGGGAAGAAAGTGGAAAACGAGTAGACATCATAAGTGGTTCCATTCTACCATTGGTTATATTTCAACTTCCGAAGTTGAAGTTTCAAAGAAGTTCAAATAAAATAAAAAATATTTTGAAATCAAATTTGTTTCTTCATAACTTGAGATCCAAGACACGAACCATTGGCTGAAATCTTAGAAGAGCAAAGTAATAAAGTTATATACAAAGATTATACAATAGTCAGATCTGGCCCACTCCGACTGAAATTCAAAGAAAGCTCTACGGCAGCCTGGAGGACCTCAGGAGGACCACCCAATTCTTTATTTTAATTCCCGACTAGGCCATCGAAGGGAAGAATGAAGAAGAAGAAGAAGATTATAATTATCAGGTTTCAACTGTTTTAATGAATGTAATTTTACTAAGCTCAAGCTTGCAATCGAAAGAATCTATTTGAGGATCTTTCGCATGAATAGAAGTTATTATAAAAACCATTGATTCTTGGTTTTGTATCATCTTACTAACCCACAAGTTTTAGAACTAGTGACCACGAAAAGTGAAAGGTGTGGAACAAACTACACGGACATCGTAATAACGCCAGAGGGTGTGAGAACTCACGTAGTTTCAATGATCGGTCGCGATAAATGAATCTTTTTACAATAGAAAATTGTAGGTATAAACCTTGAACTATATAATACATAGAGTTCAATTCATATTATGTATTAATATTGTAGGAATAATTCAAGTAAAAGTGTCCACAATGAATACACGCTGATGAATAACGAATCTCAAACGAAATTTCTTTATTATTTTCGCTACATAGTCTTCATTGAACCATAAGTGTTAAATTAAATGTTTTTTCAACATGCCGACCTGATATTTATACTAATTTTATTTAAAATTGTTGAATAACATAGATGATCCTGTAACGGATATATTTTTAGAAATTCGAGGAATTAATTGTAATTTGCCATCAGTATTAAAAAAATATTTTTGTGTTATCCTGATATACTAAAAGCTATCCTGTAGCAAACCGGTAAACAGAAAGATGAACCCAAGTCAATGCCCAGGCTACGTGTTCTAACTCCGCCGATCTCCTGCGCTAATGGCAGAACCATCATGATGACACGTTTGCTGCTGTAGCTATGGAACAGAGAATGATGATCAAACAATTCTCGAATTTCATTGGAGGGGACATAGCATTATTAGCATACATGTGGTGTGACCTCATTTATTGTCGTATTAATGTTCAAATAAATACATAGTAATTTATATGCATTCCAATAGGACCCCTGATATCCCACCTGTCGGGGAATACTGTAACATCTCGAAAAAATTCGATTTTGAGTTTTTTACACCAAATCATTCAAAATGATGTTATCTTTATGTGGCATAAACTGTAATAAGTTTAGTCGTTTAGTTGGACGAGGAGAGGCGGAACTTACGGGAGTGGAGGAATTATTGAAAAAAATTTCAGCAAATGAGTGGTCGCAAATCAGGTAAACTGAAAAATAAATCAAAAGAAAAATAGTTAAGTAACAAATCCTACCAATAAAATCAACGATCAGAAAAAAAAAAAAAAACACAACAATTAAAAAAGGCAAACTGAAAAAAGTAAAAACTTTAAACGCCATTTCCCAAAAGTTTAGATTTTCGAGATTTTACAGTATTCCACGGAAGGTGCGATGTATGACCTCAAAGATGAATTAGTTATTGGCAGTACCTTTTAACAATTGTAAATTAGATGATTAATTAGACATTATTAGAGTTTATTACAGTTGTTTACAGTCTTAAATTAATTGATTTCTAAGATGGGACTACCATTAATAAGTGTAACAGTAATACTAAGTTGAATACCTCATACCATTTATCAATAATTTCAAGTTATCAACATTGTTATCATATGTATATATGCTCGTGTTTCTCGTTTGTTTCTTGGTTTAGAATTCTTTTGCATCTCTTAATGGAGCCTATGATATAGAGCCAAATCTTCATTATATTTATTTTAACGATGCATAATGTTCTTAATTCTTCATCAGTTTAAAACGATGGTCGAAAATTGTACTAATAAACCGCTTACGTCAAGAATAATTATTTAATACATCTTTCTTATGTTTCAGATAAAGCAGACGATTCCTTTGGACGGCCTTGTGCGAGGTCGCGCGCAGTTCCTCGAGGTGGAGGAGTCGCTGACGGGCCCCGAACGGCTGTACATCAGCGACGGACCTTCGAGGTGCATCGCGGTCTGGGACGTGGCCACCGCCAGGGGCAGGAGGCTGTTACTGCCCAGGGCGGTCTCCCACCCTTCCGATGTCCTCTACCTAGCTCTCGTCCCACCCAGCAACCTCTACTTCACCTTCTACAAGAGCCCGGACATGTACGTCATGAACACGAGGGACGATAGAGGTTTAGTCAGGAAAGTAGGCTCCAAGCCCCCTGGAGTCATCCTTATCGGGAGGGAGGGAAGAAACATCTTGTTCCGAGTATCCGGATCTCAGAGACTATATTCCTGGAACACACAAAGAGACCTGAGCAGAAAAACATTCAAACAGAGGGATGCTGGAGGTATAGGGGATCCTCTTCATGCCGTCGGTGATACTGGCAGAACGTGGGTTCTCGAAGCGGATCTTTCTGCATTCCTCTCCGGAAAAAAAGTAAACCATCGGATCAGAGCTATAAATCACACCCATGTTTCAAATGAACAGCAAGATCAATCTCAACAACCCACAATCTTGGAACCGGTCCCAACTTTATCATCCAGTGTAACTGAGGATGCAAAGTCAACCACATCTACGCCAGAACCGTCCCTTCCTTTATCGGAAGATCGTTCGGAAAGTCTTGTAGAATCCAAAACCTCACCACAACCACCATCATGTCCTCCACCAACCACTAAAGACCAAGAATTGGCTACCACTCCAACCAACTTCACTGCCAACGATACCGTTTTTGAAGAATTGCCAAGCTACGGACAACCAGAAGTAGTTCTACAGGCTCCACCAACTATGGCAGAAGATATTTCCGCAACAACGACTCCGTCTCCTGTAGAAGAGGTTGATCAGATCGAAGAAGAAAAGAAGGTGGCCCCATCTCCACCAATATAGCAATTACTGTTCATCATACTGACTGCCTTCTACATCTACATGCTCTGGACGTACATGTCCATGCGGAGAGCCAGAGTGTACTTCATAAACACCAATATTGCCCCCGCAACGAAAATCCCCAATAACTATTACCTTAAGAATTGAATTTGTGGCATCAGTATGAAAACTGAATGTACAGTGTATACGATTTTTTAATGATTTATAGACATAATTACCTCAAAATGTTAACTTCGAAGTACAGAGATAAGAAACATAAATAAATAATTATAAGAAATAAATAATTATAAGGAATGCTTAATATCAAGAATTGGATATAATTTATTGCTCAATATTTTTAAAAAAGAACAACTATACCGACAGTGTACTATAAACCCATTTACCTTGAACTGACCCCTTTCTCTTTTATCAACAAAAAAACTTAGGACAATTCACCTTGGAATAATTTATCCTGTCTATCATACACAAAATATCTTTGACTAATTTGGCAACAACTTTTTATCTTAAATAATGATATATATAATAAATATATATCTAATAAATAAATAATAATCTTTAATAATGTGATTGGATTCATAAACTATTAAAAAATTAAAACTAATTATCACTTTTTATAGTATGAAAATTATTATGATGTAAACAAAAAGTTTACAGAATGTTTATTTATTATTTTTTATATTTTATTATTTTTATGCTCAGATACAATTGTATCAGGTATATCAGAATAACAATAAAACAAGAATAAAAAAAAAAAAACATTATTGTCAAGAAATACTTAATTAGTTTTAGTGAAACTTAATTAGTCCATAGAGTTTTTGAAACTGATATGCTTGAAATTCCTGTTGGTGTAATAGGATGTACTGTTATTACTTTTGATTTTCAAATAAGAATAAATGATACATAACGCTTTGTTAATTAAACAATCATCATCATTATTAAAATGGCAACTGTTAAGTTAAAAGATGAAAAATAAAAATTAATTAATCTAAAAAATGTTCAGAAGATTCTGTAATAAAATTGTAAATATTAAAACATGTATATGTTAACATTTTTTATAAAATATATCTTTATTTTTTAAGAAAATATATTAATTTAAAAAGTAGAAATAGGAGTGTCTCATTTTACCTGAAAATCAGTAATGTAACACAACAATTGTACGAGCATACCTTACGGTTATAATTGCTTATAATAAATGCAATTTAGCAAATAAAAAACGAATTCATATTCACTGAAATAAAAACATTCATCTTGATTAAGCCTGATAAACTTTATCTCTTTTTAATTTGATTAGCTTTGCCAATAGAGTACAAATACAATACATCAGTAGAATAAAACATCTTTGCAGTAGAATGGAATTCACTTTATACTTACTGCTTCATATTGGACTACCTATAAATATTTATAGTTCCTTTATATACAATACACATACCCAATATATCACATGATATTATTTATATTTTTGTACAATGTAAAAAAATTGTTTACCATTGTTTTCAACAGTCCCTGTGCTTCTGGATCCAATGAGTACATTCCCACGACAGTAAGCAGATAAAAAATCATAACAGATTAAAATAGAAAAAAAAAAACACATTTTGCGGCTGAACGATGCCACAGGCTCGATGGATGCTCAAGTACAAATATAATTAGAAATAATTGGAAATCGAACCATATTCAATGCTCCACAAAATCCTTTAAGGGTTTTTTGATTTCATTCAAATTCCGTTTCAAACCAAACCCTACATCAATTTAATATAATAATCAGAAAACTTACATGACAATTCACAAATATGCAGACATTGTTCGTATATGGGTTGATACATACCATATAAAAAATAACCAATGTTTGTGGGATTGTTAAAAAGTAATTTTAACCCACAAAATGTTATTTTTCACTTAACATCAGAGGTATTGTGGGATAAAATACATGGTTGATATATCGCTGAATGGAATGAGACTATTTATATGACTGGTTAGAAGGAGAATCATATTTTTCAGATGAAAAGTCATTCTTCTTCTTCTTCGTTCTTCGCTTAGATGGCCAAGTCGGGAATTAAAATAAAGAAATTAAGTGTCCTCCAGAGGTCTTCCAGGCTTCCATAGAGCATTCTTTGTATCTCAGTCGGAGTGGGCCAGATCTGACTCTTTCAGCATTTTGTTCACCCTCTACACAATCGCAGATGAGGCTGGAGCCAGTTTGGAACTTTTTACAGGTAGCTCTTGGAATTTGGAACAGGTAGGCTCTTGGAATAGCTTTGGAACTTGGAACAGGTAGGAACTGAGCCTATTGTGTCCCGTACGTATTCTCGCCGAGTCAGTTCATGAATGGCATCCCTTGAGTCATGATTTGGATGAGTCCTGATCCATCTTTGGCTAATTGCGTCTTTATATATGGTTTTTAGTTCCTCCAGACTAAAGAAACATTCGAACTGCGGGCTAGAGACGGGGGCTCATAAAACTCCCCTGGCCAGTGGTCCGCCCTCTCGTTTCCAGTGAGGTCACAGTGTCCAGGAATCCATTGTAGGGTAACTTCCTTGTGCATAGCCATCAAGCTTTCTAGTTCTTTGGCTACTTTCCTCAAGCCTGCACCCCAATTCGACTTTAGGGATCGCAACACAGATCTGGCATCTGTCAGGAAAACGATTTTTGAGTTTCCGAGTCTTTATCTAAGTAGTCTCGAAGCTACGCAGATGGCTTCCCGTACGGCCCGATGATTCTGTATGTACATGAAACAAAATATCATTTCACATTTATTATTTGTTAGTAATCTTAACTTGTTAGCCTTTCGGTTTAATATAACCCAATGGCCAATAACAACGGCTCAGTACCAATAAAAGGCCTTAAAAAGCAATAAAAGTGTTCCTCTTTCATTCTACGACCTGGAAAATCGGTTACTGATTTCAGGAACAATAGTTAATATTTTACAGGTTTATTCGATTTCAACGAATATTGAGAACGTTATTTGTTGCAACTTTTCATTGTAGATTTATTATAAATGTCTGTTTACCTACCCATTGTCTTTTGAGGTTCTTTTATCATAAGTAATACGAATCATGAGTAATACTCGTAGAGAGCTGCTAATTGGTGTCACACAGAGAAAGACAAGAAAAAAACAGAATGAGTTGCGAGGATAGAGCGAACCGATGCCGAGTAGAAGGGAGCTACATTTAAGGAGTTGCTGTTGCAGGGAGAGCATGTTCCACCGGTGGTACGTAAACAGCTTGCTAATTACCCAACTGGTACCTGGATGATTTGCGCTCGCTCCAAGCCCGTTTGAGCTGAGTAAATTCCGATCCGAGCACTTTCACCTTCTGTCGGTCCCAATATTGTCACTGACACAGGGGATTGTGGAAGTGGCTCAATCCGGGTCACACAACTATTGAAATTATCACTCAATTAAATTGCTTTTACAGCTATTTAATCTTATATTTACAATCAATAGTAAAACCTGTGCGAACCACCACTCAAGACCAGAAAACCAGTCTCTATTTATTCTTATAATCTTCCAGGTGTGGTTTCAATCAAAGTGCAGTGCGCTCCTCTGCCATAACAACTTCTCTTTTTGCTTGTTAGATGCAGACTCCGTCTGTTCTGTTAATAAAAATAGTAAGATGTATGGGAGTCCCCCCCAATATTTTGGCAGGAGGGGACCCAATGTAAAAAATTATCTAAAAATGCAATTTTACCGAGTCTAACCAATCAAATTTGATAAAATATAAATATAAAATATTAGTTAATTACAGCATATTCTATTGATTGATTGCACCCAAATTCTCCATCTGATTTTCACAAAGTGGCGCCGTGTCGCATTTCCATAAGCATCGTCAGGCGTATTGTATATTTGATCAATTATATATTTTTTATTTCAGCTTGAACTGTTTTGTTTTATGGATTCTGTAACAAAGTTTTATCTCCAGAATTGATCTCCATTACTTTTTAAAACCTAGCAGCTCGATCCTACTTTCCATGAATTCGATAAAGCTTATAGAAGTTGATGGGAAGCAATGAAATTTGTAGGATCAGAATCAAAATTTCGGCCCACATTCTTCTACATGAAGCGTTAGCAACTACCTATATTCTAACTGAGACATAAAGTTGTTTTTACGGCTTATTATTTCAACTTTTAGTCCCTCGGATTGCTACCTACCCTATCAAGGAAAATATTGAGCCGACCCCCCCCAATAATTTGGTGTTGGTGACACCCATGGTAAGATGTGCTCGTCTTTTTTTTTTTTTTAAAGAGTTCCTACTAGTGTCATCATCGCCTTATCCTTAAAGTTTTACGCTAAATTTATTATACAATTTTACATGTTTGAGGAAGTCAGCTTCTCTTTTAATTGTACACAGTTCTGTAAAATGGAATTTAGATTAGCAAGAACTTCTAATAGTGCTCTTTCTGTGATAAATGTTGTACATTGTGTCAAGATGTTTTAAACGTTTAGCGGACTGACCGCAGGACACTCACGTGTAGGAACGCGAGCCATAAGGCATCTATTGGCTGGCGACTTTAATCACCTAAACATAAATGGGGTAGAATAACTTTTTCATCTTGAAAAAAAATTCGAATCAATTTTTACTGCTTTGTTAGCCTAGAGCAACTTTGTTTCCATTTTATCTTTATTTTGTGTTTTATGTGGGAATATGGTCTTTGACAGGAAATCCAAGATATGCAATGTCATATGTTATTGTCATCTTTTTTGGCTGCCTAATTAGCTAATATATTTCTGGCTATTCTGCAATAACCAGAATCCAGACTAAGAAAACTGAGTTTTTTTTTCCTAAACACTGATTTAAATGTTAATAAGACATTTTGGATAATACAGTCTGGAGAGAACACACGGACTAAAGTTATGTTTTTGTATGTGCCTGCTATGGTTTGCTGTTTTTTATTTACTTCGGTTAAAATAAGTAATTCGGTTGATTAAAAAAGTTCTAATTTATATTATAGAATCATGCAAAATTTTGGAGTTGAAAAATCTGTGGATCAGAACTCGAAATTCATATTGAACAAAACCAGAATTTCATCGTAACTACAATGGGTTTTCTGATAAAAAAAAAGTGTGGAAAATGGAAATTTTTTAGAAATGCAATGTACACTGATGAATTATTAAGATTTACTGTTTTCTACAGGTAAGAGAGGAAAGGATTGTATATTTTTTCACATCTAAAAAACCTATTTATTTTCTTATATTATTATAAATTATGTGCTTATTTAAATTAATATATGCTTCAGTGATGCGGCCGAGGTTTAAATGTATTGTGTCATAAGATATTTTATATCGAAATGTAGAAAGATTGATATTGCTGACTATGCTAAGCAAAACTTCGTGATTAACTCTTTATGTGGAGCGGTTTAGGTCAGATGTAGATGCAGTACAGGGCATTCTATTCTCTCTCTGGGATTTGAATGCAAACTTTATACTAACAGGAAAACTAAAGAAACCGTAAATCGGGGTTACTTTGCATTCGACAGGTAACTTTGCACCACTCCATCAAAAATGGCAAAAACTCCGCTAGGAGGCACTACAGGAGGTAAATGAGACAACACTGCCTTCCAGAGTGTTGGGGGAAGGCAAAAAAGGGGTTTACTTTGCACCACCAAACATCGTGGTGTAAAGTATCCACGATTTTTGTTTCTGCAAAATTAATTACGCTTTTTGTAGAAACAAAGTGAAACCCAATTTTTTTATTGTTGCAGGAATGGCGAGACGCTACCAAAGGGTTCCCGGATCCCGTAAATATCGGGATTATACTCCCGAAACAATGCGTTGCTACCTTGAAGCCATTGCAAACGGCGATGTTACATTGCGAGAGGTTGAAGATGTGTTTGGTATTCCAAAACGGACCATACGCTACAAACTGAAAAAGCAGCATTGTTTGAAGCCAGGTCGACCCACAGTTTTTTCCGAAGAAGAGGAGTTGGCAGTTGAAGAATGCATAATTCGCCTGGGTGATTTTGGTTTTCCATTGGGTCGAAGAGATCTACGAATGATCATGAGACATCATGATTACAGATTACTTGACAAAAAAAGGAGTAAAAATTGGACAGTTTATTAACAACACTCCAGGAATGGGCCAAACATTTTTTAACCCGCCATCCACGTCTTTCGCTGAGAACATTAAGCGAAGTAGGGCAGGTGTCACACAAGTGATCCTGACAAATTTTGTCGACAATTTGAGAACCGTGCTCCAAGGAGTTGAGCCATGTAACATCTGGAATTATGACAAATCCAACCTAACAGATGATCCAGGGAAGAAGAAAGTGATCACCAAAAGAGGTGTAAAATACCCGGAAATCATAAGAAACTCGTCAAAAGCTAGCATCTCACTCATGTTTGCAGGGAACGCTATGGGTGTTCTCCTCCCGCCTTTTGTTGTATACAAATCAACCAACATGTGATCTACCTGGGTTGAAAATGGGCCACCCGGCTGCCGATATTCAAACACAACACGTGGCTGGTTTGACGGGCAAACTTTTGATGAGTGGTTTAAAACACTCATGCTACCAATCTTAAAAAAACAAACAGGCACGAAAGTAATAATAGGTGACAATCTCTCGTCACATATTTCTGCCGAGGTTCTAGGTCTGTGTGAGGAAAATGACGTTAGGTTTGTGTGCCTTCCACCCAATAGTACACAGCCACTCGACGTTGCCTTCTTTCGGCCTCTAAAAGTGGCAAGGCGGAAAATTTTAGGAACATGGAAAGAGACAGAGGTTGGTCGTCAATGCCCTGTGTTACCCAAACAGGACTTTCCACGACTTTTGAAGGAATTACTTAATGCAATAGAACCGAAACAAGCGGAAAATTTGGTTTCTGGTTTTAAGAAGTGTGGAATTTATCCCAATGATCCCGAGCCTCTTATTGTGAGGCTACCTTCTGTGCTGGATAGAGAAGCTTTGGAAGATTCCTTTATTCAAAAACTCCAAAACTTGAGAGAAAACGTTGTTGGCGGGAAGAAGGGAGGCAGGAAGCGAAAAATGACAAAAGAACCAGGGCAGAGTATCTTAGTAGAGGATATAGAAGGTTCTCAGCCAAGTACTACTAGTGCCCCCAACCAAGCCAAGAAAAAGACTAACAATCGTAAGCGCCAAGCTGAAGAGGATCCTTCCAATGAAGAGGACGCAGATGAGGGAGGTCTTGCAGCAGATTCTTCGGACGATGATATGGAAACTTACTTAGATAAAGAAATGCAACAATTGGACGATGAAAATGAAGCTACAGCAGTCTTCGAAGGCCAAAAAAACATACAATCACTCATGCAGCTAAGCGATTGTTCGAGAGTAGTTGGAGAGCATGTGATTTTCCAATATGAAGGGTCCTATTTCCCAGGAAAAATTTTAAAGATTAATGATGACGGTGCCCAAATCAGAGCCATGCAAAAGTCACTAATATCGTGGAAGTGGCCTACCAAACCAGACATCATGGACTATACATGGGAAGATGTAGTTGGCCACATTGATCCTCCAAAACTAATTTCGAAAAGGGGGTTTCATTCTGTTTCCGCGTTGACGAAGATTGGGTGGTTATAGGTAATTGGAAAATTCTTCCTTTTCTACTTGTGGTTTCTACTAGTTTGTAAGAAGAAAACTTATAGTTCCTTGTTCAAGTTTATTAAGCATTTATTTAGTTTATTAAGCATTTATTCTTGTTCAGTTTATTTAGACGACGAAAAATGTTTCTTTGATTAATTTTCACTTTAATCAAATATTTTTGTAAGATTTTTTTCCCTGTTTCTTGAATAAAGTTTATTATAGCCATGTTACCCTCGGGAACTTATTTCTTTGCATCAACAATCCTAAAACATTCAGAAACTATTGAAAACTGCTAGTGGTGCAAAGTCACCTCAAACCGTAGGTAACATTGCACCAAAAATTAAGACAAAATAATAATAATATTACGACCACTGCAGGCAAAATTTTAGTAGATATATCTCTTAATTAACAATCCAGAAACACGAAAAAAATCACAGTGAACATTTCCTTGAAGAATTACAGCAGCTACGCTTACACATTGCAACGAAACTCTAAAAAATGGTGCAAAATAACCCCGGTTTACGGAAAATGTTTTGGGAAGAAGATCAGAATATGAAGGTTTTTTTTTTAAGTACTTACAGTATTGAAGCTTATAGGTTATCCTTAGTTAAATTATTTATCACAGACCTCTCGTTGACCATTCCAAAATAGTCATAGCACCCAATACACACTAACTTGAATAATTCAATCCAGAAGAACATGTAACCCCATTTGGTCATCGCTATTTTTTAAAAGTGAGGTGAAATTATTGCAATTGGAAAAAAATTATTTAATAATGTTGAGCGACTTAATCGGATCTTGCAAGAGCTGCATCGACAATATCTAGGTTATGGGAAAAAATCTACAACACATGGTCTAGCGAGGGTATCAAGGAGAAACAGCAGCGCAGGGGCGTTATGAAAGGGTAAGGACTTTTAGAATCAGGACCGGTTTTGTATGTAATAAAGAAACTTAAAATATAAAGTTTTTTTTCATATATGGACCGATAATTTTAAAATAAAATATTTTTTATCCTAAAAACTTTCTAACGAAGCAAAGGAAAGGCATGTTAAATTTTCCTTGGATGTACTTGAAATTGCGCAAATATTCTGTAAATCATGACAAAAAACGTTGTGATTTTGGTTAGAAAATGATTACAAGGATTATTTTTAAAATGACTGCTCCAGACAGAATACTGTTGCAGACTACAGGTTCCAATAAAAAATAAATACAAATCTTTGATAAATACAATTAATTATATATAATATTTAAAATACTATCTATTTTCTAATAAAAAAGGCGAATGGAATACTTTGCCGGTGGATTAATACCTTACGCCTTAATTCTTCCTTCTCCTATTGATGTCGGCTGACTTTTCGATTTTTTTATCCCTTAGGTATTGATCAAAACGTTGATAATTTGTCTTAGCTTCTCTAATAGTAGGGACGATTTATGAACGAATTGATATTTGATAAATTAGTGGCTCATCCTTAGCTTAAAAACTAAACCTATTCGAGAGAGGTGAGAGCATGTTATGACGATTTTGAAATAGCCGTGTCCGCTAACAGCTATAATATCAAACACATAATCGGGAGCAGATATTAATTAGGATAGGTAGTAACGGAGTACAGCCGACTAACTGGATTAGTGAAATCGTTCTAAAAATATTTTTGTCGTATTTATTGCATGTTTTTCTTTACTCTGGACAGCACGCCTGACATTATCTATAATTTAGCCATAGTAAAAAAAAAAAATTAGTTTACTCAATGGTGAAAAGAAAAATTCTAGGATACACGATATTAAACGTGGACCACGAAGCACATGTGGACGAATGTTAAAAATATCAATTGAAAAAATTCAGGACATTGTTTTTCAAGGAAATGTGGTGATTGGGAACGAAATAACGCAACTAGCCTCCTCCACCTTTTAAAAAATGTCTTTGTAGCCTAAAAACATTTTTTATAAATATCCATAACTTTTCAAAAATATTTATTTTTCAATAGGAAATGTCCAGCCTACTTATTCAATTGTGAAGAAACAACGAATTTAATGTACGATGGTAAAAATGAAGTGCGATTAGGGTACTCAGCGTTGATGACGTCACGAGTGAAAACATAGCCAACTTTGATTGTCAACGTATTGAATGCATTTCTAATGAACTTGTAGCGAGTTTTGATTTAAAAGGCTGTTCTGAAAAAGCGTAAAAAATATTATGGAAATCCACTTCTATCTAAATTCACTACAACAGATATGGCGTTTTGTAATTTCACTACTCAGTTATTTTATTTTACCTTGCAATATCATTTCAAATATCAATTCAATTCAGACAATTTTATGTCAATTCATTTCGTTTTAAGAGATATAAGGTTGACTAGTGATTTGCAGGTTTTGTCAGATGGCCATCAAGATCTCTGTGAATAAAGGTCAGATGTTACTGGGCCGAAGTAATGATATGAATCACAGTAATAATTTATGAGATCTGCTACTCTGCAAGGTTTCATAAAGTATATTCATTACCTTCACCAATGGAAGTGGAACACTTTTTATCAATCGACTAATAAATTGCTGCGAAACAATTAAATCAGAGATGTGCTAAAAACATACATAACAGCGTATTGGGGAAGTGCGAGAGAAAATTAAAAAAAAAAATGTCTCATAATTAATATACAACTTAAAACAGTGATAATTTAATTGTCTTGTGGAACTTAACGTCAATATGATATACGAGAAAACTTAAAGATTTTTTTTTTAAATACGACATAATTTTATTTTAATTTTAAAAGGGGTATCCCCTCTCCGTGGACCAACCCTTATCTAAGATTATCATAATACGCATTACACTGAAAATTTTTGGGATTTATGGTATCACTATTCTCGTGTTTATCACATTAAATTTCTAGACTAGTTGAAATCACTACCAAATCCTCTTTTCCAGTCACTGACGCCAGCACCAACCCCCACCTTTGCAGTGGCAGAACTCTGTAGCATGTTTAAGTTCCTGAATTCTTAAAATTCATGTAAATAGCTTGTAAGTGTACATAATGTATGTAGATTTAGATTAAATTAGGTTAAGAAATCATATCAAAAAATTTGTGTGCCCCAACACCATTTGACTTCATTTCATTTGAATGATTACGCAAATGTATGTCAATAAACTATAAGCGCAGACCTGCTGTAAAATGGAACTCAGTTCCAGTAAAAAGCAATACAGCACTTCTGCTTGGAAATTTAGAATACAAATCTTTAATTGTATTATTATTTTCGAGACACTGGTAATATTGCTGATGGAATGCATTCACACTTTATTTACAAAAAAAAATATACTAAATAAAAATATTTACAAAAAAATAAAATAAAAATAAACAACATCAAGGTAAGAAAAACAAACACCTTAAGCACATTCGTACACTATTTACAACCAGCTGGAGAACGCCGAGGCAGGCTTTTCCCACCATGGAGGAGGGAAAAGCAAGACTCAAGAGGTTCCCGCGCTTCTCTCTCAGCCGCATCACTGCTGTAAAAGCCAGTGGAGGCTGAGCGAGGGCGCAATAGCCACAAGCACACCAGACTTGATCGAAGAATCTGGCCATTGTCAGAACTCAGGTATATACATATTTACAAAAAGTTATGTGGCCACTGCCGCTTTTACTTTCGATTGCTTCAATGGAAATTGACTTCAATTTTTCACTTTGTTTACCACGCATCTATATAATTAATTAAGTGATAAAAAAAAAAAGGAACCTTTTCGTAATATAGAAAGAAAAGGTAATTCGAAAATAAAATTTTGATTCGAAATGTGATGATCCAACAGGCGACTATCACACCTTCTCGATGGCATGTCACGACTACCTAACTTACAAAGCAATAGGTAAATGCAAAATCCTATTTTCTAATGCTAGTTTAAAAAAATGAATTACTTTAAAATGCGAAAGCACTTTGTAAAATGATGAAAATAAATATTTTATGAATATGGAAAAACGTATTTTGACACAGAGTATGGTAGTATAAGTCAAAGGCGTCACCGCCGGGAGTGGGGGGAGAGGGGAGACGCGCCCCCCTCAATATTTTGGCAGGAGGGAACTGCCCCCCAATGTAAAAAATTAAATAAAAAATACGATTGTATGAATTGATCCGAGTGTAACCACTGTCCATATTAAAATTGCATAACTTCAGCCAATCTCTAGGTATATTCTTTATTGTTATAAAAATCGTTTTGATCTCGCTTTACATTGGTTTTTACGAAATCGACCGTTTGAGTCGATAAAAGTCTCACTTTATAGATTTTATAGATTTAAAAAATGAAATTCTGTAGGTGAAACCGGTTTATACAGCTAGTATAATATAAATATAAAATATTAGTTCATTACACCATAATCTATTAATTGATTACACCCATTTCTCTATCTAATACTTTATTTTCACAAATTGGACTTTTTATAAGTCGTTTTTGTTTATTTAATGAATGTTATCATTTTTATTTCAGCTCTAACTGTATTGTTTTATGAATTCTTTAACAAAGTTGGATCTCCGGAATAAGTCTCCATTTTCTTTTTTAAATCAAGCAGCTTGATCCTACTTGAACCTAACTTGATCCTTTCCATCAACACGAAAAAGCTTCTAGAAGTTGATGGAAACATTTGAAATTAGTAGGATCAGGATCAGAAGGAGAAATTTCTGGCTTTCAATAAAGAATTTTGGACCCAGATCCTTCAACATGAGGCTTTAGCAACTACCTATATTCTAACTAAGGCATAAATTGGCCAGTTTTAAGAGACTATAAAAACCTTTAAAATACATCGTTAAGTGGTGAAATAAATATTCCAAAAGTTGTTTTAAGGTGTTATTATTTAAACTTTTAGCCTCTCGAATTTATACCTAACCTATCTAGGAGAATATTGAGCCGTCCCCTCCAATAATTTGGTGCTGATGACGCCCATGGTATAAGTAAGTTAAAAATGGTTGTTACGTTATTCCGCCATATTTCTCATTTATCATTTAGTAAAAATTTATTTTTAAACTTATTATAAAATATATCTAGATTAGTTTGATTATAAATCAGTAAAGTGATTTCATGGAATGGAAATGAAATCTAGAATAATTTGTAGATGAATTAGTTATGGAAAATTGGTTCTAAAATATTTTTAAACACTTTTTATGTTAATATTTAACCTATTTTGATACGAATTAGTTGAAGTTCATAGTTCTATTAGCTGATAATAGTTTTTGATGATTTGATATGTTTTTGATATCAATATTGATAAAGAAACAAGCTATTATTTAATTACTATTTAGATAATTATTCTCAGAATGATAATATAATAAAATTGGTAACAATTTATCATTTTTCGTTGATTATTGCTTATGAAAAAGCTATTCCTCAACGAAAATATTTTTTGTAATTACAGCATCAAAACAATACCTTGAAAGATAAATTATGTAACTAATTAAGAATTTCAACTGAAGGTTACACCTTTCTAATCAACTTTTCAATGTTCGGCATGTGTTTATCATTTTTTTTAAAGGATTTTATAGTCTCAAAAAGTAAAATCTACCGTGTCCCAGGAAATAATAAAATGTCGAATGTACTAAGCAGGTGTCTTATATCGAACATAGCTTATATGTAAATATCACATTTACCCTCACTCCTTTCAAAAGCTTCATATTTCAAGAATCGGCTATTTTTCGTTTTCTGTTTTCTGAATGCGCTGAAAGAGTATCACCGTAAAATTTTACTAGAAAATTGCTTTATCAAGTTTCTTTTAATGAATTAAAAGCTCATACCGATATACAACTTCAGTTTAGGGAATTTTACCAAACATACCTCATTATCTCAGGTTTTTGATTCTTAAATTAGTAATATTTCAAATGGAAAATCGGAGAGAATTTTTTTTAATTTAAGTGGGATGGTTTTACCTTAGTGTTGGGTACAACAGCGTGCCACACCTTTTTTCGCCTCTGAAATGCCCTAAATATCGACAGTTTCCTAAGTAATCAACAATTTTCATCTCAACATTCAAACGAACCCTGACTACTTGATCTCACTGATTCTCAGGGCGGACTTCGAGCGGATTTTCGACCGATGCTCGCTGATGATGGTATAAATATCGATCCACTGTACCCAAGTTGACCGTTTAGCATATAGTACAAAGGAAAGGTATCACCATTTTGGGTCCTTCATTTACGGGTGGAAGGAAGTCGTCGGACTTCACTCTGGGAAGGAGAAGAGGAAATGCACCTGGGAGGCCGCCGGAATGAAGCTCGGCTTAAGAGGACACTGATATATTCTGGTAAGAAGAAAGATGTAAACAATCTAACTATCGCTCACAGGGGTATTTGGCCCTGAAAGCTGGCCAAAACCAATTTTTAGAAATTTAAAATTCTGGTAAATAATGACTCGAAGTGCAAGTAGAGGACCTGTTGGTCCTCTATGGTCATGCAAGATGATTCTCATCTCTTCCAGGCCCTTAATCCGGCGGCTATTCTAATTCCAATCTGACCTTAGCCTTTACCTCGTCTCTGATCATAAATATTTACCTACAAAATATATTAATTTTCTTTGTTTTTACTGAAGTATCGGCATTAGCGTATGATGGATAGGTCGAGGCCAGGTTTGTACTTGTTATCCAGACAGTTATCAATTATTTGTATTCAATACTAGTATCAATGTCTTTTTGTTTTTTGGTAGGTAGATTTCAAAGCTGAAAATTACATTTGAAGGTCAAAAAGTTGTACTTCTGGTCATTTCATTGTAAAAAATTCTGCGGATAGCTGCGGATGGGAGACTTACTATTCCTAAAATGTCAGTTTCATTAAATAATAAAATAAGGACGTTTAAATTAATAAAATGGAAGGAAATAGTTTTGGCCAGCTTTTCGGGTAAAATACCCCCGTGTGTATCGTTCCGATTGCAGCGGTGGGTTGTATGGTACGCTCAACACCCTACGATTGCAAACACACGTATCGCCTTCAAAGTAGGGCAGGGTTGAAATAATAAAAAAATAGCCTAAAAAGTTTACCAATGATTTTTATGGGTTCTAAATATCATTATTAATCTCATCATTACAGTTTGTATTTTTCATAGGAACCCCATTCCAACGCTCGTTCCTTCACTCTTTTGAGCATATAAATTTCATCAATTAACTTGGTTTGTAACGGAATTGTCATATTGTTTTTTCTTGTCTTAAAAAAAAACTTAAAATTAATAAAACATTCGCATGTTTATCAAACTTTAACCGAAAATGTTGGTCTTTGCCTAGCAAATTGAAACAAACCAGATTCTTTAAATCGGAGAGGTTATGACGGAACCAGGTGAGACTTTGTTTTTCTTTTGAAAAATCTCTCAATACAATTTGATTTTTTGGGAAACTCCAAACATCGTTATAGCAGCAGAGCTTTGACCTACAAAAGACATAAGTGGCATTTATTTAGCTATCTGGCACATTTTTGTACCATTTTACGTTAGAACCAGTGGCGGATCCAGAAATTTTCTGAGGGGGGGCGCACTTTTTTTTTTAACATTTCCAGAGTAGGGAAGGCCCTAATTTAAAATACATATTAGTACATAATGACGTTATAAATTATTGTAAATGTTTAAACACAATTAATTTTCAATTAGTGGACTTGAAAAATGATTAAATATAGCTCATTTCATATAGAAATAGTAATACTTTATGAGTGTCCTCACCTCTCAGGGGGGGCGCCCGCCCCCCGCGCCCCTCCCCTGGATCCGCTACTGGTTAGAACCTTTCAAGATCATTAAATGTTTAACTCATTATAAGCTACATCTATGGGATTTTTAAAAAGAACGTCATAAATCAAAAGAATATTATATTTTGCCAATCTTTTAACTATGAAAAAAATGTCAGTGTTTACCTGTAATGACTTGCTCCATTGTAAAACATTAAGTCAGAGGCTTAATATTGTTAGATATGATATAAAATATAACAAAATACAACGGTTGATCTATTGCATGGTAGTGTGTATTCAACCGTTCATATTTTGCACGCATCCCATTCACTTCCGGTGGTACACATATTGTGCGGTCACAACGCAGGCGATTTAATTTTATGCTCTAAATATGTAATTACGCATTCATCTATATATTATCATTATCCTGACAAATTAACTCATTTCAAAATCCAATTATACACGTTGATCCTTATCCTCTTTTTCAGTTATTAGTGTTAACTTTCTCCAGATTGGTATAAATATTCTGAATTATGATCAATCCAATTACTTTAATTGTTAAAATGTTTTTTTCCCGAGTTTACAGTTTTTTTCCTAACGATCGATATCATAAGTAAGAAGATAATAGATAATAACTGCTGCATAATAATTTGCTTATATTACTAAGCCTTAGATTGTCATAAACTCACTTCATAATTTTGTATTTAGTCACTGCATATTTGTAATTTGTATTTCCGGTAGCACTTAGGTACGCCATTTGGAGGCACCACACGTGCTTTTTTTTATTTCTAAGGTAAAAGAAAAATTAATTTCAACGGAATACATATTGAATACAATTAAAAAATTATATTAAAAAATAATTATTTAATATAAACTTTCAAAAATGTTATTCATTTAACATACACAAGTTAAAGGTTTTAACCCTTAGCAATTTCTATTTTGAATTTTATAGCAGAAACAAGTATACTGCCACGCTAAATATAAAACACATAGAGCAATAAAAGACTCCCTTCCTGTGATGAGTTTACCTCACCATGACATACAAATCAGCGAAACAACAAGTTCCGATAATGCAGGAACTGATTTTAGGCACGAAAAAAAATCGCTTTTGAATTTAGATTAAGGTCAACGCTCTGACACAAACAATACAGCTAATACCACGCCAATCCAACGATTCCTATCACCTTCAATTATATGGAAATCAATAGGCCTGTTTCCTAAGAAATTTAAACTGAGTCAATAAATATGGAAATTATTCCCGAACTATTAACGAAGCTCATATAGCCTTGCCCTACAAAATAATCAAGGATAGGATTAATAATAAATTTGCAAATAATTTAACAAGAACAATAATTTAAAACAAAAAACATTATTTTCTTCAGCGTCTCTACCTTCATTCCATTATCCATCCTTCCATTATTCATAGGCTATAGAAGTATTAGCATGACTGCACAACAACATAGTACCTCTTTGTATTTATTTATTTTATTCGGACCCCTTGCTGGCTATGTGTGGCATAAGGAGGGTTACCGAGAGGTGTGACCTACCTATTCTAACCAAGGGTGGTAGGCCGATATTTATTCCATGGATCCGCCACAAAATAAAAGTCAACCCACCCAAGGTGGATTTGATCCGCTGCCAATCGACTCATGAATAAAACTGTTCGCCCTCCAACTCGCTCGGCTATCTTGTTATAAACAACAACACACTGCTGCTAATAAAACATTAAGGTAAGGCGGATATTGGAACGCAGGCTACGCAGAGCAGAGCGGAGCAGTTTTTGTAATACGTGTGGTGGATAGGAAACTGCGCTGCCCAGCTCTGCGTCCCAATGTGCGCGTTCCATAATAGACGTTTCACAAAAACTGCTCTGCTCTGCCTAGCAGTTTCAATGTACGCCTAGCCTTTGGCCGAGCTCACATTGAGACGCAGAACAGTATTTGTGAAACGTGAATTAAATAGGAAACGCGCACATTGGGACGCACAGCAGGGCAGCGCAGTTTCTTACCTCCCTCGGGTATTGCAAAAACTGCTCTGATCTGCGTCGCCTGTGTCTCAATGTGCGCCTTACCTAATATTTGTTCTGTGCCTGACATTTCTAGAGAACTATACTGGATGAGTATTTCCGTTGTTCTGCGATCTTCCTGGTGTGGTTCCTCTTCTTTAGCCACCTAATATGAAGTGAGCTGGGTCCCACTCCCAAATTCCTTGAACCGCGGGACGTTCTCTTCGCTTAGCAGTTGAGGTAACTTTTGCTCTCAAAAAATATATAGTAAACGTTTTCTATAATATTGTCGTTACTAAATATTTGCAATGCTGAGTTAACTGATTGTATGTCATGAATAGACCTTCTTGGTTATATTAGATAATCATATACATATAAAAATGTTTCCCTATCTATATTTATATATAGTATAGTCAAGTAGTGTTAGAGTTCTCTCTAGGGTATTCTATGTCTATGGATATTTTTATCTAAAATTACAATTACTTTCGATTTGTTTTTGTTTATTGACGTAAAACTGCAATAGTCATAAATGCCGTATAGTTTTAATTGCACTTATTAACTTAACTTTTTACTATCTCGTTTTAGTTTTGACTTTTGCTTATCTACACTTACTAACAAAAGTCTCTGCACACCCTCCAGCTTTTTTTTTATTTTACCTAAAGATAGGTTATGAGCCAGATATTGGCAATGAAACTTACACATTTTTTAAATAATTTAATCTATTTTAATTAACTATAATCAAATTTAGTAAAATTTATTTAACTTATAATTTATGAGGAAAATTACATAAAATGTCAGAATATTGATGCGCCAAAAGTCCCTGCACACATCATTTTTCTTCAACTTGAAGCTTAATTATTGATGCCAAATCAACTTTAATAGGTAGTCGTTCCTACCTCATGTCTTATCACTTCTCATAATCTATTTGGCATGGTGTGAACTAGTTTTTGGTAGTTTCTGGAGTAATTTTACCCCACAATTCCTTTAGTACTCTTTTTAAGTGGTCTTTGTTCTTTATTTTAATTTTTACTTTCTGACGGCCTAGTTGATCCCACAGATGTTGTATTGGATTAACATTAGGAGATTGGGGAGGTGTTTTAAGTTGCTGTGGAGCATTGTAGAGCAACTATTCTTGAACTTTCCGCGCTGTCGTTATATTGTTGAAAAATGAATTCCTCCTGGAGATCAAACTTCATTAAACTTTCCGGTAAATTACTACTCAAAATATTTATATAAACGTGTTGGTCCATTATTCCGTCGATAAATTTCAAATTACCAACTCCAGCAGCACAAATACACCCCCAAACCAAAACACTCCCTCCACCATGTTTCACAGTACCAACTATGTTTTTTTCCAGGGGCTCTTTGTTAGGTTTTCTCAAAACTTTCCCCCTTCCATCTGATCCATGAATGTTAAATTTACTCTCGTCAATAAATAAAACACGTTCCCAGAACTATAAGGGCTTGTTTATATGTTCCTTTGCGAACTGCAGTTTCAATATCCGGGTCGTTTACTAATGAATGGCTTACACCTAGGCTTACGCACATTATAGCCAGCGTTCTTTAGGGTCCTTCTAATTGTTTCTGCAGATACCCCAATCTTGTAATTTTCTTACACCATACCTGCTACATTTAGAACACTTGTGTGGGGTTCTTCGGCCAAAGTCCTTATGATAGCCCTCTTGTGGTGGGCTTGGAGTACGGGGGGCGGCCAGAGCGGTATTTACTTTCCATTGTACCCAGTTTTTCATACCGTTTTAGGACATACCTTACCGTATTATAGCCCCTGTTGACGATTTGTCCTATTTACCTGTATGAGTTGTATGAGATTCTTCAAATTTACAATTTGGTCGGGAATCGGTGTTGGAACCTCCATTTTTTATCACAGTCTTAACTGTTTGGGCCCAAATTAACACTGGCAAGTTAGGATTAGCCGGAGGATGAATGGGATAATGTGCAAACTTTATACATATCAGTATCTTGGCTAATTCCACTGCGTGCAGAGACTTTTGGCGCATCAATATTTTGACATTTTATGTAATTTTCCTCATAATTTATAAGTTAAATAAATTATATTAAATATAATTGTTGGTCATTAAAATAGATTAAATTATGTAAAAAATATGTGAGTTTCGTTGCCCATATCTGGCTCATAAGGTATCTTTGGGTAAAATAAAAAAAAAGCTTGAGGGTGTGCAGAGACTTTTGTTAGTAAGTGTATATATGAAATATATAGTAAGGAAAGTATTGCGATCGTGAAAAATTTCGACTTCCGGTTTTCAACGGAAATACACGTTTTGGGGTCGATATATTTACAAAAAGCAACCCGCAGTAAAAAAAACGGGACTGATGATGAAATTAGGTCTCTTAAAAAAATAAATTAACAATAATGAATCGAAAAGTACTGAGAACTTTCAAGTTTTGCAATGCACTCTTACTATATAGTAACTTTTGGAGATATACAAATATAAACATATAAAATGGGGGGGGGGGAATGTGTGAAGTTGAGAAATGGCGTTTACATATGATCAAAACACGTCTATTTCTAAGCAAAGTAAGTTCGTAAGTGAAAGTTGTGTGTTGCGCCCATCGCACCAGATTTTTTTAATTTCTATTTGATTTTATATTTCCCATGACAATCCAATGAATGACCAGTGCGCTACCCAGGGAGCTGGGTAGCCCACTGGTAAGGCAGTGGACTGCTGTGCTTAAGGTCCCGAGTTCGAATCTGACATGGCTTATGATATCTTTATTATTCGCCACAGTTCGTCTCGTGGGCCGAGAGACCCTCCTGGGGCAAACCCAGCCTCTATAAAGTGGGTACCCTTAATTGAAAAATTAAGGGGAAAGTACCTGGCGGTTGAGCGTGATCACGGTCAAATCACCTCCTTGCACGACCGCTGACCAAGAAACAGTACTCTTCCTTACATAGTACTGCACCCAAGACCCTTTATGGGTTGTAGTGGTACAGGTTTTTTTTTTTTTTTTTGATTTCATATTTCCCATGACAATCAATTCATTGGATTGCTTACGTCGTTTTTTACAATTTAAGTCAAATCGGATTGTAGCCCTAACCTAGTGCTGTTAGCTGAGATGTGAAAAAGGGGAATATGTAGTTAAAATTTTATGAAAATATTGACTTTTTGTGGCGTTTCTTTAGTGACAGAAGGAGAGAGTCTGGTATGTCATTCTCATTCGCGTCGATACCCATTGTTTTACTTCTTTCTTTAGAAATGTTAGCTTATATCTTAGGAGCTTATATCTAAGATATGGATATACCATGCAGTAATATCTTAGGAGTTTCTGAGGTTAGATCTGACCGGGTCAAAATAGCTTCGCCTCGTCCTTAGGAGTAGCGTTAGCTCGGTTGGCCAGTTCCCTCCACATCTTACTTTCAGTAAATAGACCATTCTTTGGGCAAATATTGATTATTATCACCGTTATTTCTTTGTTATAATTTCTTCGCATATTTTCTTTATATACTTTTTTTCTTCGCTATTCCATATATATTGTGATACAAAGCTTATTAGCACGTTAACTGCGACGAGGGGTCATTTAACCCCTTGCTGTGGCTTCCTTTACTGCGAGCCATTAAACGTGTATTTTTCGTTAACTGCGATGCTTGTCACGCATCCTGTTTTAATATTTTTCAGATTTTTTATTTTTTTTTTATAATGCACTAATTAATACTACTTATATATCGAAAAAAAATGTAAGGGGTCACTTGACCCCTTGTCGCATTATAGTTTAAATGTTTTCCTTAATGCGGCAAGGGGTCAAATGACCCCTTGGTCTTTTAATGCTCATTACACTTCATCTCACTATTGTTTTAGCATATTATATTAAATATTAATGAATATGTAAATAAAAAATATTTTTTCTATTTCCGTAAACGTTTGAAAGCGGTGAAAGCGACAGTAATTTCCGTGAATCACATTTATCTAAAGGTGAATCACAGATTCACCTTCCTTTCTTGTTCTTCGACTGATTCTACTTAGTATTTTTGACACCTGAGCTCTCATTTATTTGTCTCGATTCAGTAAATAATTTCGATACGTATTCACGTGGTAAGAAACTTGCCGATTTAGCCCTTTCATAGCGGAATTCAACTTCAAGCAAAGATGAAGGAACTAGTTCAAGTTTTGAAGATAGTTATGATTCATATAAGGAAGGAATGTTCGGGCTGTTATGAAAAGCTAAGAACAGCTATGAGCAGTGCAGAAGCCCAAAAAAAGGTGAAGAAGGTCCGGACATACTATGACGACTGTGCCGACAACCGTCTCTTTGCTTGCAGTGCTTCAATGATAAACATTATAAAATGTAGTTTTCACGTGTTATTTTTTTTAATAATTTAATTTGTAATAATTAGGTTTATTTTTTTAAATACACAAAAGCTACACCTATGTTCATTTATTTATAATAAAAACATAGGTTTGGTTTTATTTTTGATATCTGAATTCTTGCTTTCATGAATTATATATGCTGACAATTAAGTAAATTAAAACCATATAGTAAACATTTTATGATTGAACGTAAAAGGAAAGAAAAAAATTACTGTTAGTATAACACAGATGTTGTGGAAAAAATAAGTAATAAAAAAATATATTCAGAAGCAACAGAATTCAACCCTGCTTCTGTTACGAATTCTAGTACGTCAGGTATTTGTAAAAAAAATGGATTTCACTTTAAAACATTCATCAATGTTTACATAGAGTTAATTTTAATGTCTAAGGGACAAGGGGTCAATCAGCCCCTTGACGCAGTTTAGCGGTGTGGTAGCATGGGGTCATTTGACCCTCTTCGCAGTTAACGAAAATCCCAGTTTATTTGCTTCGCCGCTAACGTGTTAGGAAACCAAATTTGGGATGATATGAAATAATTCATAAAGTCTTTTAATTTATTTAATTAATATGAAAACGTTTGAATTTCAGCTTGAGAATAAATTTATATCTGTTAGTTAAAATCTGATTAAAGGACCATAAATCAAATACTATTATATATTCATGCACATTACAATTTTTCACAGCTACTATGATCAAGAAAAAGAAAGGTAATAGCAATTAAGAAGAAATAGTAGAACAGGAAATTTTCCGGTTCTTAATAATAGGCTGCTAATTAGAAAGGTTTGGCCTTCCATTTTAATTTATTTACTTTTTAAACCTAAGTAAGGAATTTAAACTAAGGAATTTAAATTCCTTTAAGAAATATAAATGTCAGTGTTGTTCTAAGTGCAAGCTAAACTTCTATACAGACTGGAGCAAGAGGATGTTATGACAATCGAAGGAAATTTATAATATAATATAGAGTTAATAGTTTATGAATGATTTGAAGACCACTTCTTTTGATTTGATGACTAATTAGCCATTATGGATGGAAAATTTATAGGTCAGTTAAGAGCTTCTATGTTCCCATTATAACAATTGTCTTAAAATATCTTTTTTTTCTTTTCTTTCCAAAACTAATGACACATTCCTTAAGGTTTCCAAAAAATAAAAAAGATTTAATTTATTTTATACCTTTAGGGAAAATCTCATTATTACAACACAATAATAAAACCCGAATTTCAGAAAATTTATTGTGAACTAACTTTTTGACAGTTCAAAGTCGTCATTAAGTATTGCACCTCTTAATACGAAAACAAATTTAAATAATGAGATCATTTTTTTAAATAATTGTTATCTTCCTTCCGTTTTAAATAATTAAAAATTCGAGAACCCCTTATTTATTTTTAACCCCATATGGCCTAATAACGAAGTATAGAGCACAATGGATTGAAAGTGCATTTGAAAAATGTTTAATCCTAGCTTTCTGCTTACTTAATATCAAACAATTAACTAATAATTAAAAAAAAGTTCTAAGATAAATCAAAAGTTCTTATTACTTTTTTTTTATTTAATATAAAATTCTTATAAAGAAGTAATTTTGATCTGCCCTGACGAAAGAGTACCTAGTATTTCTTAAAAGGACTACTATTAGATATTTATTTTCGACTTTCTTCTCTGAGTATTTCAGTCACATTCCTGTCGGATAATATTTCAAATCCGATGTATCTAACAAAAATAATAATACATAAAAATAATATCGGCTCTCCCTATATTTGTGAATAATAAAAAATACCTTAAAGAAAAAAATATATACATATAAATTAATCAGGCTATAAGGAAAATTCGTCGAATATTTTAAATATAGAAAATGACTGAATAAAAAAGATAAATAAATAAAAGGATTACATTTTGAGATATAATAGATAAGAAGAAAATTATTTCCACTTAAAATCGTGACAGTCAACAATGTAATTATTGATGATGTGCTGTACACGTCGAACAGAGGTGTATAAATAGATGGTAGAGGGAGAGAAGTTCTATTTGGTCGTTAGATTTAAATATCCTCATATGAATACATATTTGGTGCACCTGATGAATTTCAGGAAAAAATAATATTTTTTGAGGCTTCATTCGGGAACAATAATTCCCAGTTCCTTACAGAGACTCGAGCTACCACAAAGTAATGCAACGTTTCATTATGTCCTGACCAATCTCTGAGCACGACCTTGTGGGGGGGGGGGGGACAATTTCGTGTAACAGTTAATGTAACCTGGTTTTCTATCTCAAATGAGATTGGAGTAACAAAATTCGAGTGTGATTACAACCACTATTGCGCAATTCCTCCATAGTAATATATTGTATATTGAACTCGTAATATAGTTTTAATAACTACATGTATAAAACCTAAATATTGTTGGTAAATATATGTTGATAAATGGATCAGCATGAATTGCTAATTACTATAAGGATATACCTGTGATAGGGATAAGTATCATTAAATTTAAGTACTTACATTCCTTATCAAGAACCAACGACGAAACTTGTAATTTGGATAGGAAATTTAATGAGTCTTAATTTTATATAAAATAACATTAGCTCAACGATTGATCGTTCGTGTTATGAGCAAAAACCTGAAAAATTTAAGTAAATATATGTGGTGACAGGTGCCATTCATTTCCTTGCTACAAAAAATGTCCTTGTGCTAATTCGGAAATAATGAAACATTCAACACCAAAATTTTGGGTTTATATTAAATATATGGTTTGGCAACTGGTCTAATGGCAAACCTCCAAAAATTTACGCCGGCAAGATAATTATACAATAACAGTTTAAATTTTTGCCGTATTTTTTCCCTTGTTTTGATCCGCTTTTACTGCACAGTTGCATATCAAGAGTGTTCTGTATTACTCTAATATATTATTGTCACGAAACTGTCCCTGATGGAGAGGATCTCCAATTTGTTAAATCAGTTGGATGTTAGTCCAATCTAAGGTGTTTGCCACCTCTGTGGACGTCCGGTTGGTTTGAGTGTTGAAAGTAATCAGTTATTACAGTTTTTATGGGAGTGCAAGAATTCGATATGCCTCGTTGTAATGAATTCAGCACCTGTCGGAACGTCAAGAATGGTCTGAGTTAGTCTCACAATAGTGTAAACATGCCGTAGGAGTTTTGTTGGAGTTTTTTGTAAAATATTTCTGTATTAAAATACTAAATAATAATAATAATAAGGTAAAAACCTGGACTGAATATTCAATAGAGAGGGAACCTTTACAAGCGACATCGAACGGAAAAACGGAGTAGAAAGAAATACATGGCGGTGTTTAACGGCTTTCTCTGGAGCTTGAAGAGGCTCATATGCAAATAGTTATTCGAAATTGTAACGAAATGGGCAAACATAGCCAGATACCGGAAAAGACTGCTGGTTCTGGAAATGAAATTGACTTTTGATGTAGGACAGCGAGGAAATCGAGAAGCATTCATGATGTTCATGAAATCCTGCCTGTATATTGTTTCAGAAAAGAGTAAACCATGGACAAAGATTAGGAAGAAAATTTCTTGAAGTATATTTAGTTCCCGGAATAACCACAGGAGTGTGAAATTCCTTAAAATAACTTGATGCGTAAAATAGCCAAGCTTAACAATTACCAATTACCCGGTGACCGCTAAAATCTACATTGGTTATTTTTAATTTAAGAAATAGGAATCCAGAGATGGGGTAAATCTAAATCAAAATCTAACTCCTGGATAATCATAGGGTAAACTTCTTTCTAAAGCAACTTTTCTATAAAGAGGTTTTTTAGGCAATATTATGGACTTATGTGGAATAAAATCGCCAAGTAACCTATTCTCTTAACTAACCTCTTGTTATCATTTGTATGTTTCTAGGTTATTTGTATTTGCTTTATTGAATTGATCACCGTTCTTATTGTTTGTTTAATTAACGTCCGATTAAAGCTAATCGGATGATGCTACAGGGTCAGTCCTAAATTTTGCTCTCCAGTTGTAATTAGGATAGGGATCTTTAATGAGTACCTGACGTCGTACAGGCTCGGGACCTTTATTGTACGTCCTATCCGAGGGACAGCATAGTCAAGGATTTTTCGCTTCCTTTAATAAAACTTATGGCAAGATCGTGATGTGAATCCGCGACCTTTATTATTGTAGGCTGCTATGCCAACCACTAAACCACAGGTGACCCCCGGTGTGTTGTTGAAAGTTTAAAATCCCTTTTGAATCATTAATGATTAGATCATTGTTTAAATTTTGTCGAAGGATGTAGGTTACAGGGTATATTATCCTACAAATAAAATGTACTGCATGTATGGAATGAGTTTTTAATTATTTAATTAATTTTAAATTTTTATATGCAATCAATTTTTTATTTAAGGACATGAACTGTCAGGAATGCATGGGGGGGGGGGATGGAGGAGTGCATGGCGCAACCTCCTCGATCTAAGTTTTTCAGAGGACACATTTTTGCCATGTTATGAACTTTTGAGGGGGGCACATTTTTTCTGAGTCGTGAACCTTTTTTAGAAAACTTTCGAATCAAGGAACTTGGTAAAACAGGGAACAACATAGAACAATTTTTAAGGATAGATGGCAATAGAGTTTCTTAAAGTTGAGAAGAGGAACTTTCATGGATACGCTGATTGCTGGATTATTCGGAATCTAGCAGGGAATACAGTTTTACCAACTCTCAATGCTGGTTTTCAGTATTATACATTCTTATAAATTTTACCATAAGGTTGGTGCAAGATATTGTTAGAAAAAATTTCTTACAAACATTTGATCTCCCTGAGAGCAGAACTAGAAGAGAGTGGTAATTGACTGACAGGACAATCCTTTGTTCTCTCTCTTTCTCTACTGCGGCCTTGCTCAACGCGACCTTCCCGCTTTGGACTGTCCAAAGTAGAGCGCTACACCGGCTATTTTAAGGTCTCCTTGCAACATAGCTCAACTTCAGCTTTATACTCTTATCTTTCTTATTCGGAATTTATTAAAAATCTTTAGATACATATTTCTATTCTTAAATCCATATAATCTTGTATTGTCTAATATATTCATTTTAATTTATTCTTAGATATACCGTAGTTTTTATGGCTGATAATTCAGTTCCTTTGAAAATTATATTACTAGGGCATCTGACTCTACTTCAAATTAATTACTATGTCAGGAAACGAAGATAAAATTGTTTAGCTTGGTTACTACAATTAAGGTGAGAACAGCTGAGAACTGTGCAAAAATCAGGTGGTTAAATAGCCGATAATCATTAGAAAATACGAAACAATTATCTTTATATTCACTCCGCGGCCTGAAAAAAATAATGATATGGTGATTAAAGTGATATTACTGGTCGTTGTACCGGACCGTTGCTTCCAAAAATTTGGACATTCAAAATTTACTTAGAATTTAACAACAATATGAAGAATTGGCTGAAAATGGGTAGGACTATTTTCGAAGGTTTAGGCAATTTCGAACTAAATCCTCTGTTCTTTATTCTTAAAGAAAGGTTTTTTTGAAAAATAGAAACCATTTTAATTCATAGAGAAATACTATGTATACTATGCTTCCGGAAAGTGTGGATCCGAATACTGAAAATTAAGAAGCCGTGATGAAATGTGTTTATGGTGGCGTTAGCCTTACAAAATGTGTTTATTTAATGAAATAATACAAAATTTTAAGACTAATAGCATATCCTCTATGATAAGTAAGTAAAAAAACTCTTCATTCATACTTACAACAATAACCGTCGACTAATACATACGAACTCATTCACACTTTCCTGTTATATTACTTGGATGTAACAACTATTGGGTTGTTCGATGATTAATGTCGTTTTTTTTCTCATAGATAGCTTGAACTGTATATTTCATTAAGTAGACAAGATTAGAAAAGATGTAGTAGATAAGATAAGATAAGACTTTAGACTTTGTTTTGTAAATATCTGACCGTCATATGTAAGGAATCCAGTTGAAAATGGACAATCAAAGAGAGCATTATCGACATATTTTATTGTTTTACTTCCGAAAGGGCAAAAATGCGCTGCAAGCTCGAAAGAAATTATGTGAAGTTTATGGTGAGGACTGCCTTACTGAACGCCAGTGTCAGCGTTGGTTTGCTCGCTTTCGCTCAGGAAATTTTAATGTGCAAGATAAACCACATACTGGTCGTCCAACCACTAGTGATAACGACAAAATAAAAGCGTTATTCGAAACTAACCGGCGTATGACACAGCTGACACGCCAATTAGAAGATTACTGAATAGAAGCCGTATGGCAGAGCTCCTCTACTGAATTAAAGAACTACAGTGAAAATCTTTTAACACAAAAGTCAGGATACTCACTATAGACAGGATACTACCCATATACTAAAACAATTTGAGTACTACTTTTGTTTATACAGATGTGTAATGTACATAAGCATTTAATAAAAATTATGTATGGAAAAGTGGGGTCAGACATATGTTCGGTGAAACATATGTTCGTCAAGGGCTATCCATAGCGAATATCTCGATGGTGCGTGTATTTCAGATTAAAGTTAGCATTCTTTCATATAAAACAGAAGACACGGCCTCTCCTTCAATCGAACCCTCGCAACCGCTTCGAACGGTCGGTTTTTTCGGTACTTTGTTTATTCCAAAATGCGAAATCCTTTCGTTTTAACCGATTTTTGTTTCGAATTGAACTAAAAAAGAATGAATATACATAGTATTTTGTCGGGACCGTTTAATTTGAAATTTCGGGTGATCATATTACACTGTAGTTTAAAGCACGGAAAGAATTGCTGCTGCGTTAAACATTCTCTTAGTTGGTTTTATCCTTGTCCGTCTGACATTTAAGATTTTCTTTACACATAGCACGTAAAAAATATTTACATTATAAATTTTACGACATCAACTAGCGCTGGGAACAAAAGAGTATTTATTTGTAATTTAAGTTTTAAAATATTCGAAAATAAAGCGAAAAGTAACAAATGACTAAACAACAACCAACAAATCTCTAATAATCCACTTTTGAAATAAGGCATCACGAGAGAAGAATAATGCTCATATTTAAGCAGTACAGAAGGTAGGTAGGTCATAGGACTATGTGTTGCTCCACTCCAATCGGAACTACTTATCTAAACGTGACCCGTTCTCGCAGTGACCAACTCCCCGTGAAATAGATCCTTAGTATCCCCTCTGTCTAATTGCTCCCATAAATCCAGCCTGTTCAGGGCTGTTTGTTTGCAGTTTGTGTGTGACATTCATTGTTGGCAATGACGGATACAAAATAGTACGGGCGTCACCATCACCAAATTATTGGGGGGGACGGCTCAATATATTCCTTGGTAGGGTAGGTAGAAATTCAAGGGGCTAAAAGTTGAAATAATAACCCCTAAAAACAACTGTTGTGGCAGTTCAATTCATCCTCCAACGCAGTAATTTAAAGGTATTTATAGTCTCTTAAAACTTGTCAATTTATGCCTCAGTTATACATTAAAATAGGGAATTGTTAAGGCTTAATGTTGAAGAATGTGGCCAAAATTTCTTGATTGAATTTTATCCAAGTTTTTCTTCTTATTCTGATCCCACTAATTTCATTGCTTTTCATTAACTTCTATAAGCTTCATCAAATTGATGGAAAGTAGGATCAAGCTCTTGGTTTAAAACATAAATGTAGAGCAATAAAACAAAACAGTTCGAGCTGGAACAAATAATTTATAATTAATCAAATATACAATACCCTTGACTAACTTTTATTGGTTTATTTTATTGCTTAAAATCGGATAAATTCGTAAAATCGCATTTTTAATTAATTTTTTACATTGGGTCCTCTCCTGCCAAAATATTTGGGGGGACAGTCCCCTCCTGTCAAAATATTGGGGGGGACAGTCCCCTCCTGTCAAAATATTGGGGGAAACAGTCCCGTCCTGTCAAAATATTGGGGGGACGCGTCCCCCCTGTCCCCCGCCGGCGGTGACGCCCGTGCAAAATAGTGACAATAGCTAAATTTTTAAAGTAACCATTTTATCTTGCTTTCACTGCCTTTATTAAAGACATGAAATATATTTCGCTCATAGCACTTACAATGTTACAAAATGTATATTCCTAAACTTGTATCTTCAGTGATAAGAATGATTAAGAAAAATGTACAACGAAAATGAAATCACATCTAAATGTAATCAGGATATCCCATGTCTGTTCCGAAAACTTGAGGGTGTAAGCAGGTCTTATGAATTACTTTTCCCGGTTATTCATTTAGATTTATTTAAATATATAATATTTATTTATTTTTTGGATCTTTGGACAAATCCAACACAAATGAAACATGTACGCTTCTGAACAATCGAGTTTTTCGACAATCTTTCGTAAATAGGAATCGATGGAAGGGGTTCATAATAACGGCCTATGAACTCAAACTTAATTTTTAATTTTGAGATCTTGAGTATTTATCAGAAAACGAAGGCGATGTTGTATTTTACTCAGGTAAAAACAGTAAATGTTCTTTATTTAAATAAATAGTTAAGGAAATTTGATTAAAGTAAATGTTCATAAAAGAGATAGATTAGCATATGTTTTCTCGACCAATTTTGAACAACAGGCACTTCGCCTTCTCCTACAACAATGCTCTCGTCTTCTCACTAAATAGTGAGTTTTATAATGTTTTTCATTTTTAGACTGCTGTTATCAATACCATGGACACCGACAGTTTCCTTTAAATAATTTATTAGATTTTTTTTTTTTTGCATCTTCCTTATCAGTTAACTCTACGACTTTATAAACTAAATATTATTCTTTCTCAACTTTGCAACGATAAATTACATATACATACATACTATACATGTATTACTACTCTTGTTACCGTAAATTAAAATGTTCGTTTTGATAAAACATATATCTTTTTTTATTTGATTATGAAGTCCTTTCATATTTTATACTGAACCATTCCTTGTCAATAGATTGTTAATAGAACTGTTAGGTACTCAAAATACAGGTAATTTGTATTACCAAATGTTAATAACCAAATGGTCTATCCCGCAGAAAATCGGGGGTAGAAATTAAAAATAAAAAACGTGCTTATATTATATAATATTAATTTAAATTTATTTTAAAACAATGTTAAATTCTCACCTCTGAAGTGATCCCATCTTACACCGTTATCGACTTCCTTCCAATAGGCACTGTTTTAGAGATTTTACGCCGCGCACAACACTTTCCTCTCCAAACTAACCTGACGAT
Organism: Aelia acuminata; assembly: GCA_911387785.2. Taxonomy (NCBI): domain Eukaryota; kingdom Metazoa; phylum Arthropoda; class Insecta; order Hemiptera; family Pentatomidae; genus Aelia; species Aelia acuminata. The sequence continues at coordinate 180,613,269 of OU426978.1, forward strand.
CTCTAGTGAACAATAAAAATCTGGATTTGTCTGAAAAAACTACTCGAAGCCAGTCGTTAGCTTTCCTAGCAGTGTGTTCCTCAGTAAACTTAAGACGAGCTGCCCAAGAGTAAGTCGATCCCCGGTAGCTGAGACTGATTGAAGGTGAGCTCAGTAAGCCACACTACTGACGTTCACATTCCGTCCCTCTTGGCAGTCATGTTTCCATAGCTGTAAAGAAATAATTCCAGGGAGAAAATAAGTCGCCAGCGAGAACTCTTCGTTTCGGTCGGCCAGAAGCGAGATTCATTATCATTGGACTGGTCTCTCTCTAGCTTTGAACTGCCCTCCGTACGGTGCAATCAATGCACTGCAACAGACTTTTAATGCATATTCATCTTAAAGTACTAGTTACGCCGGGTTTTTTACTTTTTAGTTTATCTATGTACACCAATTAATGTTAATGTTACAAATCCCGCTCCGATTGCTCACCAAGCCAGACTGATGTAAGCTACTTTTTATCCATCTATTTAGCAATGATTTACACCTGGATTTAGATCGCCGGTTAACAAACTTTAAACCCAGTTTTTTTCTTCTTATTTTTCATAGCGCATAGGGGAAATTAAAATTATTAAAAAAAAAAAAAGTGGACTCGCATTGGTCAGCGACAGTCTGAACCAATTAGGGTCACCACGACATAGACAAAGAAGTCGGTACCCCCAGAACACGGGTGGAGAACATTGCTTTGACAGTGGACGGGGGTTACACAACCAGTTGACTTCGTCGCTGCATCCCCCGCCCAGCTGTAGTGGGGCGCCCGGCTCGCTTCTCCAGTCAGTACTTCGCCCGTATCGCTATCAGGATGGATGTCCGATTAGCAGGTAACTTATTTCAGCGTCAAGTATACCGCACATTAAACCCTATATCGCATGTTTAGAAAATATCTGCATCCCGGAGGTAAAAAACACTCTTGTCCATTTTTTATTGAATTAAATTTAATACTATGGATTTAAAAACCATGGAAAATTCGTACAATCACTTACTAAAGTCAATAACAATGTGAAAAAATTCATTCATCTGTCTCTATAAGTAATGAAAAAACTAGATATTTATAATGGTATTTAAATCCATGGTGCTAATGTTAATGTGGTCTTAAATCCTATTCAATAAAAAATAGACGTAGTGTTGTTTTCCGCCGGGGTACAATTGTTAACATATCAGTATAATTTATTACTCTTTTGTTCATTTTCGAGATCAATCAAGTAGGCCGAGGTATTCTCTATTATTCTTTCCTTTTTATGAAAATGTTGCTTGTAATCATTTTCAAAAATATCCTTTTTACCTTTGTTTTCCTGCAGTCTTATAAGTCTGCAAGTAAAATGAGACAATACCTAATGAAACCAAAGTATTATCTTTCATTCGTAAAATTTAAAAAAAATATATTCTTTTTATCAATGGGAAGTCAACATTTAGTTTATACTAAATTATCACCGGAAAAAAACAAAAACAATATTTTCTTCCTCAACACAACTTGATCCTAGAACATAATATATATCGACGGTTTACAGCAAATAATCATAGATGATAGTAACTAGTGAAAAGGTAAATTTTGTTTTTCATCCAAACAATAGAGCGAATTAAGGGAGCTATGAAATCTGTAGCTTTGCGAAAAGGTTGGTATGTACATTTTCATACTTACTTTACTTATATTTAGTTTTGTTTTTCTTCAAATAGCCCGTTAGAGCAATATTTAGTGATAACTTTACTTTTAGAAATATCATCAAAGAATGTTTATTCTTATAACTTAATTAGAACAAGGCCGTTTATTAAATCTAATAAACGCTGGATCTATTGAAACTATTAAAATAATCGATCCTTTGAATGTTAATGAGGTTTTAATCCCCGAAATTGTCTTAAGTGTAGTGTTTGCACTACCTGAGACACAGACGGTTTCCAAGTTCTGTGTTGAATGAATGAATCTTACTGAAACAGTCAAAGAACTTCATTCAGACAGTCTAGCTCTCAGGTGCCGAGTTATACATTAGGCAAATCGGTATTTATTTTTTGAGAAACTCAATCTACACTTGATTCAGAAAATTAATAACGATCAAATTTTGTGAACAGTAAATTTTTACTTATTCCATTGTAATATTCATTTATCCCATAGTAATAACACTAAATCAATAAGTTTTTGAGAATAAACATGTAAAAACAAGGTTTTTAAAATAGATCTCTGTGTGCTTCATTTAATAACTGTCTGTAAACAGTACGTAAGTAAAATTAAGTATAATTTAAAACATTTTCCTCATATTTTGACAAAAAAAACATGTTTCACTGTACAATATTAAAATATTATTGTATATAATTTTATAACTAGCCAAAAAAGACATCTCCGAACCTTTCTGATTCACTTATACTTGATTCCAAAACTTAATTCATAACTAAAAAACATTCATAAAAACTAACTTTGAAAGTGCTTTAATTCCAACTTATGAAATTCGAAATTCATATTTTCACTGTAACCAGAAGTTAGACATTTCATCTGTAGAGTCTCCCTAATAAATATTGTTCGAATTGGAATTGATAACTCTATATAGTTTTTGAATAAAACTCAATATTACGAGCTAAAATACTCGAAAGTATTAGTCACAAAAATAAAGAAAACGAACATAAATCTACAATATAGGACATATTAAAATTAGATGCATTCGACTTTAATATTTCTAAAGCATTAAAAGCGTTAAACGCACGTTGTAGAATTTAGGATGACTGTAAATTACAGTCATAGTTGGGTTATGATCGACCAATTTTTTGACAAAATAACCCTTATTGCAATATATATTATACAAATTACAAAGTATGAACAACAATAATGGAATTTCTATACACTCGTAGAAAATAGATTTGAAATGGAAAACAGTTGTTGAAACGAGAATGTTTATGATATCAAACGGGGATCTATGCCGTATTTACTTGTGGCGGGACTAATAGTTGGTAGCACATCAACTTCAATTGAATTAAATCCATTTAAAAATAGTGAATTTTGAATTAGAGATTCTGCTATTATTTTTTAAATAAAAAATGTAAGCTTTTTTTTTTTACTTCAAGGTGATCTTGTTAGCAAGTATTTATAGTTCAGGATACTGCACCTATATTGCTATTTATATCAGCAACTATATATCAAGATATTGCTATTTCTTCAGTGCAAACTATTAAACTTTAATTTCAGAACTTAGGTAGGAAAAAAATAAAAAATATCATTTAATTGTGCCTAAAAGTTATGTAGTGAAAGACAATTCTGAAAAAAACATAGTGAAATGAAAAAATCTAAGATATCACTTTATTTTAAACACAGCTTTAATACACAGGTAACCCAACATCTAGTTTCTTTTATATAGGCATAATCTCTGAACAAATTTTGTTTGAGATACTTGTACCCGAAAAATCTATTAAACCTCTGATTGGGGCACCTATGCTATAGTGTTTAGCATAGCCAACTACTATACAAAAGGCGTAGGTTCCCTGCGGAGGGCCCTAGGAATTTTAATGGGAGTAAAAAATCGTTGGCTATGCCGGTCTTCGGAGGGGACGTATAATGCTTAGGTGGTCCCGAGCCTGTGTGATGTCGGTTATTCGTTAAAGATGCGCATCCTAATTATACCTGGATTAGGACTTCGTAGGTCATCGTTAGATTAGACTTTGTGGCATAAAGGGAGGTTAAATATCACTGATTCCACTTCAGTAAACTCCACATGTACACTTTCATCAAAATGAGTCATTCTAACAATGATATAGCTGTATTTTTAAAGTAATACTAAATTAAATAGCAGTAGGGGGAAACTGCTTTCCGAACAACAGCAAAGCCATATGAAAATACCTGTATGGAATGGATTCATAATAAAATAACAGCTTTGTAAGATAATGTACAATCCGTTGAGAGAAACACTTATAATACGAATGGAAAAGCTGCACGATAGAAATCTATTAATCTATGACAAACCAGGATGGTAGAGGGAAGGAAAAGGTCCGCAAAAAAATAAAATTGTAGTCGCTTTTGCATCCATCCAATGAGTCAGAGACTACACGAAGGGATCAGAATGACGTGTTAGTGAGGGAGTGGCCAAACGGGCTAACGCGTTGAAATAGGTTTTCCCTGACCCTTGGAAGATGAGGTATATTCGATAAGGTGAGGAAGAATCGAAAAGGAAAAACAAATCTACGACTTAGTTTTCAAAACTGCTCTCGTAAATCATTCAAGTTTCGGCAAAATGGCTTAAGTCATGAACTTTTTATTCGTTAATCAGAATTTAATACAGTCTCTGTTGAAAGAATGTAGTTTCATTTATTACTCTGGAATAAAGAAATACAATCAGAAAGAATTTATAATGATTTTCAATTGTAAATCGGTAAATCGTTGTTTAAGCTTCACATTCGATGACTTAACCCCTTTTGACCAAACACCAGTGAATTGTAGTAGAGAAGACGTAGGACCTAAACTCAGCCGTCTCTCTAACTGTAAATTCTGAGTTATTTATTTTCTATAAAAAAATGTTGATCAATCGGCTCATTTGATCATTTTGGGTTCTAAACTTAGAATTGAGAGAAACCCAGTAACACAGACTAACATAATTCCTTGTTTTATCATGTTTTTTATTTTTTTTTTGCAAAAAAGAATAATTCTAGTAGAGTAAGGCCATTAAACTATATTGAAATGAATCAGTACCTATTAGGTTTACATTTAATAACTCTATTACCTTTGAGTTTGGACAAATTGTCGCGTGAACTACACGCCACCGTGGAACAATGTGTTTCAATTGGTAAACCCGCTGGAGCGGAACGGGCCCTATCATAAATAATACCTCGCTCGCAATAGATAGTATCTCTGCACCAACACCGATATCTATCTGTAGCCTTTATGCTTTTAACTAGCCCCGAGCTTACTAACGAACCGCCTTACAAACAATCTATTATCTATTCTCGAAAGGAACAGGTTTTACGTTTAGCTTTAAAGAAAACAGTTGAGCAATGTTCTCTTGTACGCAATAGAATGCAGTTTTTCATTTAAATCAATATAGTTCCAAACCTGGCTTCTTTAGGTGTAGGAAGACCATTATTATCTTTAACACAATCTGTTAACCTCTGGCGCAAAGGAATTCGCAGATCCAGTTAACATAGTGTTGTATATTATGATATGGATTTTAGCGATTATAGTTAAATAAACAAGATTAATGTTTTGTTTTTTTTGGTCTAAGAGAAAAAGTTATTATCAATTGTTACATACATAACCTTTCCTACGGAATAACGTCAAAACATCTGCAACATCGGATCCACCTCATTCACTAATAGGTGGGTTTCCCAGTAATCAGTAATAGCTCATTATCGTTTTCTCCTCTTATTCTTCAGCTGAACTAGTAAGACAGGGGTTGGTTTAAAAATAAGTAAATATAATAATGATAAAAAATAAAATTATAAAAATTATGTGTAAACAGAAGAGTTGATTTAAACGAGATAATCAGTGATTATCTTTTTTTTTATTGGTCCTCCCCTTGCTTGCCTGCTGGGCTATACGGGGTTTCCCGGGCCAGGGGAGTGGGTGAGGGTTTGATGCCGAGTATTATTAAATGTCCCCTGGCTCCGTGTTTTGAACTTGCTTTCTTTCTGTTCTCAATCATACCATCATCATCATTTCTGAAGCGTTCATCATTTGTAAACTGTTTAATTAGAAGATAAGAGATTCGACCACGGCCGGGAATCGAAGGATCGATATTTCGAATAGTTCAAAGGAGATGAATTCCCGAAAAACAAGATCAGATTTAAAAAATCCGTCGCTTCAGTGGTACATTCTTCGAGCAAGACTTATCTGATGTCTCATCAGCCGGGGAAGTATAGTCAACTATAACTTGAATAAGTTTCTTTAAATAATAAAGTATTACCTGTATGGAACCAATGAACTGAAGAAGTTTTCTAACAAGATAGTTTTTTTTTTCATTAATAGATTATTTTGCTGCTTACATAAATTTCAATTTTTATTAGCTTTACATCCACTTCTTCGTGTATTCATCGATTCCATGAAAGTGCAATCAAAATTAAATTCTGTTGAATGTGTGGGGCACGGAGAGTATTTTTTAATACTCATAAAATCCCAAGAAGGTAGACAATCTTTATTCCTACCAACCTTGGATAACAGTCATTTATTTTAATAAGTATATGTTAATGGGCTAAAAGGCAATCATTGATTTTTGTGTTTAGTTTGTGACAATTAACAACAACCCAATACCTTCACAAAATTTGCTACGATACCTCGGACTGTATTTAGACAAAAGACTCACTTGGAACGTGCATACCAAGTTTAAAAAAACAAGACCCTACCAGACAGTACAAACAACTTTCACATCTCCTGGACTAGAAGAGATCTCTTTACTGGGCTTAAGGAACAAGCAGCAAAGTTACAGCAATATTCTAAGTCTTATTTGGATAACGGAGCAGAACTTTGGGATTCCGCAAAACACCTCCTCATCAACAAAATACAAATCTCAAAATCCTAAATTCTTAAAAAAATCACCCTGGATAATTTTAAATCCAAATATAACGACATGAACACACCGACTGTAAAATTTTATATACATGACAAATAGCTAACATTTTACTAGTCAACACTAAACCTCCTTAATCCACTCATCCCTTCTCTTTTACCTGGTTAGCCTCCCCGGCGACTGAAATGGCAGTGGCTAAGATACCTTCTACAGCAATAGACACTAAACTTTTCAAGGTACCAAGAAACTCAGAGCGGAAAAAACAAAAACGATATCACATTTGCTTGATACGCTGGCGCAAATAAATAATACTTAGTTTTCGTCTTTAAATTAATATCGCCTGAAATTATTTTTTGTAAAATGAATTATAATAAAATCGATTTTTCTCTCGTTGCTCAATCCCTATGTTATCTATACATGCATCATAAGATTCGATTCCGTTCTATGGCTGTATGTCATAAAATTTCGTGAAAAAGGTAAAATTATGAAATTTCAATATTCTAAACTTAGAGTAAATCTTATTCGTGATACGGATTGGATGCTCTTTTAAATATTCAAAAATAGCTATATTCCATCCAAGTCGCGAGTTGCTTGCAAAATAAAACTAGATGTTGTACATAATTATACCTTCTGTAAGTAACCTCTATAACTGCTGTTTACTATTACGTGTAACAAGCGATTAGAGAACTCATGTTCCTATGCTTGTTAATTACACTTCCCTACTTGGAAAGGTGAAGATCCTGGAAGGTGAGGACCTTGCTTGGTGAATCCCAGTTCGTTCAAGTTTAAGGACACCCGGGTAGCTGGGGTCTGACATAACTGCCTGCCCATCTTCCACTTTCAAGATCAAGAAGAAGCGCCTCAGGCATTCCAGAAACCACTTCTGTTTAATATTACTGAGCACAGAGTTTTCCTCTTCCTCTAAATTTATATACCTAAATACATCATACATATATGTGTATATATATATATATATATATATATATACATATCATTTCTAAGAAGAAAAAAACTTAGGTTTACGAGAATAAAAAACTTATAGTAGGATCGCTTCTTTATCCTGAAGTCATAAACTCACCATCTTGAAGACCTACAACATCGGCACCCATGAAAAATAGTTGTGGTCTTTTATTTCGCTCTCGATTCAAAATATACCATGTATTAATCCCTAAAAAATTGACACCTTTTTTTACAGGCGTTGATGACCGAATTGCGGTTTTACGCCTTTAAACCAAATATTTTAAATATAATATTAATTTTTTTTTTAATTTCTGCACACTATTAAACTACATAATTCTTTAAACGAACATAAATACTATGCCTAACTGAGGCAGAAATGAGTTACTGTTGTTCTAGTGAATGTCTCCATGAAGGTCGGACAAGTCTATGAACTTGTCTAGTGTTCCTGGTTAGATTCCGGGTGGAGTTTTCCGTTTTCAAAGTACGATTACAGAATTTTATATATTTTTTATAAGAACTTTCCAATCCAATTAGTTCTAAAGCCTTGAAGATTTAATTCCTAAAAAATAACTATTATAACTGTATTAAAATAAAGTTTAATACAAAACTAATCTATTTAAACAATAACTTGACCAATTACTATTTTCCTTATTAAAATTCTATTCCCGAAATATCTATATTTTTTTAATTTTGTGCATATTCCATATAGTATTCCTTTACTTAAATTTTTCAATGAAAATTACAAATAGCGTTTTAAGAATAATATTCGTTCATAGAACTGAAATGATTATGGTTCTTTTCAAAAAAACATCTTTATCAAATCAAATTTAAATGAGCTGTTCATCTGTGGAGTCGGTAATAGGCTAGTTGTGTGAGCTCTGGCGTGATTATTTCAATTGAGCAAGTACAATTTACATAAGTGATGCATTACATTCAAACACGAGCCCTCATCTACTTTCGAAATGCACCAGATAGCAAGTAGCTGCCCACGGTGGCAAGGTTTCATTGCAAGCCTTGGCGTTCAGGAGGAAACTTCAATGCTACAGTTAAACTGTGGGCTTTCTTTCAACCTCACTATTTGGAATAATTACTATTTTACTGTTATTAGCGTATGTTGCCTTATAAACATACATGTATAAACATAAAAATAAAAACGACTAATTTAAATTAAACAATTATAGAAAATCTCAGATTGAAGGAGTTATGGACATTTAATATAACAGTGGTCCACAAACCAACATTATATTGTACGAGAAATTTTGATAAGCGTTAGGTTATAAGTTTATTTGAAAATGGAAATGAAAAATATCTATTGCAACAAAAACTATCTAATTAAAAGCTTTAAAACGAGCATATGGATGTTCACAAGCTGCAAAATTTCACTGCCACTTTTTATCTATTAGATTTCTACAATGGAATTAGTTATAATTAATTGGTCACTAGTATGTTTTGTCACTAATTGTTTTGTCACTTTTGTCACTAATTAACTAGACCATTCGTTAAATATTCCTCTTCTTGCACCCAATATTAAAAAAGCGTTGGAAGAAAACATATTTTGCTCATTTGCAAGCATAAGAAGTTGATTTTGAGATGAAATTCGATAGAAATTTTTCTTCAAAATCCACAACTTTGCACTTTAAACTTAGGTCAAAATCTTGTTTTTGTGATGCAGGCAGTTCTTGCAAATAGATTTTCCCGTGGGTAAGTAGAAATATTTATGAAATTTGATGAAATATGTTTGGACTTAACTTGGCACCGCGAAAATACTTAAATAAATAAATTTATTTTTCCCATTAAAAACATTGGATTAGCGGTAGTTGGCAAATTACGCTTCACGTGAATTTGACTTCATGCACATATTGAACATAGGTAATTTTCTCATTGAGTCTCGGAAGTAAAACGCGAATGTAAATTTTCGTTCCTGAGACCGCAATCAATTTTTTTACCTCCACCTCTTTATGCATATAAACATTTTAAGTTGGCTACAAGAAAAAGTAGGGCAATAATTTCATGCTAGAACTTGATATTGTGTTAGCATATGTGACGAAACCTTAGCTGTCATATCACAGTCTCAGACATCCTTAAATACAAAATTTTAGTTAAATAGGACTTACAGCTTGTAAGGAGGTGTTTTCACACACACCACTTCGCGGGACTTGGTTATTTGTATTCAGTGAACCACAAAAAATGTATATCTGTAAAAAAACAGAACTGGAAATTATTCACCAGAAGTGAAAGTAAAAACATTAATATTTTATCTGAAATTTGTAATTTGATTTAAATTTACATTAGGGGGCAAAGTGGGGCATTCATAACCGTTTTCCACTGTAAACTAATGGTAGAAGATGTGTAAATAAAATTATTTAACTATTTACCAGTCTTCTATTGCATTCAACTGGCCAAAGAGATTTCATCAGTCAAACATAAAGAAATTGACTCCGCTACAAAATATCCTGCAATCAGTTTATTTTCATACATAGCATATTAAAATGTATAGGAAGAATTACTCAATTAATAATAATGTCGATCAAAATCGAAATATTCATAGCGGTGAACTGTTGTTAACTAATGGGATTAAAGGTTGGTTTTCGAACTGTTGGAATTTCATTGTTTTTTTTTTAGTATTTGCCGTTGGGAAAACATTAGTACGCGGAAAGCCCTTGAGGTGTCCAGTTGGCCCCAACAGTGCAGTATTTACCCTTCACCGGAAAGCGAAAAACTATTAATCATTAAGCCGCGGGAACGTTCGATATCTCGTAGATACGAAGCGAAGTCAGTGCAAATTCGTTTGGAAAGAGAGAAAGAGAAACACATCAACTTCTACTAGCTACTTTTTTACTGACCACATTTCAGTTTGCTCATCGTTTAAGATAAGTCTCCCACTGTATAGTAATTCAGTAGTAGTAATAGTAAACGCCCTCAAGTAATTCAGTCTATGTTGAAGTTCCATTTAATTTGTAAGCTTTAAATTAACCGTTTATGGCTTTATAAACCAGGGGCAGACCCCGAGAGGGGAGGGGAGGAGCAGCCTGTGCCTTGCTTGGCCAAGAAAAATACAAGCTTAACCCAATACTCATTTGCTATGTGTGATAAGAAATTGTGCTTGCAACACACGAAATACGTGTGTCCAAAATCAACACGAAATATTTGTGTCCAAAATCAATTCAATTAAGGAGAAAAACAGTACCTCCTCTAAGCATCTACTTCAAAGAACATTCTTATAAAATAAAAATATTTTATATAAAATAAAATCATAAAATATTTTTTAAATGTATTATCTTGTTTGTTTCTATTTCTTATACTCCTTTTTCATTGACCTATTTGTCCATTAAACACATTATTATGTATTTCATTTAGGGGCAGCATTCCAGGAATCAATTCGGAGGGGGAGGGAGATTGGTCGATAGATAAAACAACAACATATTTTTTGTTTGAAAACAGCAAGCTTATTTATATATTTTTCGCCAAAAGTTATCGATACAGCCATACATTACTACAAAAACTTGCACCAAAGACTAACTTTTAACATGAACCCCTTAGCACAGACACTAACATCTAACTTAAACCCTTACATTCCATCCCCGCGACTTATAAGGCGTTGGCCGAGAGATATGCTAGTAATGTATTTATTAGCCGAGAGATAGTTAAGTTAGAAATTTATCGAAATTTCTTCGAAATTTCTTAATTTATTTATATTTATCTAGAGCGCTGCGACTTAGATGCAGAGGACCTGGGTTCGATTCCCGGCCGTGGTCAAATCTTTTATCTTCTAATAAAATAGTTTAAAAATTATAAATTAATTATCTAACGATAACTAAGTACTACATAACAACATACAATGTATATATTTGACGTATGTCAACTAGATCCCGTCTGTCTGGACAATTGTTCAGCCCCCCGGTACTTCGCTACAATGTGGCGAGACGTGGAGGGAGGGATCACAGGAGAGAAAGATTCGATCACGATCGGAACGGACTCACGGTTAGCTCAGTGGTAAGAGCGCTGCGACGTAGATGCAGAGGACCTGGGTTCGATTCCCGGCCGTGGTCGAATCTATTATCTTCTAATAAAATAGTTTAGAAATTTATCCAGTTGAAATTTGATGCATTTACTGATTGCTTATTTGCAGATTGCAAATTTCACAAACTGACATTTTACATTTGGGTTTAATAATAATAAGTTATATATTGTATTTAAAAGAAAAGGACTTTTTAAATTCAAATCGATCGGTATCGACCCCCCTGCCCTGGCTCAGGGTCTGGTTTCAATCTGTACCTACACGGTAATTTATTTTTTACAAACTAATCCTTTTTCGAAGAATATAAATATATTTGTTCGAATAAACATAGTTTGGTGGATGTTTTTGTTACAATGTTTTATCTCTCAAATACTGGATGCGCTCATGTGTTCCGCTTCCAGAAAGAAACCGAGTACCCGAATCTAAGAAGTCAAGCATATGTTCAAATATATATGCTTATTAAATATTATATTTGTAAGCATACAAACATAACATATATTTGACCTGGCAGATATGAAATATATAGGAATAATAAAATTTGATTTCATTCATGTTTGCCCAGTTAGTAATAAATCTTGTTAAATAAATATAATTTAAAAAAAACAATTATTCTCTACAAACAAAGGTATGGAAATTTTTATTTCATTTTATTCTGTAAAAATTTGCTTGGTTTATTTATTTTAATACAGTCATAAACATTAAGAAATTTAAAAAAAGAAAAAAAAAGAAAATTAAAAACTTATTTTTACTTGAACTTCGGTCTTTTAGATATTTGAAAGTTACTTTATTATAAATTAATAAGCCTGAATCAATTAACGAGTTGCTGAGTCTATATCTACTGATCTATATATACTGGTAAATAAAACATGTAAAAAACGAATCGTAGTATTTATCGCTAAAAACTATTTAGCTATTTCAAAACCATTATATTACGGGTGCATATTCCCCTACTAAGTGGCTCAAGGAGTTTTATTATTTTTTACAAAATATTAATTAATATTTATTTCATTATGGACGATTACACTGCAGTTTAATAGGATAATAAAAGCTCACCGCACAGTCCGCAATCAGGCTGGAAAGCTTTAAGGAAGAGAACCGTATGATTTCTATTAGCGCCCGTTTTGGACACTGCAATTTCCTAGCGATTATATAAAGCTCTCTATTATTATCTTCAATATCTTCTCTCGTCTGACATGAATTACTTCTATGATTCGTTTCTGATCCAATTATTGACCTGGGACCTTTAAAAACCGGTTCGAAATCTGGTCCATCGATGGTTACCTTTCCCCTTCCTTCGACTTCGTAAGAGGGATAAAAAGTGCATCTGGGCTCAATGATTGCTTAAACCAACAAAAAAAGTGGAAAGTAGTATCCTCCAAATTTAGAAATGGTGTCGTGTATTATGGTAAACATATTAAACGAAGATTGGGAAAATTTTGATGTTATTTAGCAAACTCTTTCTAAATACCTAAAAAATGTCACTTTAAGAAATGTAAATCCTAGCCTTCATCAAAAGGACCTTAATCTCATCTCATAATGATTGGTAATTATTAAAGAAGGAAAAAACGAAAGAAAAAAAAAAACAACAAAAAAAAAACTCGTTTCATTGTCTCGGTAAGCAATGGAAATTCGGTAAAGACCTCAATACTGAAGGTATTGCGATACCCAGGGGAATGATATTTCTGAATGTATATAAAATCAGGATGAATTTATATAAATTATTTCCCCTTTGTATCTCTTTTTGAAAACATGAATAATAATCGTAAATTATTAGGTCTGAAAGGAAAGTTCAAACTGATCAAATGCGTATAAAACTAGATGCAACTAAAAAATCAACGTCAGAAAAAAAATTTAATATGACAAACTTTTTATGAACCAATGGTGTAGACTATTTCATAAGTAAAATATTGACGAAAAAAGAACTTGGCATTTTCCAACAAAAAAAAATTCTAATTAAATTTAAAATTTTATTGATATCCTATGGATTTTAATGCATTATAGACGGTTATTTTACCAATACCCCCTGAAACCTAATTTTAATCTTATCCAATACGATATTAATTTATAACGAATAGCAATATTTCAAAGGATTTTTTTTTCAGTGAATCATGTTGATAAGAAGTTCGAATTTTTATAAAATATATAAGTACCTACTATTAAAAATTATGTGCTATACTATATTTAATTATCTAACAACTGCTATAGAAGAAGGAGGGGATCATTCACTGTTACAGCTGTACCTATCTTTCCTTTAACACGATCTATTCATTTTGAGTACAAATAATTATTAATAATAACATTTAGTAATTTATAGTAATAATATAATGTAAGTTATAACAGCTCTTGTTGGTGCACAATACATTTGTGTGGGAACAAATGGGCCTTGCTCAGCCTATAGTGGGTGTCGTTGACCTATCACAGATATTGACTTCGACAACACAAGGTGCGCTTATCATTTGCATTCAACATAAAAAAAATAACTTTCCCTCAACGGCAGAAAACTTCTTTTGTATATTCTGTCAGAAGAAGAATTATATTTTCATAATTCGTATTGTTTGTGCGGATTGTAAAAAAAATCATTATCTCATACGCATAATTATGAAAGTCTACGGAATGTCAGAGGGGTTAAAAATAAAATACCGAATGAATCCATGGATGACGAAAGTGTATTATTTAATTCAGATAATTGTTACGGTGATGTTTGGTTAGAACCTACTATATAATAACGAAATATATTTGTTTGAAATGTAGCACCATGAATTTGTGTATCGATTTATTGGCTAATATCTGGAGAATTAGATGTCCCATAAATCCTAAATTCTGCTAATAATAAATAATAATAAACGCATTTGACATAAATAATCAATTTAAAGGGCTTTCTACGTCGGAAGGAAGGAATTTAGTTGGTTAGAAAAAAAAAGTGCATCCATCTCCAGAAGCTTCCTGGATTCACCACTGCTAGTATCTTATGTCGTAGGGTTACCTGGGTTTTGGGTGTAAAATTGTCGTGTCTATTTTAAATATATTACGTTGTTTTGGTAATTTCTGTTTACGGATTTTATCAGAAAAGAAAAAATTTAACCACGGCCGGGAATCGAACCAAGGTCCACGGCATCTCAGTCGCAGCACTCTTACCAAATTACCTAAGGAAAGGCTGTTCATGAAGGCAGTGCCGAAACAAATTGAGCCTTGTAATGCCAGCTAAATATCACAATAGCCTTTGACTATCTATCTAGGTGGTATATTCTGCAAATTACAGCGTTCGTAAATCCCACTATTGGTCAGTTGAAAATAGCCTACCATTAGGGGGACCTTGATGACGTAACGATAGGCCGAGCAGGAGTAGATGGATCCAGGTCAAGTTCAGAGGCATAATGAGCTTTAGGGGATCGTTTTGAGGCCCGTTTCCGATTCTGGAGCTTCCTTAAGTAGGATCCGGCTAATTCATTATTCTTTACATTTAATCATTAAGTTCATTGTTAAAAATATTAACAATAATGTTTATAATAACGCGTTGTCTTCATAATTTTGCGAATAATCTTATAGTTATTAGCACTTCTTTTTCCGCCTCGGTATAGATCATTACTTCCAGTGAACCAATTTTTATCAATGGTGCCACTATGTTTTTAACAGAGTGTTCCTAAAAATTTTCGGGTTCCTGCGCCCTTTACAAATCAGAAATTTTCTATGCGCCCCATGTCAAATCTCAGAGTAACCTTCATGCTACTAATAACCTTTCTTCATTTTGTATTCTACATACGCATTGATAATTCTATATCTCTTATGTTTGCAATTTTATGTGATAATTAATTAAACTCCTGACTAATTTAACGACGTTACTTAAAAATTAAAGGTGAATACATTTTTTTTTTGCAATAATTTAAAATACATTTCAGTTGTATCAGTTACATCTATATTAAGATTAGACACCCACCTTTATCTATGTTATAGTGATTATCCGTATTTTTGAATGCATTAAATACAGCCACAATTGTTGTTGTTTGGGTAGCTTAAAAATAAAATAAACACGCATTTCAAATTCTCAAATCATTTATTGTTGCAAATCAAAATAATTAATGGGGTGGGTGGGGTTGCCGTTTTCACATTTTGTAGAATTTAATAAATAAAACATCCTGTATGGGAAATGTTTCACGGGGCGCCCCAAGAGAACAGCCGCTACGCACAGTTTGTGAAACTCTGCTTTAGAACATAAGAAGCATAACCTTTTAAGCCCTTAAACAGCACTGCTCAACTGGAAGCAATAAAATCGTAGTAAGATCCAAATTCGAAACAAAAATCAATAAATCTGAGAATAATAAAGCGAATCTAAGCGGATTTTGCAATATATTAATTTAAGTTTCGTAAGTTTTAGGATTGTCATGGTAGCTTCCTTTCACCTCAGGTGGAGTGTTTTTTCACACTTCGGGATCCATTTTGTTTCCCATCCTCTTTTATTTTTCTTTGTTTCAGATTAGTACGTCATGGTGTGTGATGGCAACTTACGCTTCATTTTTACAATCCGTCTATATTTAGTAATTTATTTTGTTTTTAATTTAATTTATAAATAACAAAAGGGGTTTAAGACATTGCCTTCCATTACACCATTATTTATAAGAAACCTTAAGCGTGGACTAACAAAAAAAGTTTGCAATTCTCAAATTTACCTTTTTAGTAGGCATCATCATCAGTTATAGAAAGTCAAAAGAAGAACAACAAAGACACAATAACATAATGAACAACATAAACAATGTCCTTCTAATTGCAAGCCTAAAAAAAAATTAAAATGAATATAGGGATCATTTTAAACTGATAGAGATCATTTAAGAACCCCTTGGGGCTATTCAGTAAATAAATTGTGTCGGTCAGGCGAACTGTTGACAACCACTGTTTTGCTGAATAATATAGCATTCATTGCAGGGGAGACCGCAAGATTTCGTCTGGGGGGGTGGGCAGGCTAGTTAAATTCTCGCAAGGGTCGAGGTATTCTGACCTTTTAAGGCTCAATTAATTATTCAAATAAAACTTATGGATATTTAAAAGTTAAAATACGTGTTTATATAATCCATAATAAATATAGTAAATAAATAAGACTCTATTTAATTGGTAGTTTTTGTTTTCCAAAATTTCTAGTGGGGGGGGGGTATCAGCCCTCTGCTACCCCCCCTTCGGACCCCCATGATTCATTGCATTTTATTACGTTAATTATTGTATTTTTTTTTATTAAACTTTAATTTTCTTGGAACTGATTATCGCTTATGTGCTGCAGGCGCTGATCAGGCGCAAAACCGAGTATCATAAGAAATTTAATAAAAAATAAATAAATTCCTATCGCATTACCTGGTTTGTATGAAACACTTTATTTTATTTTTTTTATAATACAAATAAATAAAAAATCTCTGAACCTGATTTTGCAAATAAATAATTTAATAATCAATGCCAGTCGAAAAAATTTTGAACTTCCTCACTACAGTTCTGATATGAATGACTTTCTATAAAAATATATTGTTGAAAGTGTGAAGCGTTTTATATTCTGGAAAACAATGATATGTGAAATTTCATCACGATTGCTCAAGCAGAAATATTACTTCACCTGTACATATTATTCGAACATTTTTAAGTAATCATATTTACACAAGTACTCATATTAATTAGAATTTTTGATATGTATAAATTCCTGTGCGGATAATTAAGGGATAGCACTAATATTAATACAAAAAGTGAATTGAGACAAAGAATTAAAAATCCGGACAAATTCATTTTGCAGGCTTATGTGATAAAACTGTATTTTGGTAAAGTTTATTTACTTATTATTAACTGTTATTTACTTATTGTTTATTTACTTAATTGATTACTGATCATTATCTAGAAAAAAATATATGTAATTAAAAAATAAATGAATTTAACATATTTATTAACAATATTAATTTTATATGCCTCAAGCGGATCAATGAATGAAAATACTGCTTATAATTTTAATCTTGTATTCAAAAAATTATTTTTCATTTTCAGTAAAAACGTTTTCATATATACTCGTATTTGTAATTAACCTATCTCGTGATTTTTATTTATTTATTTTATTTTTATTTTATTTTTTGCTCTATTTTTATATCCACGCCTGTCAACTACAATTTAATATCTAGACTTACAATGGCATGTCAAGCATGAGGAAGGATGGCACCCAACAGTGCCTTTTCCGTGGCTTATTTTAGTTGTTTTGATATGTTTAAAAAGGATATCTCTCATCCAACGCCTTTTTAATCTCCTCCTCACATTTATGGGAATTTCTGTTGCCATAACTCGTATAAGGAGATTTATATGACCATTTGAGTTAGGGTGAAAAAGCTTGTAAAGAGTCTTTATGTTTTGGTGCACTGTTGACATATTAAAGTCATTACATGTAAGGTTTGATTAGTCACGTACCAAGGTGATTATATGCAGGTATTTTTTCGGAGAGTAATAGTTATATGTTTATATTTCTCGTGATCAAGTCTAAATTTCCATAATTTGCACCGTCATTTACTTTATATATGTTCTTTTTAAACGTTAGTGAAGTATGTGACGGAACTTGATGTTTCGTTAAAATTGTTGTAGCGTCTGCGTAAGTATCGGTCAATGTCTCTCATTGCTCCCTGGAATGTCATAGATTCATAAAATGTAGAGTAGAGGAGCCAGTATTGAATCTTTTGGTACTCCCGCTAGGACTGGACGAATTGAAGAAATTTCGGATTCTAGCCGAACGTAGAAAAATCTGTCGTAAAGGAAGAATTGAAGAACGAGATAGTAAGTGTACGGTAGGATGGTATCCAGTTTAAAGAGAAGACCCTGGTGCCAGATTTTGTCGAACGCCTGAGCAACATCCAAAAATACTCCAGTTGCATATTGTTTTTGTTCTAATGCTATGCATGTAGTCAGTAAAATTTGTAAAGAATGTATTATCAATAATGTAAAGTGGCTATGTCAATTTATCGAATAATAATCTGTAGCACCACAGGTATATCACAAAGTCTCACTTTTCTGTATACTTCAGATGCGGGTATATAAGCAAAAGTTAAAATTTATTTCGATGCAAAGATTAAGGAAAAACTCGAGTAAGTTATATAAGTTTTTAAATTCAAAGATAAAATAAAAAGGATTCATTTCCTGCATTGAACATCTCTGGAATGAGTTTGTCCAAGCGAAAGTGGTGTAACTTGATAGAGAGAGCAGGAATAAAAATATGTTTCATGATATACGACACTGAGGACCGCGCTTTCATTTTTACATAATGATTTCCGACAGAGGAAATATTAAAGTGGTTTACTCATTCCAAATTAGAGAGGATAATTTATTTAAATATTAAATTATGATTATACACTTCTTCTTCTACGTGGCGCTACAACCCTTGGTGGGTCTTGGCCTCCTCAATGAGCCGCCGCCTTTCGGCCCGATTTTGAGGTGCCGCTCTCCAGTTTCTGATCCTGAAAAGACTTCGTGCGTCTGCTGCCACTCCGTCAACCCATCTAAGCCTTGGCCTACCAGTTCGACGAGTGCTGTGAAGGGCGGTGTCCACTACTTTCCTGGGGATATCGTCCCCAGGAAAGTAGTGCTCTCTGTTCCTCCTAATCCTCCATCTCTCAATGGACCAACTATCCGTCGTAAAATTTTCCTTTCGAAAATGTGTAGGTCATTTTCATTGGTTTTCGATATGGTCCAGGTTTGGGATCCATATGTAAGAACAGGACATATTAGAGTTTTGTATAAGAGCAATTTAGTTCCCCTAGTAATGGATCTGCTGCGTAAAATTTTAAGCAGAGCGAAATATGCCCTATTTGCCGCCATTAGTCTCTTTCTTATCTCAGCAGAGACATCATTTGCTTGGGTTACTTGGGATCCTAGATAAGTAAATTCATCGACCCTCTCAAATCTGGTAAACATATATTTAGTTTTTCTTGGTTTATGGTCAGCCCCAAGACTGAGGCAGAGTCCATGAGTTTCCCAAAGGCTTCCAACAATTCCGATCCGGATCTCGCCACAATATCCAGATCATCAGCAAATCCTAATAACTGGACAGAGCGCGTGAAGATAGTGTGGCTTGTCGGAATCCCGGAATTCCGAACAACCTTCTCCGGTACAAGGTTGAAGAGGAGACAAGCCAGTCCGTTCCCTGTCTTAGTCCTTTGTCAGAGGGAAATTCATCGGAGCAGTCAGATTGGATCCGCACCTGACACCTACCGTTCTTCATCATCAGCTTCACAAGACGTATCAGTTTGCTTGGAATGCCCATTTCTCTCAAAGCCTCATACAACAAAGGACGATTGACACTGTCATATGCGCTTTTAAAGTCGACGAAAAGGTGATGCGTCGGGATCTTGTACTCGTGGCCCCGCTCCAGAATTGTCCTGAGGGAGAAAATTTGGTCTATAGTGGATCTGCCTCTCCGAAAACAAGCTTGATATTTCCCGTTCCGCGAATAGTGTGAGCCTGTCAAAAAGGATATTAGACAGGATCTTATAGGCACAAGATATTTATTTATTTTACATAAGCCCACCAACAGGCATATGCCCAATTACAGGTGGTAATGTGCACAACTTGTTGATTACATCGTAAATCATAAAGAAAAGAGAAAAAAACCCAAAAAGACAAAAGAAATAGAAAAAAGAAAACAAGTCAAAGCTCTGAACCTATTATTCGAATTCATTCTAGAAAATATCCCTTATTCATGAAAATATCACTCATACTTAAACAATAAAAAATATAATATCAGGTAAAAGATAATAGGGATATGCCACGGTAATTCGTGCAATCTAGTTTATCTCCTTTCTTATGGAGAGGGCATATTATGGCATTAGCCCATTGTCGTGGCAGCATGAATATATGTATGAATATAAAGTTACCAAGATTAAATTATTATCATTCATTTCATCAAATTAAGAGTGCATATATAGAAGAGTCCATAACAATAGAGAAGTCTGTGTAGTTTTTGAATAAATACTTAGTGTTTCATTGTTGGGACTGGTACTGGGTGAATTGAGTGGCTTGTAAATTTTTTTCACGTTTTTATAGAAAATAACTATTGTCCCTTAAAATCTGAATTTAGATTGAGGAGCAAATTTCTGGCGAGCGCTACCTTTAGAAGACACTGTATTGTATAATCAGGACTTTATTCATTAACAGAAAATTATTGCATATTCGAACATCTTCAGGGAATTTTTTATAGAATATAGATTACATACTCATGTTGTACATTTTTATTATTTGGATTAGTTACAAAAGACAAGGTGTAAGGAGCTGGACACCGCGTTAATCTTGAATGTGTGATAAATGCCCTAAAAATTAATAAAATAAAAATTGGAACGTTAAGAATATAATAGCGAGGCTTAGATATACTTCCGGAATAGTTTAATTGTTTATTATCTTAATTGACGGATGGCGTTGTATTATAGTTGAATATTAATAAACTTGCTAGCTATAAATATAACACGGTCCCTAATATTTTCTTTTCTTTTCAAAATAACTTTGAACGTATATCCATGAACGATAATCCATATTCGGAATTGCTCTACAGTAAATTGATATTAAAAAGTAAAAAATATCTATTCATATCTTTAAATACTAATTCCATCAGAATATAGTAGCATGGATAATTTTTGAAGGTGACTAGTACATAATGTCAAGGGTAGTGACACGAATTTGATCCGACCACTTTCACTGCCATGCCCTCACACCTTCCAGAGCAAGAGCTGTGCAGAATTTATAGTGCAGATTTATTTTTTAGGGGATATAAATTTCAAAATCTAATTTAATCCTTTAGTCAGGTTTTATTCCATATTTTATTGCACTTTCACCGAAGAGAAGTTGGTTCAGAGTTAGGTAACTAAGTGCCTGGCTGAGTGTACTGATGGACTCAAATCTTAAAAAGGAGAGTTATCGGACGGGAGTATTCCAGGGCCTTATGCCGTATTGGCAATCCAACAATAATAAAATATACTATCCTATTAGTTATGTTTATAACACGATATTAATTATAATTGTTATTAAAAAATAAATGTTTATACGTTTATAAGTATAAAAATATACATAAATACAAATAAATATAAAAATAAATGAATTTACGTTAAATTTTCATTTTTTTAATTTTCAACTATATAGAAATTATATTATATTTCTACTTTCTTAACAGTGTGGGTGCCATGCCCCCTGAAATCGAGTGACTGTTCTCTCAGAGAATTAAATATTAAAATTGGTTCGAAACGAGATCGTGACTCTCAGATATTCTTTTTCAAAGTGTTAAAGATCTAATTATATGGCCGAGGAGGCATTCTAGTGTGAGCCACCGGTGGTACACGCCGTCCGATGAGGCAGTCAAGTGTGAGCCAGTGGTAAAACAAGCCTCCTGATGAGGCAGTCAAATGTGATCCACCGGTGGTACACGCTAGCGTGAACGTGTTAAGCGATGATAACCGAAGTTGCAATATTTTGTATATGGTTCAAAACTTAAATCAACTTAATGCCTCTCATCGTAGGCCGCGAAAACTACCTTCAACAAGCTGAAATTAGTAGTCCTTTGTTAGAAATTGAGAGATATTCTATAGAGAACAATATAATACATGTATACATCTCCATCTAACGAAATATCCTTACCATCCTGTTCTATGGGATCGAAAACAGAAAAGACATCCCTCCAACTTTTCGAGGGCCCTCTTTCTATATAGACCTTTTTAATCGTGAAAAATATCCATTTAAACATGGTTTAAAATACAATGTAATTTAATATATTTAAAATGATAAAGATTAATTGTTTTAAAGTATTAATAACTACAAAGAAAATAGTTGGAGGTGCAGTCAAAGAAAATATAATTATGATAAAAATCCTTCTGCGACAAAGTGACAAACAATTTAGACTGTGGCCGGAGATAGAAGCGGTCGACGGATCAAACTGATTCATTCATTATCTAACCTAATGAAGTCTAAAAGCGAAAGATAGAAATTGCAGGGCAATGTGAAGACGTTACTCTATTACTACAGTCATCCATTACTTCAAAGGGAAACATATTTTCCAAATAGAAAACATGCTATTGATTCCACGGGCGTCGCCGCAGGGGGTACAGGGGGCACGCGTCCCCCCCCCCCCCCCAATATTTTGGAAGAGGTCAACTTCCTACCTACACTCTAATTGAGACATAGACATAGATAAGAAGAGGAATTGTTTGTTGAGGTTGGGATATCCGTTGTTTTTAGACGTCGTTATTTCAACTTTTAGCCTCTCGAATTTCTACCATTTATGAGAATATTGAGTCGTCGTTCCCCCCATAAATTTTTATAATTTTTTTTTAATATCCTGCTATCATATTAATTCATTTACGGAATTTTTTTGCGATGGTTCAAAGTTCTTCTATATTTATATAAAGGGAAGAGTAGTTTGAGTTTTAAAGCAGCTTTGAAATCATTGAGTCCGTACTGGAGTTGAACTAACTTTTAATAACCCTACAAACTGTACTAACTTTTAGCACTAAAATATATAATAGTATATTTAAGATATTGCATCAATGTTAAGACTTCTTTGAAAATACTTCTGATGAAACTATGGCTAAAAACTGACTGACCAATTTAGAAATCATTCCTTTTTTTTTTTTTATGGAAGGAAATATCGACAGCTGACTGATATATTTTCAGTTGCCATACTTGTTCCAAGTAGTCAAGGATAGCATGCATGCATATTTTTTCCTGGTAGTTCATTTCCATATTAATAAGGTGCACAATTCCAGAGACCTTCACTGTGCTTAGCTAGATAAATACTGTCACAGACGAATTGAGTATGAATGAATATTTTTGAATTTTATCGAGTTCAAATAATTCTATAAACTATTAATCTAACAAATTCAAACTTTATTTTTAAATATTCAAAAGTAATTATAATCAGCATAAGCTCTGCTATATACCAGTAGTACATTTTAACGAAACTAATTATGTCCTCATCAGTAAAAGTAATAAAATCAGGTAGGTCAGATTTGTAGGTTATTAAGGCCTACGGATAATACGGTAAAAGTATAAGGTCCAAGGGTGACAAGTTCAACTACCGATCACTAATGGCTATGCAGACCCTTAGGCCGGGAGTAAGTTGAGGCGCAGCTCCGTGACGTCAGGCGAGGTGAGGTGACTCAGGAAAGTAGGGATTAAGCCGACTGCGAGCAGAGGAGCGAAAGTAGGGACGCGGTACTATGGAAAACTGCGAACCTGCAAGGCCGAGTTAGTAAATGTACGAAATTTACTAATAGAATTCGGTGATCTCGAAGATCAATTAATAATAATATTATTACAAGAAATATTTCCTATAAGTGGCTATTTAAAGAAAATTAGGAAACAGGGAAAATTCTTCCTCAAAGATGAATTTTCCTAATTTTAATTTTAATTTTAATTTGACTTTTAAATAATCAAGATGTGATGTATTGTATAAAATTTCTCTGCCCCTAACACTTCTATTTAAGTATCTAGGAAGGTATAGACAGGCGTTTGAGTATGGAGTAGCGCAACTGAGCGATAAGCACCGTCCAATAAAAGCGGGGGGCCAGTGATGATTTGCATACGTTCGTGTATTCCGCATCGCCGACATCTTAGAGGAGTATATGGTGGTTTTTGGTTTGTTTTTATGCCTGACCGCACATCGCAAGTGTCATCTATTACCACCCCTGTACACACCTTGGAGTGGCCAGCTAGCAGCCCGGACCTCAACCCTATCTTTTGCGTCATTTGAACGCCCATCCACCGACAAGAAAACTTCCGTGTGATTTCCATGAGCTAAGGGTAGTCTCGAATGGGACCAGATTATTGAAGATATTTGCAGTATGCCAACACAGACTGTTGCGATTTTTCGCCATTTCAGGCAAGGTTTTTTTCCCTAACAACCCAGTTCGCTGCAGTCCGCATTTTAGCCGCATCGCCTTTTAATTTGTTCGCTTTGTTGTTGTTTAATTTAATCGCTCGTTTAATTTGTTTCTCGGCCATTATAGCTAAGATGTGCCAGCCCGGATTTGTTAAATTTACTATGTTTTTAAATTTTTAATTAATAAACAAGATCTGGAACCGTGATTGAATTTCGAAGAAGTATTATTTATGTCTTTAATGTTACATATGAAAAGTTATTTTTTTTAATAAAATATTAATATATACTTAATATTCAGTAGCAACTTTACAATAAGCTTCAGCGCTTCCAGTTATGAACCTTAAAGTAAGCAATTTTTAAAGAAAAACCTTCCATGAATACCAATCCATGCTTCAGAAAAGCCTTATCCACTTTTAAAGTATAAAATAAGAAGCGTAAAAAAAGTTTTGCGACTGCTCAAATACAAAATGTCTATAGATTTACCCTTTCCGGTTTTATGACAATCATTATCACAGAGCTAGTTCTTGAAGATATTCGAAAGTTTTACAACTTTCGCAACATCAGGATCTGGGTTATAAAAACATTTCACTTAAACACTAAGATATGCTTCCTAAAAATGGCTAGACATCCTGAGAACTAAAAAAGAAACCGACATGAGATCATCTCCGCAGATATTGTCAACTACACACTAAACGTGACGCTGATCCTTCGCAAGGATTTTGACACAATCCTAACGAAGGTTGTTACCTTTTTGTTCTGTTTGTCACAGGTGCCTCAACTTGTGTCAACAACATAGTTACTAAAAAAGAAGTGAATTTTCGTACAACTTGTTCGTGACTTTTAAATTAGCTCCATTCAGCAGTAGACCAAATAATTACCGGGTTTCAGGCCTTGCCTTGAATGTCATATATATTATCAGCAGGTGGCGAGGGGGTATTAGCTTGGGATTGCTGATCATTTTCTAAATACCTGGATTATGAATAAATATTCAGAAACCACCAAAAACGACAACTTAAAATAAAAAAGCAACAAACATGATATATTCAACGCTACATCGTCAAATTTAGACCACTAGAGAAGCAATAACCAGCGTGGAAACTGAAACTACATTAATCCTATTTAATAAGAATAAAATACTTATTTACAACAAGAAAAAAAGAACAAAGAAAGCTAAAATCCTAAATTATAAAATGTCCTAGATTAATTCTGAATTGGATAAACATATAAAGCAGGAAATTTGGACTTATCAACATTTGCCAAAACCGTACAGAATTAATTTATAATAAATAACACTTGAAGTAAATTAAACAACGCAATCGTTAACTATTTTTTGTTAAAAAATGCTTAAATACTACTTAGAAATAATATTTTGAAAAAAGATGTTTAAAATAATGGTTTTATTCGAGTTGTTCAACTCAATTTCAACTCCTTTCAATTAGGAAATAGTTTTTTTTAAATAAAAGAAACGAATCATTCTCCCTCTAAAATATCCTAGGACTACCTGCAAGACTAAAAACCCGCTACTACTTAGGGTTTAGTAGGTTGTCACCATATCTGTTTAAAACTTATATTTTAAATATTTATTGTGATAACGGATTTACTTTGTTTCGTTGAAAATGCAATAACAATTCTTCCACTCCAAAAACTACCTCTGGAACCATTCATGGTATCTGTATTATAAAGCGATAATGAACATATCAATAATTAATATATAACTTCAATGAATAAATGTAACTTTATAAATTGAAAATTATGAACTGGTACAGGTAAGCATGATTAAGGTAGATTATGTACAAATGTCAGCGATATGGGTGTGTTACGGTTGGTGTACGTTCTAAGGAATGCAAAGCAACGCGATACTCAGGACATTAACTTCTCAATCTGAGTCAGATCTTTGCCTCTCCTCTATATAACGTTTAATTATTCGAAAATGATTTTTTTTTTATTTTAACTAGGAAGGACTAAAGTTTCGATCGTGAAAATTTGACGGTTAGTAAAACACTCAAAATGCAGCCTAAGTATCTCAAAATTGTATTTTTTCTTTACAGATTCGTTAGTTACGTTACACTCGACAATATGTTGAAAATGTTTTAAAGCATTCCCTTGGTCGAAATTGAGATAACCTCTCCGATATAATACTTGTAGGAACTTATTTAAAAAATAGTTTTATTTTTTATAAAAACTTATTAAAAACTTGCACCACTACAACCTAAGGAAGACTATATATTCAGTACATATATTATAAGAACTAAGTGGTACACAGTGAGGAATTTGTTTTGCTTTTTCAAGTATATTTATAAGATCCTCTGGAATAATAAACATCGAGACAACTGCTCGACGTCATTTCCCTTATACTCTTCATTTTTAGTACCTCTGTGTGGAGCCATTTTACAGGATGCTTATTGGCAGGTACAAGTAGCTATTATTCTAATCAAGCAATGTCAATAAAATGAAACTCTGTAATACATAATTACATTTTACATACATGTAAAAGTTAATTAATGCTTGATCTCTGTACACCGATACCGGAAGCTGTTGATATCTAATTTGTTACATAATTAAATGCCACGGCATTAAAGCGGCATGTTCTGGACCTGCTGAGCAGCATTTACAACAACCCTTTTTTAGATTTATGGGTATTAACTTTTTTTCATTGTGTATATTGAGTAAAATAAAAAACTAAAAATAGACCATGATTGATAGTTTCCTTTTACGACCTTTTCTTATGACAACCTACAATTATCAGGTTCAGTTAACGGTAGGTAACCTGTATTATTGGAACGAATCCAACTTTAAGAAAAATTGAATGTCAAATAATGTTTTAAATGTTCTGTTAAGTATTTTTTTTAGTTTACTTGCTTAATTAATTCGACGAAAATCTGTATTATCGTCTAAAAATTATCATAACATTAAACAAATTATTTTGAATTAATTATTTTTTCATTTGGTTTTTTCTTTTCCTTTAGTCTAGGGGGGGAAGGTTTCGAGGTACTCTGACCTTGTAAGGCTCAATTAAGCTTTCAAATACAACATTGATATTTAAAAGTTAAAATATTTGTTTATTTAATGCTATATATAATATAATTCTATATTGAAATATTGGTTTATAATAATAAATATCGTAAATGAATACGAATTAATTTAATTTGTAGCTTTTGTTTCTCAAACATTTGGGTGGCAGCAGTCCTCCTCTGCCCCCCCCCCCCACCGCGGACGCCCGTGAGTGTAAATGTTTTTTTAAAGAAGAAGAGAATCTTTTAAAAAAATTTTAACATAAAAATTTAAGAAAAAAGTTAGAAAGATAATATTTTTTTGTAATTATTTTATTATGAGAAATTATTTTATTTCGAGGGTGAACAAGCTAAATGATTCAAAAACTACAAAATAAAATGTATTTGTACCAATAGAATAGTAGAATTTATTTAAAATTTAGGTTATAAGATATATACATTATTGGTGCCAGGAATAGGATACCAAAATAACAATTTTTCCAAATTAACAATAATCAATCCGATATTTTATGTAATTAACATGGGAATAATAATGTAAGAGCAGAATCTAGTGTAACACTGTTTTATTTATAATATCAGAATATACAAAAAAAAGTATAAAAAAAAATAAAATACAATAAAAACTGCTTGGAAAAATTAAATAAATCTGTAAAAGACTCTTAAAATCTCATTATGTTAAATGTACAGTTTTCGAAAATTTAGCACCTAAAATCATTCCACCCCTAATAAAAATCAAAACCATTTTATTTTTCGCTATTTAGCTAGAGTTATTAAGATTAAAATATTCTTTCAATTAATAAATATTTCGATAAGTGTTCCACTTCTTATTCTACAAGGGGGAGAGTTTATTGCGAGATCCCTAAACTTTAGCTCTAACTTTGCCAATTTAGGAAGAAGAAACGGTGGTGTGGTCATGTTAAGTTGAAAATAAAAATCAGCTTGACAATTGCTAAAGGTCAAAGTATGGCCTTAAGTCGTAATGAAAATATATGTAAATAGATTATTGAGTTGCCTCTGCACCCCATAATTTTCTGCAATAATTAACGGTAGTAGGGTAATATTTCATAGCAATATAATGTAAAATAGACCTGAAGGGAACAATGACATATCTATTCTTAACTATGCAGTGGTTATTATATAACACTTACATTATATCAACTATAATTAATGCATAATATATAAAAGACTAGGTTTTGAAATAATTTATTCCGCGTGTGCTATTTCTTTGAATCACGTGATAAGTATATATGGTTATATTAAAATAAAAATAAAAAATTTATCATTTCATTAGTACTTCCTCGAACACCGCGAGCAATTATATTTAATTTCCATACTTAATGTTAAAATTATTAATAACATAATTAAAAATAATCAAACTTATGATTCTACCTGGAAGCATTAGACCGCTTGGTGGCAGGGACGGAATCAGGACATGGTGATGACTCTTCCCCCAAATATTTATGTTTTTCAAGGAATAATAAATAGCAACTAAACCTTATTAAATGAAATTTACCAATATTTTATATGGCAGAAAAAGATTTTTCATAATAAGTTTTATAACAAAAGACAGTGAAACGTTAGAAAAACGAAAAAATATATGAAATACCTCTCAAACAAAGAATTCTTTTGGAATTTTGTGTTACTCTTTTATCAACATTGACGGGAAAAAATTTATTACCCGAGTTTGGGGGATTTAAATTTGAGTTCTATACAATAAAATATTTCTACCTTTCAAAAACTTAACCTTCATTGGCAGGTATTTGATGCCTAATTAGTGCAGAAGTTTTTATCAGAGTAGAGGACATGTAGTTTATTCGGATTCGCAAATAAAAATATAAAACATAAAAAAAAAAATTCCGATTTAACTAGAAACACGACTATTAATTGCTAGACCTCTTTAAATCCCCTTTTATCAATGGCCTTAGTAAAGTAAATAACTGTTTTCACAAAGAAAATATTGTCTAATTTAAGATGGTGGATACGAACAAGAAGCCGAACGTTATCAGGTTGCCAGGTTATATACAGGCCGGCTAGTAACAATGTTTTGTTACTCGCTCTCCGGCGATACTTAAGAAAACATTTTGATGACCAAATTAAAAATTATCATCTCTAAAAACATGTAGTTATTATTAGAGAGGAAGAAACTAAAACTGTTTGAGGTTCCTTCCTCCAGGTTTTCTACTATTGGAATTTCCAAAAGAAATTTATTAGTAATTTTTTTTTTTTGTGTTGGCTCCGAGACTTTGAAGATCTTCGCCTCCACTAATATTTTCCCACCTATGTCTACCTAGGGAAATGGCTTTCCCATTCACCACACGATGTTCGGTGACTTCCATCTTGATTCTGTCAGCCAATCTCTTTGCCAGGGCTTACCTGCGGTATAGTGGTTAGCATGGCAACGTACAATACTTAAGGTCGATGGTTCGCCTCCCGCGTTGCCCAAGGGTTTTTAAAAGGAGTAAAAAATCCTTGGCTATACCGTCCCTCGGATAGGACGCTAAATGGAGGTCCCGAGCCTGTGCGATGTCAGGTACTCGTTAAAGGTCCCTATCCTAATTATACCTGGATAGGCAAAATTTAGGACTCCCGCTGTAGCATCGTCCGATTAGCCTTAGTGGCATAAAGTGACGTTAAACAACAAACAACTATCTCTTTGCCTGGGTCTCCCGGTAGTGTACCGACCACTGCTGCATTCATCGTCATGAGGAGGGAGCCATGATGGGTTGCTTCTTGCCACTTGTTCCGCCCATTTTAACCATTTTGCTTTCATATAGTGCGCTATCGACTGTCGGTTATTCCCTGCGATTTCTTCTGGTTTTATGTAATGATAGATTTAAAATATATCAATTAGTTATGTTAAGATATAAGTTTATTTTATTATTTTTAAGAACCCATGTGCTTGCTGTTTTGCAGTTGTGGCCCTCCTGGTAGGGTGTGGAATGAGCTCGCCGGCGAGCGACAAGGACCTGGAATTGGTGTACCAGTGGCCGCTGCTGAACTGGGCGGTGCCCCCGGGCTACCCCAGCGACCGGGACTTCCAGGCGGACCGTGCCTTGTTCAACAGCATCGAAGTGGGCTGGGACCGGATCTTCCTCACCACCCCCAGGATCTGGAAGGGCAACCCCGCCACCCTCAACTGGATCCCCAGGCCCAAGGTCCAGCTCCCCACCGAGCCCTCTCCGCCCCTACAGGTCAGTCAATGTTTTTCAAATAGAATTCGCCCTTATCGGATGGGCCTGTAAATGTAATTAATATCATTCATTAATTAAGCAACTTAAAGGGAAAAAATGATTTTTCGATTTTTTTTTTTTAATTCTGCATGCACGGCCACTTCCCCGATTCCCTCTACAATTAGTGATAATTTAAAATGAATATTCTTCTTTAACTGATACCAGTTTTGCATTTCCGAATAAAAAATTTTTTAAAAGCGCGAGATTGGTTTTGAATTTATACTCTGTAGATGCGCCAGTCCTTATACCATAAGGATGAATAATTGGAGGCTGTGACTAATGGTAGCTCATGAATCGGAACTCAATAATGGCCCGTAGTTTGAGAGTCACTCGTGTTTACACATTTTAATGCTACATAATATTATTATTCTATGCAGTATGCTACTATTTAAGTGTCGAAACAAAGGATATTTTTAAACAAGTTACGATAAACATTCTCATTTAAAACGACAACAAAAATATAACTCGTGCCGCCCCATCACCAATGTATTATATCTTTAAGATCGCATTGGTATGCATCGGTGACAATGAAGT
This sequence comes from Aelia acuminata, assembly GCA_911387785.2. Taxonomy (NCBI): domain Eukaryota; kingdom Metazoa; phylum Arthropoda; class Insecta; order Hemiptera; family Pentatomidae; genus Aelia; species Aelia acuminata. The sequence goes on from OU426978.1 coordinate 180,644,393, forward strand.
GCTAAGGTTTAATCCATTATGTGAACTTTTTCTCTATTCAAACTAGTCTTGAAATACGAGACTCCAAGCGTAGAAAGTTCTACGCTAAATTTCTGACTTTCTAAACCTAGCTCAATCATCGATTTATTACTCATTCTAGTTAGCTAAGTAAACCTTACATGAATTTAGATTCATATAAATTGATATTAGATCATCTGTAGTAGGTACTTAATAAGATTTTATTAATAACCCATAGAAAAATAATCACACTTGTAATGAACTAATGAGTTCCCTGATATTTTCTTAGGTTGAAATATTGAAAAACATAGCCAACAATCCTTTAGTTCAGATAGGAGGCACACAACGGTCATTGGCTCAATGAAAAAATATTATTGTGTAATAGAAACCCCAAACGCGTAGGTCTCAGTGGCTTCTAGTCGCTGAAATTCCGTCAGTGTTGGTTACCGCCGACAAAGCCATAGCACAACTAGACCAAACTACGTAATAAATAAATTGATCAGTGGTGGAGTCAGATCACTTGGGCCGTGGGCGCTTACATTTTTGAGCTCTTCCAATGGAAGTCAGATGGTCCAAACATCGGGGTGGGTGCCTTAAGAAGAGGAGTTGAATTACCTGGTTTGGAGGCCCCTGGAAAGTAGGGCCCAAGGGTGGACATTACCCCCCCCCCAATGGCTACGCTGCTACTGTTGATCCACAATTACTGGTCAATGCATAGATTCATGTTTCAACATTCAAACGATACATCTTTGAAAGCTCATTATCACGTGGTATCGAAATTTTATTTTTGATAATTAAAGGTATAAATACAAATTTACTATAGACTTTTATATTTGTTTGTTTTTTTAACGTCACTTTATACCACTAAGGCGGCATGGCTAAGGATTTTTTACTCCCATTAACAAATCCTAGGGCCACCGCTGGGCGCGAACCTGTGACCTTTAGTATTGTAGATTGCCATGCTAACCACTATACCACAGGTGACCCCTAGACTTTTATATTTTAAAAGCTAATGATTGATAGCTTTAGTACAGTACTTACCTTTGTAAGAAGTTGTAAAGCAGTGCTTTCGGAATAAGGTAAACTTTGGATGTACTTTTTGAATGTTGACGACGATGACATCCTCATAATGCCAGAAAGAAGAAAAGCCTTGGAAGGATGGGAGGAAGCACCAAGCCGAAAATAAAGGACATTAACCCAAAAAATCACAAAAAACAGAAAATTCTCTGTAACATCTGAAGACAAATTAGCCATGCTAAATTACCTCAGAGTGATGGTACATGTTATTTTCACGATATTTTATTTTCTTAGTGACATTTATTTCTTAATATTTTATGGTAGATAGATCTGTTATTCATTAATACTTTGTGGTCTCAGGCATACCCAAGCTGGGAGTGGCACGCAGATGCGGTGACAGGGAACACAGGCAATTGTACTGGCTTTGTGTCTGTCTTCCGTGCTAGAGCTGACAGGTGCAACAGGCTTTGGGTGTTAGACTCAGGTGTCCTCGATTCTTTGGTCACCTTTACTGTAGCATGCCCCCCTAAGATTGTTATCTTTGATATGACTACTGATCAACCAGTGAGTATACCTTCAATCTACACTACCTAAACATAGTTTTACTAATAATTAAATCATATAAGAAAAACTTCGTAATTTTTAGTTGAGAATCGTTACTCTTCCAAGAGATGTTCTGAGGCCTAACTCTTTACTTTCAAATCTGGTTCTCGACGAACAGAGTGCACCTGGAGGTTATGGTTGTGATGACACATTCGTCTATATGAGCGATACCACTAATCCAGGAATAGTAGTGTACGATTTTGCCAAAGATCAAGCCTGGAGATTGCAACACCCATTCATGTTTCCAGATCCTAAGTTCGGTACATATAAGGTAAATAGTTTATTTTAAAACATAAGAACTAATGCCAAACCTAAGCACTGACTTCAATTAACAAAAAGGTATGAGAAATGCATTTGTTTTAATAGCCTAATTAATTATATTATTTGTTAGCAATCTATATAAATGAAAAATTTTAAAGATCAGAGGCATTACCTAACTTTCTATAATGTTTCAGTGACAGGCTTGTTATAGCTTCAATATTATCAGTTTTAAAATGTCATCAGCCTTAATGTCTTTGCCTCAGAACCAGGGGAACGTAAATCAAAATATAACAATTCTCAGGTTATTACGTCCTAATATTATATTCTGTATTAAGCAATTACTTCTTAGTAAGAAAAAGTATTTTAAAAATGTCCTGACAAAATAAGACATTGATACTAAAAGAATACCTATAAATAGATTAAGCATATAATGTAAATTCTTTTTTGCTGGCTAATTTAAGTAATAGAGCTTTCTGAGCAGAAGCAAAAGATAAAGATCATTTATAACAGTTTTCGTGCTCTCCTGAAAAGTTAGCCTAATGTGACTTACGTGAGTCTGGTTCTGAGGTACAGATATTAAAATATAATATCATTTATAATATTAAATAACCGTAGTATTGGTGTATATTAGACTTCCTCTTTTAAAATATAAACGAATTTACAGAAAAATTATAATAACTATTTTGAAAACAGACTAGTTCAAAAACTATAAACCGTACAAAGCTTAAATTGGGTATTTGGTGTAAGTATATGCCCGCGATGTGACAGCAAAAATTTCGTCAACACTTGTCAAACGGAGGTACTTTATTGAATAAATTTTGTCTCATTTTTATGTTTGTTTTTTCATTTACTCAAAACCGGCTGTTACGATTTATATCAAACTAGGTATTTGATTTATGTATATATACGCGATGTGACAGCCAAAATTTCATCAAAATTGATCAATTGGAGGGGGCAATTTATTTAATAAATTTTGTCTCATTTTAACGTGTTTTTTTTAATTTTCTCAAAAACGGCTGTAACTATTTTGATCAAACTGGGTATTTGATGTATGTATATGCCCGCGATGTGACAGCAAAAATTTCGTCAACACTTGTCAAACGGAGGTACTTTATTGAATAAATTTTGTCTCATTTTTATGTTTGTTTTTTCATTTACTCAAAACCGGCTGTTACGATTTATATCAAACTAGGTATTTGATTTATGTATATATACGCGATGTGACAGCCAAAATTTCATCAAAATTGATCAATTGGAGGGGGCAATTTATTTAATAAATTTTGTCTCATTTTAACGTGTTTTTTTTAATTTTCTCAAAAACGGCTGTAACTATTTTGATCAAACTGGGTATTTGATGTATGTATATGCCCGCGGTTTGACAGCCAAAATTTCATCAAATTGTTCAAACGGAGGGGGCACTTTATTATGATTAAAGACGTTCTGTTCATGAAAAATAGTTGTCAACGTGCTTTGAAATATACATATTTAATGAAAATTATTTGTTTTCAAGCTAACTAATAAAGTTTTCATCAATTAAATAGAGATTATTATTTTTTTTTATTTATTTTTTTTTTTTATTGAAATTTACAACTGTAAAATAGAGATTATAAAATCACACGTGTTGGAGCATTCTTCTTCTTCTTCTTCTTCGATGGCACTACAACTCATGAAGAATCAGGGCCTCCCGCAGTCGGAGCCGCCAGTCTTCTCTGTTTTGTGCAACTGCTCTCCAATTCCTGTTGGCGAGCATTTTTTGTGCATCTACCGCCACAAAATCTACCCAGCACAAGCTTGGTCTACCAACCTTTCTTTGTCCAAAGATTTTTTCCTCCAAGAGCATTTTTGGGACCTCATTATTGCTTTGGCGAGCAATTTGCCCAGCCCATCTCAACCTATATTAATTAAACGACATCCGGCTCATTTTACAAACCCACAATCTCGGCATTTTTCTTATTCTCCATACACCGCTGCTACACACAGGCCCCATAATCCTTCTCAGTGTTTTCCTTTCAAATCTCAATAGAGATTATTCCATTGCCTTCGTCATGGTCCAACACTCGGATGAATATGTGAGAATTGGCCTAATTAGTGTTTTGTATATTTGTAACTTAGTGGCCCTGGAGAGGTTCTTATGTGTTTCTGAAGCCCGAAATAGCACCTATAGGATGCCATGATTCGGCGCTGAATCTCTGGTTTCATGTCGTTGGTCGAGTCTAGCTGTATTCCTAGGTAAATAAATTCTTGACGCTGTTGAATTTAAAGCCTCCTATCGTAACTTTCCCTCCCAGAAATTCGCCTGTTGTTCTTTTAGGATTGCAGATCATGTACTTAGTTTTGGATTCGTTAACCACAAATCCAATTTTTGCAGCTGCTCTTTGAAGGTCCATGAAAGCAGTTTTCATGCTTGATAACTTACGTTCAATGATATCCAGGTCATCAGCATAGGCAAGGATTTGACAAGATTTGTTGAAGATTGTACCTCCCACGTGAATTCCCGATCCCCTGATTTCATATTCCAATGCAATATTAAACAAAAGGCATGCCAAACAATCCCCATGTCTAAGTCCCTTGTGGCTATGGAAAAACTCAGAGTACCTCCGAAAACTCTAACCGTACATTGGGTGGCTTTCATTGTCATTTTGACAAGGCGGACTGCCTAGAGTGATCATGCCATCATATAATTCCTGTCGAATCACGCAGTCATAGGCTGCAGAGAAATCCACAAAGAGGTGGTGGATTTATAAATTGTATTCAGCTCTCTCCATCATCGTTCTCTCGGAGAAAATTTGGTCTGTCATACCTTTGCCTTTCATGAAGCCTGCTTGATATTGACCTATTGCTCTTTCAACAAATGGGAGTTTACGGAAGAGAATATTGGAGAATATCTTGTATGAAGATGGTAGGAGGGAGATATCTCTGTACCTTGTCACAGTTGAAAGGGTCCCCTTTTTAATAGATTGGGCATAGAAAAGTTCTGTACCATTCATCGGGAATGCTCTCATCTGTCCAGATGTCTAAGATCAGATCGCTGATATATTTAGACAGTGCTTCCCTCCATCTTTCAAGAACTCAGCCAGGATCCCATTCACACCTGGGGCTTTATTGTTCCTCAGCTTATCTATGGCATCCTGAACATCCTCTTCATCTGGGGGCTCGAAGTCACCATTACCTATTGTACTCCCTCCAGATATAACTTCTCCTATTTAACTGTGGGGGGGACCATCAATCAGGGAACCATCCATATCTTTTCATGCATTTGATCGGGGCATGAATGCTTGGCGACATCGGTTTACCCGGTGGTAGAACTTTTTGATTTCATTCTGGGTCCGATTAGTCTCGATTTCTCTTCTTCTTTCTCTGTAGGATCCTTTTTTCACTCCTTCTTTTACTTCTATAATCCTTCATAGATGCTCTGGTGTGTCTTCTTTGGATCATAAGGCGATATGCCGCATTCTTTTAATCAGTAGCTAATTTGCATTCAAAGTCAAACCAAGGCGCCCTTTTATCAGTAGCTTTCTCTCCGGTGATCTCTTTAGCCATTCCATGTATTATTTCTCTGCAAAAATTCCATCTTTTACAAATTGTTTCATTAGGATTAGTGCTTTGTAGTTTCTCCTCAATGGACTGAGAGAATTGCGGGCTTATGGCAGGGTCTTTTAATTTTTCCGTTTCATACTTCATGACTTTGTTTATTTGCCGATTGTTCACCAATGATATTCTCGCATGTATAAGGGCTACCAGCAGGTATTGATCTGAGTCAATATTGGCTCCTCGGTGAACATTCTGTATATTAGACCTATACCTTCTGCTTATTAGTACATGGTCTATCTGGTGTAAGGTGAACCCATCATTGGATCGCCATGTCCCTAGATGTATTCTCTGTTCTCTGATGTATTCTTCTGCTCTTGTGGCAGAAAATGGTACTAGCTACCACAAGGTCCTTGGCTGCGGCAAACTAACCAATCTCTACCTAATATCATTTGTGTAATGATAGATGCTGTCATTCATAAAAATTTTACCAGCCTGCCCCCCCTTGAATCTACATAAAAATTAGTTTTGGTGGCATTAATATTATTTTTACTTTACTATGTTTCATGATAATGATAGTTTTGAATTTATCTGAAAAATGCAACTGTGCTCGGTATATCAGCATATCCTTATTTTTTGGGTTTGCTTAAGATATTTTAAATGTTTTATAATCTGAATTCGTAAAATGCTAATATTTATTAAAAATTCCTCATTTTTTATAATAATATTATTGATATAATATATATTATATTATAATATTATTGAAGAAAAAATAAATTATAGAATAATAAATAATACTTCAGAATGATTCTACTATGCTTTTGCATGTTAAAACGTAATTTATAAAATTATTTTATCATTATCATAATAGCCATATTAAATATTTATTAACTATAACTATAAACATAGGTAGCAGGGGAGTCATTTACACTCATGGATGGAATACTTGGAATGAGTCTATCAGGTGGCAGAGGTTCACAAGAAAAGCAACTCTTCTTCCAACCCTTTGCTTCTGACAGGTTGCTTTCAATTCCGACTTCAGTCCTTCAAGCTGGTCCGAACCCAGGGGATGATGGAGAGTTACCCGTTACATTGGCTGGCACCAAGTCATCACAGGCTGCGGGACTAGCGACAGATCCCAGGGATGGGGCTCTCATATTCAGCCCTGTTTCTGAAACAGCTATTGCATCATGGATCCCAGGAACTGCTGATTACAAGTAAAGTTATTTCATTAAAAACAAAATAAAAAATTTTACATGAACTTTTCTTAGAATGCAAAACGTTTTAATTCTTGATTAAAAATTGTTTTCCACATAGTGGATTCTCACTTGTTGATATTTTTAAAGTGATACAAATATTTAATTAGTTTTCTTTTAATTTATAAGAAAATAACAGAGGCAGGAAGTTATAATAAGTTGAACACCATGAAATTGCATGCTGAAACAAAGTTATTTGTATTCAAATGAATTATTTTATTAATTTAAACATTTAAAAATGATATTTGTAATATATCATCTTGAAGTAGACCTCAAGTGACAATAGAGAGAGAAATGCTTTATTTTAACAATAATCAGTACTGCCCAAATACATTGGGTAGTTATATCGAACAGTCTACCAATCAATAAACAATTATGCAAATAACACACTTATGCTGGACCTCATGGATGTGAAACGTGGCTGCTAACATTGAGGAATGAGCAGCGGCTGAAGGTTTTAGAAAATAAAATTCTGCATAGAATATTTGGACTGAAGAGAGACAGATTCGATTAGAGAATTATGACGCAGAGTGAACTGTACCAAGTGTATATAATAGAGGTAATAGTTTCAAAACCAATAGAATGGGCATGTTAAATTGGGAAACTTGGAAGTGAACGAATCACTTAAAGATCAATAAACCCGGAGCTTATTGGGAAACGTCCGAGGCTTAGGTCATGACAGAAGTAGGAGGATTATGTTATGACAGATCTGTTGAAAGTGGTTTTGGACAGCCATGGGTGGATGGAGATATTTGGGAATAGTATATGCGAATAATAGTGTCAGCATTGAACTTTGGTGTTTCGATACAGCCTTAATAAGGCTAAGCCATTGTTATTATAATGCTTATGCACTATTTAAAAAGAGAAACTTATTTATCGGATTGATCTTGTTTTGTCAGTGGTCTTATTTAAGAGGCTGCTCCGCAATATGGAAAATTAAAGATACCAGAGTAGTTTAAGAACAGGCAAATCGACAACAGACCAAATATCCATTCCCTTTCTCCTTCACAAGAAAACCGGAGAGTATGAAATTAGTACAAGCCATGTATTTATAGACTTCTACCAAGCTTATCATTCTGTAAACAAAAATGAAACCTCCACAGCTATGATCAATATACTTTCTGAGGACCTGTATGACCAAAAAGGACCTTACTAAAAGCTTCAACACATGGACAGGTGTCGGTCGGGTCGATGGTTTAGCCTGTCTTTTATTTTATTGGCTCTTGTGAGGAATTTTCACGTTCGTGGACATGCAGGCCATCTGGACCTTGCAGCAAGCAAAAGGACACCGAAGGCAGTTAGGGCAGCTTTTGAGGCTTTGGAAGTAACAGCAGAAATAAGCACAGATATAAGAAAGAACTGGAGAGTAAATCCTAAGTATGATAGCTTGGAAAGATTTTTTCAGTTGGGATCACATAGGAGAGAAGTGGTACGATGATTTGTCTACTTAGGGTCCCATCTGAATTACCTAATGAAATTAGGAAAGAGATGGACAGACGTGTTCTGGCTGCTAATCAGTGTGTGTCTCTTTGCAATTCAAAAGCAACTTTGGTCCAGTAACTTGTCAATCTTGTCTGGACACTAAAACGGACTCAGTAAATGGAACCTTCCATGTTTGAATGAACGATTCTGAGAAAAATTTATGTTTGATGGGAGAAGAACAAACCTCTAGCAGAGAACCCTCTGCAAAGAATTACACATGGTCAATGTGATTGAATCATCTAGATTGCTTTAGAGAGCCACCTCGCAATGATGAATTCAGAGGAAATCCCATCTAAAAACCTATTTGTTTCTCAGAAAGTTGAGTACACTAGTCTGCACTGTGGAAGACAAAGTCACTACTGATGCATTATTGATACTCAGAATCATAGCTCAAAACAGAGAAAACTCTCAATGTCAACAAAATATTATACTTTTATAATAAAAGAATAATATTTTTAAACATGTTAGTAAATATTAAAGAACTACAGCTCTGGATAATAAATTTAATTCAACAGTTTTCTACTACTACAAATTTAAATGAAGTAACTCCACTCTAATATAATCTTAAAATAAGATATTATTTATTAAAATTATCACTTATTGAACATGATGACCATTAGATCTTTATAATTCATAAATTAGACAAAAATTGGATATTTGTATTTTAATAATGAAAAAACAATAAACAAATAAAGTGATAACAGTAAGCAGTAACTTTAGTTGTTTCAGGAAAAGGGTTGGGTGAGAATAACTATAGCAGCATATTTATCATAGAAAAATACAATAAATGAAGTGCTAAAAAAATTTACTTTAATTAAAAACAAAACAGAAAAAACAAACAGAATTTTTGATGTCAATAATGTAATACTTAAATACATAATAACAGTATTTGATTTTGGGGGGTCAAATGCATATTTTGTTTCTTTTAGTGGGGAATTTTAGCTTTTGTATGTATCTTGAAAATAAAAAAAATTGCAGAAGTTAAAAACTAAATTAATTGAAAAAACTGAAATTTATGAACAAACGATTGTTATAAATTTTAGTTACATAAATTTTACCTTATTTATATCTATAATTATTGATTGTTGTTCACAGGGTAATATCATACAGTCCAGAACTTCTGCAAGTTGTACTTGATTTCCGACCAGCTGACAGAGACAGTGGTAATATTTGGCTCGTTAGCACTAGAATGCAGAAATTCTTCAGAAGAACAGTTAACCCACAAGAAACTAACTTGAGGATTATGAGGCTTGTACCATCCCGAGATGTTTTAAACAATACTTTGTTGTATTATTAAGAGAAAATATATATCTTTGTCCTTGGTAAAATAAAAATTGATTACCGTTTCAACTGATAGAATAAAAACGACTTTTGTATTTCAACCGTTCACATTTTAAGTAACTGAAATTGAAAGTGATCAAGAATAATCAAATTTAAAATAAGAAATCAAATTTAGCCCTAATAATAATATTGATCATCTCGAAATAAAAAAAAAAAATTTTGTTGCTAGTAAAAGTCAAAAACAGTGCTGAAATATTAAGACCTGTTTTGTAAAAATACAAAACATTTTTATAAAGTATATGATTTTAATAAGTTATACATCTTAGAAAATAGATATGATTCAATCAGTAGACACTTAACTTTCATGAGTTCAATCATTTTATACATCAAACATGGCCAAACATGTTCAAATTAAAAGCTGGAGGTGGAACATTATTTTAAGTAATTTTAACAATAGCAATTGTATTATAAAGTAATGAATAAGCATATTTTCCTAGATATATAACTTATTAAAAATTGATTATGTGTGTAAAAAGTGTAATTAATATGTTTTATAAGTATTAATAAATTATATAATATATTTGTATAATTACCTTTTCATAAATATTATTGTATTTTTTAAACTTTTTTAAATATATTTTTTCAATACAATTATTTTATTTCTTAAATGCATATTGACAAGTGAAAGATGTCTCAATGAGGTAAAAACAAAACAAAGTAAATTATTCAGCAAGGACAGAAAAAATAATAATAAGTTTAAGAATATGTAATGAACCAGTCCAAAAATGCAATTACTATAAATTATCAAAATAAAATTAAATGGTAAGGAATTGGGTTCCAAAATTACAATAGTATAACAAAAAAATGGGTGAAGGAGAGAATTAATAGGATGTATAAAAAAAAAAAAATGACTGTTTAATCCAATTCCAGAGTTCGAAAGTCTGTAAATATTTTAAAGCTATTTATTATTAACCAATACTTAATAATCCCTGTAGAGCAATCTCTAAGCTTGTTTACTAATACTGGACTTCTTCAAAAAAAGCCTCAGTTTAGTTATTTATTTCAAAGATGACAGAGAAATTCTCGTAATTTTAAGACATTACTGGAAAAAATTTCACAGCAGCTGAAGCAACTCGTGAAATTTTTAAATATGAAGTGCAAGGTGTCCTTGACCAGTGAACTGCACAGCGTTGGTTTGAAAAATTTAAAAGCGGAGATACGACGTTGGAAAGGAAGAAGGGTTTCAGGCGACCATTAATGGATATTGATTAGGTTCTGAAGGAAACTGTTCAGTCAAATCCGTCCACAAGTACTCACGAACTTGCCAAGGTGTGTGGTGTGTCGAAAGATACTGTTAGTCGCCATCTTCTCTTCATGAGGAAGGTGAAAAAGACAAGTAGACTGGTCCCTCATGAACTTCTTCAATAATCGACTAAGAGGCTATAATTTTGTGAATATTTATTGAAAACCCCTTGTAATATGAAATCTTATCGGAATATTGTTTCCTGTGATGAAAAGTGGGTTTACTGGTGAAATCCGAATACCTATAAGCAATGGCTAGATGGCGGTCAAAGTGCTTTACCGGTTGCTGCATGAGGGCAATTTGAAAAAAAAATCCATGCTTTTAGTTTTTTTTATTTAATTTTGAAGGTATTAATCATGAACGCCTGATGGATGCTCTATGAATTTTGAACTCTACTACGAACAGCTGGAAAGATTGTAATCGAAGTTGTCAGCGCGTTATCCTGCTCTGATCAAACGTAAAGGAGTTTTATTCCAACAAGATAATGCTTGTCCACACTTCCCGTCAAACAAAAGAATAGTTTACAGAACTTCATGGGTTTGAACTCCTGCCTCATCCACCATTTAGTCCAGACTTTGCACCATCGGATTACTACTTGTTTCGATCCATGGCCCATTTTTATCAAGGGAAAAAATTTGATAATTTTGCAGAAGTTGAAAATGCGGTCCAAGAGTTCTTTAACACCAATCCCAAGTATCAAGGTATCAATGTGGCATCAAGCGATTGGCTAGCAGATGGCTAATGACAGTAGATAACAATGGAATATACTTTGAGTATTAATAGTATTATATATCGAAGAAATAATAATACAAATATTTGGTAAAAAACCGGTAAAATTTTTTTTTTATACTCCTCATTAAAAAAGATTTCAAATAAAAATAAAATAAAAAATAAAACAGCATGTAGAATTTCTACTCTAACATATTTCTTGTGTTTTGCTATCCATCTGTGGCATTATAACCCAAGGTGGGTCTTGGCCTCTCCAACGAGCCTATGTAATTTGGTTCCGTGTAGTGCCGCTGCCCTGCAGTTCTTGATCCCTAAAATACTTCTTACATCCACTGCCAGCCCATCAATCCACCTTAGTCTTGATCTACTGGCTCTTCTCGCCTTCTATGCTCTTGTCGGGATAACTTCATCACTCGTTAATGTTGTGGAGCTCACTAATCTTTCTGATTTCCCAGCACTCTATAACTATCACTGGACCAATTAAGTGCCCTAATATTGGGAATGGTGCATGTCTATTTCGATCTCTTCTCCATATATATAAGAGGCTTTGTCCTGACAAACAGAATCAACGCAGAGCAAAAACTACTTATGATAGAAACTTGAAGTTAGAAATTTAGATTTTAAAAGCGATGTAGGTAACCACTAAGAAAGGAATATCAAAAATGTAACCCCTAAGGGGTTTAAATGGCGAAATTGTCGTTTAACTCTAACGGACATCTATTTTTGAACTTCGAGAAAATATATCTAATTAGTACTCATTTTAAAGAATTTGATACGACGAGTTTAACTCGAAAGGCCCTAGGAGGAAGGAAAAACTATGTTGTACAGCCGAAAAATGAAGCATTCACGACGAGTAAGTCATTTTTTGTTTCGGCGGTTTTAGTGAACTCTCTCCATTGCGCTTTTCCCTCTCTTCTACCAAGCCGGCAGCTTCCCCCTCCAACATTCCACCTACCGGAAGCTCAGATTCTACTAAATCTCCTTAACATCAGTTAACATATTATATTAGATCAATACCAAGATAATGGTCACAGAATTGATTTTAAAGACGGGGAATGCTAGTAATATTATAAATTATAATTTATTTTACAATGATGAAGTAGTTTTTTATAAAAATTGTAGTTGTTAAACTTGTTAGTAAACCATAAATGAAGCTAGAACAATTCAGGTTTACTAAAAAAAGGATTTGTAATAAGAAAAAGCTGTCCATCAATGCAAATATTAAGCATTACAACTTTGTTGTCAAATCAGAAATTATGTAGAATATGTTAAGACCCATATACCCAATCAAGGTGTATCAACATCTCAATGTTGAAATAAAATCTCATGGAACAAACATCACCGAACAAGGATACAGCTTATGATCAAATCAAGAAATTTTTAGTAATTCTGCAATACAAATCATAAAGCTGAAATTCTATAGACACCTACTAAGAATTAATCTTTTTTGTGGTCTATGAAAGAATATTCAACATGAAAAGTCTCAGAGCTTAAACTGAAAAAATGAAACAACTTAAAATTAGAAATTGAATATTGAATAGGAATGGAATATTTAGGTATAGTATACAATGTGAGATATAGGTAAAACCATAAAAGAGAGATATCGACTGGAGAAAGGAGGATACTTCACGCTGAAGACCAGTGGAGAAGGAAAAACAGGATCAAATAGATTAATGTAGAGATATTCAACACTCCAGTGATAAATTAACAATGGAATATTTCACATAGGTTATCGTGAATTAGCCCCAGAGCAAAAACTCAAGGTGGAATGGAATAAATACAAAGGTTGTGGGTACCATTTCAATTCACACTTTAAACCATCGAATGGCTGTGGTGCTGGTTATACAAGGCAAGTTTACCTAGTCAGCTACAGCAGTGCAGCCACTCGCACTGTGACCTTTCTTGCACCTATCTTGCAAGGTATTGCCATGTGCCAATCAGAACCTCACGCCTTAGTTTATTTTATTTTTTTGTTTTTTCTCTCTTCTATGTTTTTGCCCCACCAAAAAACCGCAATTCTCACAAGACTCGGGCACCAAATTGCATGGTATTAGTGGAGAGTCAGACAAAATATAGATTGTAGAGACACTCAAGAACCAAACAAATTTATGAAATAGTTTGGATCCCACTTATGTAGACAAAGATTTGCATAAAACCTCGCTTGAGCACATTCACAAGAAAGAAATGAAAGAATAAAATTAATTTTTATGTATAGTAGGATTACACTGTTTTAATGCAAAATATTTTTGTAACCTCTGTTTTTAAGTTAATCCAGTATTTTGCAACAATACATCCCGTGTCTATAACCAAAATACAGTAGGTGTCTAATTTCATAGCAGCTTATGGTGTGGCTACAGTACTAAAGCTAATGCCTTAAGAGTCCATTTGTGCAGAAGCCATCCATTTTCAGATCATTAAGTCCGTTACTCTGTAACTAGGCCATAAGGCAGGTAAGTAGGCAAAGTACCAATGATCAGTGGAGTCAGATATGACTGGAGGGGAGATAAAAGGACTGGTGATTAAGGAACTAAGAATAACATACAAGAATGACAGGGAAGAAGCAGTTGAAAAGGGCAAGAGCAGCTTCATGTGCCTGTCAAAGCAAAGAATAAATAACAAAAATAATGCTTCTTCCTATATCATTGGAAACTTTTACTATTACTAGTTACTATTACTAATTACTAGTTTATTTATAGTATTTTTCTGCTAAAGAAAAAAACTAGGAAGGAAAAAATGACAATTTGAAAAAATCTGGTGCGTGCGCGCAACACACAACTTTCACTTACCAACTTACTTAGATAAGAAATTGACGTGTTCTGTTAAACATAATTTCCCAAAGTCACACATTTTTCTACACCCATATCTTATTTTTGTTAATCGTTAAAGCCGTTTTTGAGTAAATAAAAAAACCCGTGAAAATGATACAAAATTTATTAAGTAAAGTCCCCCCTCCGGTTAATCAATTTTAATGAAATTTTAACAATCATATCTCGGGCATATACATACATCAAATACCAAGTTTGATCAAAATCGTTAACGTCGATTTAGAGTAAATAAAAAAAACACGTGAAAATGTTACAAAATTTATTAAGTAAAGTCCCCCCTCCGGTTAATCAATTTTGATGAAATTTTTACAGTCATATTTCGGGCATATAAAAAGATGAAATACTCAGTTTAATCAAAATCGTTAGAGCCGTTTTTGAGAAAATCGAAAAAAACCTAAAAAGTTATTAAGTAAAGTACCTCCTCCCTTTAAGTAATTTTGATGAAATTTATGCTGTCACATCGCGGGCATATACCTACACTAAATACCCAATTTCAGGATCGCACGGTTTATAGTTTTTGAGCTAGTCTGTTCACACACACACACACACACAGACACACAGACACACACACACACAGACCATTTCGCGGGACTTGGTCATTTCGACTCAGGGGACCCCAAAACGTGTATTTCCGTTGAAAACCGGAAGTCGAATTTTTTCACGATCGCAATACTTCCACTTACTATATATTTCATATATAGGTAAGTGAAAGTAAAAAGATATGAAACTCCAGAAATGGGCAAAAATATAGAGAGTATTGGAATGAAAGCAATGAGCAAAATGATCAGTAAATGATTTATTAAACACCTAGATTAGTAATGATTAACAAACATTCCAGCCTTCAACTTATTAACAGTCTAAAAAACAGCCACATGTAATTAACATACCACTTGATAAACCAACTTGTAATAATTTTATCTTATTCTCATTTAAAAGAAAAATAATAATCTTTTTTTCAATCATGTTAATATTTCAATTAAACTATTTAAGGTATAGTGGCGATTACCACTAAAGCATCACATTAACAACCAGCAGTTAGGAGTGAAACCGATTAGGATTTCGCCAAAGAGGATTGAAATTTATTTCATCAAAGAATCTCAGATTCTCAATCTGGCTAGAAGAGGTTGGCAACCTGCGGATAATCCATCCTTTCTAGCCAAGTTGGATTACATAATGATATTAAACCAAAATAAACAAATATGAACTTTTTACAATTTAAAAAACTTCCAAAAAAATGAAAATGAATATGAACAAAATTGGCCTTAAGTAGTCACAAATGATTAAGGTATATACAAAAATTTATTCTAATAAAAGATTTTTTTTATCAAAATAAAGCATTTGAAAATAAAAATATATTCTTATTAAAAATACTATTTACATTACATACATCAATCTTTCAATCTCTTACAAAAAAAATCTTCATTAACTTACATGTTATAACAACAAAGAGTACTATTAGTAGTCAAAACATATCTAAATTTATAATCAGTTCTTAGCTCAAACCATTTTCAACATTTATAGATTTTCAATTTTAGGACTAGAGCTCAAAAGCCAGTGATTATTATTAATAAAATTTAATCTATAACTCTATGAGGAAAATTACAGATGATTATTTTATTACATGACAGGTAAATCATCTAAACTGCACATGTTTTCCTCAGTACAAATGCGAGTGTCTAGCGACTGCCTAGACAATCCCCAAAATTTTGAAGGCTGTAGCTTCTTATTAGTGGCTATAAACTGCCACCCGACATGTTTCTGGCAATGCCTACAAACAGCTATACTCCAGGCATAGCTAAAAAATAAAACCTTAGGTAAAAAATCAAAGTATAACATACAGATAAATTATTTTTAAAAAACATATAAAAATTAATGAAACAAACATGAGGAAAAGCAATTTAAACTTGGATTTGGATCATATATTCTATAAAAATAATATCTTTGTGTAGATATACTTTTATTTTTAATAATCTTATGAAAATTAAAAATAAAAGTATCTGCTGGAAGAAATGGCCTATTTTTACCAAATGTTGAAATTATGAACATTCACAGCAACATATCCATTTTTAACTGAGAGCCAAAGAATTCCATAACTATCGGATGTCCCAACCTCTTATGGGGACAGGGGACTACAAACCTATTAAAAACTTCAGAAAGCCCCTCTGATTCAGTCGGTGCCTTGGTGCTCCAGTAACTGCTGAGAACTTATCACAAACTACTTCCTTTTTGAAGACAAACAGGCTCAATCAGAAGGCAAAGATCCAACATAATTTCAGGTAATATATTCTGGCATAGTAAGCATAGATTACGTCAAAGCAGTCAAAAGAGAAAAAAGAAGAGTGAAACCTTACTATACAATAAGGGGGCCTTACTTTTTCTTAATATGGGCCACAAGAAGAATACAAGGTATTCAACAACTATACCCCCCTCCATTACATATACCCTGCCCACTTTATAATAGTTGTTTCTATTCAGACCAAGAAATTTATTATTAAATATTGGTTCTTATATAATAAATTTTGAAACTATGTATACCTAAATAATTAGATCATTTAATAACTACTAATTACGCAATAATAAGTTGGGAAAATAATTTTGATTCTTGTATCAAATATTACTCGTCTTAATATTTGAGTATTCCAAAAAACTTTTTTTTCCAAATTACAATATTTAAACAGCTATGAGCAACCAGGTGCCAAAACTCCAGAGCACTAAGCACACAGGAACAAATTCAACAAACTATATTGTTACATGAGGTTATCTGGATGTAACATGTAATTCCTTTCAGTAAAAACTTGTGTAATTAAATTTTATAGGTAACTAATACTTATCATATATTTTAAGCTATAACCACCCCATTGGACAAGTAATTAAAGAGAATTACTAAGGAACAATTGATGACAGCTGATGTTACGGTGAGTGCCTAGTAACATATAGGTTCTGAGATCGAATCCGAGCTTAATCATTTAAGTTTTTTTTTTTCTTGAAAATTATGAGTTAAATTATAATTAATATTTGACATTTTTGTCACAAATATATTGATCCAATATATACTATTATTTATTAATAATATAAAGGTATTTTAATTATTTTTTACTTTCACTTACCTATTTATGAAATATACAGTGGGGGAAAGTATAGTGATCGTGAAAAATTTCGACTACCGGTTTTCAACGGAAATACACATTTTGGGGTCCCCTGAGTCTAAATAACTAAAATAATGTGTGTGTGTGTGTGAAGAGACTAGCTCAAAAACTATATACCATATGAACATGAAATTGGGTATTTAGTGTATGTATATGCTCGCAATGTGAAAGCAAAAATATCATCAAAATTGGTCAAACAGAGGGGGTACTATATTTAAAGAATTTTGTCTAATTTTTATGGCTTTCTCTATTTTCTCAAAAACAGCTCTAACGATTTTGATCAAACTGGGTATTTGATATATGCCCACAATGCGACAGCCGAAATATCATCAAAATTTGTCAAACGGAGGGGCACTTTATTTTGTATTAACCGTATTGTGAGGATAAAAACTTTTATTTATTAATAAAAACATTTGTTTTCTTTAGAGAGTTCGTGATGCTAAAATTTTTTAAAGCATTGAAGGTGTGCAAGAATATGGTATAAGATAATAGTCTTTAATTAATTATATTTTAGTCTAGAAACTTTTGTTCCATAATAAATTTCTGTAAGCAATATAAAGCGATTTTAGAAGAACAGTAATCGTTCTAATTTCCAGAAAGGCATAAGGGACAAACTTTACAATGAGACGTAAATGCACCTATTGATTCACCTTCACGATATATTTACAAAAGCAACTCGTCGTAAAAAAATAAATAAGCAATAATGAATTGAAAAGTACTGAGAAATTTCAAGTTCCGCATTACAGATACTATATAACTTATGGAGATATACAAATATAAGCATATAAATGTGGAAAAATGTGTGAATGGCGTTTACATATTATCGAAACACGTCGATTTCTAATCTAAGTAAGTTCGTAAGTGAAAGTTGTATGTTGCGCGCACCACACCAGATTTTTTTTAAATACGCATAAAGTGTCATTTTAAAATTTTAGAAAAGCTTAAATTAATGAAACAAATTTTATTATATGTTTTTTGTGTGGCTGAGATTTTGCTATTTTTCTCAAGCCTTTTCTTTTCCATCAAGTTACTTTTTTTTTTTAACATAGCATGGCGTCCAAATAAACTAGATTTTTCGGAGGAATTATTTATTATTATTATAATTTTTCTTTTTCCTTTTTTTTTTCAAGCTACAGGTTATTTTCTGTCAGTGATACTTTTCTGGTCAATTTTGTAAATTGGCTTATTTTTGTTAACATTGCTTTTAGTTTTTTTATCTATAAATTTTTGGCTGGCTTGGATTTTGGCTATTTTCTTGGAAATTCCCTTAACAAACCGCATTGTTCCGCACATTAATTAATGACTCACCCTTCTCGACTGAGCGTGCCGGCAAATTATTGTTATTGGGAATTCCTTCGGGATTTCTATGTAACAATTTGTCGTATACAATCTGTAAGCCACAGGTATATACCAATATAATCACAAATAAATTTTCAAAACAAGTTGTACCATGAAAACTCGCCTAGCTAGCTTCATATATCAAATAAACTATCTATACTTCCATGACCAAGAACTATAATTTTATTCAGGTATAAAATAATAAGCTTGCTTAAAAGTATTCCAGTGATACTGTTTTAGATCAAATTTTATCTTAATTATGTTTACATCAACATTATTTTTCAGTGGCTAGAGATCTGGGTAAAACATATTTTTATGAAAATTATCAGCCACTGTGCTCTGTTAAATGAGCAAATCTTTTTTTTTTTTAAATCATCATAATAAAAATAAAAAAAACGCAAAATACACGTTTCACACATAAGAAGTAAACAAAACTAAATCACCCTAACAACAGCTTTTCAACTTCTAAAAAAAAAAAAAAAAAATCACTTGAATACTTTGTTCATGTTTATTTTTATTTTACCATTACTTTGTTTCACTTTTAATGAATTACCAAATTCTTTCATAGTTTACATTTTACCATTTTTATTCCTTCTACAAAGTGAATTTGTCAATGATTATAAATAAGCAAAATTAAAGCTACTTAACAAAAACCAATTTCGTTTACAGCCTAGAAAAAAGATAGAATACGAGAGAATGAAAAGACAGCAGTAAAAAGAAAGGTTTCAATATACAAACAAAGACAAAGACAAACAGACAATAAACATACCCAGGAAACCAGCTAAAGTGGGTAGAAGGTGCTGATACTGGGATGACATTTTCTACTTTTAATAAAGTAAGAGTGTCATGATGATAACCTTCAGGGTTCACATATGTTCCTTGAGCACCTTCGATAGACATAGCAAAGCAGTCAGTCTGTTTGCCTATGACTACTCTGCAACTTCCACATATAAACTGATGGCACTGTAAATAAATAAACAAATAAACTGTAAATATTGTAAAATTTGGAAACAGAGAACAAATAAAATATTTTAAAACATACTTTTCGCAAAAAATTAAGGAGCCATCTGAGCCTCGGAATAGGAGAATTCAATGCAAGCATAAATAGCCTCTTTTCAGAATCAAGTTGGCTAGCAATCCAGAAGGATAACTCGGTAGGATCTCTCGGCATTACATTTTCTACTTTGTCTAAAAAACAAACAAAAAAAATGGTGGAATAATATTACTTTTAAGAAAACATCTTATAAGTAATTCTCAATCGACTTTTTTAAAATACCTTTTCTAAGACCCTGCTTCAAAAATGTAAGTTCATCACAGCGCTGAACCAGTTTGTCCACATCATACATATCATAGACCCATTTAGGCCATGCTAGCATAAATGATTCAATCTTCCTACACCTGCAGAAAATTAAAATCTGACTTAAAAATAAAAATAAAAAAAGATCAATACTTTTATGACTAACGTTTATATATGATTTTATGAAAAAAGGTTACTAATCTTTTTTTTTTTTTTTGGGACGTTTGTTTTTAATAAATTTTGCTCAATAAAATGCTAAAAGAGCTTGCATATATTTGTATATCTCCATAAGTCTATAATTTTGGCTGTCACATCGCGGGCATATACATACATCAAATACCCCGTTTGATCAAAATTATTAAAGCCGTTTTTTATTAAGTAAAAAAAAGCACATGAAAATGAAACATTTGTTATGTAAAGTGCCCCCTCCAAATGATCAATTTTTATAAAATGTTGACTGTCAAATCACGGGCATATGCATACATCAAATACTGACTTTAATCAAAATCATTAGAGCCGTTTTTGAGAAAATCGAAAAAAAAAAAAAAAAACAACATGAAAATTAGACAAAATTCATTAAATAAAGTACCACCTCCCTTTGAACAATTTTGATGAAATTTTTGCTGTCACATCACGGGCATATACATACACTAAATACCCAATTTCAGGTTCATACGGTATATAGTTTTTGAGCAAGTCTGTTCACACACACACACACATACAGACCATTTCGCAGGACTTGGTTATTTGGACTCAGAGACCCTCTAAACGTGTATTTCCGTTGCAAACCCGAAGTCAAAATTTTTCACTATCACAATACTTTCCCTTACTACATATTTCATATATAGGTAACTGAAAGTAATTAAATACCTTTCTTTATTTGTAACTCTGAACGAATTCAGAGATGTCATCTGTAATGCAGAAAAAGGATGAGATAATTTGATTTCTGGGAGTATCAAAACTTCACCGGTTCTGTAACTGTAATTCAAATAATAAAAGCAATTAAAATAAAAATTAAGGCTTCCAGAATGGCAATAAGTGACAATGCAAGAATAAATTATATACTAAATGCAAAGGGTTGGCCAAAAAAAGTGCTAACCCACAAAACCATATTTAATTTTTATGCAGTAATAAGTGCATTTACCATAATTAGAATAGATTTTAATTACAGATAACTATTTACCACTGATTAGCATTGAAATGCTGATCTAAAAATTAATCCCTTATTAAAACTGTTTATTACTTATATATATGGTAAACATTAAAAATATTTTTATGGGTCAGCACTATCTGCGGCTCATCACTTTAATTGCATTCATTTGGTATTATTATGAAAGGATAACTTTCATTCTCCAAAATTACTAACTAAATAGACATAATTTTATCAATTTAGTAATAGTAGCTTGTTGAAATAATAATTTTCTATTGGAATTAATGGAGTGTATTGTTTAAAGTAAATATATCAGATAGAAGAACCCATGATTAAGTGTTAAAATTGATTGAAATTATTAACGAGAGGACATACATATAATGATTTTTATCAATCATTATCAGAAGTTAAACACATTTGTAAAACTATAATTTATAAAAGTCAATGAAATATTATAATGATTTAATTATTGTTCCATAATTTTGTAAATATCAAAAACCTTTGTGCCTTATTAAATACCTTTGGTGCATTATTAAATAAACCTTTGATTACTTTTACTGCTCATACTCCGTTATTGTGTTAAATAACCCAAAAGGTGCAAAAAGAAATAATTTAAGTGAGATAAAATTATGAAGTGAGAAAACATAAAATTTGCTTCTGTTTCAATATCCACCATATATAACATAAACCTTTGGATAAATTGGTTTATGGAGTTATTTATCAATGGGAAGAATATAAATGGGGCTATTAAGTCTGTGGTGAACTCCGATGGAGTTTGACAACCTAAATTTTAACTACCATTTGACCATGGACAAAAACTTAACCATAAAAACTGGCCTCATGTTCTATAAACATAGATAGAAATAATGTAAATCAACAGTTCCACAACTAGATTATTTAACTAAGACTATACTTGGTTATGTCTAAAAATCATATAGTTTTCATAAAAAAAAAATTTAAATATGACTTACATAATAACAGGATAACTTATTAACTTTTCGATTTAAAATTATTTTAGACTAATCATTAAGAAATTAATTTTAAAAAACTAAGATGAAAATCAATAACTACCCAGATGGTGTGGCCTTGGAATTTAAAAGTCTAAACCTTTGCCTGCCCTTTGCTTTGATCCTAACAGTTCCCATATCGTCAGAAAACTCATATATCTCTGCTGTTGTCCCAAACATAACTTTATTAATGACTGCTGTAGAAAGGTATCTGAAATCAATGAAATTTAAAATAGAAGGGGCATCATAAAACTTGAGAAGTTTATGACAAACAAAAAAACTTTAATAAAAAGTTTTTAACAAAAAGTTTAAGATAGAAATTTAAGTGCTTAAAGCAATTTAAGCACAAATTATAAGTTCGAGACTTCACATGCATCATCCACGATTTTAGTTAACAAAATAGCAGATTACATTGGTCACTTTAAGACAGGATAAAGTTATGTTTAATAGTTATTCTCATGCTCAAATTTAAATAAATAAATATATTATAGAACTAACCTTGCTGAGACACATCCAAAAGTATGATCACCTTCAACACACTTTCTTAAAAGTGAAGTTCTACCATGATCCCGGACAGTCAATGGAAATGTCTGTCCAGGGAGCAATGTACCATAAGTGCCTGGAAGTAAAGGTATCACAACTCTAGAGAGTTCAGAGAATATTAACCTTCCACCAATTTCTTCAAGATCACGTCCAAGATACTATAAGAGAAAAAAGTTAAAACAATAAGACCATCATCATATTCACTAATTGCTGATAGTTGAAATGAGCATATCAATAAAAAACACTTACACAATCCTACTAAATGAGAGCTACAAATAAAACGAATCCAACAAAAGAAATTTAAATGGCGGGAAAATAAACTGTATTTCAGGCAGGGTTTGAAATCGATAATTATTAAAATAAAAATAAAAATAAAATCCGATCAAAATTTTAATCTGGAATTTTTAAAAATCATTTGATGATTTTTATTTTTAATCACAAGTGAAAAAAATCATAACCTGATCATTATTTTTGAATTAAATTTTTTCGATTAACAATAATAATAATTTTCGACTAATACTTTTATAAATCAGAATATAAATTTTTAGTTTATAAAAATATTTTTTATATGCTGTTCCTTATTACACACATAAATACCAACAAGGATAATTGAATAATTTTTGCACTTACTCGTGTTTATGACAACATCTATGTTGAAGGCTTTGCGAATACACAAATTTTTGTTTTGTCCCATATTGTAACACATATATCAATTTCAATACGAAGGCTGTGAACATAACGACAATCATGAATCAACTAATTAGCTATATGTTTACATTATTGGGTAAACGGGTTTGGATATAAATAATCCTGAAAAGAAAACAAGTTCAAAAATGTGTAAACAATAAATTTTGTGACTGGTATGGAACAGAAAAATTAACCGATTGGGATGAAAGTCTAAATATTACTTTAAAATCAAATGTATTTTGAGACTTAGTCACAGACAAGAACTTCTTATTTGTTTTATCTTTATTATGTTCCAACTCCAATTACTTAAAAATGTATCTTATGCTCTCTTTATATTATTTTAAAAAATATTAAAATGTGTACATTGATAATGTATTCATACATATTAATAAATTAATTTGCTTTTAAAAGGTGATTTTTATTTTCTGATCAATATTTTTTTTTAACCCAATTTAATCATGATTATTTATTTAATACCGTCTCACTCGGTGAGTGATCATTATTTTCAATCCAATTAATAAATATCAAAGATCGATTTATATTTTTATTTATAAATCAATAATGATTTTTAAATTAAAAATCAGAAATAATAATTATTATATGATATTTTGGAAAAAATAATTACCGATTTCAAACCCTGATTTCAGGAATAAATCATTACTTACTGATTCCTGAAAATCAGAGTTACATATTATCCAATTAAGAAACCTAAAGTGTTTCATGGAAGAGTATTTAAATAAGATAGTACACCAATAAGATTCTGCTATAATTAGTGCTATGCTATATTTGTTAAAGAGATGGAGAAAAAGCGTGCCTCCTATATCCATGCCACAAGAGTTAGCCAAATTTATAAATCTGGGGCCATTGTCATTGGGTAGCTCATGCAGGCTGTGCATTCCAATGGTAGGAATGAAGTATCTCTCGCGTCCGACTTTTGCATTCATATCACCTGCTATTATTTTTTTTTTTTTATGAGTTCGGGAATTGGTGCACTTTCCTTTCCATTTTATACATATGTAGGTGAAAGTAAAAATCCTAGGAATCTAATGTGAGTTCTAGCCAAGGAAAGATCTCTGATCCTCCAAATTTTATAAAACACACCTGCAGCATTGGGCATTGGGTATTCAAAAGAATTTTCAGGGCCTTTTTCAAGTATTCCAAAATGAGTATTTCGATTAAAAACCGAAAGTCAATATTTTTCAGGATTGCTATACTTTCCCTTACTATATATTTCGTTTAAGAATAGAAAATAAAAGGAAAAAGATGTCCAATTTTATCTATTGTATGTGAAAAGGGTAGTAAGCAGGGTTTGAAATTAACTCTTATTTTCTCGGAAAGAGAATAAAAGTCAAATCCGGACTTTAATATTTCTAATAAATAAATAAAAATCACATCAGGACTTTTATATTTCAGGCCATAAAATAAAAGTCCTGATATGATATTTTTTACAATGATACCTAATATAAGAGTCAAAGCTTGATTTTAATTATTTAAGAAATTTATTAGTCTTTTTTTCGGATTTCTCCATAATGGTGTACATTATTGGGTTAACCGTTTTTATGGAAATCTTAGAGGGTATAATAAATTACCTTATATCGATCTCAAGATAGATTATTAGATTATCAAGGCTGCTGATAATGAAAATAATAACGATATAAATAATAATAACCTCAGGCTCGCTCAGGTATTGATTATAACTTATCCGATATTGACCATATTAAGGTCGACTTATAGGTTATTTAGGGCGCTGATTGTGAAAATGATATCGATTTTTCGATCACGTTCTCAGGTATTGATTTATTACAACTTACGCAATATAAACGATATTTGGGTCCGCTCTAAGGTTAATTAAGGGGCTGAATTTGAAAATTATATAGATTTTTCGATTACACACTTACACGATGAAAACGCATTTGTGGTTACAAGTTGCATATTCTTTGAATATTTTCATGAAATTAGTCATCTGTAAATAGTTTATTGTACTCCATATCCTTAAATTTTTAGTATTATTTAATTATTTTTTCTCGACTGTATCTAATAAGTATGTTGCATCACCAATCTTTCAAATAACAATAATAACAAAACTTTATCATTTTTTAAAATTATGATTACATTATCATATTATTTCATCTCTATATTTTAAAATATACTTATCTACAAGTGATATGGTTTCAATTAAACAAAATTATTGAGTTCCAAATAAATGGTATATATATATACACTCAGTTACAAAAAAAGTGGCGCACCTAGAAAATTTGGATTTTTAGGTACTTAAATAAATAAAACAAACTATATTTGTATCTTTTATACCATTATGTTAATTTTAGAAGAAAACTACATTTATTAGAAAATTTTTAACAACAAAAGTATTAACAAATCAACAAAAATGACAACAATAAATAATTTGACCAAATAACTCAACCAAATTTCTTAACTTTTTTTAACGTCCAGATGGTCAGAAGCGTGTGTTTCCTCCTCTGGCAGCCAATAAAGCTCGTATACGCCTGGGCATACTCATTATTAAGTTTCGGATGACGTCATCTCCCATATTCTCCCATTCTTCTCTTAAGGCGATCTTGAGGTCATTTAGGGTTTCAGGGGGAGGATCTCTGGACCTAACTCGTCTCCCAAGTTCGTCCCATGCATGTTCTATGGGATTCATGTCAGGGCTCCATGGGGGCCAGTCCATAATTTGGATTCCGACCTCCTGGAGATATTCAGAAACACATCTTGCCACATGAGGTCTTGTATTGTCATGCATAAAAATGAAATTATCCCCAATAAAAGGTGCAAATGGAACAACATAGTCCTGGAGGATCTCTGTTATGTAAACATGGGCTGTCAGAGATCGCCTCTCTAAAATGTATAGCTCAGTTTTTGCTTCTAATGAAATGCCAGCCCATACCATAACTGAGCCACCCCAAAAATTTCTTTGTTCTGTGGCCGTGCAATGAGCAAACCTCTCACCAGTCCTCCTCCAGACTCTCTGGCGTCCGTCTGGTGAGCGAAGACAAAATCTGGACTCATCTGAAAATAAGACCCTCCTCCAGTCGCCTTCATTCCAATACTCGTGAGTTCTTGCAAACTGTAAACGGAGTTCTCGGTGACGTGCTGTTAGCTGCGGCACCCGAACTGGTCTTCTTGCTTTTAATCCAAACTCTACTAACCGTCGTCTCACTGTCAGTGGATTTACAGCTCTGTCACGAACGCTCCTGAGACGCTGAGCCAGCTGGACTGCAGTAGAATGACGATCTCGGAGGCAGGTGAGCAGCAAAAACCGATCATCTCGAGGTCCTGTAGTTCTCGGTCGTCCTGAATCAACGCGCCTGGAGAATGAATTTGTCTCTCTATACCTTTTTATTGCTCTCCGAACCGTACTTTCTGGTTTTCCGATAGCTCGAGCAGCATAGCGCACACTACGCCCGTCATCGACAAGTGCCACTGCCCGAGCGACATCACACGCGGTAATTTGCAGACTTTAAGTTTAGAAATTACAGGACGACACTCACTAGCCAACAAATCAGGAATTACTAACAGATTCGAAAAATCGATATCATTTCCGAATTCAGCACTTTAATTAACCTATTAGCCGACCACAATATCGTATTTATCGTGTAAGTTGTAATAAATCGATACCTGAGTGTACACTCCAGAAATCAATAAAATTTTCAAATTCAGCGCCTTAATTAACCTTAGAGCGGACCCCAATATCGTTTACATCGCATAAGTTGTGATAAATCGATACCTGAGTGCGTAGTAGAAAAATCAATATTATTTTCTCAATCAGCGCCCTAAATAACCTAAAAGTCGATCTCAATATTGTAAATCGGATAAGTTATAATTGATACCAGAGCGAGCCTGAGGTTTTATATCGATATTATTTTCATTATTAGCACCCTTGATAATCTGATAACCGATCTTGAGATCGATATAAGGTAATTTATTATACCCTCTAAGATTTCCATAAAAACGGTTAACCCAATAATGTACACCAATATGGAGAAATCCAAAAAAAAAGCTAATAAATTCATCCTTAAATAATTAAAATCAAGCTTTGACTCTTATATTAGGTATCACTGTGATAAAGATCATATCGTGACTTTTATTTTCTGGCCCGAAATATAAAAGTTATGATGTGATATTTATTTATTTATTAGAAATATAAAATTCCAGATTTGACTTTTATTCTCTTTCCGAGAAAATAAGAGTTAATTTCAAACCCTGGTAGTAAGAGAAGGTTGTATGAGCAAACTGGACCAGATTTTGAAGAACTTGAACCTTCTTTAAGGACTTCTAGTATATTGGACTTCACAGTCTCCAACAAGATTAAGAGAACACTTTCCCTAATTTCATAAAGGCCTAATGAAGAGTAGCACTCTATCAGGTGTATTTTGCACCTTATAATAATTTTTAATTTTTCTTCTGTTCACTTTAGACTTTATTGACATTTATTCTACTCTTGAGAACAATTTTCCTTTAATACACATCTTTTTGTGGGAGAAGGTTTTTTTCTCTTAAAATTACACATGTAACTTTAGCCTCCCATTTGTATCCATGCCCGTTATCAGAGATAAGAGAGAGAAGCTCAAAGTAATCTACGATGCATAGCAATAAATAGTTCTTCTTTTATAAACAAAATATAATGTATCTTTATGAATAAGAAAACTGAAATTGACATTATAATTAAGGAAGGGTGGAAAGTTAGAAAGAATGGCTTATATGAGATTGGAATAATGATAGAACACAAAGGATAAGTAAAATTTTAAATCATTTTAAACTTCAACTCAGGTGAAGGTTATAAGAAAAGCAAATTAAGAAACCAACATTTCAAGAAGCAATAAGAATAATAAAGAATAACATCATTAACACAATGAAATGTTTATATTAACACTTAGACGAAGAAGCTAATGTACGATAACGGCATTTTACATTGAGATGTTTAGAAAAATAAGGCATAAACTATAAAATATACTGACTGCCTAAATGGAAAATAATAACAAATGATATGCAACAAAAGGTAAAGCTACAGCTATGTTACTTCTAGACAGGTCCTATTTTGAAAGGATATGTCACGCTAATATATGTGAACTCCCATCGCATCCGCTGCAGTTAATCAGCTTTAATAGATCTCAGCTTTGGTCTCCCCCTCTTCAGAGATAAATAAAAACCAAATAAAGTACTTTCCAGACGAGATCGGGGCCACAATAGATAGTGCCATATCAGCAATGCCCAGAAGTAAAATAGCAGTAGCATTACCTAACAAAATCCTTACTGAATGAGATGCAGGCAATCCTTCATCGAAAACAATTTCAGCAGAGTCTGTATTATGATTGCTGTTATGGGAAACAATAGCACCACCCATGTCAGGATTGTCAGCTATTGGTACATCAATGATAGACTCTAGATCTTCATCTACATCTGTAATATAAGAAACAAGCAATAAAAAATTACAAAATAGATTAGATTGAACATCAAGGAAAAAAAAAGAAGCAAAATATAAAAAACTGAAGTAATGATTAGTGATTGCTATTATAGTAAATACTTAAAAATACAAATTTAAAATTAGGTTTCATATTAAAAAATAGTAGAGGTGAGAGATAGTCAATTCTTAATCTTTACGATAGGTGAAATGATGGTCAGGATTTGCAGTTTGAAAAAAAATTTATTTTCGAAAGCAAACGTTTCGATCCAACTTGTGGATCTTCATCAGGGCTAAAAGAAAACAAATATATAAGTATCTATGCTAGAGGATGAAAATAAATGAATATTTTACAGGACTGATAATAATATAAAAGATGGTAAGCATTATACATGAATATTTAAATAAGTAGCTGGTTAGCAAGATAAAATAGAATCTGATATTTACCTTCTGAGTCAAGGTAGATACAAAGACTGGAGGTAAAATAAGGTAAGAGGTAGTGGTAGGAGCTAGTTTGCCGACTTCAAAGTTTTATGACGGGGAAACCCAACGCTATTGAAGTGAAAGGCTACACGACAACTGAGTGAAAATAAAATATTAAAAACTAACAAAATATATGGTACTGTATACAAATTGTTATGCCTGGACTCTATAACAACACAAAATTGATAATACATAAGGTAACAATTGAAAAAAAAATTGAAAAATATACAGAAGGAAGTTATAAAATTCTAAAGATAATAATAATAATACAAGAGGTACATCGATAATTGCGGATACCTAGGATTTGAGGATGCGGAAGAAGTTTGAATAAGTGGATGAAATTATCTCTTTATCAGTTTTATGATTTACAGGGTTATTTTTTTCCAGATGGATGAAAATGGATTCTGAGAGGAGTCGTTTATCGTGGTTTGGTACAGTAGCTAATATGGAGGGGTTCTCAAAGTTAAAGGAATGGTTGTGGGTTCAGAGATCAGAGGTTGTGAAGGGGTGTAAATATTTTGAGATGTAAGTATAAGAAAATGTATTGTATTGGGTATACAGATTTTTTAATTTGTTGTTTAATATGTTTTTAATACTAGGCGTATGAGTGGGAAACTGGATGAAAGGGATTTTTTAATTTTGTTGGAGAGAATGGGGATATATGGGATAGATCTGTATTGGAAAGTAGAGATCAGAGGTTGTGAAGGGTTGTTAGAGAAATTGTGGGTTTTAGCATTGTTATTAATCAGTGTTTTTATTAAGTGTTCGGGAAAATCATTAGATTTTAAGATATTTTTTAGGCGGATTTTGTTATGACAATAAAATTGTGGATCGGACAATTCCATTCCTAGACATTTCGATCACAAGAAACCCAGATAATTCCATATCCACTAATTGGCACACCAAACCCACTTATTCTGGCCGACTCTTAAAACTATTTTTCCCAACATCCACATCACCAAAAAATCAACGTCGCAAAAAACCTTATCCATCGTCGCCTGACCTTGTCCGATCCACAATTTGATTGTCATAACAAAATCTGCCTAAAAAATATCTTAAAATCTAATGATTTCCCCGAACACGTAATAAAAACACTGATCAATAACAATGCTAAAACCCACAATTTCTCTAACAACCCTTCACAACCTCTGATCTCTATTTTCCAATACAGATCTATCCCATATATCTCCATTCTCTCCAACAAAATTAAAAAATCCCTTTCATCTAGTTTCCCACTCATACGCCTAGTATTAATATCAAATTAAACAACAAATTAAAAAATCTGTATACCCAATACAATACATTTTCTTATACTTACATCTCATAATATTTACACTATTTTTTATTCAGGTTGCTATATGTTGGTAAGTTTACCAGTCCATAATCAGATTTCAAATGAAGTCCATAGAGAAATATGGTAAGTAAGGAAAAATTCCTAAATTTTCTAATAAATTCAAGAAAAAGGAAACAAATAAGTATATATAAAATTAATAGACTTTTTTTCACAGAACGTGAAACTAAGAAGTAACAACTCACATTTGTTTAAGACATTACCTAATTGTAATACACCTGAATAAGAATCCAAGCTTTCTTCACTCTCAACACTTTCGTTGTCTTCCCCAGAATCCATGAAAGTCAAAATTTAAAAAATTACGTTTTAAAAAGTTTGAGCTCCTAAGCTGAGAAAACAATAAGAAGTGATATAAAGGCAAACAAAACTTATGTGAAGCAATTACCAAAAATATCACGAAAAAACTTTAGTCCAATAACGAATACGAATCTACCCCAGTAACTTAAAATTACCCTTGACTTTGACATAAACAGATTGAAGTTCCAAGTGTGACGTAGATGTTTATCCTTTGTGTTGTTTGATGACTGCCCCAACACATGCCTGGTAAATGTAACCTACTTTAAAGACTGGTTATATAATATGTACGTTTGTTTTTGTGTTTTCTGTTTTATTTTGTGAGGTGAAGGTGATTGTTTCAGCGAAATGTAGGATCCAAAACGTTTAATACATTTGAAAGAAGGATTTAGATTTTTTTCAAATTCAATTTATAAAAGTTTAGTCAATATTTTAAAAAAATGGAAAACGATTGTTTATTCTTGTTCAAATTACATTTCTTATGAATTATCTTACAAGATTTTTATATAATGTCATCTATATCGGAGCACCTTTCAAAAAAATCAAAAGTTGATGATGGCTTGCAAGAGTCCATTACATTTGTCAAAACATTTTTGCTTACACTTTCTGATGATGTACTATTGATTATTTGTTCTCATTTAGATCCAGTAGATTTGTTGTCTCTTTCACAGTAAGTATCCAATTATCCATTATAATTCATAATGTTTATAAAGATATTTTTTTACTGAGTAATTATTTTATTTGAATGATTCTAGAACCTGTACTAGACTTCGTAGAGTTTGTGCTGACAAGACTCTGTGGAAAAAGGTTGATATTAGACAACATATTTTGACAATTGGTTCTTTGAAGAAATTCACTTATTATATACAGTCGAATACTACTTTCTTAGCTATCAAAGGTCCAGTGGATACATGTCAAAGTAATTCAAATGATTCAATTTCCAAATGGTTTTTAAATGTTGTTGCTAAACATGCACCGCAGCTGAGTTGTCTCATCTTGGAGAACCATGTTATTGACAGTGCCAAGGTAAGAATATTGTTTAATCTTACTTATTCTTATCAGAAACAGTTTTTTGTTATACAATGTAACTTATTTCTCGTAATGATTTGGAAACAATGTAATATTTAGTCCTCAGAACGATAACATTTTATACCTTGAATTCACTCACAGTAACATAAGAATCTTGTGGGATTTATTCAGATTAAGCGATTATCCTGGAGCTTGTAATCAGAAAGTAACTCATTGCAAGTAATTCAATTCATCCTGTGTTTTAAAATAATTGGTAATATTTTAGTTGGTTCAATGGTGTTGGAAATGCTTGAAAAGAACCTGTTTTTTATTTTATAATTTGCTTTATCACAATTAGTTGATAATGACAGTAATAATTAAAGAAAAGTATAATTTTTTTCAACCATGAATTTTGTTTATTTACACCATGGTGTAGTTGATAAATTACTCATAAATTAATCATTCAATCTTTAGCCCTACATCAGGCAAATGAGCTGATTGGATTGTTTTATAACTCAAAAAGATTACTTTGCCTTGATTATGTATAGGTTTTCTCAAATGAGTACTCCGTTTCCTTTAAGACAAAAAAAAAAATAATAGCATTGAAATCCGATAATTTGTTTCTGAGATATAATGTTTTGAAGATTGGTCAACTCTTCCTTTATAATTTAAATTGGCCGTTTGTTTAAATATTTTCTGAATATAAACTATATTTGTAAGATTCCATTCTTTGTCTACTTTGCTATGTCAAAGGAAACATCTTTGAAGTTAATGTATTGGCACTTTTCTCCATTGGTAATTGATAAGAAAAGTTTGTGTGGTGGCATTGTTATGTAGATTTTGTACATATATTGCATATAATCCTTAATAATTATATTTTAGTTTAAAACTTTAGTTCTTTAATAGATTCACGAATGAAATATAAGCAGTTTTCGGCAGGAACAGCCTTCTTCATAGGTTTTTGGAAAGGCATTAGAGACTAAAACTTGAAAACTATGTTCCAATTTAATGCAAACCCTAAATACCCCATTTATCGATTTCCATTCATGATATATTTACAAAAAACGGTTTAAAAAAACTCGCTTATGGATGAAATTAGGATTTTTTCCCCTTAAAAAAAAATAATAATGATTAAAAAATTATTGAAGTCTTACAAGTAATTTTAACACTCTATACCTTATGGAGAATAACAAAAAGAAATAAGTAATAAAATATATATGCGGATAAAGCTATTTTCTGTGAATTTTCTAAATTGCGTTTACACAATTATCAAAACTTGCCGATTTCTACTTCAAGTAGGTTGGTAACTGAAAGTTATTTGTTTGTACCATATTTTTTTCATATGATTATCTCTTTAATATGGTGACTGTTATTATTTATTTAGGTTACTTTAGAAGATTTCCCACCTTCAATAGAACAATTGGAAATTCGTAATTGTATTATGAAGAACTTATCTCTCAGAAGATCATATTTTTATAGGATGGAGAAAACTTTACCCAAGTTAAAGGTATTTTATTTTTTTATTTTTTAGTGTAATTCATTTAAAATCATTTTATTAAGTTGTTTTTTACTTCCACCGTATTGTGTTCTTTTTCGCTTTTGTTGCTTTATACTATTTTGGCATTCTAGTGAGAATGTTTTATGGCCCTCCTAGTCCCAGTGTTGTTTTAGGCCATTTGTTTTCAGCCCAAGGGAACAACAGCCATTCCCGTACCAAACATACTGCTCTCCAAAATATTGAGACCTGGTGGTTGTATTTTGTTAATAAAGATTTTACTCTTATATTGTTTTGATAACATTCTTAACATCCTTGTATATTTGCTATTAATAGCAGTCTGTCAGTCTCAAAAGTATATCTTGGAACTAATGGTTATGTCTTGACACTAAGTTAGATTGTTTTATATTGGTTAGATGATAGTTGACCGGATATAGAATTAGGTAGAGAATAGTCCGGGGAGGCGGTCAATAAAATACAAAATAGTGTAAAACTATTTTATTGTTGCCGACGTTTCGACCCAACTATGCAGGTCTTCGTCAGGGCTAAATAAACAAGACAGAGACAACAATATGAGTAATTAGGACAAAGAATATGAACTGAAAGATAAAATATAAAAATATAAAAAAAGAATATGAACTGACATTATAAGTTATAAATGACTGTGAACTTAAGGTTAAGCATATAATTTATAACACATGGTTGTAATATGGCTATTGACACTGATACTGTTAACACTGATGCCGTTGATACTGATAGTATAGGTGGTGTGATAAGATGAGGTAAGGTACATAATAGTGGATATGTTATGAGAATGGCGTACTATGGGTAGAAATGGTGGCAAAATGGGGCAGATTAGAAGAGGGATTAATATATGATGGATTATAATTATAGTAAATAGAGGAGCTTACCTTATGACAGGGATGGATGTCTCGGCCAAAGTGAGGGTCAGAGCAGGGTACACTTTAGTCGGAGTGGGAGAATGTCAGAAAAAAAAGGGGTTGCGGAAGGCGGGTTAGGATTGTTTACATACGCTAACTTTACACAAATAAATAACATTAGTTACAGGAGTAAATAGTGGCATTTTTAAACAGTATAACAAAATTGAGGACACTTATAACTAGCTGACTATATATGTATGTAATTAATATTATGTGAAAAACATTAAAATAGGATGAAATAAAAATTAGAATAAAAAATACAGTACTGTTGATATAAATAGGCTATTTCTGTATTTGATAGGAACATATTAATTATCTACGTGGCCTTAAGTGTTAGAAATGTATATAGGTTCAGTACAAATACTAGTTGTTGTTTCATATAGTAATTTGTTCATTCCTTGAACAATTACTATATGAAACCCTTGTCCAATGAGGGTTGTCCAATGAACAAATTACTATATGAAACAACAACTAGTATTTGTACTGAACCTATAAATAAATGTCAAGTTACACAATTATACATTTCTAACACTTAAGGCCACGTAGATAATTAATATGTTCCTATCAAATACAGAAATAGCCTATTTATATCAACAGTACTGTATTTTTTATTCTAATTTTTATTTCATCCTATTTTAATGTTTTTCACATAATATTAATTACATACATATATAGTCAGCTAGTTATAAGTGTCCTCAATTTTGTTATACTGTTTAAAAATGCCACTATTTACTCCTGTAACTAATGTTATTTATTTGTGTAAAGTTAGCGTATGTAAACAATCCTAACCCGCCTTCCGCAACCCCTTTTTTTTCTGACATTCTCCCACTCCGACTAAAGTGTACCCTGCTCTGACCCTCACTTTGGCCGAGACATCCATCCCTGTCATAAGGTAAGCTCCTCTATTTACTATAATTATAATCCATCATATATTAATCCCTCTTCTAATCTGCCCCATTTTGCCACCATTTCTACCCATAGTA
This sequence comes from Aelia acuminata, assembly GCA_911387785.2. Taxonomy (NCBI): domain Eukaryota; kingdom Metazoa; phylum Arthropoda; class Insecta; order Hemiptera; family Pentatomidae; genus Aelia; species Aelia acuminata. Next base: position 180,679,817 of record OU426978.1, read on the forward strand.
CGCCATTCTCATAACATATCCACTATTATGTACCTTACCTCATCTTATCACACCACCTATACTATCAGTATCAACGGCATCAGTGTTAACAGTATCAGTGTCAATAGCCATATTACAACCATGTGTTATAAATTATATGCTTAACCTTAAGTTCACAGTCATTTATAACTTATAATGTCAGTTCATATTCTTTTTTTATATTTTTATATTTTATCTTTCAGTTCATATTCTTTGTCCTAATTACTCATATTGTTGTCTCTGTCTTGTTTATTTAGCCCTGACGAAGACCTGCATAGTTGGGTCGAAACGTCGGCAACAATAAAATAGTTTTACACTATTTTGTATTTTATTGACCGCCTCCCCGGACTATTCTCTACCTAATTAGATTGTTTTAAAATGTCAGGTGTTGTAATTCAGGGAACTAATAATCAGTTACTTTTTTGTATATGCATCGGGTGCACTTTATTGATTTATCAAACACCTAAGTTCATACAGTAGAAGTCAATGTAAGGAGTTCAACTCAACTTACCAAAATTTCATAAAATATAAAACTCTCTGCTAGCTGTAATAGTCCTGGAGAACCACAGGCCTCTGTTGTTTCAGCATAGGCCTCGGCTATTGAGTCTTAGATGAAGCAGGTTGTATGATTGTATGAGTACTCGATGAACCATTAAGATCTAGATCTCAACCTAGGCATTATAAAACCCTGGTGTGTCACTGTAAACTTCGGTTCCCATCCTGTCTATTCCCAAGGATATAAGACGGCTTTGGTGGCAACTCTGTTGTGAGTGATATATTCATTATGTACTGCTGAACATAAGTTGTGAAGGAAGAGTTTCTTTGGAAGCAAGGTGGTGACCAGTCGATTAATGCAACATTTGAGGGTGCAGGTAGTGTCCAACTCGATGATATAATGCTAATGGTTCAGTTGCCTGATGATAGAAGTGCATAACATCTTGTTATCTCTGGTGAATCTTTGTCTGCGTTCTCTTCCCCCGCTTGGAGACTTCAAAACCACAAGGTTTTAGACGCTGTTGGAACAAGATATTTGCTGTTGAGGAACAGATGAGTGCGGGTCTTTCTCATGAAAACTTGAGGTATAAGTCTAAAGGAGACTTTGCCTGAGGCTGAAGGTGTTACCCTGTAGCAAAACATTATATTCTGTAATCTAGTAGCCGATGAAGCAGGATCATCAGCAGCAGCCTTAAGTCTTCTCTTCAATGTATGGATTCTGCATCTGTGAGATCATTCTGTTCATGAAAGGTGGTGTTATCAAGAGTAGGCTTCAACCTTCAAAAGACCATGCAGAACTGAGACAGGATTTAAATCAATTCGGATGGAGTTGTTTTATTTTCAAAACTTAGATGATTCATCCTGTTGATTTCTTAGTACATTGAAATCATTTGTATCTTATTCCCTTTTTCATCTACTTTAAGATGCAGATAGGCCTTATGCAAGTCCAGATTGTAGAAAAACTTCGATCCTCTGAGAGTGCGACAGTTTGGGTGATTGGCTGACATGAGCTTAGAATTAGCACTACACTTATTATAACGCAAAGCCTGACTCCACAATCTGATTTCGTTATGAAGAAAAAATGGGAATCAAATCACTCTAGATGACTAGACTGATACCTTAAGCTTCTAATAGTACAATTTCCTTTTCGACATGCGTTCTAAATGCAAAAGGACAATCTCATTCTCAAACCAACACCAATTTCATCCCTTTTTAGAAGCAACTGGGCTTCTATGTCTTGGACAAATTCAACCCTAATTGTATGAATACATCTGGAAGATGTCCTCGAGGGAAGTAACTGAGTTGACTCAGGGTTTTGCAAACGGAGTTCTGGTTGCTACTAATAATCAGTTACTTTTTTTTATACAGATCGGATGAACTTTATTGATTTATCAGACTCATAAGTTCATACAATATAAGGAGTTCAACTCAACTTACCAAAAATTCATAAAATATAAAACTCTCTGCTAGTTTTTATAGTCCTGGAGAACCACAGGCCTCAGCTGATTCCGGTTAGGTCTGGGCGATTGTGTCCTGGATGAACCAAGTGGTATGGTTGTATGAGTCCTGGATGAACCAATTAGGTCTAGACTTCAGCCTAGGCATTATTAAACCAGGTGGGTCACTGTAAACTTGGGTTCCCATCCTGTCTATTCCCATGGACATAAGACGGCACTGGTGACAACTCTGTTGTGAGTTGCAGATTTATTGTATAGTGGTGAACAGAAGTTGCAAAGGAAAAGAGTTTCTTTGGAATCAAGGTGGTGACCAACTGATTAATGGGAAATCGAGTTTAAAGATTTTTAGGGGCTCGCCTGCATATTGCATATATACAGGGTGTTTCGGAATTGCACGGCACTATTTTAGGTACGTGTTCTCTAACACAAAATGAACAAAAAAGTTCATATTAACATGTATCTCAAACTCATTTATTAAACAGATATCAAAGGTTAAAGATTTATTATTATTACAACATTTAGAGTAAATGTTCAAAGGCGCCTCCGTTTTGTTGAATGCAACATTTAGCACGACGAATCCATGCTTCTCTGGCTCTTCGTATAGCATCAGGATGGTGGTTGATAGTTGCTGTGGCTTCCACGATCCGATTTCTTAGCTCTTCTTGCGTGTCAACTGCCGCAGAATAAACCATAGACTTCATCCAGCCCCACACAAAATAATCTAATGGCGTTAAATCCGGAGATCGTGGTGGCCATTTAACAGGTCCGTTTCAACCAACCCATCGGTCTCCATAAGTTGCATTTAAATAATCAGTGACACTATGAGAAAAGTGAGCTGGAGCACCGTCATGCATAAACCACAGCCTTTGCCTAATGCCTAGCGGAATATCTTCTAGAATATCATGCACATTATTTTGCAAAAAATGCAAGTAAGATATACCTGACAGCCTAGGTGGCAAAAAGAAGGGGCCGATGATTTTGTCGCTTAGAAGACCACACCAGACATTTAAAGAGACTGTATGTTGGTAATGTCCAACAGCAGTCGTATGAGGGTTTTCTTCGGCCCAAGTATGGGTATTTCGAAAATTAAGAATCCCGTTTCTTGTAAAGCAAGATTCATCAGTAACCAAAATGCAGTTCAGGAAGTTAGGATCTCGTGTGCATTGTCGAATTAACCACTGGGAGAAATTTCTGCACTTGTTATAATCTTGTGGTAACAAATCTTGCCTACTTGATACGTGAAATGGATATAATTGTTGTTCGCGTAAAGTTCGCCATACGCTGGTAGAGGAAACATCGAAACGACGTGACAATCTTCTGGTACTAGTAGTAGGAGATAACTGAACAGCATCGAGTATTTCTTCTTCTACGTTTGCAGTTCGTCGAAATCGTTGTCGACCGGCGTTCACTCGTATAGGTTTTAGCGTACCATTATCCCTAAGACGTCTTTCAATGGCCTCAAACGTTTTACGATTTGGTATTCTTCGGTTAGAAAATTTTTCACGATATCTTCGAACAGCAGCAGCACCGTTTGTATGTACCTCGCCATAAGTTAAAAGCATGTCTGTTTGTTCATCAAAAGTGAATAAATTTGTGGTATCTCCCATGATAATCATAAATTGAACTGTGTCACAAGATTCACTCTCACTAAAACACACAGAACTAGACAAACAGATGAGCAACTACTGTCATTGCTTATCGTTCATTTGTTTATCAGGTGATTAAAACCTTTTATTTAGTATTAAACACGTTAAACGTTGTACAGTCAGTCTTAATGCAGTAAATAAATAATAAATCTTTAACCTTTGATATCTGTTTAATAAATGAGTTTGAGATATATGTTAATATGAACTTTTTGTTTATTTTGTGTTAGAGAACACGTACCTAAAATAGTGCCGTGCAATTCCGAAACACCCTGTATAATCAGCTATTCGAATAGTATAATTTTCATCCAAAAGCTGAGCTGCTGCTTCTTCGGCTATTGATGACTTCTGACGCCAACTGCAAGTCGGTTTCGGCATCATGTCAAGTTAAATAAGTTATTGATAATATTTCCTGAATATCAAGAAGAAATAATAATTGTATTAACTTGAATATCAAAATATTTATTCTATGTTATTTATTTATTTTAATAGATACAGGCAATCCACTACTAGCGTGATGTATTCTATTTTATCATTTGTTAATATCTAAAAACATTGGTATCATAAACATATGTTGTCAATACCTATAATCTTCACAGTGCAAGAAATTGTTTACATTATTAATTGTTAAATCTTTGATCTTACAAATGCAAGTGCCTGTTTATTCTGTTCAAGAATTTCAGTTAACTTTAGAAATTTGGTAATTAGCATATTATTGTTTTTGTTGTTTTAATTCTTTGGTTTTTTGTTTTATTCTAGAAACTTGATCTGTCAAATAACAGATGGTTTGTACCTCATTCTTTGCTTGCTCTGAGCAAAAGTGAAACTCTAGAAACGCTTATTTTATCTGGATGTGATGTTAGTGACTGTCTTCCTTATGCTAGTCTTGCTGCTAATTTTGGTTTTAGTGCGCTTCAAGTAAGTATTTTAATTAAAATATTTTAATTTTTTAAATATGGAATGATTTTTTTTTTTTTTTTAAATGTTAGGTACCTTCTTGGTATAAATAATATGACTTCCAATTACATCAGATTTCTCTATTTTGGAATATAATATCATAAATCAACTTTATTTCCCTATTTCAGTCTACCTATGAGATAAGTTATCTTTTTTTTCCCCCTCCTCTTCCTGGCCATTTTAGGCTGTAGGGGTTTCCCGGGCCAGGCAGGAGGGTTGTGAATTATTGCCGAAAATTATTAAATATCCCCTGGCTCCGGGTTTTGAACTTGCTATCTTCGGGTTCCCAATCATATGTTGCCATGGGCAATGCGTTTTCCTAACGCATTTTCCCACTCGGCCATTCCGCTACCCTGAGGTACATTCTCTATTTATTTTGACACTGTATATTAGACAGGCAACTGGGGGTTGTGGCACCATTGTCCAGTCATGCAGTAATGCAGGCCTTCCAGGTTGGGGGAACAGTACACTAACACTTACATACACTATGCTACCTCGGCATACTACATTCACACAACACTACAGACCAAGGAAAACAACAGTACACACCCTAGGATCACCTTCCCTAGGTAGCCACTCCCGAGGGGGACGTTGGTCTAATGGCATCAAGGTGGCCCCACCAACGGATTAGTCTATATAGGCTGATGCCCTATAATCTCGCAACTTTTTACATCAAAAGACTAATAGAAAATAGATCTCGACTGAATTTAATGAATGACATACGGCGCAGAAAAAGGTTTATAAAAATGGCTACATGGAATGTGCGAGGACTGAGTGGTAAGGAGTTAGAACTGGTGCAGGAGAAGGAAAAATTGACCTGCTGAGAGTTACAGAATCCAAAACGAAGGGAAAAGGTGAGGAAAGGATTAAAGACTGCGTCTTTCTTTACTCTGGTACATTGGGAGAGAAAGAGCCAAGGCTGGAATGGGTACATACATATCAAAATTAATGATTGCATCAAAGATTGGAAATTGATGAATAATAGGAGGCCCATCACAGTAGATATAGAAGAGGGTGAACATGTATATACGCTTATCATAGCCTATGGCCCTTGTGATGATGTTATTACATCAGAGAAAGAGGAGTTTTGGGATCTGGTGCATCTTTGACAGTTGGAAATTGTCAAAGAAATTGACAATGCAAAATGTGAAGATACCATCATGGGGGATCTCAATGGCAGAGTAGGAAGTGACGAGGAGAGGAGATCGGCTGAAGTCCTAGGAAAGTATTAGGAAGATTTCCAAAATGACAATGGCCTAAGAATATTAAACTTATGCTCAGCCAACAGACAGGTTATTGCAAACTCTAAGTTTCCCCTCAAGCACTCACATAGATTTACCAAAGAAGAACCAAGTCAAAAAGAAAAATCAATATTAGATTACTTCTTGATAAATAAGGAAATAATAAAGAGAGATTGGATGTCAGAGAAAAGCGAGGATATGAAGTAGGAAGCGACGACTATCTAGTTAAAATGGATAAAATAGGGAGAGCAGGAGAAGGTAAAAATAAATGCCCTCCAACACCCCAAAAAAGAAACTATAACATCCTTTAGGTTGAAAGATGAAGAAATGGCCATGTAATATCAAGAAGGAATAGAGAGAAGGGCCAAAGAACCAAATACACTCTGGGGTAGCGATGATGTGGAATTCCTTCATAACAATGCTACTAGATGAGGCAGTGGAAGGTATGCGGAAGAAAGAAGATGGTTCAGATCCGAAGAAAGCAGTGTGGTAGACAGATGAAATTAAGAGGGCAGTGAAGGAAAAGAAACGACTCTGGAAGAACTAACACAAGAATAAATCAGTCCATAGCTATGACCTCTACAAAAACCAGAGAAAATTGGTTAAAGAAGAAATAATAAGAGAGAAAAGGAAAGCGTGGGTGGACTGTTTTTCAGGCTTCTCAGAAGTTTTAGGAAGGAAAAACCAGCAACACTGAAATTTATTAAAGATAAAAACAGCAAAATATTGAATTAAAAGGAGGAAATGATGATGAGGTGGAAAGAATATTTCCTAGATTTATTAGATGATGGGAAAGGAGATGAAGATTGTGGAAGAGGAGGAAGGAGTTCAGAAAGAAAAAGAGGATTATATTGGGGAAGAAGAGCTAGAAGACACCTTGGAAAACTTGAAATTTGGGACTTCTCCTAGTCATGAAGAAATAACACCAGATATGTTCCTGGGGGCAAAAAGGAGGAAATGATGTAGCACCTATTGAATTTAATATGGAAGAAAAAGAAAATGCTTAGATGCTGGGAACTGACTGTAATTATCCCAATATTCAAGAGTGGCGACAACAGGAAATGTGGAAAGATGTATTTCTCTCCTTAGTGCCTCATGTAAGGTGTACTCAAAGATAATGGAAAAACGGATAATGACATCCGTAGAAGGGTTATTAAGCAAAGAACAATATGGATTTCAATCCTTTTTCGAAAGTTTTAAAAGTATTGAGGAATAATTAAGTTACCCCTCTCCCTATTACCTGTCGTAATAAAATTTTTAAGAAATAAATCTCCCCATACTTCTTGTATAGGTAAATAAATCTCCCTGGATCGACAAGTATTTCAAATGTTGTGAAATCGGAAAACCAATAAAAAGTTAATAATTCCTCCCCCCTTAAATTACATATCCTTAATTATATTTATTTTATTTTATTTGTATGTTTTATTTTAACAGCTTCTTGATTTGAGAAAAACTTGTGTCAGTGATATTGAATTAACTTGCTTCAATCGAACTGCTACATTGCGTCATCTCTATCTTTGTGCATCTGAACCAGAATTAGCAGAAGCACAAGTAACGGATTTCAGTATTACAACTTTTGGTGGAGGTTCAAGAGATGGCCAAGGGCCATTGAACATGGAGGAAGGCATCATTATTATTCAAGTAATGTACCTTATTCATTTATCTCCCAAACTAAAGTAAGGAATAACTTTTTAAATACTTCATTTGTTTGTGTGATTGGGTTACTGGAAAATTGGTTGAAGCATAATTTAAATTATTTTTAATTTTTACTGACTGAAAGGACTTCTGCTTCCGTGGAAGCATTTTGAATTCTTGAAAGGAAACATTTATCAACACCTGAAGTGATTTTCCTTTGGCGTCCTCTGTACAACAAGGTACCAAAAGTTTCACCAATGCTTTAATTCTTCATTTTTTTTTTTTTTTTATCCCAAGGAATTGTATTTTCAGTCTGTTATATAATAATCATTATAGCTGCAAATAGCTTCTATCTTGATGCTTATTTTTATTTGAATTTTAAATACAATTTTTCATTTAATAAAATTTTTTCATTTAATTAAAAAACATTTTTCATTAATTTAATATATATATTTTTTTTTATAAATCTGATAAAGTCTTCTGATATATTATATATTATTTAGGTGGTTATATTTCAATTGAATAATTGTATTTCATTATTATATTATATTATTATATGCATATCTGTTAAATATGCTTTGTATGTTTATTATGATATTACAGAAGATGTTTAATGTTTAATAGATGTAAATTTCAGAAATTTAGAGCCCCGAAATCCTAAAAAATTAAACTTTTTATGCAGAATTAATGAAATTTCGAGGATCTTTAGCTTACCAATATAATGAAAATTATCCCTAAAGTGGCTTAAAAAATTATAATCAGTTGGAAGTTAGGTACTAAAGAAGAATAAATATCTTTTGAATAAATCATTTAATCGTCATGTGTAATCATATACAGTACTAAATAATAATGAGAAAAATGGGACAAAATAAAAAGACGATAAAATTCTGAGGTAGGCGAAGAAAAAAAAAAACACATTGATTCCAACTTTGAGCTGGTGTGGGTAAAAAAAAGTGGACACCCGTTCGACCCTCGTTAGGCCACTCAATGTTAATCCGTATTTTATGGTAAAAATGCATTGCTATGACCTCTATTGGCAAGAAAAGGTACTAGAACATGTCCTGCGAACCACTAGAGTTAGACAGAACTGAGAAATAAGTGTGGGGATCAGTGCACTACAGCCTGAAATAATATTAGTGCATAAAAAAAAAATAATAATATTAGTGCACTAAAGGATTAAGCACCATAATTTTCTCTTATTAAATTCTTTCTCATTTTTCTTTTGTAGTATCCATAAAGATAAGCAAATATAATAATAATGGTAAAGCTAATGTTTCAGTGATACAAGTATCTGTTGGATTTACTTAATTCTTTAGTACTTAGGTCTTGCTCAATCCGAAAGTTACATAGTTTCTGGTTATCAACAGAATCATAAGCGTTGTTTTAAGCTTTCATAGTCTGAATCCATTATATGCATTTCTTCTTCAGGGTTTGACCATGTAACATAACTTCCATCGGAGGCGAAGTCTGTGTTGACTAGCGCCAGACGGGACTTGGTCAGGTGGAGGTGGTTGTCGGCTCTCTTAGATATGTTGTTAGTTTTGGATTCTTGTTTAATGAATTCGGAAGTTATGGTTTCATCTGATTATCCGTTCTTTTTGAGGGCTGTCCGGAGTTTTCTTTTTTCTTTTGGAATTTTTGTGGGTTCGGTGATGGTCAATGCTCTGTGTACGAGTGTAGCAATGATACCTCTCTTTTGTGATAGATGGTGGTGAGAATCTGCATGTAAGTATCTGTCTGTGTGGGTTGGTTTTCTATAAACTGAATGCCCTAGTGTGAGGTCTTCCTTCTTTTCTACTAGTACGTCCAGGAAAGGTACCTTGTTGTCTTCCTCTGTCTCCATTGTGAACTGTATGCTGGTGTGTATGTAGTTGATATGTTTAAGAAACTCATTAAGCAATTTTTTTCCGTGATCCCATATTATAAAGGTGTTGTCTAAGCTACCAAACAGCTGGTTTGAACTTGGCTCTTCTCAGGTCTTCTTCTTCAAAATTTTCCACGTATAGATCTGTTATGACAGGACTTAGTGGATTGCCCATGCTTGCTCCTTCTTTTTGCTTGTAATACTTCCCATTGAAGAGGAAGTATGCTGTCTTCAGACATATCTTGGCCAGGTCCAATTCCTCCGCTGTAAGTATCTTCTCTAGTATCGGGGGCGAAGTCTGTGTTCCCATTGGCCAGTGCCAGAGGGGAAGTGGTCAGGTAGAGGGGGTAGGGGAGAGGGGATGTCATCAGCTCTCTTAGATATGTTGTGTTGTCTAATGTTGTTTAGTGTAGGGTACCAGTTTTTGCTAAGTCTGTATCTGTTTTCTTTGTTTGTTCTTGGGTTGGTCCGTTTATATTGTTTGGTTCTTTTATAATTTCTATAGCCTCCCTGAGGGATCTGTGGTGGTATCTTCTCTAGTAACAGTATAGTTTTATCAATAGGAACCTTAGTGAACAATGATTTTACATCAATGCTCACCACGATACTGTTTTCTAAAATTGTGAGCGCTTTAATTTTCTTAATGAAGTGTTTAGAGTTCTTGATATGGTGTTCTGAGTTTCCTACGTTAAGAGTTAAGAGAATAGAGGCAGATAAATCAGCCATAGAAGAACACTTTCACAATACACAACACACTATAGCCTTAAAAGACACCAAATCCATAGTTAGGATTTACAACTACCACCATTTATATTATATTATAATATAACTAATATTATGATATTAGTCATTAGCCTGTCCTTGACTTATTACTATTACTTTAGAAAGTTTCAAGCATTAATTTTTTTCCTATGCTGGTATTAGTAGAATAATCAATCATTAATTAAAAATAAATAAGTTTTATTTAAATTCTTATTTTTATAAATCTTATTGATTCTTTAATTCATTGGGCGATAAGGAAACCTTATCGCCTTTCATACCTTTTATGGTATTATTTTTCAATGATTGCTTAATAGCCTAAATTAGTTAATGCTTCTGTATTTTTAGGTTGGTTCTTACCCACGTCCTGTTTGTAAACTTGAAACTCTAGTCGTAAAGAATTATCCTGGGATCACTGATGTTACTCTGAGACATGCTGCTACATCTATGAAACATCTAAAATATTTGGATGTAACGGGAACAGGATGCTCTGAAGCTGGTATCCTAGATTTCAAGAAGAATAGACCTGATGTTCAGATTGTTCCCGATATTATAGCTGGTGAACATATCATAAAAAGTTAAAAAATCATGTAATATATATCTATATTTTAATTTGTTTGTTTTTTAAAAACAATTCATAGAATCTCCTATTAATTTATTTTTTGATTTTTCGTTTGTTATCTAAATATAGTATCATTTATGTTTCTATAATGTAAGGTATTATGATTTTGGTGATTAAATTACTTATGAAATTGTAAAAAAAAAAAAATGAATCCATGTAGTTTCATGTATCGTTTTGTATATTATAGGTAAATATTAGCTTAAGATGTAAAGAAAACTTATTCTTATTAAATTAAATTATCCTTGAAAAGAAGGGTAGGAAAACCCAGCAATAAAAACCAATCCAATCCTGCGATATATTGCACTTATTTATTTTTATTAAATAGAATTAAAATTATTTTGAATAATTTTAATTATTACCTTTTAATGTCCTACAAATTATGCATGTTTGTGTGTGTGTGCGTGCATGCGGGTTTGCTTGCGTGCGTGTGGGTGTATGTGTGCGTGCATGTGTGTAGGTATATATAATTTTTTTAAACCTAAAATACGATCAGTCTATAAGTCGCCTCGTTGTAATTTTTAATGATTCCCATGTTATCCTAATGTCTAATGAGAGAACTTTGTACACAAGGCTTTACATATTATATTATTAGGTATTACATATTATATTACTAGGTAGGGTGCCCGGCTTCGCTCCGGTAGTTATGGGTAGTTTTAATAACAGCAAAACTTTAAAATTAAAGGAAATATAGAACAAAATTAGCACCTTCTTGAAACATCGTTTTTAACTTGGTATCAACATTAAGATTCGAGAACTGCAGAGACCACCCAAATAAGGAACTCTATATACTTTATTGGGGGTTGACAATGGTAAATGAACAATTAATTTTAATGCAACTTTGTCGAGTTATGCATCGTTTTTGATGGTTTCAGTGATTCTGAATCGTATAAGCCCATTCCAAGCAGTCAGCAGATAATAAGTTATTAGATTATAGTTTAAAATCTGATATCTCAGTTAAAAATATTATATTTTGAGTACAACTCAAGTACCGACTACTGTGATGGTCCTATTAGACCCAGAAGGATAGAAACTACTGAAGATTCATAGAAACTTTTTTTCAGACCTTTCTTACATTTTAACCTCCCTTAAGATATCCCCCCGTAATTTGAGTGGACTCTGCAGATCTCGAAACTCACTACTATTACAATGTGAAAACCAAATTCTTTTTCATAATTACATACAATACACTTCATACTTCATACTTTTTATTTTCCATTTATATTCAGTTAATTTATCTCTTTTGTATATCTTTAATGTCTGTTTATATTCGCTCTCTGTACTATTAAGAAATGTTCACTCATATTGCATTAAATTTACTAAAGTATATATTATATATTGATTAAATTTAATGTGTTGAACAATTAGCCTTCTTATGAGAAAATTAATTTGTTAAAGAATCCAGTCGGTTTTCTAATAGATTGCAGAGATGTAGACTCATTATTTTATTTTGAAATAAAAGGATAAACTAATTATTATCGCTTAATATTTTAGTAATTTAAAAAGAACAGCTGAGAAAATACACAACCTAACTGGATGAATGAACAAAAAACATTGAGTGAAACGCACCCTAGCGCTGCCTGGTAGTCTGAAGCTCGAACTAAATTTTTCATTCATTAACTCCTATGTCATTCTTAGCTAAGCTAATTACATGGTGCGAGAGGCTTAAAATTACAGTCCTTTTCTCTTCAATTTTACTCCCTTCAGAGAAAAACGGAAACCTTCTTCTCCTTTAGGAGTTATATGGCCACAAGACGATATAACTTATTTAATCGTACTGGAGTCGTTTTTGAGCCTTATGGGCACACACATTGTACACTTTGCTTTATAATATATATTGATTAGGCATTATTAACTTTGTTAGCCAGTAGTCAACATAGAAGCTTGTGGATAACCTAATTGCTTAGATCCAGTTCATCACCTAAAGTAATACCTCTTTGACATTTTATATACCTCTGTGTTTGTTTATTCTGGGGAGAAGGGGGGGGGGAGTAATTGAGGAAATGGTTTTTAGACAAGTGCTCTATGAGAGGTGGAGAAGACTTGTAAAGACCTAGCCCAGAAATGATCCTACCAATGTTAATGATTGGTATCAAAATCATAAGATGCGACACAGTTAATTGGCTCCATATGGGACACTTTACAAGAAACTGGAAAATTGTTGTTAAGTTACTTCTTATAGGAGAAGACAAGAATAAGCATTTATATGGGGGTCTATAAGTCTTAATCAGAACAGCCCTGTTACTTTTTGAAAATGTTAACTCTTACTTTTTTATTATCAAAGTAACCTAATATTCCTATTTACCATACATTGTGAGATTTATGCTATTGTAGCAACCTATTTGAGTAGGTACTCAAAAGTAACTGTATTCTTCCTTGACAAGGTTAAGACTATTCTTCCATCATTCCCTTAATGGTCTGCTATGGAACCAAACATAATAGTCTGTAACTTTGGCTAGAATCCAAGCTTTCTCCATGGATGTAGAGCAAAACAGGGTCACTTTCTTTCTACCCTCCCTGATCAGTTCTACTATCAGAGTGTCTCTTCATGCAGTCCCTGGCTATGCATCTACTCCTAATGAGTCATACCGGAAAGGCCCATGGAATGCTTGACGGGTCTATTTCCGGTTGTGGCAAATATGGAGCCCTTTTGTGTAGCCCCGATTTTAACTAAAAGGATCCCTTTGGGGTTTGTTTATCCCTTTTGAGTGAGCGGAAGTCGAAAGAAGAAATTTATTAATGGTAATGAGGGCCTTTTTAGGTGATAAGTACGAACATGCCTTGAGAGTATTTGCTTATGTGAAGGTAAGGCCTGGGACAAAAAGATATTTTTATACCCTTTGTTCTGTACAACTTTCTTCTGGTCTCATGATTTTCTTTTTCCTTAAATAGCTTCTTTTGCTTCAATTAAAATTTAAATTATTTCTAGGAATGATTAAATATTGGATTTGAGATAGAACAAAATTATAGCAGGAGTGTTGTTTATTGACTAATGTAAACGTTTAGTTTAAATAGAGAGGACTGATTTAGTTCAAACTCATTTTCTAATGTAATGACTTGTAACAGTGGAGATTGTAGGAAACAACTTGTTATCTTTGAATGGAAGAAATATAATTCAGCGATTGAAAATTCGACACTTTCTTGTTACTGAGAAATATAGATATGAGTTGAAAAGATATTTTCAATTTTTTAATAATATAAAATAAATCTCTTGGCTGCCCTTAGGAATCATCAAAACACACCATTGGCGTAAGAGTAGTTTTTCAGTTTATTTAAAAGCTATAAGCTTCCTACCCATTGCTCAATGTTGTTATCGAACAGAGAACGGTTTATGATACTACTTCTGAATAGCAGCTCTATTACAGTGCAGTAAGGCCCAATCTCCACTCAAATGGACCCTTTTGGGAGTTTATTTATCTCTGAATAGCGAGTGGGAGCCGAAAGCTGGGATCCATTAAAGCTAATCAAGGACCTTTTTACTTTCATTTACCTATATATGAAACATATAGTGAGGGAAAATATTGTGATCCTAAAAAATGTTGACTTCCGGTTTTTAACTGAAAAAAACGAGATGGGATTCGATAACAACACACATGGTCACTTAACCTCTCAAACCAGACCAATCTTAAGAAGTAGTTCTGGGTTTATTTCTTGTTCCCAAGACGATTTTCTATTTGGGTGTACATACTTAAGGTCTGGTTTGTCACCTCAACACTTCCATAAAGGTCTGGTAACACATAACCGCACCGCAGCACATGCGTTATCGGATCTGATTTAAATACGAATGATAGATAGTAACGGGTCTGTTGACCCGGTGTCGGACATGTGCAGTTACTATCTATCCTTCGTAATTGAATCAGATCCGATAACGCCCGTGCTGCGGTGCGGTTATGTGTTACCAGGCCTTTATGTAAGTGTGGAGGTGACATATTCCAAAGTTAAAGTAGGAAGTTTAGTTTCTTCTTCTCTCTTGTTTGTTCCAGATGAAGCTGGAGGACTAGAAGAATCCCCTCGTTTCCTCTTCTCAGCTGTTGTATTAATGTGTAAATGTGCGGTCAGACATCATTGTTTGTTCGATTCCACCTTTCAAAGTATATAGTTCGTAGTATTTAATATGTATGTTTGTAGTACGCCTGTAGGGCAAGGTTCGGGGAATATCTGTTCGACACAGTGTAAATCCTACCATAAAAGTTTAGGTACTAGTACTTAGAGATGGGCATTTCGATTGTTTTTATAAAACGCAAACGAACTGTTCGTTGAAAAAAAACAACTGTTGGAAAGAACGGTTTGAAAAAAACAGGTTGGGGAAAACAGAAAACCTCCAGACTAATGTTTCTATCAGGTGTTTGTTTTGTGTTGTGTTGTTTTATTGGAAACGTAATAATAGTATTAATTCAAAGTTAAAAAAAAAAAATAATAATAATTTGAGAATAAAATCAGAAAATGTCACTAATTGTTGAAGCAACAAAATTAAAAAAAAATCACAAACTAAAAATAATTTTGACAGGTCTTTATCGAGAAAAATGTTAAAATAATATGAATTCTTGAAATATTACGAAAAATAAACTTCTTTAATATTTAGAATTTTTTACTTTTTTTCCCGTTGTAATGAACTATATATAATAACTTCCTGTTATTGTAAAGGTGCCTTTACACCTTACGAACTTTACCTTCGAACACCACCCTCGAACAACCTTCGTGAAGCCTTCACGTCGACCGTTCGGGTGTTCTAGGTACTTCATCTGTTCGCCTGGGTTCGGGGGTAGCGCTAGTGTCACTTTTGATTTGGGTTTTTCCTAAGTGAAAGGAGTTGTTTGTGATACTAGTGTAATTTGTGAAACGTTGTAAATCGTCTCCTATTTTTTTATTTTTCAGATAATATAAAATATATTGATAATGGAGATTTTTTCTTTATCATAAGCTAGCTTTGGGTGTTTCAGCTATATATAAGCCATCGCTTAACGTAACGTGAAATATAAATGGCTATTCGCTTCACGTCGGTACGGCAAGGTTCGAAGGAGAACTTGTTCGAAGGTGATGTTCGTAAGGTGTAAAGGCACCTTGACAGGTCTTTATCGAGAAAAATGTTAAAATATTATGAATTCTTGAAATATTACGAAAAATAAACTTCTTTAATATTTAGAATATTTTACTCTTTTTTCCGTTGTAATGAACTATATATAATAACTTCCTGTTATTGTAATGTATTTTCATCCATACACAGCAGTTTGAAGATATGTTTTAATTAGCACTTGAATAAACTGACATAAAATGAAAGTAAAAGTGTCACTTTAAATTTTAAATGAAATAAATAGAATCCACAGAAAACCTAACGGAAAATCAAACAACGGAGCGCTAGTGGAGAAGAAAACAACTGTTGTTTTCAATTTCAGCCGTTCTATAACCAGTTCCAAACGTTTGAGTAGTTGTAAATGAGAACGGGAAGAGTAGGAAGTTCTAAATTCTAACTGTTTGGGCTGGTTCAGGGAAACATTTTTTTCCGTTTTTTATAAAAAACAGTTTTTTCAAACAGTTAGGCGTTTTTCTTCCCATCACTACTAGTACTGAAGTGCAGCTTATGCGACCTTCAAAGTTAGGACCGATCTCCACTGAAAAGGACCTTTTTTGGGGTTTATTTATCTCTGAAGAGCGAGCGGGAGTCGAAAAATGAAATCTGTTAAAGTCAATAAATGCGGCTTTAACGGTCACATAACCTCTCAAAACAGGCCACTCCCAGCAGCCGCTCTTCAGTACCTTTACCAAAGTTTATTCATGACCTGTAAGAATTATGACCTCTTTGGCATCGAATAGAAAATGTATGTTAGGTAGGTTATAATGTTTGTCAACAATTTTTTAACTGAAACACTTTGTCCTATCCTTTAGAATGGAATCAAGGTTAGAATTCGAATTCAACGAAATGTATGTATTTGCATCAGTCTGTGTCTTAAAGAAAACGTTGACATTTTTATTTTACTTTTACGCTATTTTTATGTAATTTTCCTATTTTAGCCAAAAGCAAGAGAATGTCACTGGGTGTGTTATAGCAGATCCAAAGGGACTCTGTCTATTAGGTATTTTATAACTTTCTATTCTTTCTTTATCTTCATTTACATTATTTAGCCAACTTTTGCCATTATTTATTATGATACTCATAACAATGATTCCATATTGTTAAAGATTTCCTAATGATTAGATCCTTCTTTTTTTTTTTAGTAAAAGTTACAAACTACTTAAATCAAAATTTGAGCCTCTGCCTCATCAAAAATTTGTTTGTTTCAGTTACTTTACTTAAAAAAATAAATAAAGAAATTGGAAATAAAAGCTGGTTGAACAAAATATGTTTATTATTTTTATACAGTTACTTGTTGAACATTCAAATATATCCTTTTGGTAATTATTTATTCCTTTAATCATAGCCTCACCCAACATTAAAACTGAAGTTGCCGGATTAGTAACGGCTATCGCTCAGCATGCTTCTTTGATTGAACCTTCTAGCAACTCGCAGCCTATTGTTCTTCTTGAAAATGATACCAGGTTTTTGCTTTTTGTATAATCGCTTATCCTTTTCTTATATTTTTTGGTTTATGGTGTCTAATATTGGCTATCCGTTAACAGGCAGTGTTTAATTCACTGTGATGAAGGAATAACAACAGCAATCTTTAAGAAAATCCAAAATAATTAGGACAAGGTATTTTTTTTTTTACTTATTTTTAAACTTTTAAGTTAAAGTTATAGCAAAATATATTTTTAGATTTTATATATATATTTTTTTTTTTAACCCGATCAGAGCCTTTTCAGTTATTCCTGGGTTAGAAGTGAAGGTTGGGGGATTAATGCTGAGTCGTTAAAAAAAGACCTACAGCACTCGGCACTTAAAATCGCAAACTTCTGGTTATCATTGACAGGCAATGGTTTAAACCGTCGGTAATCGTGCCCTATAAAAAAATAAAATAGGACCACGAGGCATCTCGCACCAGATCCGGAAAGGAGTATCCTTCCCGGAGTATCGCTACTCTCTTACCTTGAGAGGTTAAGCTATTTAAAACTAGTTCTACGGGAGAAACATAGGTCTTGACAGCTCTAGGGCGCTAATCTAAGCAATGAGGATAGAGCAATAGAATTTTTTGGTATATGCTTCTATTACTTCTAGTACTAGACCGAGATGGGGCTTGTGCTTATTTACAATTACTGACTTGGCTTTGATACCAATTCGAAAAACAATAAATATCATTTTTCTTTTACTTGTATCATAAAAAATAGAAGTAAGAAGTGTAATCACTCCATGAGTTTATAAAGAGCGTACTATTTGCTCCAATTTTTAAAATTGCATGTACTTAATAAATTAGCAAAAAGGACCTTTATCTGATGTAATTTTTTTTTTTTGTATAATTAATAAATTTTCATCAAATAACCAAAAAAGTGGCTAATTAGTTCGGCTATCAAACCAACAGAATTGATCTTATCAGTAATGAGTTTAAGAGTTGACTAATTGTTCACCGACCGATAACAACAGATTTAACGCATAATATAATATCTACATTTCTAGTGAATGCCTGACTTATATACCTTACATACTTATAACAATGGAGAAACCGCCTCCATGCTTCTTTTAAGCTTTTTAACCCATTCTTGCCTTAATTCGACTTAACCACTTATTCATGAAGAGAAAATGGTTGGGGGTGCGGTAAAAATAAAGAGCACTAATATGTAAGAATTACATATTTTATTTTTGTCAACCTTTCGATACTAATCAGGGCTCTTTGGCTGATGGTGTCCAAATGATTTTTAGGTCATCATCAGGGCTAAATGAGAAAAAAACAGAAAACAACCAATCAGAGAAATTATATAAACAAATATCAGTTGTATGTGAAACATTAGACAAATTTAAATATATTAGATAAAAATGTAAGATTATAGTTATTGAAGTAAGACCATGATAAAAGTAATAAATCAAATGAGATAAAACTCTAAATAGCTTATCTGAGGTAATGTGAAGTAATATTGAACAGTGGGTGAACATATTATAATAAGGTTACTATGGTCAGTAACAATGAAACCTAATAAGATCAAGCTTTATAATATAAAATATACTTTACAAAATAAGTATAGTAATGTACGTATCGAAACATGTACAAAAGAACCTTAATAAGATGGAAAATATAAAAAATAAATATAATATTACGGAATAAATTACTGAATGAAGGGTAAGAGATTTATGGATACATGGTGATTAAAGAATAACCATTACATGTGCGTTATAAAGAGTTTTACACTAGAAGAATAAATGACTTTTTTAAGAATGAATTTTTTAAGCTAAAAAATTAAGTAAGATTAGGTGATAGGAGCCAAGTATGGTATGAAAATATAAATTCAACAGAAATGAGAATATTGTTGAGTAATGATGACAGCCATATAGTAGAGTGTGAGACCAAAGATATGTAAAGTTATATAAATTAAAGATTATTTTATATGATACTTATAAGATGGTATAAGTTGTTTTGACAATATGATAATGGGTGATGGAAACATATAATGAGGTAGGGAAAAAGATACAGAACTTATAAAAAGGGAGTACTAACCCTTAGGCTGATCGTGCCCAAATGCCAACAGGTGTATGGTTTAGTTGGGTTCATTATTTGATAGTGGCGGCATCTCCAATGGTATTCGTCAAAAATTGTGAAATATATATGGGTGAATGATTTTGGATGTTTTAGTTAATTCAAGATTTGGGAATAGTTTGGTATAGGTTTTGTTTGTCGGTCTTGAGAGTTACGGGCTTTGGATGGTTAGGAACAGTTGTTAGGATAGAAGTTTTGTCGAAAGCAAATTGATAACATGAGTGGTTAAGGGTTAATGAATGTTCAGAAAGTTTTGAAGCCGTAAAGTGTTTTGAGGGAATGGAATATTTGTGTTGGGTAACCTGGTCTTCGAGGAGATTTTTAGTTTCACCAATGAAGAGGAGTTGCAATTTGGAAAATTACATGGTATATGAAAAACAACTTGAGAGCGATGTGTTAGAGGAATAGGTTTTTTTCACCTAAGTGTATAGTTCTGAAAGTTTGTTTAGAGATTTGAATGCGTACATATAGATTTTCGAGCATAAAGATTTTTGAATGTTGTCGGAAAGTGTCGGGATGTATGGTAAAGATCTATATGTGGAGGATGTATTGGGTTTTGGAGGAACTTTGGGGTTGTCGAATTTGAGGAAAAAATAGTTTGGTTACCATTGATGTTTGTTTATGAGCTGAGATGGAAATTGTTTGCTCAAAGGATTGTTTCGATGCAGTTGATATTAAATTCAGGAAAATGTGGATAGAAAAGAGAAAGACTTAGTTGTTGGTTTAGTCGGCCTGAGTATGTTGGTTTAGTGTACCAGTCTGTGGATATGCTGTTGGAGTTTTTTATGATAAGGTGGTCAATGACAGGTAGAGAATTATTAGTTTATCTTCCACCATCGTAACCACTTATTCACTGGAATGAGAGATATTGCATGACACTTTTTGAGCCAAGACACTTTGTTTTTTTATTGATATTAATCTTCATCACATATCTTCTCAAGTTACAGGCATAACAAATAGAAAATCTTCATAAATGCACTGCAATTTAATATATGCTACTAATTCTGAAGAGTGGCTCATGGGCGTGACCTGTTTTGAGAGGTTATGTGACCGGGATACTATTAAACACATCCAGTTAAAAAGGGCCTTGATTAGCTTTATTAGATCCTAGTATTACCCTCCCACTCGCTATGCTCTTCAGTGATAAACAAATCCCCAAAAATGTCCTTTTCAGTGGGGATCGACCTTACTATGAAGGGGCCTTACTGAACGGCACGTGAGCACTTCACAAGTTTTACCTTAATATCATAAACACAGGAAAAGGCAATTAATCTTTTACTGAGTCTTAGACCGGAACTTATTTGACAAATGAGCAAAAATATGGCCAATGAGACTTTCATATCAATATTTCACACTCTTGATTAACATCCAGTCAGATATAACCATCAATATCACTTGAAAAGCTTACTGAAATCTCATCATAAATCCCTTCTTCAATACCTCATTCCATCTTAATAATCCAAAACAATGAAAAAGAGGGAATGAGGTTCTACAGACAAAGAAGGGTATTAAAATCTGGCATATTTAAACAATTAAGATTTTATTTTAGTCAAAGTATTCAGTTTTTTTTTTTGTTTTTTTTCAGGATTTATGTCAATATATTTCATCTCATTTGGAGAAAAGCATTGATTTCAATTAATCTCATTATATAATAATCAAATATTCTTCCTATATTTGTTTATGATGGCTATTTGTAATGCATTTCTTATCAAAATATATAAAAATATTTTTTTTTTTAACCTCACAATATTTAATTTCTTATTTATTTTATTTTTTAAAATTTTACCTTAATAAATTGTATTTCCTGAGTATATCTAATTTATATTTTATAAGTTTGTATATAGATATATATCTGCAAACAGAAATAAATTATAAATATATTAACTAATAATATATGCTATAAAGCTATGACTTACGTATTCTATGTTCTAGTTTAACATGTTTTATAACTTCATAGAGCAATATATATTTTTAAATTTATAAATTATGTTATGAATGAAATTATATTGAGGTTTGTAATGGCTATCTGTGATTTGATAAATAAAACTAATATTTTCATCATGATTTCCTGTTACTTGTTATTTATAACCTCAACTTCTGAATAATAAAATGTTTGATACTAAATATATTTTGTTTTCTTTACTTTTAATTTATTACCTATTTATCAGTACGTAGAGGCATGTTGAGTGACAACCACTAGGGACTGAAATGAGTTCAATCAGATCTTCATTAGCCCAAGATGCTGATGTAGTTTCTTGCATCCCACTACCAGTTCTTAAGTTAATTAGAAAGATTTAGTAATTAGGAAAGAATTAAATTTATAAAATTAACATTGAACTTGACAAGAAAATGCACAATTAAGTCTTTACTTACCTAAAATAATTTTTTTTTTATTTTTAAATATTCTTGATACATGAAGTACTGCAATCTTAAGTGTTACATTTACGATTAAGCAGCTATGTGATTATATTAATCGTTTAAAAATACACTCAAAAAAATTAATAGCTGAAATATATGGGGAGGGGTCTTGACCCCCCCCCCCCCGCTTTGGATCCATCCTTGCTCGGGGCGATTGCTTTTGACCGTTTGAGGAGGAACTGCGATGTTCAACCAGAACAAGATGGATACAGAGGCGATGCCCCTGAAAACCTACGTGTAATTACCAGAATATATCCAGTTCAAATCCCGGTGCCATGGGACGTTTAAAATACACCGCATTAATCCCCCATCCTCTCCCCAGGCCCGGGAAAACCCCGCATAGTCTTGAAGGTGAGAAGGGGGAGGTTCAAAAAGGATAAAGAGGAGGAGATCTCGTTTGGCATTACAATCCACGAAGAAAGCGAGAATTCTACCCAAAATTATGGAAGAGCTGGGAGGAACCCTTCGTCTTAAAGGAGCAGATCAAGGATGTGATGTGTAGGGTCTTCTGGTATCCCGAAAGAAGTAAAGCATATGATATGATTAATACCATATGCAGGGGATCACGGTGGAGAAGAACAGGTGCGGCCAATTCAAGAAGCGACCTTCATCGCGAAAGATCCGGACCGTATGGCAAAGAAGACATCCATGAGATTTTTGCTTCTCTTTCGTTGTACAAACTTCTTGAGCTGCCTCGAACGGTTAGTCATGTATTAGTAGGGGTGGCAGGAGAGCCGAGTGGCAACGCGTTAGGTAATACGCATCGACCATGACAACCGAATATGATTGGGAACCCGAAGATAGCCAGTTCAAACCCGGAGCCAGGGGGCTTTTAATAATACCAGGCATTAATCCCCCCCCTCCCTCGGCCCGGGAAACCCCGTACAGCCTAAAAAGGCGAGGTAGGGGAGGACTAAGAAAAAACTAAAATGTATTAGTACGTGATCACAAGACCGTAAGATATCGATATATAATTAGAAGCAATCGACTAGTTGCTTAATCTTATCCTGGTCAGCGGATGCGGTTACGTTTGAGTCACTAATAGTTACTGTTTTGTAACGTGGTTAATACTTAAGTTCTAATTGTTTAGCGTTTTTTTTACTTTGACTTACCTATATGAAATATATTGTAAGTGGAAGTAGTGTGTGTGTGTGTGTGTGTGTGTGTGTGTGTGTGTGTGTGTGTGTTTGTGTGTGTGTGTGTGTGTGTGTGTGCGCGCGTGTGTGTGTGTGTGTGTGTGTGTGTGTGTGTGCGCGCGCGTGTGTGTGTGTGTGTGTGTGTGTGTGTGTGTGTGTGTGTGTGTGTGTGTGTGTGTGTGTGTGTGTGTGTGTGAACAGACTAGCTCAAAAATTATAAACCGTGCGAACCTGAAAATGGGTATTTAGAGTATGTATATGCCCGCGATGTGACATCAAAAATTTCATCAAAATTGCTTAAAGGGAGGGAGTACTTTATTTAATAACTTTTTAAGTTTTTTTCGATTTTCTCAAAATCAGCTCTAACGATTTTGATTAAACTGAGTATTTGATCTATTTATATGCCCGACATATTACTGTAAAAATTTCATCAAAATTGATCAACCGGAGAGGGGACTTTACTTAATAAATTTTGTATCATTTTCAAGTTTTTTTTTTATTTACTCAAAAACTGTTTTAACGATTTTGATCAAACTCGGTATAGGCGGGCGCAATCGACTATAGGGTGCGCTAGTAGTTTTGCAAAATGTCGGAAAGAACGGGGATAGACAGTTGATGTGATAGAGATATTTGGCAATTTTAAAAGACCATTAATTGAAGGGCAGGCTATCCTTGATGCAAACCACATAATAACATGTGGAATAATATCTAAAAGTAAAAAAACAGTTATTTTGCAAGCCTTGTGCCTTCAAACTAGCAATCTTAAAAGGACTGCCCCATCAAATAAAAGTGGAAATCAAATTTATTAATAACAATTAGCAATTTTCTTGTCATTGTACGTTTAAAGCTGGTAGTTCTGGTAAATGCAAACACATAATTGTAACTTTACTGTACGTTTTTCGGTTAGTAATAACATTCATTACCTATTCATACAATCATTGTTATGACAGCTTAGATTCTTTGCCATATTATTTATTTATTTGTCAAAACTTTCAGGCTTCGCATTGAAAACTTGGAACAATTAAAACAACGGATGTAAGACCAAAATGGGGAAAATTAAAAAAGAAAAACAAATAAGACACTATGGTCCCAATGTTATTTGCATAAAATTAATATTTTGGAATAATAAAATGTCAAATATTAATATTTACATGGATAAATATAGTCACGTTCTTTAAAATGAAGACTACATATCGTCAAGTGTTTCGAAAGAGGCTTATCTGTTCTTAATTTTCCAATACATTCTTTAAGAAGCTTTTTATTTTTTGGAAATAAATGGAATGACACGTCTTTTGATTTTTTAATTGGACACTGAGGGACCGAGCAATACCTATTAGATATTTTTCAAATGATTTTTTGCTCAATCGGGTTTTAATTATGGAAAAATAAATTAAAAACGCCAAAAACCCTATGAATCCCAGGTAATGGACCGGCTTCTATCCCCGTTTCTCTAGTTCCTGTAAAGTAGCAGCACCGTCGCTTGCGCCCGCCTATTTGATGTGTGTATATGCCAAAAATGCTATAGCCAACATTACATCAAAATTGATCAACCGGAGCGGGCACTTTACTTGTTAAATTTTGTATAATTTTTACGTGTTTTTTTTATTTACTCAAAAAGGCTTTAACGAATTTGATCAAACTCGATATTTGATGTATGTATATGCCAAAGATGTGATAGCCAACATTCCATCAAAATTGGTCAAACGGATCGGGCACTTTATTTCATAATTTTTTTCCAATTTTTACCTTTACTTTGATAATCTCAAAAACGGCTTTAACGATTTTTATCAAATTCGTCATGTATAATGAAAATTAGGTGTTCTTTAATATCAGGTAAGCTTTATCATTATTAAAATGTTCTGAGGGGGCTTTTTTTGGAGGGGGGGTTGGGGCCTTTTTTGTTTGTTTGTTTCCTATAAAGTACCTTTGTTTTTGTTTATATGGAGAAATTAACTGTCTCTCGTTACGCCTAAAAATAAGAAATGGCTAAATATGAGATATGATAAAAATAAAGAAAACATAAAGAGAAGAAAAAAAGAAAAATATTTAGTCAACTCATAAAACTCGTTGTGCCCACGCATTCGGAGTAAGCATTTAAGGACTGACCATTGTTCATAATTAAAGCCGTTCTGTTCATTTGAGAAGTGGCAATTAACAAAACGCATTAATTTCTAATCTAAGTAAGTTGGTAAGTGAAAGTTGTGTGTTGCGCGCACGCACCAGATTTTTTATAATTTTACGTCAGTAAAATTATTTAAACCCGTATGAGTATTGATTTCCCCACAAAAAAGAATTCAATTTCCGGTAATATGAGTAGTAATATTTATTTATACTGTATCGTTAGAAAGCTTAGAATTTAATAAATAATAATATTTAGCTTATAATGTGGTAGAAGGTCAATTAAGCGAAATATTGAGGAAGTAAGAAAATAATAATTTCTACTTTCAGATAATTTAACGGAAACTATTGGTTTTCATGGCAAATAGTAGCAACTGTCTTGAAAAAAAATTATAGCTTAAAGAATTACAAATAATCTTATTAATTTCGTTTTACTATGGAAAACAAAAAATAAAAGGAAATAATGAGAGGTAAGCCGAGCATTTTTTTGAGAGAAGGGGAAGTGCTGATCAAAATTGTATCGATCAGAAAAGAACATAGTTATTTTAATTTATTATTAAATTATTTTAATGAATAAAGGTTTTTTTTGTAACCACTAATTTCTCGACTATTGATTTAAATAGAGAAATGTTAACTCTGCATACCTGATAAGTACAGAATATCGCTGCCGTTTTCTGAAAAATACTCAAGCGCCAAAATTAAAAAAAATAGTTCCAATTTATTATTGGCCTAATGAATCCCTTCTAATATATTGTAAATATAATATGTTTCCTTGAAGCCTATTTAAAAATGTAATGATGTATCAAGGAAAGGAAGAAAAATTCCAAATACTGGGGTTGGAACTTACCATTTCTGACATAAAGGTACCTGTCAACACGGGCGTCACAGCTGGGGGGGGACACGCCCCCCCAATATTTTGAGAGGAGGGGACTGCCCCCCCCAATATTTTGGCAGGAGAGGACCCAATGTAAAAAATTAAATAAAAATGCGATTTTACGAATTTATCCGAGTTTAACCAATAAAATATAAAATAAAATATTAGTTAATTTCAGCTCACTCTATTGTTAAAAGCTAGGCAGGCGTATTGTATATTTGATGAATTATATATTTTTTATTTCAGCTCGAACTGTTTTATTTTATTGCTCTACATTTTTTTTTTAAACCAAGCAGCTTGATACTACTTTCCATCAATTTGATAAGCTTATAAAAGTTAATGAAAAGCAATGAAATTAATGGGATCAGAATCAGAAGAAAAACTTGGATAAAATTGAATCAAGAAATTATGGCCCACATCCTTCAACATTAAGCCTTAACAATTCCCTATTTTAATGTATAACTGAGGCATAAATTGACAAGTTTTAAGAGACTATAAATAACTTTAAAATACAGTGTTGGAGGGTGAATTTAAATGCCCGAACAGTTGTTTTTAGGGATTATTATTTCAACTTTTAGCACCCCGAATTTCTACACCAAAAAGTAGGTGTAGGTGAAGAGATTCACCTACTCCTAATTTTTTTTTTTCACTCCTTGTCTTGATACCAAGGAGACTATATTATTACTCTGAGACGGCCAATCTGCAGCCATTAAAATTATATTAATATAAAAGATGTTCTACCATAGGAACATGACTCATGTAAGGGTTTGAGCTACTCAATCTGTAGATTGTGGTTTATTGTTATTCATGAAACATGGAGAAGTATTTTGCTATCTTATCATTCGATAATACGCCTCGAACTTTTCTGTATTATTAGTAATATCGGCTGATACGTAAAAACAGATCAGAAAAAGGGTTAAAGTAAACTTCTTTTGTAATATAACAATCGCTGCCAGACAAAAGGACAACCACATTTTGACAGACTCTTTGCAACAGCTCTCTTCACATGAAGCAGATTTTTCGGAGCTTCTGGAAACGAGCTTTTCCAGGACTCATAGTTTCAGGATTTTTTGCCCGAAAATTGACTTTATGATATTCAAGTCACTGGCGGATTTACGGGGGGGCTTTCGGGCTGAAGCCCCCCCAAACATTCAAAATTATAATAATAAATTGATCTCTTTACATTTTAATCTAGGGTATGCTTTATTTTCATTCTCAAATTCAATATTCAAACACATTTGCAAATGTACAGAAACAAAGTTCTTAATATGGCTATTTTAACCTTAAAAACAGCTTTATTATTCAAAGTGTTAAAATAGCTTGGTTTTAGTAGCTCAAATTCCAAAAATTTCCTGGTACCCCCCCCCGCTTTATACTGGAGGAATTCCCCCTGACCCCCATATTGCCCCCCCCCCCAAAATAAAATCCTGCATCCGCCACTGATTCAAGTTGAAACTTATTGAGGGTGCTCAGAAGCGGGTTGCAAGCTATCACTTAAGCCCGTTTTGTTATGAAATTTGAAGAAGTCACATTTTTTGGGGGGTTATAAATTTCGGCAACTTTCGAAGTTAAAACATTGAACAATGGGCAAATGTAATCGTATATTGACGAATAGAGTTTTTTACTTCTACGTTCGATCATGAGCCATTTTCATTGGTGGGGTATCCTTGACCTGGATGATAGGTAGGTCAAAATTAAACAATGAATAGTATGTAATGTACTTGGTATTGCTAGAAGGATATTTAAAAAAAAATCTACACAGCTACCATTCAGTTACAAAGACAAAAAGATAAGTTAAGGGGACTCTCTTATTAAAAAACATTTTTTGATAAATATTACACCCTGAATTATAATATTGTTACGGGCTTCGGGTTCAGTAAAATATAACAATTAGCACTAGGACAATAATTTATTAATCAAATACCCACAATGGCAATTACTGCCACTATTACACTACACCACAAGAACTTGTCACAACTAGGCTAACCACTTATCACACTAGCTTATCACTGTTCACTACGAAGCTCACTCCACGGGTGTTGACTCTCCACTCGTGAGGCTTGTCAAACCCTCTATTTATAAGACTTATGAAGAATGTTCGAGAACAATCCCGGCTTGTCTAGCACGTTCGGGATGTCCGTTTGATGTAAGCCGCTCGCTACTCCCGCGCCAAACAATGGACGGATTGTTCTCAAACGGCGCTGTGTTTTTCTTCACCGGCCGCAACACTACCTCCTCCTTAAGGTTGATCTGTCCCAGAGCAGTTCGTGATTGGGTAAATGTTTGTGCTGGTAACTCGAAGATGTCCAGGTATGTGCTTCGTAACGTCACTCCATGTCTGCCCCTTATTCCCAATGGCGACTCGGAATACCTAGCGCTCGCTTCTGTGTTGTTGATAGTCGAGACACGTTGATCTTCTGTATCCGAGTGGTTTCCCTTGTATGGTGCCAGACGATTGAAGTGGACAACCTTTGGTTTCCCTCTGGGTGGCTTCCTTATGCGGTAAACTACGTCGTTTATTCTATTTTCGACCTCGTAAGGTCCTTCCCAGGAGCTCTGGAGTTTTGGGGAGTATCCTCGACGTCTTCTGGGATTGAATAGCCAGACCATGTCCCCAGGTAGAAAACCTCCTTCTTCGGCCCTAATGTCGTAGCGATCCTTCATCCTGTCACTAGCTCCGAGGATGTTAGAGCGTACCTTTTCGTGGATAGCGTCCATCCGCTTTCGAAGGCTGGCAACGTAATCTTCGCCTGCGACGTCCTCTTCTGGTGTAATGCCAAACTTCAAGTCGCATAGTAGACGAAGCTCTCGGCCGAATAACACACTTGCAGGTGTCTGTCCGGTGGTTTCATGGATGGAACTGCGATAGGCCAGCAAGAACAGATGTAGATACTGGTCCCAGTCCTTCTGATGTTCTGATACGACTTTCGACAGGTAGCGATTCATCGTCCTGTTCATCCGTTCCACCATGCCATCAGATTGTGGATGGAGTGGTGTCGTCCGAGTCTTGCGCAGACCTAGTACCTCACACATCCTGGAGAAGACATCAGACTCGAAGTTCCTTCCTTGGTCGGAGTGTATTTCCAAGGGAACACCAAACCGACTGACGAGCTCCGTCACAAGAATGTCCGCAACGGTGCAGGTTTCCTGATTCCTTATTGCGTAGGCCTCTACCCACTTGCTGAAGTAGTCTATGGCCACCAGTATGTAGCGGTTTCCCGCATCCGTCGTAGGGAAAGGGCCAGCGACGTCGACAGCTATGCGTTCAAAAGGGGCTCCCACATTATACTGCTTCATTGGGGCTCTCCTTCTCTTGGTGGGTCCATTAGAGGCAGCACATGTTGCACAACGTCTGCACCAATCCATGACGTCGTCCTTAAGGTTCGCCCAATAGAACCGCTCACGAACCTTTTCCAATGTGCGATGTGCCCCAAGATGACCTCCCGATGCCCCGTCGTGCAGTTCCTTAAGCACGTTCGGCACCCTGCTCTTTGGGGTGATAAGCTGCAGCCTCTTTTGATCGCCGACATCATTCTCTATGGTGCGCTTCAGCAATCCGTTATCTATCGTAATAGAGTTCCATTGGGCCCAGTAGGTTTTAACGTTTTTAGAGAGCGGAGCGACCTCCTGCCAAGACGGTCTTTCTCTCCCGGAAATTTTCCACTGTCTTATGTACCTCAGGTCCGGGTCGTTGTCCTGCTCCTTTACCATCTCCGAGTCGTGCCATTCGTCGGTGACAACTGTTGTTCTCCTCGCCGTCGCTTCCTTCTCTTCCTGGTTAGCACAATGCCTGCAGTTGCCATCGCATGGTCTTCTTGAGAGTGCGTCAGCATTCCGATGAGTGGATCCTGCGCGATGGGCTGAATCGAAGTCGTATTCCTGCAGACGCTCAATCCACCTTGCAACCTGGCCTTCTGGGGACTTAAACCGCAAGAGCCACATGAGTGCAGCATGGTCCGTTCTTAATAGGAATTTTCTCCCATACAAATATTTATGAAAATGCTCGATTGACTTAACTACTGCCAGCAGCTCCTTTCTTGTTGTACAGTAGTTTCTTTCAGGCGCCGACAAAGCTTTGCTGAAGTATCCGATAACCTTCTCTTCGCCGTCCTGAAGCTGAGAAAGGACACTCCCAATAGCGGTGTTGCTGGCATCGGTATCAAGAATGAACCTGCCCTCAGGTCTTGGATAACTTAGGATCGGGGCACTACTCAGTTTATTCTTCAGCTCCTCGAAAGCCTTCTGGCAGTCTTGGTCCCAGATGTATGGCCGTTTCTCTTCCGTTAGCTTCGTCAAAGGCTTCGCTATGTTTGCAAATCCTTGTACATACCTCCTATAGTATGTGCAGAGCCCAAGAAAACTTCTCACCTGGTGCTTATCTCGGGGCACTGGCCAATTTGTGATGGCCGAAATCTTCTCCGGGTCCACTGAGACGCCTTTATCTGACACAACATGGCCTAGATAACAAACCCGCCTTCGGAAGAGGTTGCACTTCTTAGGGTTCAGTTTCAAATTGGCTGCACGTAGCCGTTCGAAAACACGTTCCAAATTCCGTAGATGGTGGTCAAAGGATTTCCCTAGCACAATGATGTCGTCTATGTACACCAGGCATATTTCCCACGAGAGGCCCCTTAAAACGTTTTCCATGAGCCTTTCAAACGTCGCAGGAGCGTTGCAAAGACCAAACGGCATCACTGTAAATTGCCATAGTCCAGTTCCGATCGAGAACGCCGTCTTTTCCTTGTCTTCAGGAGCCAAACCAATTTGCCAGTAACCGCTCCTGAGGTCCAACGTCGAAAACAGCTGACAGCCTTCCAATGTATCCAGAGTGTCGTCAATCCTGGGGAGTGGATAGCTGTCCTTCTTAGTGACGTTATTTAAGAGGCGATAGTCCACGCAGAACCTGGTAGAGCCGTCCTTTTTTTTCACCAGAACGACGGGAGACATCCAAGGACTATTGGAAGGCTCGATGACACCATCAGCCTCCATTTCCTTAATAATCCGCTCGGCCTCCTCTCTTTTAGCCAGTGGTAATCTTCGAGGTACCTGGCGGATAGGTCTTGCTTCTCCAGTGTCGATTTTGTGCTGGACTACGTGTGTTCCTCCTCTGGACTTCGATTCGGTCTCAAAGACGTCCTGCCATCGGGTCAGAAGATATTTTACCTCTTCATGCTGCTCAGGTGTGAGATTACCTTCAACAAGGCCCAACAGTTCTTTTGTCAGCTCCTGTGGCACTGTTCCTGTGGCAGATTGTGGCACTTGATGTCGTGTCTGTCGCACCACTGAAGTGGCGGTTGTACACTGGCCAACCTTGGCTCCCTTCTTCACAGTAACGGGAAAGCTGTTTAAATTCATTAAACGTACCGGAGCCTTTTGTCCCGTCCTTATAAGTGCCCTCGCCACCATGACACCCCGCCCAAGCTGATGTTCTTCATTGCTTTCCGATTCCAGGATCACACATTGGCCCTCAGGAAGGCTCCCATCAACTGCTCCTTGGGTTAAGACTTGGCTTTGTGGCGGCAATATAACATCTTCTAGTAACAGGACTCTAGCCGAAAGGTCCTTTCCACGCCGAAGGATGACTTCTTCGTTTCCGAGAGTCACTACCTCCTTCAACATGTCCAACTTAAAACCAAATTTCTTCATCAGGTCCAGGCCCAGGATTATATCCTCATCTATATCTGCTACAAGTGAACGGTGCCTGATGTTCCGACCAGCTATTAAGAAATTTGCATCCGTCTCCCCGTGGACACAAGCCGGCTGTCCCGTGGCTGTCCTCAGCCCCCATGTCGTTACGAAAATCTTTTCAGCAGGAACAATTTTCGGGTTTAAGATTGTCATAGTTGCTCCGGTATCCAGCAGAAGGCATCTGGGCCGTTCATCTACAATTCCATCTATGTAGAAACTGTTTGAACTGTTTCCTAAAGAAGCCACCATTGCTCCTTCCTTGGGGGCTTTCTTATCATGGGTTGGCAGTTGCCCCGTTCCGTCAACCCTCACTCGTTCATTAATCAAATACCCACAATGGCAATTACTGCCACTATTACACTACACCACAAGAACTTGTCACAACTAGGCTAACCACTTATCACACTAGCTTATCACTGTTCACTACGAAGCTCACTCCACGGGTGTTGACTCTCCACTCGTGAGGCTTGTCAAACCCTCTATTTATAAGACTTATGAAGAATGTTCGAGAACAATCCCGGCTTGTCTAGCACGTTCGGGATGTCCGTTTGATGTAAGCCGCTCGCTACTCCCGCGCCAAACAATGGACGGATTGTTCTCAAACGGCGCTGTGTTTTTCTTCACCGGCCGCAACACTATCTTAGAATTCGCTATCAAAGTAAGTATTAATTACAACATCAATATTCTATTGAGATATTTTTGATTAGAATTGACTGTATTTCAATTTTTTTTTTCCAGCTCTCAGTACTAATGGATTTTTACGAACTATAATCTAACCAAAGTCTTGCGAGAAGCATCCAGCCGATCGTAAAGGGAGGAGCTGCAGTCCTAAAGCGGGGCTGTAATCCCGCAGCCCTTCATTAGGATCTGCTAATCAGCTTTTTTATCTTTATGTTCCTTTCCTACAACTAAAATTCTACTTGTTCTGCACGTTATTTGTTCTTTAAATTGCTTCCTGACAATTAGGAAAGTCATATTCTATCTTTAAATGACGAAAAATTTTCCAAAGGGCCCTGCAGCCCCCCCCCCCCCCCCCCCCTCTGGATCCGCCAATGGCGAGAAGTGATGAATCCCAATCCTTGAGATGTACTTGAATTTAATAGTCGACTCATATCAGAACATGGCAATGTTCCGCCTGGTCAAAGAAAGAAAAACAATCCGCTTGAAGAAACCTCAGTTACCAATATATTACGCACCAAAAACTAAGAAAGTAGATGGTGGAAATGTCACAAACTTAATAAATTTTCGTCGCTATCGGAATTAATCGAAGGTGGTTAGGCCCAAACGCCAATATCCTAGATCAATTTCTTTCTGTTCTTGTTCACCTTTAACGTTAATAATAAAAAAAAAAAAAAAAAAAAAAAAAAAGAAATGTAAAAATTAGATGCGTAAATTTATTCCACTATTATTTTCTCGAAATTTAGGGCGGAGAGGGGGTGGATGGATATCTAATATCCCCCTGGGATTGCCCATGGCATTCATGGTTGAACCAAATGACTCGAAAATTTGCATTAAGTGGTGGCTTTAGACATTTGGCGCACCCTGGAGATTACGTCAGGACTTTTGCGCTATGACTCCTTCCCTCACCAAATAAAAAAATATTTTAGGAGATGAAAATAAGACAAAAGGGAAGGTCCCTGGATGTAATTTCAATATGTTAAATAATAATTGGAGTATAGTAAATAATAATAATTTTTAAACTGCAAATAGAATAAACCGTACAGTTATTGACACCCTTAAGACTAAATTTCTGTGGTGAAATAAAAAAAAAATACTTATTATGAAGAGATCTAATTGAAACTTTCTATAGTTCCTCTTTATTTATCCTTATAAAGACTCGAGAGGTTTTTTGGGTCTAAAGTTCAATAGTTTTACCATAAGGCAATATTTATTGTCATTATTAAAAACTAGTTATTGACCCCTGTGGATTCAATTGTGAAATCTTCCCTACGGTTAGTTTGCTAAACACTTACTTCATAGATGACTTAGAGGACCCTTCAAACATTAGATTCATATATATCTTGAAATGAAATTAGTACTTCTTTACTTATTTTTACTTTCTCTTACCTATATAAGAAATATATTGTAAGGGGAAGTATTGCAATCGTGAAAAATTTCGACTTCCGGTTCTCAACGGACATAGACGTTTTGGGGTCCCCTGAGTCGAAATAACCAACTCCCGCGAAATGGTCTGTGTGTGTGAACTGATTAGCTCAAAAACTATAAGCCTTACAAAACTGAAATTGGGTATTTGGTGTACGTATATGCCTGTGATGCGACAGCCGAAATTTCATCAAATTGGTCAAATGGAGGGGACACTTTACTTAGTAAATGGTTTCTCATTTTCACGTGCTTTTTGTATTTACTCAAAAACGGCTTTAACGATTTTGATTAAACTCAGTATTTGGTATATCTATATTCCCGGGATGTGACAGTAAAAATTTTATTAACCGTATTATGAAGATAAAAACTGTTATTTATTAATAAATACATTTATTTTACTTTAGAGAGTAAATACGTGATGCTTAAATTTTTTAAAGCATCGAAGGTGTGCAAAGATATGGTATAAGATAATAGTCTATAATTAATTAGATTTTAGTCTAGTAGCTTTTGTTCCCTAATAAATTTCTGAAAGCAGTATAAAGCGATTTTAGAGGAACAATAATCGTTCTCGATTTCCAGAAAGGTATATGAGACAAACTTTACAACGAGACGTAAATACACCTATCGATTCACCTTCACGATATATTTACAAAAAGCAACTCGTAGTAAAAGACCAACAAGCAGTAAAAAAAACTCGACTGTTGATGAAATTAGGTCCCTTAAAAAATAAATAAGCAATAATGAATCGTAACGAACGGTACTGAGAACTTCCAAATTTTGCTATACATATACATTATAACTTATGGAGATATTCAAATATCTCAAAAGTGGAAATGTGTGGCGTTTACAAGTTATCGAAACATATCGATTTCTAATCTAAGTAAGTTGGTAAGTGAAAGTTGTGTGTTGCGCGAATCGCATCAGATTTTTTAAGTTAAGTTTTTAAGTGTCCATAACTGTATGGTTTATCCTATATGCTTTGTAACCTTTATAGTTTTAATTGGAAGGTATTCTAAAGGGTGTATGTTATTCACCTAGATTTACAGCAGCCACTGTTCCATTCATGTATCGTAAATGTTAAAACATCGTATCCTCAGAACCAAAAGATTTTTAGAATGCATATTTATTTTATCTGATGTTATTATACATACCCTACTTGGAGGAATATTTTGTATTCGACAACTGCAACTTTTAGTTTTTATTGATTAAATACATATCATTATCATCGTGACAAATTTCGACTTCCGGTTTTCAACGGAAATACACGTTTGGGGTCCCTTGAGTCCAAATAACCAAGTCCCGCGAAATGGTCTATATGTGAACGGACTAGCTCAAAAACTATAAACCGTACGAACCTAAATTTGGGTACTGGTATGAGTATATGCCTGCGACGTGACAGCAAAAATTACATCAAAATTGGTCAAACGGAGGGGGCACTTTATTAAATGAATTTTGTCTAATTTTTACCTTTTTTTGATTTTATCAAAAACGGCTCTAACGATTTTGATTAAACTCGGTATTTGATGTATGTATATGCCCGCCACGTGACAGCCTATAATTATATGTAATTAAGTAACTTGTTTTATGTTAAATATAATACTGTGCAACGTTTATGTGTCATGGAAAGTATTAGAAACTTTCTAAAAACTAAATCAAAAGATAAAGAATTACCAACAATCTGTTTAATTTCATTTAACTATGGAAAACAAAGGAAATTATTTAGAGGGAAGTCGCGAGCATTATTGTTAGAGAAGGCGATGTGCGAGTTGCTCAAAATGTTTATCTATCGAAAACAAACATGTAATTCGTAAACATTAATGAATAAAATTTTCTATAATCAGTATTTTATTAATTATTGACATTTCGTTATTAACTGTCCATACTTGAGAAGAATACAATATCGCAGTCGTTGCCTGAAAAATAATCAAGCGCACAAACTTTGAAAAACTAATTCCAATTTATTATCGGCCGTAATTCACTTCTATCGATCCTTTTTTAAGATACGTCGTTGAAAAGTCGATTATTGTTTCTATAATTCCATAAAAAAATATTTACTCAAAAAAATCAAATGTATAAAGTATGGAGTCCCATGGGACAAATGAGGGCAACTTCATTCTTGGTAAACCATTCTATGGAAGTACTGACTACTGTAAATAGATCCCAATAGAATAAACAATTGTCATAGATCAGAAAAGTGTTGTATTCCCTCTCCAGTACTTCTTAAGTACACCATTATCAAAAATTGGTGTCTATTTTCAGTTAAAGAAGGAGGGTAATTCACCACCAGTTTGCGCAACACACAAAATTCATTCACGAATGTTGTGTGTGTTGCGCAAACCTCACCAAATTTTTCAACTTTAACATGCCATTTTATTTTAAATGGTATTTCATTTTAAGTCCAAATTTTGTGAGGATTATAGGCCACTAAGCGCTATGAATACTTCCAGGTTGTTATTAGTTTCTCTTAGTTATGGGATAACCGCTCCACCGAATCTCCCCCCTTCCTCCGCTACCCACTTCCCAAATGTTAACTTCACTGACTTCTGTCGTACAGGTTATTGGAGGATTTAAGATGAATCGAATTTTTTGAATTTTTAACTAGTAGTTGTATTTTATTGGCAATCACTTCTAGAGGATATATGACAAAAAGAACTAAAATTACTGAATTTTCATTAAGGCCTGCAATCAAGTTTCCAAATAAGTTATATGGAGTGCCTGACAATATAGGGCATGATACATTTTTATTTTTTTTTTAAACAACAAAAAACAGTCAATATTTCTTGGGGCCGTAGTTTGTCAACTTCTGAATTAACATAATTTTTTATTACTGGGAAAACTGAAAACATCAACAAACCTATCTCTATCGAACCAGATTCAAAATATAATCTCGAAAACGTTCTAAAACTCGACTATTCAGAGGCCTCCCAGGATCGTTTGGGCCTTGGTCGGATCTCTTTTTTTTTTTTTTACCGGTTTATATTATGTAATTATTATTTATATGAAATGATTATTATTATTACCTGCCTGTTATTGCAAGTATGTTTCAACTTGTAGGCCTCTAAAAGTTAAGGGGCTATGGTCTGACTTCCAGCGGGGACGATACTAAGTACACCTCTCGTACCACTCTTCTATACCTAACCCACGTATTGTATGAATAATTGAGTTCAATTGCAGTCATTTTATAAGCTTTAATTGATATTATTGCTAAACTAGACATGTTATTCACTAACATTTGAAGACCCCACGCTAAGAGCGTGTTCAGTCCATTTTTTGTGAATATTGTTTTATAGCGCATTATAGTAAGCCATTTCGAGGACTACAGATCTGTGTAGTTTAAAAGAAAACAGCGGGTTCAGTCCTTGAGATATTTACAATTATTTTTTGGGGGCACACGGAATTTCAATTCTTGGTCATTGATTCTTTTTGGACTAACAAATAATTTATTGTATTTTTATTAACATTACCATTATTTGAAAATATATTGGTTATACACAATTTTTTCCCATTGACTTAGAGTTACTAGGTTGTGTTCTATATAAGATTTAAACTCTCTTTTTGCTCTCCTGGAAAATTTGTAAAATGTGACTGAACACGTTTTTAGCGTGGGGTCTTCATTTATAACATATCGTTGTTGTTACAGCAAAAAATCAGAAATTTTCGATTTTGCGAATTTATTACATTTTTAATCAAATCGAGTAGTTCAAGCGTCCTAAAAGACGAAGTATGTCACCAGTAAATACAAAAGAAGAATCATGCCCAGTAACAAATATTCAGGATTCGCTTGGTCATGAATGCTGAGTGACACCAGCCTGAAAAGAAGATTTAAACTCTAACACAAAAAAGTTCGTACAAATGAATATAATAATAATTTTAATGTTTCAGTCGATAATCAAACACAAAAATAAAAAATCTGGTGCATGCGTGCAACACACAACTTTCACTTACTAACTTACTTAGATTAGAAATTAATGCGGTTTGTTAATTGCCACTTCTAAAATGAACAGAACGGCTTTAAGTATGAACAATGGTCTGTCCTTAAAG
Source organism: Aelia acuminata (assembly GCA_911387785.2). NCBI lineage: Eukaryota > Metazoa > Arthropoda > Insecta > Hemiptera > Pentatomidae > Aelia > Aelia acuminata. The sequence continues at coordinate 180,717,501 of OU426978.1, forward strand.
GCGTACTCCGCATGCGTGGGCTCAACGAGTTTTATGAGTTGACTAAATATTTTTCTTTTTTTCTCCCCTTTATGTCTTCTTTATTTTCATCATATCTCATATTTAGCCATTTCTTATTTTTAGGCGTAACGAGAGACAGTTAATTTCTCCATATAAAAAAAACGAAGGTACTTTATAGGAAACAAACAAACAAACAAAAAAGGCCCCCCCCCAAAAAAAACCCCAGAACATTTTAATAATGATAAAGCTTACCTGATATTAAAGGACACCTAACTTTCATTAAACCTGACGAATTTGATAAAAATCGTTAAAGCCGTTTTTGAGATCATCGAAAATAAGGTAAAAATTGGAAAAAAAATTATGAAATAAGGTGCCCGTTCCGTTTGACCAATTTTGATGAAATGTTGGCTATCACATCTTTGGCATATACATACATCAAATACCCAGTTTGATCAAAATCGTTAAAACCGTTTTTGAGTAAATAAAAAAAAACACGTGAAAATGGTACAAAATTTATTAAGTAAAGTCCCGCGAAATAGGATTTGTCAACAAATCTTGGTGCCAAAAAAAAAAAAAAAAAAAAAAAAAAAAAAAAAAAAAAAAAAAAAAAGTAAAGTCCCCCTCTGGTTGATCAATTTCGATGAAATTTTTACAGTCATATCTCGGGCATATACATACACTAAATACCCAATTTCAGGTTCGCACGGTTTATAGTTTTTGAGCAAGTCTGTTCACACACACGCACGCACGCACGCACGCACGAACGCACGCACACAAACACACAAACACACAAACACACAAACACACACACACACACACACACACACACACACACACACACACACACACACACACACACACACACACACAAACACACACACAGACCATTTTGTGGGACTTGGTTAATTGGACTCAGGTGACCCCAAAACGTGTATTTCCGTTGAAAAACGGAAGTCGAAATTTTTCACGATCGCAATTCTTCCACTTACTATATATTTCATAAAGGTAAGTGAAAGTAAAAAAATAAATTGCAAATAAAATGATTTTTTGTTCTGAAAATCAGCTGTTAATTTAGATGCGACCTTTTGCAGTATCAACGACGATATACACAGCTAAATAAGTTTCGGTTTCGGCCCGAAACCCTGCCTGCGGCCGAAATTCGGTTTCGGTCGGACACTATCAAATACCAAATATGGAATCATCAAACATGCCCTGAGCTGGAGAAGGCTCGTCAAGGTAAATTGCCTCTAAAGTCTTTAATTCTTTAAAAATTTACTAAATTTGAATTTATATATATATATTTTAAAACTCATCGTAAAAATCAACCTATCATATAATGTAAAAAATAAAGGTTAGATTTAATTCCTAAATTGGAAACAATAAATATTCCCCTAATGTTTTCAATAACAGTGTAGCGGTCTGTTATCATTGTAATTAAAGTACTCTCTTAAAAACTGATGATTTGAAAATTATTTATATCTATATCAGCGACTGCAGTGTTCGCAGGACAGACTTTGATAAAAAAAATTATCGCATTACCGGTGACTACTAGATTCATTCTGCAAGGAATTCTGATTGTGATTTTGCTATTGATTTTAGATTCCATTACTAGGATGTTTTACTTGATGACAATTGTATTATAAACATAAATCGGCATACCATAACAAGACATTCTGTTAGCTAATTAGATAATTGTAACGTTAACTAGTCTGATCCTGTTCGTTCGTTCCCCTCATGCTGTTAATGGAGCTTCATTAGTGCAAGGACATCAAGCATACACATACATATATGTACATTGTCTAATCCCAGGCTTTAGAAGTGAAATCAAAAAGAGTAAAATTAAATACAATGTTGAGTTCAATGTTTATTTAAAGTATATCGGGTTCAACATCAACTTATTATATGTATATCGGAAATGCACGGTTTTGATGAACGTGAAATCATTAAATACTGTAATTTAAGTTTGCCTCTTTCAAATCCTGTTTATGTTATAGCTCTTATTGGCATAGCATTTCAATGTTGAAAACTTTGTACCAATAATTCAATTTAATTTAGCATCGATTGATTTTAATTGAGAATAAAGATAAAATGATTTATGTTTAAAAACTCCTAGGTCTGCAAAATTCCTTGTATAACCAATATTTCACAAGCCGTTGACGTCAATTCAGAAGTAGTGCCGTGATATAATCAAAAATAATACCTCTTATCGTTAATTGATATTAAAAAGTTCAACTGCAGTGTTGGATTAATTCAAAGCTACCTATTCTGTAAAATTTTTCCAGGACGCTCACAATTTTTTAGGTTGTGCTACGATTCATTTTTAGGGCATTCGGAAAATACAATCTATTTTTTACCTGAAGTAATAGATAGAACTTTATATATTTTATTTTTAAAAATTTCCAATCGTATTTCCTCTTCATGCCATGAATCAATCACCCGCATTTATAGATCCCATAATGATATGAATGGCATTTAATATAGGGAGGGGTAAGGGAGCTCCCAGACTATTTGCAGCCCCGGAATACTATATAATTTAAATAATACTTTTAAAAAATCGTCACCACCACGTTTAGGTATAGTATATTCGTCAAATAATAATTAGCTGTTAAACCTAGCTTCAAGACATTAACGTATTCATCGTTGGCAAACAAGTGAAATATACTAATACCAAGATTTAAATATCTAAATTTTAAGAGGAACATTTTTTTTCTAATGTTATGGAAAGTATTCTTGTTTTTCATACAACAGATTATAAGGATTTTGATGAAGTCTTCTGAAGTTTTATTTTTTATTTACAATAAATATCTCAGAACTAGAAAATTTTGGTTAAAGTGTTTCCCTTGTATTAATTGAATTTGAATTAATGTTCATTAAAAAACAAAATGACCCCTCTTGTTAGCTCTCCAGGTATAATTTTCTCTTAGGAGAGAGAATTTTCACATTAGTTTACACAATTAATTTTCTGGGAACAATGGCGTCTCTTTCATAAATTAAAACACAAGGAGAATGGAACAGAACTTTTGGATGGAAAAGAACGAAGAAGAACAAACGAAATTTTCTATCAGAGAAGTATTTTAATGCATGGACCGGTCCATGGGAGCAATTTTTTGATATTTAAAGACGGAATTCAACTTTCCTGAAAGTATGGAAGTGACGCACAAAAAAAAATAATATGCAGAGCAAGTGGCACGTCAGTTGTAGGGAAGGATCGTAAAGGTAAAAGAGCTTCTCAATTCGCTCATAAATATGTCATAAAGCCCATTAACCCATTTACAACTGTCTGGATTCGCTCATGAATGTAGTAAAAAATCCATTGTTCGTCACTTTGTATTTTAATAGTTGTGGATATGTGGTAAATTATATAAAAACAACACTTTTAATGTTTAAAATAGAAATATAAGTACAAATATACATTTTAATGAAATCGCTTATTGTTCATATCGTCGTCACCATGCTAAAGTAACGAATGTGCAACTAAAAATCTATGCGTATTCGTAACTTTAGCATGCTCACTACGATATCTTATGAACACAATAAAGTTGTTACAAATTACATTCAATATAAGTAGATAGATCCCGTCTGTCTGGACAATTGTTCAGCCCCCCGGTACTTCGCTACAATGTGGCGAGACCTGGAGGGAGGGATCACAGAAGAGAAAGATTCGATCACGATCGGTACGGACTCACGGTTAGCTCAGTGGTAAGAGCGCTGCGACGTAGATGCAGAGGACCTGGGTTCGATTCCCGGCCGTGGACGAATCTTTTATCTTCTTATAAAATAGTTTAAAAATTATACATTCAATATATATTGTAATAATAATAATAAGTCTTTTTATGAAGTAGCACAATTACAAAATCAAAATAAGTTTAAACTGAAGACAATCCTCATGGTAATTACCGTCTGAGGGTCAAGCAATAGCTTTAATTAAAAAATACTCATAACAAAAAATAAATAAAATATGAATAATAATAATAATAATAATAAAATAAAATATCTTTCTCTCTTTTTACAAATTAATATTTTTCAATGATGTAATATCTAAATAACTATTTTACTACATCTTTTATTTATTTATTTATAAATTAAAAAAAAAAAAAAGTTAAAATCGAGCGTAGTCCTCGGCTCAAAAGGTAGAGGCTAAATATCGGTGATGTAAATTGGATGAGGCCAAAAATAGAGGGGTAGGTGCGGGAATAATATTAAAAATCGGTGTAACCGCTCTTACCCACCCCCTTAACCCTAATTTATGACTTGGGTTATCATACCTCGAAAGCATACAAATAGAACGAGAGCGGAGTGTTAGGCAGTATAAAAATTTCTAATTAAATCGAAATAGTAAAAAAGAGTAATTAAATCGAAATATAATTAAAATTAAAAAAAAAAAAAAAAGTTAAAATCGAGCGTAGTCCTCGGCTCAAAAGGTAGAGGCTAAATATCGGTGATGGAAATTGGATGAGGCCAAAAATAGGGGGTAGGTGCGGGAATAATATTAAAAATCGGTGTAACCGCTCTTCCCCACCCCCTAAACCCTAATTTATGGCTTGGGTTATCATACCTCGAAAGCATACAAATTGAACGAGAGCGGAGTGTTAGGCAGTATAAAAATTGCCAATTAGATCGAAAGAGTAAAAAGGACTACTTGAAGCTTCATAATAAAAAAAAAAAAAAAAAAAAGGAGCGTAGCCACGGCTCTAAGGGTCGAAGCTAATTATCGGTGATGGAAATTGGATGAGGCCAAAAATATGGGGGTAGGTGCGATAATAATATTAAAAATCGGTGTAACCGCTCTTACCCACCCCCTAAACCCTAATTTATGGCTTGAGTTATCATACCTCGAAAGCATACAAATTGAACGAGAGCGGAGTGTTAGGCAGTCTAAAAATTGCCAATTAGATCGAAAGAGTAAAAAGGACTACTTGAATCTTAATAATAAAAAAAATAAAAAAAAAAAAAAATCGACGGCTCTAAGGGTAGAAGCTAATTATCGGTGATGGAAATTGGATGAGGACAAAAATAGGGGGTAGGTGCGGGAATAATATTAAAAATCGGTGTAACCGCTGCACCTACCCCCTATTTTTGGCCTCATCCAATTTCCATCACCGATAATTAGCTTCTACCCTTAGAGCCGTGGCTACGCTCGATTTTTTTTTTTTTTTTTTTTTTATTATTAAGATTCAAGTAGTCCTTTTTACTCTTTCGATCTAATTGGCAATTTTTATACTGCCTAACACTCCGCTCTCGTTCAATTTGTATGTTTTCAAGGTATGATAACTCAAGCCATAAATTAGGGTTTAGGGGGTGGGTTAAGAGTGGTTACACCGATTTTTAATATTATTTCCATACCTACCCCCCTATTTTTGGCCTCATCCAATTTCCATCACCGATATTTAGCCTCTACCCTTGGAGCCGAGGACTACGCTCGATTTTAATTTATTTTTTTTAAATTTTATTAATATTGCACTTTAATTACTCCTTTTTACTATTTCGATTTAATTAGAAATTTTTATTTTCCCTAAGACTCCGTTCCCGTGCAATTTGTATGCTTTCGAGGTACGAAATTGCTGTCTAGCCGAGGGGCGGAGGACGGTGGGTGGTGGGAGGGTCCTGCACCTACCCCCTATTTTTGGCCTCATAAATAAATAAATAAATATTTTACTACATCTTAAAAATAATATAATAAATAAATTACCTGTTTTCCATTAATAATTAAATTCTTTTATTAATTCGTACCTGTAATACCAGGCCTCCCTACAATAGTCAACAAGACTATTCCAGTTTTTGCCGTTCAAATAAACTTCAAACTCTACCTCACTGAGTATAGTTTTGTTAAAATTCAATATATATTGTATATTTATATATCATGAATGAATTAAAAATATACCTACATACATAGGTGTATATAATATTTAGAATTAATGTAAGGTATAAACAATAATAATTTTTTTTCTGGTTAATCCCTAAATACAATCTTTACTTCAAGTTACTTAAATCTGAAGAAGTAATATTTGCTTGAGGAAAACAAAAATGATTTGCGGTTCGTAAACAGAGTAGATGTAATTCTGATATAATAGGCTATGCTTACGGCACAAAATCACGTTAAACTGGGGCTCATTAAGTTTCGTATCTTATCTTTAGATCTTCTTATCCCAAATTATAAACTAGGTTTTGTTTGATTTATAATGCTATCAGTATCGAACTATGTATTAAATTAATATTACTTAAAATTAATTTTTCTCTTATATGTATGAGCCTTTCAGTTGTGAGAATGACTAACTCTACTTTCAACATTTTGTAGTAGAGCACTTTAATTTGGGGAATTCGTACCTCTTGGCATTTTCTTTGTATTTTCTAGTGAACTACGATGTTTAATATTTACCTCATGCTATTATAAAATAAAAAGGCCCGAATTTTCCAAAAAGATGCATTATTAAAAGTGCTCCCTTGAAAAATGTTGAAATTGGAGTTAAGTCATACTGTCAACTGAAAGACTGATATATACTGATATGCCCCTTTCAGTTAAAACGGAACCTTAATTAGCTTTATTAGATTAGCAGTGTATGACTTCCGCTAACTTTTCAGTTGAGGTCGGTGCCGCACCAGGCTACGCTCAGAAGTGACATAGCAGTTGTACCCAGAATAATAATAATAAAATAATAGAATTGCCAAGGAATGATTACAATTTTTCAATTTATTGATAACGAAATATTAAGAAGAAATTACAAAGTTTGAGTGATCACTTTATAATAATAGGAAAATGTTATTAAAATGTAGCTGTAAGTTTCTAATTCGTAATATTAAGTTCTTTCTGGTTTTCGTACTCATTTCCTTCTATGGTAAACACTTTTTTTTCTAAGAGCAATATTACTTACTCCTCCAGAGAGATTTTTCATCAATCAAAGAAAGGTACTGGTAACCTGTAACGCTAGTTTCTGATAAATAAAAAAAATATAATAATAAAAATATAAAAACGAAAATATTTACTAATGAATGAACAAATGTTTTCAAATAAAAGTTTATACACGGACCCACGCACGCACGCAGCACACACGCGCACGCACACACACACACACACACACACACACACACACACACACACACACACACACACACACACACACACACACAAACACACACACACATATATATATATATATATATTTATATATATATATATATATATATATATATATATATATATATATATATAATTTAATTTAATTCCTGTAGTTTAGTTTTAATACATAGTAAACTATATAGGCTATTTGAAAATATGAACTAAGCACATGCGGGATCATGTATAGAATTATATACCGACAGCTACGAATTAATAATTAAACAGAAATTTTATTGTGAATTAGATGAAGTATTTGCGAATCATTGAGAGCAACTAACAAGTGAAGCCGAAAGAATTAGCTTTAAAGTTTTTACTTTGCTATCTGTTTCCGTTACACACATGCAGCAGATTTTTGTATAATGTAGTTTCGTTAGTAAAAATAGAAGAATCAAGCTGTATTTGAAAGAGAAAATAATGCGTTAATCAATAAAGAAATCTTGATGTATTCAAAAATGTATCTTGACACGTTCATCGATAAAGCTCATCAATTAATAACAACAACCTAACATGACAACAAAAGGAACGGATATATTTATAGTAAAGTATATTACTACTAAATTGAAAAAATATAATATTTTTTGTTACAAATAAATAAGAAATTTATATGTTATAAAAGTATATATGTTGTATGTTATAAAAGTTATATACAGACAATCTGCAAAAACGGCAAAAAATTATTCACTCTGATTCATTTTTAAGCAGGGTCATTGTACTAAAATATTTAGTGCGATTGGCGCAACACACAACTTTCACTTATCAACCTATTTACGCGTCTTATTGTTTGTTTAGCGTTCCTTTATGCTATTAAGCCTAATCAGACGATGCTACAGTGGGAGTCCTAAATTTTGCCTATCCAGCTATAATTAGGATAGGAATCTTTAACGAGTACCTGACACCGTACAGGCCCGAGACCTCCATTTTACGTCCTACCCAAGGGACACCATAGCCAAGGATTTTTTACCCCCATTAAAAAAAGCGTCTTATTTTATAATTCTTTAATGAAGTTTGGTAACTTTATTTAGTTACCATGGAAACGAATAATTTCCAATATGTTCCAAAACACGTTGACAACTCTTTCCCATAAACAGAACGCCTTTACTCGTAAACAATGGTCTGGCATTAAAGGTATACTGCTCATGCCTGTGTTAGTGTTTTAAAGAGTTCTCGATTTTTTTTCTCCTTAGTACATTTTTTTTTTCATATTCCATATTTGGCCATTTCCTATTTTTAGGCCGAGTAAAATGAGAGATAATTCATTTCTCCATATAAACAAAATCACAGGTACTTCAAATGAAAATTAAAACATTTCCATCGCCATTTAAATCCTCTCAGAACATTTCTATGGTGATAAAGCCTACCTGATATTAAATAATACTTGATTTTCATTATACATGACGATATTATAATACCACTCTATTCCTAAAACTTCCAAAAGTACTTGAATTTAGTGATAATGGAATCTAATCTTAAAAAAGGTTTGAATGAACATGAAAATATGTTATTTATAATTCACCTGCAAGGAAAATCTATGCATGACGAAAATATTTTTCGTTACTAAAGCTTAATTAGCATTTCAAAGGCGTCGTTATGAGTCAATAAATGCTTTGAAGCATTATCTACAACAAAGACATGAATAACCAACCATTCATGAAGCTTAATGAGTACCATTCTAACGCTTTAGTCAAATAATTTGTTTATTATGAATCCTAATTAAAATGTGGCATGATTAAAATCCGTTGATAACTTTTTATTTAGTAAATTCACACGTTCTAGGAAAACTCGTCAATGAGTAGAGACATATGTATAAATAAATGAACAGGTCAAGCGTTGGTCATTTTTTGAATTCATGAGCTATAAAACCAGTTTTACGAAAGCTTAAAGAATTATTGTTTAACTTCCAAGCTTTTAATATAGTTTTTAAGGCCGTTTTAATTTAGTTTTGTGGATAATTTTTTTTTTTTAATGGTGGCTCTTTTTATTGTTTACTTTTTTGATGGTGGAAGATAGTTGACCGTAGATATATTGAACAGGAAATGGTTGGGGGTGCAGTCAAAATAAGTAGCACAAATACATTGGCGGATGCAGGGGGGGGGGGCTGTGTGGGCTGCAGCCCCTCCCTTTGGTAAATGTTTCGTCATGTAAAGATAGAATTTGCCTTTCCTTAAAGTAAGGTAAAGTAAAGTAAGAACAAATAATATGCAGAACAAGTAGAACTTTAGTTGTGGGAAAGGAACATAAAGGTAAAAAAGCTGATTGGGAGATCCTGGGGGCTGTGGAGATCCTTGGGGGAAGCGCTGTGGGGGGTACAGGCCCCCACCCCTTTACAATTGGCTGGATCCGCCCATGCACAAATATGTGCATTTACATATTTTATTGTAGCCGACATTTCGACCCAAATAATCAGTCATCATCAGGGGTCTTTTTTCAGTTGGACGACGATAAAGCCTTCTGTCAATCGTCAACTTCGACCTCATAGATCTAGTTTTCTTAACCTCAATAGACCTACTACCAATCCAGTTGTTACATCTCAAGATCCATCTCTAATTTCTCTTCCTTCATCTTTGACCATCACTAGTAATAATCTTTCTCATTCATCCTCTTCTGTTGCATTTCATCCCATCCAATTTAATTTTTCTTTTTTCAAATCAACATTCCCTAGTCTTAATTCACTATTCAATTACTGAGAAGGTTTTTGTCGTCCAACTGTGAAAGAGTCCTGATCCTGATGATGACCTAAAATTTGGGTCGAAACGTCTGCTACAATAAAATATGTAAATCTCACATATTTGCGCTACTTATTTTGACCGCACCCCCAACCATTTCCTGTTTACTCTTTTGGCCTTTTCAGTTGAAATGAATGTTTACATATGCATTCTATTGCCTCGATTTCCACCTTCTTAATTTTTTTTTGCATTAACATGCAGTATGGTGATCTGACACCTGTAGTTTACATTAGTTGCAAATTGATGTGTAAATTAAACCTCAATTAACAAATCGACTTTGGGGTCACCTGTGGTGTTGTGGTTAGCATGGCAACCTACAATGCTAAAGATCGCGGGTTCAATTCCAGCGGTGGCCCTAGGATTTTTTAATGGGAGTAAAAAATCCTTAGCTATGCCGTCCCTCGGATAGGACGTAAAATGGAGGTCCCGAGCCTGTACGATGTCAGGTACTCGTTAAAGATCCCTATCCTAATTATACCTGGATAGGCAAAATTTAGGACTCCCACTGTAGCATCGTCCGATTAGCCTAAGTAGCATAAAAATGGACGTTAAACAAACAAACAAACAAACAAATCGACTTTAATTTTATCCAGAGGATTGATGATGTAAACCAGCGATTACCCCAGAATTACTTTCCCTATTATTAAATTAATTATTAAATGATAACAAATAAGTCCAGCGTCAAAGAATGTTTTTCCTTGATTAATTAAAATTTATGATAACTGCATTGTATGTAGACTTTAATTGAACCTAGTACTTAAGTAAGTCATGGAAGTCTTACTGACGGTCGTAGTCATACCTATACTCTTTCTTAGTTTAGAGAAAGTAATTAATATTAGGATTATCTTATTGTTATCAATGGTTTCAAATCGCAAGACTAATGATGTTAAAGGGCAATGCTCAACGAGGTCATTAGATAGAGAATAAGTAAAGAGATAGACAAGTCCTTTTGACAACTTCTGAAACCGTTTATTATTCGACATTCAAATAACATTAACCACAAATTCTCTAACATAGTAAATATCACGTTCATAAATAATAAATTGTAGATAAAATAAATTGTGATAAGAGAAAGTGTTCAGATCGTAATGAGAGTGAGGCATGTCAGATGAAAGAGTTAGTTCCGCCAAAAAGCAGCCTGCCTTGTTTTACCTTCCTTACTGCTGCCCCCCACCCTCGCTGGGCATAGTTCGTCAAAATCATATCTTGCCATCGCTTGTCATTTTTTTACCCGTATTGTTTAGTTATTCGTCTTATTCACTGTATTAACCATTCTTAGTTTTGTGATCTTTTTAATTTCATGTTCAAATGTCATGCTTCAGTAGTTAAACACTACATAATATGCTCAAAACAAAGTGTTTTCAACACTTCAGTGAAATGTATTGTGGAATAAGCAAGTCTTTTTGTAAGTAGTATTTTCGTAACTTATTCCTATCAGTTCCGTTAATTACCCCATGAGTCAGAACACTTAACACTTGATTTCATAACCTACCCTTTTTATTCATTTTTGAGCTGATGTAAATATGGATCAGTTCTGCTACATTTTTTTCCACAATGTATCATTGCTATTTATCTATTATAAATTGGATATTTGTCTTGAAGAAATAGCAACTTGCTGGACTCTGATGGATTCTTCTCAGTGACTTATCATGGATGGTGCTCATTGTACACCTAGCCCAGATGAAGAAAATTGTCAGGCAACAGCCTTTACAGTTACCTTTGAATCAGCTAAGGCTGCAAATAACAGATTTATCAAGCGTCACATCAGAAATCTTTCTTTGCCAGTTGTAAAAGTATATGATAACAAAGTAAGTCATGTTTTGATTGATCTTAAGCAATTTTTTTATTTCTCTATTTTTATTTGTTTTTAAAGAGGTTTTGATTATTTGTAAAATGTTTAATAATTTTAAATGTAATTTTCTAACTCTCATTGACCTGTGCTAAACTTCAGTTGGCTTGCTAATATTATTAGATTAGTTATGGTTGCCAAATAAACCTTGTGCTCAGTCTATTTTAAGTCACTATTGTAAGCATGTTTCATGTACACAGGGAATTATTTATTTTGAATACTTCTCATCATGGTACTATAGTCACGTTAATGTAGTAGTATACAAAACACAAAACTATTGAATTCACTGTTATCATTGAGGTTACCACTAGCGTTTATTACAATTGCATTTATGTTTAGGTGTTAAATCCGCCAGTTTTAAATGGAAATGAAACTGCCAAGAAACCTGGAAATCACTCAGAAGGTTATTTTTCCAGTGATGCGGAGGATGATCATGGTGTTTCCAAGATGTCATTCTTGAAACATGAAAATTCTCCTACAAAAGGTATTAGACAAAACTTACCTAATTTTAGCATTAAACAATAAATTTGGGAAGCTATTATATGGGCTAAACAACTCTGTATTATTTTTATTTTCCTCTTCACTTTTTTTTTATTTGTTTATTTTGATTAATTATGTTTAATTTTTTTTTACATTATATGGTTTAGCTAGCTTGATGAATTTGCAGGCATTGTGATTTTAATCATCTGATTTCGGCCAAATTATCATTTGACAAATTTTATAATATAATATTTTCCTTTACTAGAATTTAACAAATCCTGTCAACTTCAGTTATTTAGTTTTGTTATTTATATATTAATTATGATGTATTTATGTTATATCTATGGATTCATAAATTCAGATCTTAAAAATATATGTTTATTTTTAACTCATAAGTTCAAGGACAAGCTTATCTGTTCTCTTTAATAATCTAAGGAGTCCTAAAATAAGACAACTAAATTTTCTTGTTACTAACTTCATTAGATGTCATGTTTATTATTTAGATTATGGTTGTTACGATGACTATTTATTAATTTGGATGTGACGTAATCCTCTAATAAAGAATTATTCTCAATGCTTTCTTATTAAATAAACTCTGGTTTATCTTGTTTTTGTTTAAACTATTTTTGCCCAAGAGGGAGGAAGAGCAGGACTGTCCATGCATTCTGTGATCCCATAGTGGAACTACAGGCAAAATTGATATTGCATTAGCGTAGTGGAAAGATAAAAGATAGCTCTTATACTTGTGCATTCATAAAAAAAACCTATAACACAAAAATCCATGAAGGGTCTTGGGTTCATTACTCTTTAAGGAAATACTGTTTCTTGGTCAGCGGTCGTGCTAGGAGATGATTTGACCATAATCACGCTCAACCACTAGGTTTTGCCCACTTAATTTTTTAGTTAGGTTATCTACTTTATAGAGGCTTTTGCATTTATAACTTCATGAAAGCTTTATATATATATATATATATATATATATATATATATATATATATATTACTATTTTTTTACTGTAATTTACTGTATGATTACCTTGAAGTTGCAAATTTTTATTTAAAAAATGTAAATGTAGATTTTAGAAAATATTAATGATTACAGTATTCAAGAAAAAAGTAATTTATTCACACCTTATTTTCCAGGAATTGAAAGTAAATAAATGAAAAAGAACCACTTGTGCATAGTATAAATTGAAATTCCTAAGTTATTTACTTCATTTTCCTATTCTTGCAGGTTGAAATTTTAAAATAATTTACGTTATTATAAGAAATGAGGCATTTTGAGGTTATAAATAAACATTGGCATTCGTGTAACATCTTTTATGATTCTTCTTAGTAATTCTATATTTTAATCATTTTCAATATAGATATGTTTGATAATTGTATCTTATCTGCTTCTATTCAAAAATAAGAATATCTAAATTATACTTAAGCCAGAGATTTACTTTCACTTTATCTTAGGTTTAGAAGTACTCTTTTCTTCCTATGAAAAGGATATGCATACAAGTACGTATTAGTGAATATTTCAGCATTTATTTGTATTTGATATGTAATTACTAATTCTTCATTTTTCTTTTAGAAGAAGAATCAAGCAACGAGGAAGAAGAGGAGAGATCAGAAGGAGCACCGAGTGAAGCTGGGACCTATACCATCGATAAAGAATCCCCAGAAGTGGTCACAGCAAGGCTTAGCATTGATGCCAAATTTGGTGTTAAACAAAAGGTAAGTGTCCTCAATCCTCATAATGAATATTTATTAAATTTTTGAAAAAAAGATTCTTTGTGATTATTATTCATTTCTTAACTAGAATTAAGGCCCATCAACCTCTTTGGTAATTTTAGCATTTTAGCCACATATTAAAAGTACAGAAAATTTTATAAAATTAAAAACGAAAATATGAACTACATAAAAAAACAAGTTCATCATGAAATACTATATGAAATAAAAAAGTATTAATATAAAAAAAAAAAAAATAATGAAATAATTGAAAAAATCTCCATAATGTCTTTTTGTTTTGTAATTTTATTATGAATATTATATGACTATGTTAAGAAATTATTGTTATTTGTTCTAAAATTTAGATGAATATTTAAATTACATTACATTTTTGCTGTCAAATTACTTTTCCCTTTTTCATCTCATGACTCAATAGTTGAGGGCTATAATCTGATTTGACACAAATCTTATAAAACTACTTAAGTGCAGTAGAATTAGTCCGAAAATTTCTGTATCTTGATAACAAGAATATAAACCAAATGTAAATATAAATATAAAAACCGAACAGTGGAGAAATAATTAAAGAAATACTCGTAATTTATAAACAGATTTATTTAAAAGAATAAATAGCTGGAATTTCGAACTACATGGCATTGATGACGGGTGCACTTTTATTGTAATAAACCAGGAAATACAATCAAACTATATAACTGAATGTCATCTTATCTAATCACTGTAATGACATCTGAGCACCTTAAGCAATTGTAAAATTGAGTTGTGTAAACATTGTTTATGCCTTCATATCAACCAACCAACACACATATTTAGTTTATCATGTAAACTTTTGAAATCTGATGTAGATTCATTTATTCTTATTGTTTTCTATTGGTTTTGCAAGTTTACACTGTTAGATCACTGTAAACCAATTTAAAATGTACTCTAAACTGTCACTTACACTCGGAAGATTTCATAGGTGGTCATAATTAAATTGCTGTGATGAAGTTTTTATTCTTCTTAGTGCTATAATTAATATGTTTTGTATTGAATAGGAAAATCAAGACAGTAAGGAATGGGTCAGTGATTGGGCTTTGAAGTCATCTAATCTGCCTGGTCCTTCAACAACAAACCTTTTTTCAACAAAACCAAAATCTAATTGTAAGCTATTTTTTTCTTTCTCAAACCATTTTAAACTTTTTCAAGGCTCTTATAAACCTTTTGTCCCTCATTTATTGCATGCCTTTGTATTTATATGCTTGCTGGTTAATGTCTTACATTTTGAATGAAACAAATAATCGCTCCTTTTATCTTTTCTGTACATAAAAATCAGTTTATTCATTGTCTTATTGTTTGTTTAATGTTTTATCCATTGCCCTCTTTTGATAGTAATTATCTCAACTTAAACTTATTGTTCTATCTCACATAATTATAATCATCTGTGAGCTAGATGAATTTGTTGATTTTTAAAAATTTAGTTATTGAATTCACTATTATTTATTTATAGGCTAAATTTTAAATTTGAAGTTTATAGAGTAGATTTAAATCCAAATTATCAACTTGTACAGAACCTGATTCTTTAACAAGATAACTGAAGATAATAGTGTGAAATAATTGAAGGTACTATGTTACAAATTCAAAGTTTTGAGAAAATGACAAATAAAGAATTTTATTGTAGTTTTTAAAGGCATGACATTGGCAATAAGGTGTCCATAGCCTTGATTATAAAGTTTTTTTTCCCATGTGTTAAATAAGGCTAAATGACTAAATATTTGCTAAATATATGCATTATTGACTAATAATTTTTATCTTATGTTATCAGTTTTAGTAATTGCAATTTTAGTGGTTTATACTAATGTCAAAACATTATCTTTAATTAAAAGATATTGAAATATTTATTATTGAATAAACTATTGCAAAACAATATTTAATTTAACTGTTAATTAGCGTAACTATTAATACGAAGAATCTGGTTCACTTATGACATCTGAGTAATGCGTTTTATTTCTTGGTGAACCTTTTTCTTCTTCTTTTTCTACCTCTTCATGCCATTTTGTGTCGAGGAGCCTCAATCCAATGCAGCCATGCTTCCTGGTCTCTACTAAGCTGCCTCATTTCTTGGAGGGTTTGGCCTCTCTTCCCTCCTACCGCTGTATATATTCCTGGTAGGAAATACTGGGACGGCCTTGTGGCCTTTTTCCCATGGGTCGAGCTTCCATTGCTGTCCTTGCATTTCTCTCATCCTCCATTCAACAAGCGTGGCCAAACCAATTTAACTGTCTGTTTTCCAGTAACCTCCTCCTCCTCCAGCTCCTTTCTTATCCGTTCATTCCTGATATGGTCCCTCCTGGTCTTTCCAGCGGCTCTCCTCAGGAATTTCATTTCAGCATTTGTCATTCAACTGGCTTGTTTGTCCTTCATAACCCAGCTTTCGTACCATAGGGTTGGAGTTGGGAGATATACAGACTTGCTGAGATTTACAGATGTGCTTTTTAGTTTTCTTAGTAACATCCCTATGCTCCACTATGCTGTTGCAGATAGGGTAATAGATCTGGTTAGCTTTGGATATCCTATTTGCTATTTCTGGGTCAATCTTCCCCAAATAGGTAAATTCCTGTATAACTTCAAGCACTTCTCCATTACAAACAAGCTGGACGTCCTCATGATCCTCTCTCAACAGCACTAAGACCTTACTCTTGGAAGTATTTATTGTCATTTCTTTATGGAGGAGTTCTAGTGAGCCCTAGGTGAACCTATAAGTTGAAATTTATACTTTTTACTCAGGCGAGGATGGGCTATGATTTCATGTCTATATTGTTTTATTATGTTTTGGTAGCTTTGATTTATAAGTTTTGATTCACTTTTCTTTTTTATTATTATTATTTTTTAATATGTTTTTAAGAGGATTTTTGTTATTTAGTGTTAAGTAAAATTCCATCACCGATTACACCCCGTGCTAGACTTGGTTCGAGAAGTAAGAAAATTGTGCCTGCGAAGCCTATTGAAAGATCCAGGCCTAACTCTCCAAACGTAGCGATGCCAAAAGAAGATTTATTAACAGAGAATGATACTGAAAGGTACCTAAAAACTACTGAGAGGGCGATGTCTGTGCTCGCTGCTCGGATGAGTCTCTCACTCGACTCTGGGGGTGAATCAGACAATGGGGAGACACCAAGGAGGGGGAGGCCTTTACAGCGCTCTGATTCCAGTGCAAGTGAGTCTCACCATTCCCGGCAAGCTGGGACTTCTTCAACTCGCTACAACAGGGCTTTCAGGTACTTACACTCTAGTCATGTTTGCTTGGAAACATTTAGGTGTTAAGAGATAGAAACTTGTCCAGTGGTAGGGGGATCTGAATCAAACAAAAGAAATATTGTTGAAGTATTGATACCCATTTAATAGGTTTATTATCAGGGCTACCAATATAGGAATTTATATAAATATAAATTAATGTAAACATAAAGTATGATGTAATACGAATACCATTTAAAATAATGTATTAAGAATAACAAAGTCTATACAAATTTTAATAGAAAACAATAATAGTAGTAAATTGAAAGCTGTTAAGAAATGGATTAAAAATAAATCTAAAAAAGTAAGTGGGACTCATAAAAGCTAGAAATTTGTTTAGAATTTAAGTATTTTTTATTAGGACCTTTATAAAGTTAATGATGCTAACGATGTCTTAACAAATGCTATATGAGTCATTTCATGGTATCGCAAAGTTCCTTGAAGTACTGTCCTTAAGCTTGAACATCAGTGTAAGCTACTTTACCTTAGTGCCAGCAATGTTGTTTTTTTTAGTTTTAAAATTTCAATTTTTTTTTGCCAGGTAAATAATATTTTTAAGAAATTTTATTGCAATATTTTATTTTGGGACTGGTTGAATATATTGAATTATTTTATGTTTATGACATGTAGAGAATGGTTTATACGCTTTAAGACACTTGATTTTTATCTTGAGGGCTAAGGCATTCTGGGCATCTAAAAAATTGGTGTGCTTATAATTTAAAGCTGAGAGACGCCAAACAATATTTTCTTGTGTATGAACTACTGCTGCACCATGAGAAAAGGAATTTTGTTTTCATTTTATGATGATTGACTCTCTGAATTTTATGACAGAATCAGGCATACAATGGTGGCAGAGTGATATGATACCTATAAGGTAAATGATGCTGAACATTCCGCCAGGTTTTCCTCTGTTAGGCAAAAGTTCAAAGAAATTAGTGCTGTATGTACTGAAGAAGGGCGAACTAAGAAATATTGATTGGCAGATCACTAGCACCAATCAAGGAAGAATTCATCGCACTGAAACATGCTGCTGGGAGGATGAGACATCAACTAAAGCAAAACAAAGTACTTTTGTGCAAATCTTCAATAACGAACATTGACAACCATGTCCTTGTTGACGGGTGAAGAAAGTTGAAGAATTTTTGTGTCTTCTTCCTTGTAAATCTACAAAATGATTGTGGGATCATGCCTCACTTGAGATTGTGATGTGTCATAAAACCTTAATATGAACTGGAATAGTGGACTGAATGTAAAAGAAAAATGCATGTTAATTAATTAATGATAATCTATTGAAATTTGGGTTCAGTGGTAAGGGTGAAAAAAAAATTTCCAGGGGGAAAAGGATGTTCCAGGTTTTCTTTAAAACATTATTTGTTAGTATGGTGAGTAAAAATTTTAATTATAAAATATTACAAATTTAGATTGATGATTGACTGGCACTAAGTTTTGAAATATAGGTATATGATTGGAGGATCCGAAGACCGAACAATGATGATATTAGGACAGAAGTTGAGAAGCGGGTTATGGCTCCTTGTCGCTGCTATTTTAAATGCAGATGCATCTAATAGGTGGCCTCCTATCAATCCTCTTAAGATCCAACTATATAAAACTCATTTGTACCATTCTGACATATGCCTGCCGAAAACTAGACCCTGACCCTATCCATCAAAATCTCTGCTATGATCCAAATGCAAAATCCTTAGGAGGATATATGATCACACACGGGATCACCATTGACTAAGACTAGTGAATGAAGTGTGGAGGCGGCGATCCAAAAATGACTTGAAACTACTTCAAAAGGAGTGCAATTTATAAAGTTGGTATATATGATTAGCATGCAGCAGGACAAAATACCAGCCAAAGTCTTGAGGGACCATCTCTTTGACAAGGGCAGGCCGGCCACAACTCCGGTGAGAGGACTGCATAGCTTCGGATGCCCCGAAAATATTCGATGTTCGCGATTAGAAGAGAGTAGCACTCGGCAGAGATAATTGGTGGTCGATGCTGGAGCAGACCAAGACTTCAAGGGTCGTAGCACCAGATAATAATAATAATAATAATAGTATGGTGATTGACAATGAAAAATGAGTACTGTACATTAATCCTAAGCTAATAAAGAAATTGTGATGTGAGCCAGGCAAAGCTTTAAGGCTTATTTATATAGATAGTTTCAGCACGTTGCAGTTAAGTATGAGCTGCCCAAACTGAACAAAACATACAATATCACCATTGACTGGGTTGATGTGCTTGAGCTGAGCCCTAAAGAAAAAATAGTCACTGAGAAGTTGATTTTAGCTCTCATCCACTTGTTGCAAAACCTGTAAGAATCTACGTGGAAATACTTAAATGGAAAGTTCTGCCACATCCTCCGTATTCGCCAGATATTATTTTATAATTATCACTTATTTCGCTCGATGGCATATGGCCGGGCTGAGGTGTACTTTCGTTCTTTTGAAAATTCCCAAAAATAAATAGACTCAAAGCTTTAAGACAAGTCATTCATCAAACATGGAATTCAAATGTGCCTGACCGGTAGGAGAAAGTGGTGGCTAGTGATAGACAGTACATTGAGTGATATGTGTTTTACCACTTCCTTTGATAAAATATTAATTTGCATAAATTTAGGATCCATATAAGAAAGGTCTTGTATGGTTCAAAAATAATAATTGAAATTATGCTATATATTTTGAGCTTTTTATATTAGGAAATTGAACCTTCACAGCTGATCCATCATCTTGAATTCTTACATTTCATGAATAAATAACCTATAAAGTTATTAAAGATTTTCAAACATTTCTAATAACTATATTATTTTTTTTTTTATTTTTTTGCTGTGAAGTTTCATTAACAAAAAAAACAATGTTTTCATTCAGCTTATTGATTTTTCAGATTCTTGTTATTATCACTTTAGCTTACTGTGTTTGTTTTTAAAATTAAATATTTGTAAATATCACCAATTAAGGTTCATAAAACTAAAATTTAGTTTACGAAGGGGTCGGCTAGATGATGGTACCACCAAGAAGATAGAATCAATCCCAGTTAAACCAATAAGTCCACGGGTTGTACAGCCTCCTAGAGTAAAACCGTCAGTCACACCTCCTGCTCAAAACAATCTTTCCAGAAATGACATTACACGGACTAGTATGAGGTCTACCGTCAGCCAAAGGGTATGTTTGAATTTTTTTATTATTTTTTTCTGTAGTTATTCTAAAAGGTTTGAACTATAAATAACTTGAAATTCAATTTTCCAAATGTATATGTTTTATTTTTAGTCCCCTCAATTGTCTACCCCAAAACAGGATTTTGGTCGGAAAAAGATTAGTGTGCCGGGAGCAACTGGAGGTAGGAGTAATTCATCATTGTCCTCCAAAGAAGTTGAATTTCAAAACTGGAAGAGGAGAAAGAGCTATGACCCTATGAAAGCAGCTGCAGAAGGGAAGCGTAAAGAAGCTGCAGCTAAGAGGAGTGGTGCATCTCCGAATGTTATGAGCCAGTCATCTACTAATGCAACTACTACACCTAAAAGGTAAGATAAAACACATTTTATCAGCCATGTATTTATGTATGTTGTGTTAGGTGGCAGCACATATTTTATAGCACATGGCCTATTGACACCCTTTTGCTTTCCCATCAATCCTGTCGGTCCTTGTTGGAAGCGTTTCTGTGCAAGGCACGTATTACACCATGCCAGACACCATTTGTTGCCAATAATATTTCTCTTTGGTAGATTGCAGGGTTTTGAAAGACCCTGGGTGATAAACGTTATTGCTTGTTTTGTATACCTCAACAAAAGGTAGAAAAAAGTTATAATAAAAAAATTACTTATTACCTTATAGCTCATAAATTTACATTTTATGGTGAATAATGTTAAAATATCACTCTCCTAGAATCACTGGTTTGGTGTACATAGTAACTTTATTTAAAATTAAATTCATTTACGAATAATTATCTTTGTGGGTATATCCTCACCCTGCAGCCTTCTTAATTATATTAGTAATATTTTATTATTAAAAGCTTCAAGTACTAAATATTATTTAAGATGTTTCAAAATTTTTAATTGTTTAGGTTGTTTCATTTACTGAAACTTTTTCTGAATCTTGAAAACTTGAAAATTCCTTAATATCAAAAATTTGATTAATGATGAGTAATATATGAAAAAATAAAATAAGAAATTTATATAAGTCTAGTATTATAAACCCACAAAAGATTTAGAATAAATAACAAATACATATCTTTAATCGTTCCAAAACTTCATTAGAACCAATAATTAACGAAGTACAATTGTTGTTTTTTATTGGACTTTGCAGTCATGTAAGTAAGGACTGAAATTTATGGGACATCATACCAGTATTATTTATTTAATTAATCATATAATTTGTTGAATCAAAAGGAAATACTATCCTTAATTGTTTTTCCAAACTCTGTTAGCCCTGTCAACTCCGTCCTGAGGTCAGCATCATTCCATACCACAAGGCAGCTTGGTGGGCCTCACCAGTCTTCCTCAGAAGAGGAAGAAGAAGAAGAAGAGGAAGAGGAAACCACACTCTCAGCTGAGGACTGGCCTCCAAAGTTACCTAATGTAAGTAAACTTTTATTTATTAATTTTATTAATGATTTGAAATTGTATTTTCTAATTAGAATTAAACTAATTATGTTAATTGGCGAGTCTTAAAAATTTGATGATTAATTGCTTGTGTAGTAAATTATTCTATTTATTCATATAATATAGTATGATTGTTTTTGTGATGCAGCCATTAGAGCAGGAGAATAACGTGCCTGGTGGAAGCAGGGGCTCTCTCTATTCTAACAACTCCAGCGGTGGTTCTCCTCGTCATCGGCCAAGGCTTGAAGGAGTGGATAACTTCATTGTCTCGGCCATTGCTACAATATCCAATCGAGTCAATACCAATACAGCTCTAATTTTAAAGAAATTGAGGTACCTGCAATTATCAGTCATATTATTATAGTGTTGTGAAAATGGTTGGGGTTGGATTGAAGGTTGGGGTTTCGGTAAGAAAGAATACATACTAATACTTACTTACTTCCTCAGTTTAAGTCGGTCCTGGAAGGACCTTGACCTCTTCAACAATTCTCTTCCATTCGTTTTGATTCTGAGCGATATTCCTTCATCGTCTCAACCCAAGCAACTGAAGGTCGTCCAGCCATCTCAGTCATGATCTGCATCTTCTTCTAGCTCCACCCGGTCGACTGTACATTAAGTTTCTTGGCAAACGCTCTTGAGGCATTTTTTCGTTGTGTCCCAACCATTTTTTTTTTTTTTTTTTTTTTGTGCACCGCGGCCCACATGGGCCTATTGTGGGCCTAAATTCTTGCCTGGGTTCCCAGCTGCCCTAGAGGCTGATTTTCAGAACCTCAGTGAACTTAAGAAGGCTGCTTGGATTGATTACCTCATGCGCCTTGGGGTCAGTAATGCGGTCCAGGCCAAACAACCTGAATCTGAGTGCTGCGAATCTGTCACAGAGGCAGACTATGTGATAGGCTGTTTCGCGCTCTTTCTCGCAGTATCTACAAATAGGTGATGCCGCTAGTTTGAGCTTATGGATGTGGCTTCTGAGCTTACAGTGTCCGGTGTATACAGCTGTCTTTTAGTAGCATTCCTGTCAAGATTTAGTATTTCACTGCTCCTCTTGGCAGAAGGACTCTCTAGGAACAGTTTGGAATGTCGTAGGTTTTGCGTCATCCAAAATTGTTTTCTTTTTGCTCCATAGATCTCCTTTATCCTCCTTTGGCAGAGCTTTTGCTGATGCCACACACCGGTTCGGGAGTGATGGGTTTGATGTTGCATCCTTTTTTAGCTAGAGTGTCTGCATTCTCATTTCCTGGTATGCCAGTATGGCCTGGCACCCATTCTACGTTCACTCTGTTATTGTTTGCTTGGCTGTTGAGTCTTATTTTACACTCCCATACAACCTTGAAGTTAATGTTGTTGAGTGCACCAAGTGCAGCTTGGCTGTCTGTGTAGATAGTGATTGTCTTCCCAGGCAGTTGTTCCCTCAGCAGCTCAAAGGCGCAATGGCTGATTGCCAGCACCTCTAATTGAAAGACATTGGTGAAATTCCCCAATGAGGCATATATACCTTCGTTGGGTTTATCTTTTCTCCAGATACCCGCACCCGACCCGTTTTTGGTGAGTGAGCCATCCGTAAACAGCATATGCCATTGTTTGGTATATGTGGTGAGTTGACTTTTATAGTGATATTAAAGTTAGTTTCCAATGAGCCCCTGATCTGCTGAATGTCAGAAAACATGGATAGGAGTCCATCCTTTTCAAGCTCTTGGAATATCTTCCAGTGTCCCCAGTTAGTTTGTACTTTTGAGGTTAGATTCAGCTTCACGATTCTGTAGCAGGCCTTAAGGGCTTGCGCTTCCACCTCCATGTGCAGTGGAGCCAGGTTTAGCATCAGTTCCATGGTGGCGGTGGGTGTAGTTTTCATAGCCCCAGTTGTCATGAGGCAGGCTAATCTTTGCAGTTTGTATAAGTGGGTTTTATTTCTGCTTATCCCTGCCTTGTGCCACCAGACCAGGGAGGAATATAACACCATAGGTTTAATAACCATGGTGTAGAGCCAATATGTCATTTTGGGCTTTAGTCCCCAGTCTTTGCCTATTGCCCTCTTGCATGCCCATAGACACTTCAGGGCTTTGTTGGTCGTGAGCTCCATGTGTTTAGCCCAATTGAGTTTGTTGTCCAGCGTAACGCCTAGGTGCTTGACTGTTTTACTTTGGCTCAGCTGGACTCCCTCAATTGTTGGTAGTTTAATGGCTATTTTCCTCTTCAAGCTGAAGATACAAATGCTTACTTTCTGCGGATTAATGTTAAGTCCATTATTCTTGAATCAGTTCATTATAATTCTGGTTACATTATTTAGGAGGTCAGATAGGACATTTTGATGTCTACCTCCAACTAAGACTGCAATGTCATCAGCATATCCCTGTGCATAGAAGCGTGAGGTGTTTAGCAAACCAACCATTTAATGTGTCGACTTGTGATGACAGCTACCTGATCTAGGGAATTATAGAGCGGTTTAAGTTCAGAATTAGTTCTTATCCTCCATTGTCCATTCTGGTATACTAGGCCATATATCTTCCGGAGGATTTTCCTTTCTCATATGGCAAGCAGCTTTTAATTTTGTCGGGATAGCACCCATGTCTTGCTACCGTACGTAACGATTGGCCTTATTAAAGCCTAAATACTTGAACTTGTGACATACTGGGAATGCATGCTCTCCCAATCGCAGTTCTTCCGTTTGCTGAACATGTTGAGCGGCAAAAGAATGCATGTAAGCCGACTTGCGCTCATTTATTTTAAGGCTCTGCTGCTGCAGTCCTTTCTAATTCCTCCAGGATACCTGAAAGTGATGGAATGGTTCTTAACATCAGCACCACATCCTATGCCAAATGCTGAGTAATCCCATTGCAGATGGTCCCCTCTGGGTTGATTCGTATTTCCCTTATGGACATTTCCATTGAGAGGTTGAACATGGTTGTTTCCTGAGGGTCTCCCTGTCTCAGTCTCAATCCCACCGTAAATTCCTTGGTGAGTTCTCCCTGTAACTTGACACGGCATCGCGCTGACCTTTCATTCCATGTATTGTATTAGCCTCCTGTTGATAGCCATACGGAGGATCTTATAAGCCACACTCAGAAGTGAAATTCCTTGATAGTTGGTGTACTGCAGCATGTTTCCTTTCTTTGTAAATTGGGCAGACAACAGAAATCAATCACTCATCTGGCAATCCCTCCTCAGTCCACACACCCCACACCAGTCAGTGGAGTTCTTCTTTGACCTGCTCTTCTTCATACTTAATGAGCTCTGCTTGCAGTTCATCTATCCCAGCTGTTTTTGAGCCATTGTATTATCTCTGCTATTTCCTCTTTATCTGGGGGGACTTCCTCTTCAGCTACTTCTTCTGATTCTAAGTTCCTTTCCTTAACAGTGTCCTGGCTTACCTCTATTTATTTGGTTGCAATTTATGCTTTCCTCAGTAGTTCATCAAAATGTCCTGCCTATCTTGCTAGGACCTTTTCTCTTCCCATCAGCAGGTTGCCCTCACTGTCACTACAATACTCTAATTGAGGCTTAAATCCACATATTATCTCTTTTAAACCTCGGAAGAACTTTTCACTATTGCGGTGCTCAAATTCGTTTTGGAGGCATTCTAGTTTCTTAATCTCTTTTCTCCTCTTCTTTCTTCTGCAAACTTGGTTTACAATCCAGTGCTTTTCTAATTATTCCTTATTCTTTGCCCTTGTATGCCTCTGTTGTAACTTGGCCCGTGCCTTTTCTCTTTTAGATATAGCCTGTTGGCTGTCCATCAAACCATTGATTCTGATTCTGATTTGCATTTGGTCTATTATGCTCTAAGAGTTCAGATGCAGCTTCCTTTAGTGCTCCTTTCAGTTTTTCCCATCTTGATGCGATCGTTGGTGCAGTGCTTTTGTGGTCTCCTAAAAGTTCTGTGACACAATCTTGAAACTTCTATCACATCTGTTTGTCCTTAAGGATCTCAACATTGAATGTTCGCAGCTTCTCGTCTCTTCCTCTTGGTCTTACTGCAAGCCTTTGGTTGTCAACATGTAGTTGTCAGACTCGCAGTCTGCCCCCCCCCCCCCATGATAGCTGCCTTAACATCATAGATGTCTGATGCATGACGAGTGTCGATAAGGACATGGTCAATTTGATTCTTGGTTCTTCCATCAAGGGAAATCCAGGTTTCTCTGTGAATGTCCATGTGGTGGAAGCAGGTACTGGTCACTATTAGCTTTCTGGCTAGAGGAAAATCCACTAATCTTAAACCGTTCTCATTGCAGACTTCATGCTTACTTTGGCATCCGATAGCTGACCTGAAGGCTTCCTCCCTTCCCTTTGGCATTTAGATCTCCCATTACAATTTTAACATCATGCTTTGGCAACGCATCAAATACTCTTTCGAGTGTTCCTTAAAATAGGTCCTTTGCTTCTTCATAGCTGTCCTCCGACAGTCTGTGTACGCTTATGAAGGATATGTTGAAGAACCTTGCACACCTTTAAATATTATTCTTTAGATAGTTTCTGATCATAAATTCTGTGCCTATTTTGTTTTTGTTATGCCCACTGTTTATAAGGAGGTAATCTTTGAGGCAACCATCTGGGTATCACACCACCTCATCTCTGGCAGTGCTATTATATCTATTTTGTAATTAATCAGTACTTCTTGTAAGTTTTGTACTTTTCCTGCTTGAAATAAGCTCCTTCTTTCCTCTCTTATTTTTAGTGAAAAATGGTTAATGAAATCTTACTGCTTCACTTTTGTTTGTAATTTACTTTGATAAAAATGAGACAAAAATATTAATTACAAAATAAAATATTTTAATTTATTAATTATGATTTTGATACATTGATTATTGATTTTAAAATTATGTTGGCAACAAGCAAGTCGCCTGCCTATAATTTTATTGTCTTTCTCTTAAACTGTAAAGTTTAACGCTAATTTGCTTTGTAAAATGCCTTTTGATTTTTGGTCATGGATTCAAACATTTATTTCAGATCTTTATATTTTGTGTTTTATACAGATTTTGGATACATTGGATTTAGTGTTTATTATTCGTGTTGTTTTGCTCACATCATATCTTTAAAAAAAGTTAGTTAATATGAATTAAAATTTACATTGTTTCTTAAAGGAAAATTTTATTTTTGCTACAGAATGTGTATGTTTATGCAGATAATATATTTAAAACTATTAATCAATTGAAATCAATAATGAAACATTATATGGGTATTAATTACTTGAAATAAATTACTAATCACAACATAGACAACAATCAGAGTTGAAGGTAATTGACCTTTGTGTGGAATTCAAGCTATGGTGGTAATCACTTTAACCCTGCCTTACATCCCATTCAGGCCCTTTTAACTCACTTTTCTGCGGCCAAGCTATACATATTACAATTTTGTTCTCCCATGAGTTGCAGGTCTTTATCAGTGCTTGTTGGAAAGATTCCGACCAACTGCCACATTTTTTTTTCGCTAGTTCCGATAGCACCCTTATCAGTGTTGCCAACTATTGAATTACATTTATCTGTTTTTATCCATTAGTGAAAAATAACCAGCTTAATTGTTTATAACTGGTCGGTTTTTGGCACTCCTATCTTCGACGGCAAATATAGAATTAAGGATTTTGCAGGTTTATCACAAAATGCCCCACTCAGTCATGAAAATTACTGATATGATAAAAAAGTGTTTCATTTAATTTGTTTTATATTAATTTAACCATCATTGTGGTTAACCACCTATTTTTGAAATTATTTTAAATAATTTATTTTAGTTTAGGGCACCTTCCTAGATGGTAACAATCCTAGCAGTCCTAGCTTAGTGATTTATAAAGGTTTTAAGCAATTAAAGTATTCTTTGTTCTTTTATCTTATTATGCATTTTCGATTCTTCTGAATTTATTATAGAATTGATCCATAGTGTAAGAATTAAGACATATTCAATAATACACAATTTGCTCTAATGAATTAGAATATAACAGCTTATAATTTTGTTTTTATTATTATTTCTTTTTTTTTTTTCTGTTTTGAATGGACAGAAATTGCTCATGATCATTATTGTTTAAGGCACCAAAATTTCTAAGGGAATAATTGTAAATACATATAAGTGCTTATCGATTTTAATCCAATGAAAACTTAGTTAGTACACACTACAAACTCTCTATTATCTTTAACAAAAACATCTTTAAGCCTGGCATTAGATTAATTTCAATCAATAGTTGATTCTTCCTGTTTCCAAACCTTATAATCAAAATCTTTCTTATAGTCTTAAATACTCATTGTGCACTTATGCCTCTTAATCATATTATTCATCATGATGTTGATTCTACCTATGTGCACTATTTGCCAAAACTTAACCACAGGTTTATAGTTGTAAAAAAATTTACATAATATAATCTTTTTATAATATTAAAAGATAAAATCTTCATTAAAGATAAAAAGTACCATCATGCCACCCAGCCGCTGATCCAAAATTAATAAAATATGCTTCATACTTTATTAGTTTTAGTTCTATAAATTATTTATTGTAAGTGTGCCAGTTTATAAACATCGCAGATATCAATTTGTTTTTTTCCAGAAAAGTAAAAAATACCATGTTTTTTATTGTCCTGACTTACTATTTATTTTGGTACATTTTGGGTTTTAAATTACAATTTTTAATATATTATTACTTAACTATCTGAATTGAACCTAGATATCTGTTCGATGAAGAGAGCGACAAGTACAAGGACTTGAGTAGTGAACTGGAATTGCTCGAAGCAGGTATCGAACCTTCAACTAGTCCTAACAAGTCAACTTCTAGAGATCTAGCCATCACGTTGAAGAATTTAAAGAGGCTTGATTCAGCTGTGAAAGGTATCCATTCAAACTATGTTATTAATTCATTTATTATACAACATGGCTTTTTATCCCTTCCTCCCATTTTTTATGTTTTATTTAATGTATCAGGTTTATCATGACATAACTCCTAACTCATGACTAACAGATTTATTTTGACCATCAATTATGCTTTTTATAAATGTATTAATTTCCATGCTGTTGGTGTAAACATTTTCTTTATTATTTAACTTTCATGGTGACATTTATAATTGTTTTTTAAATAATTATTTTTTATTTACATTTGTTTTATTTTCCGATTTTTATTTTATTCAACTTCAGTGATTGATATAGTGCACTCACTATAATGCTCAAGTAATGGTGTATTGGGCGAAAGCCATCAAAATTTGCTCATATACAATATATATACTAATAAATAAATTTAAAAAAATAAATAATTCATCTATAGCTGTCCCCAAACACAAACACAAACAAGGATAACCTAAAGATTTTTTATAAAACTAATACATGAACATGTTACTTGTGCCAGTGACCCCACAGTTGCTTCAGGCTTGTGTTTCCATTTAGGCATTGCTGATCTCATTTCTTGCTGCTTCATTATTTTTCTAAAGAAGTGCTTTTGTTACAGAAGATAGTTATATTAAAGTATTTATACATAGAACTAAAATATTATGGATCTTATAATTAAAACAAATACGAGGTCGGTTAGAAAAGTAGCTGACCTGTGGCCAGGAAAAATACTTACTCTGGCTTGCCTAGAGCATTTGACTCATAAATCTCCTTCAATGTAATTCCCATGTATGGCTTGTATGGTCATCTTTAAACCAGTAGTACACTGCTCCTTAATCTGTTTGACGCCCAAAACATCATCACCAAAAGCTATCTGAATCTTCCAAATGGTTTTCATCTGGCTGTTGCCCAGTTTCTGGTAAATTCATTCTGTCATTTTCCTTGCGATAAAAACAGAAAAAATACTACCCATCACCTCATTCTAATGCTGGTAGTTAAAAATTCATGCATATTTACGAAGGCTCAAGGTTGGCTCATATAAATGCGCTTCATTCTACTCCATCAGGTTTTTGAAAAACTACAAAAACATATAAAATAAAAATAAGGTACTTTAATTTAATATACTTTTCTAACAGACCTCGTGATTCTAATGATTCTGGTATGTAATTTATCAGGTCATTGCAGCATTATTGACCCGCGGCAGGTCTCGATTGACTTCAACCGTGAAGTCTTTGCACTTTGCGGATTCTTTCAGGGGATCATTCTAGGACATTTTTAGATGAAAAAAATGCAAAAATTAAATTCCTAAAGGTGGCCGTTTTTTTCTTTGAACAATTTTCGCATTTTTTAACAAAATGTGTAAAAATTTAATTTTAATATTTATTCTTTGTGTATTTTTTTCATATAGTTGACGGAAATGCTTCACTTAGGAATTAAATATGATCTTATAAAATAATAATATTCAAAAGTTGTTAGATTTTTGAAACTTTGCTTTAATTACTTTATTTATGTTACATATTATAAAAAAGTACATAATATGAAATTCACAGATAACTAAGGTACACATTAAATGTGATTAGAGTTATATTCGCATACAACATTCAATAAGTGTTTAGCATAATTTGGGCTGCAATTATTCACTTTATACTTCTTCCAAGTCAGTGAAAAATTGTGATTAACGTATACACTGAAAAAAATTACTTAATAATTTTCAATAAATGGATATTTAGCACTCAAAACCGACTAACTTCTAATTGTATACTGATCCTGGAATAATACCTACAAATCCAACTAAGAGAAGAGAATAAACTGATATAGATATGTTTATTTATATGTCCTTCATAGGATTTACCTTTATGTGGTTGGTTTATTATTTGTTTTTATGAATTCATATCGGCAGTATATTTCACGAATGACTATATGTAACAGTAAATATTTTAATCATTCAAAATTTTAAAATTATTCAATACTATTTAATACTATATATAGGTATTTATATATTGGACGTATTTAAAAGCCCTGAAAAGGGCTAATATGCAATTTGAAAAATATAGGTATATATTGAAAAAAAAAAACATTAGATAGAAAAATAAATGATAAAGATTACGATACGTATATATAAAAATCAAATTTTTGTACATTTTACTTAAAAAGTGCGAAATTTGTTGAAATGAAAAAAACAGCCACCTTTAGGATTTTAATTTTTGCATTTTTTTCATCTAAAAATTTCCTATAACGATCCCCCGAAAGAATCCGCAAGGTGCAAAGACTTCACGGTTGAAGTCAATCGAGACCTGCCGTGGACCTTTTTTATTATTTTATGATAAATGCAAAAGTGGTTAAAAATTCATTGTTTTCCTTGCGAATTCTCTTGATTGTCGTTTTTAACTGAATATTTAACTATATTTATTTAACATTTAACATTTTTTTTTTTTTTTTATCATTCTCAGATTCAGATATATCTTCATTCATTACTTAGTTAAAATAATTATTTTCATGGAGTAGGATTGTTTGAATGTATTTGGACAGTATTCCATAATCAACTGTTCCAAATTTACATTGAGAACCTACAAGTTAAAATAGATGAGTAAGAGAAATTTCCACTGTTCCAGACGGGGCCTAATTAGATGATAACAGGTCTGTGACTGCTGTAGTTACCTGTTTTGATTTTGATGGAGATATTTACTGTAAATAAAAGAGTAAATACTGCTCTACACTTAGTTTTGTTAATTGTGAACCCGCTAAGGTTAAAGTGAGTTTTTTATTACGATTCCCTCCTAAACATTACGTAAAGGCAAGGGGTTATCGTTTACATTTGAGGTCTAGGGGTAATATCGGTTTTTGTTTGCTTTCATGTAATGCATGGGACCTTTGTACATTATTTTTCTTTAGTTTTGTAGAAATAATTTGTTTTATTCAAAATAGAAATTCGCAAAAAAGATTTAAATATTATTAATTCTGTTGTTATTTATAGATTGTAGTGTAATATGTCTTTCTTGATTGCATGTTTGTGTTTTTTATTTACTTATTTTTTTTATTTATTTTTTTTTTTTTGCAGTATTTAAATATTTTTACTAAAACTGTAAATAATATCCTATATGAATGCTCTTGCGCTTTGAGTTATAGCATAAATGTGCTGTTGTTTTCCAAATCAATTGAAATTTTTAATACCTAATTAGAAGGATCTAATGACTTAAAGACAGACTCTTTCCCATAGTTTTTATATGAAATAATTTTGCTTTTGATTGAGGTGGTGGCTGGAAAATTATTACACTGATCCTTTAATTATTTCAATTAATTCATAAAAAAAATAAATAATCCTTAATAGAAAAAATATTTTTTCTTTGTGCTCCTTTTCTATTTAACTTGAGCCATTTTGTGAGTTTGATTTAATATTGACATATTGAAAGAACTTTTCATTAATAAATCTTATACAATTTATTAAAATATTAATGTTGTGTTAATCAATATGGTTGTGTTAGCCAAACAAGTTGCAATGGGGTTTAATATGTGTGTCGACAAAAAATGTTATGGTATTTGGGGAAGACAAAAAAAATAAATGTAGAGGAGAGGGGGGTTGGTTGGCAACAGTTTTCACTTTTTTGATTGTTGAGTCATTTCTGTTAATGTAATCCCAATAGGGTTTATACCACTGTAAACTTTAAGTATTAGAGTACTTCACGTATTTTTTTCAACTCATAATATTTAACACTATGATCACACTATAATAACAATAGAAAATTGAAGAATTCGTCAAGCCAGAGTATGCCAATTAATCCCCTGTGTGGGGCAGGTTGGCCTAAAAGGTGAGGTTGTTTAGCCATTTCATTCAAGTACTGCCTGACACATATTATTGTTATTAAAAACAGCACTATAATGGTATGATAATTTTGAGTAGGTTTTTAACAGCTATTAAGGAAAAATAGAATAGAATTTATAAATTAATAAATTAGTTATTTTCATCAAGGTTTAAAATAATATGAAAGTAATAAACATTTTTCAAACTTAAAGCTATTAACAAATGGCTGCATTAACATTTTGCCGGATTATTCAATTTCAATGAAATTCTAAACAATTTTTGTTCTCAGGTAAATATAGGAGAGTAAGATTGATTCCTCATAAATATCAAAATGGATAGGTATTTAGGAAGTTGTTATTATTGATATTATACTATAAGGATAGTTAATGTAGGGCAGGAGGGTAAATTCGTAACTTTTTACCTTTTTATTAGATTCTGACCAAATTTGGAATAACTCTTTGTTCATTGATCAACTGTATTATTGGGTGAATAATAAGAAAAATACATCGATAATAATATTGCTAATTCTGATATTTCACATCTGCTAAGCGTCCTGTGACTGTCAACATTTTTATTGTTGATATTACTTCTGGAATCAATTTGGTCAAATTATGTTTTCCTGGTTTACTGAGACTATCTCTTGTCCTAACTTTTATTTTGGAGAAGTCTCTCTCTTCTGGATTTAAACGTGGAGAGTAGGCAGAAAAATACCTTATGGTGAGACTGAGTTCCTCCATCTCTACTTTTACTTCTGCTTTTTACAGCTCGATGAATCCATGAATGCATTGTTCATTACCAAAACACGTTGTTCAGTATCAGTAATCTTCTTTTTGGAGTTCTTACAGTAAAGGAACCATTACTATTGACCTTGCCTGGTTCACTCGAAGATGAAAATATTTTGTTACATTAATTTCAAAATTTCTGAAATTGGTCTTTAAATGCTATAAAGCCTATCTAAAATACCTATCCATTTGATATTATATAAATTCTTAAATTGGTTTGGAAAATATTAATTTAAAATAGAAAATTCTCAATTTGTCTGAAAAACTCACAATTTTATTTGAAAAAATCTCAATTTTGTTTGGAAAGTTCTAAATTAGACTTGGAAATGCTATGAAAAAAGAATGAAAATGGTTTGGGGTGCGGTCAGGAGAAAAGAACACATGGAAATACATGTATTTTGCAAAAGTTTCTAAAAGTTCCTAACCTGAATTTCTGGTCTTCATCAGAGCTCATCTGACAAAGTTTCAATCCAAGTGTAGTTCTGACACAACTATCTGTAGGTTCTAGTACTAGTATACCCAACCATTTACTATATAATATATTGAATTACATGGAGTATTTATTATTTGTGTTGCATTGTTTGTTTTGTTTTTTCTAATTTTAAATACTTCTACATGATTCTCTTCACCCAGAATTGCTTATCGAGTGCATTTATACTTTTTATACATATTATTTATATATTTTGACATTTAAAAAAAAATGATTCAGAAGACAAGATTTTATTATTTTATTTAACTGTATTGTGTTTTATTTTTTCCAGTCCTGAATGAAGTGCTGTTCGAAAATGTCGAGTACCAATAAGGAGAAGCCCCTGTAGCTGCTCTGTTAGAATATATTTTTTTAATTTTATTACCAACCAGAAAGCAAGTGCAATTGCTCTACTCAGCTATGTCTAGTTTCATTTTTTACCTGAAATTTTGCCTGTTTTTACCTCATAAGATACAGCATGTTAACCAATACTTTGCATTTTACCTTATTAAAGGGAGAGGAGTAAGAAATATATTTTAATTGTATCATTTACAGACAGAGCTGAATTGAATGATCTTTATTTTAATTTTATATCATTAACTGTTGGGTTTGGATGTTGATACAACTTGATATGACACAACCCATCTGTGCTAGTTTGTTGAGGAGTATTTTATATAGGAAGATTTGTATTGACCCATTTATTGTGCCAAATTGATAATGTAATGAATGTGTTCAAAGTGTGATGTATCTCCCTGCTCCCCCGTGATGCCTGCCTCCTTTTAGCTCTCTTCCTGGCGATCTTACTGACTTAATGACGCTTTATATTGCAAACTTCAGTTCAATTATATTTTATAGCTTTTAATCATTTATTATACCTCTTTTTACTCTTAAAATCTAATCATATATTTAATGTTTGAAAAACAGAATAATATACAACAAATGAGAGGTTTATTTATCTTTAAAAAAAGAAAGAGGAAAAATCTAAGTGGCCAACAAATGTATAGTTGATAGATGTCTTTTTGTAAATATGTTTATACTATACATATATTAGATTTTTTTATTTATATTTAGACATGTATATTATATGATCATAAAACTTTGTAAGTTGTGATATCTATTACCTGTGTTACAATGTCTAGTGAAGCTAGAAATAATTGTTTATGTGTACAAATGTTAACCTAAATTTTAAAAAAAACCTTCCTTAGGTATGTCTTTCTTAAGATTCTTACCTTGCTGTATCAATATCATTAATGGTTTACAAATTTTTGAGTGAATTGTGATGTCCTTAAATTATATTCATAATATTTTCAAAATTACAATTAAAATTTAAAAATTTATTTCTATTAGTTAATTTTTTCATCTGTTTATTTATTTATTTTTTTCTTTTTAAGATGTAATTTTAACTTATTGATTGATGAAAATAAAAAGAAAACAAAATTGATAAATATTTAAATTGATGATGTTTTAAAGAATAAAGAATCACGAGAAACAGTCGTTTGATTTTATTATTTTTACTTTTACTATTGTATGAAAACAAATATTGATTTATTAACATTAGCTTTATTAAAAAAAAAAAAAAATTGAATGAATTACAAACACATAGAGGTTTGTTTGATTTAATTCTCATATTCCATTTTTGGACTGTACTTAGTTGAAAGAGTGTAAGGTACTATGCAAGAAATGCAGTATATATTTAGAGGCTTTTTATTTCTAAGTCCAAAGCTCAATATCTCAGTCCCCAAGATCCACTAGACAATTAAAATCATTCATTATTTAGAATAAAATGCAAGTGTTACCCAAGAACTCTACTACTGCAGAGTTCTCGGATTTGATTCCTGCATGAGGATGTTAAAGTCCTCACTGAGTAGGCACTAAGTTCAGAATATGGCAAATACCAAAGTAAAGGTACTAGGAAAGGCAAATCCCGAAATAAATCACCTACCTTAAAGAATCCATATGGAAGCCTCTACAAGACAATAACTGACTCTCGAAGGTCTTTTGAATGGCAAAAGACATGCTATTCTAAAATCAGATGTATATATAGGATCCAAAAAAGATGGCAGGGACCTGTATGCAACAAACTGGGAAGCAGTAGCCCAAGATAGACTAAACTGGTTTATGTGGCTAAAGATTATAAGGTTTGTAAAGCCAAAAGAAAAAATATCTGACCCATGTCACTATTTCTGATAAGATTAGGATTAAAAGTTAGATTAGGATTGTGCATTCTAATGAATCAGTATAATCCACTAGTAGGGTAACGTTCATATTGTTTCACTTCTTAAGAAAATATTAAACAAAAAATTTTAACTCATAAAAAAAATGGTAAGACCATGACCTCCAAAGCAAGTTTGAAAAAGAGATATAAACTAAAAATGTTTTAGGTGATTTTATTAATTTACTCTAATAAATTATCTTCAGTCCCTGGGCAGCCCTTTTTAATTATGTTAGTGATTAATAACTAATTAATATAGTATTAAATGTGTTCAATCAACTTGGAAAGGGTACCATTGCAGGTCCATGGACTGTGCAGTTTTTTCCACTTATATCTTCTTTGTAGCGCAACAGACTGCATTTCTTTTGTTTCTACAGCAATGGATCACATTGGTCTCCATGCCAAAAATACTCTTAGTTTTAGTTTAGGTTGCCCTAGTAAAATAACTTATGAAATAATAAATTCTTTTGTTAATTGATGAGCCTACTTGGTTATTATATTTGGAGTAGAAAATTAGCTACTACAATGCTACCAAAGCAATAGTATTAAAAGTGTGTTGAGTGACTTTTTTTTGTAGAAAACCAACAACATAGGACTTTATTAAACTGTAAATAAATTATTTAAGAAAATATTATTTCTTATAACAAGAGTGCATTGGGTAAACCCTTGACCCCCTGATGGTTGGAAATCAGGAATCTATATTCCGCCATGTTGGTCAGGTCAGGAGTTATTCCTTTGTTCTGCAGAGGAATAATATTCAAAACATAAAGAAGCATAATTTTAAAAAAAAAAATGGTCGGTAATAGTTAAATTCGGATTAGGAACTTCTTCGACAAAAAGTTATATTAGCTAAACTGAGTCTACAGCTAATTGTGTGAATTCCAACTATTTAAATCCATGGGAGAGAACAAAATTGCTTCTAATTGTTTTCTATATAATCTTTATTACTACTTTGCTCCATTATTGTATGAATATCATTTTCTAGTATAAATTTAAGAAGCTATTGTTGAATTGACAATCTGGCAGTTAAGTTACTATTTTTTTTCTTCATAAATGTACCCTTCGGATCCATAGTTTTCACCTGCTAGATAAGCCTGATTTGTAGAATTTTGCTCAAAGTTTACTTCAGGGGGAAATGTTTCACCTGTGCCTACGTACTCCTGACCTTGATTGTACCCTTCACCTTGCAACTGGTCATCGTAACCTTGATTAGGATCATATTGTTCTGGCTCTGTTTGGTCATATACCTGAGAGTTGCTATAATCATTAGTGGTGCCATCATATCCTTGATCTTGTCCATAATTTGCTTCTTGTTGCTCATATAGTTGATTTGGTTCATAAACTACATTATCTTGTTGGGCATAAGGCTGCTCTTGTACATATCCTTCATTGCCTTCCTGATACACCTGATTCTCTCCACCAGGCTCACTGTACTCCTGGCCATGTTTATAGCTCTCCGCTGCTTGACCATACACCTGTCCTTGGTATCCTGGTTGGTCGTATTTTTGCCCTTGATTGTAGTCTGCTTCCCTCCCATCATATTCTTGCCCTTGACTGTACTCTACTTTGCCAGTTTGATCATACCCATGTCCTTGATTGTATCCTCCCTCCCCAGTTTGATTATATTCTTGCTCTTGTTTGTATTCATCAGTATTATGTTGACCATATTCCTGCTCTTGACTGAACCTTTCTGTAGCTGTTTGATCATAGGTATGTTGCTCATAATTTCCAATTTCACCTGTTTTGAAGTTCTGCCCATCGCTATATTGGTTTGCTAAATTTTCATGTTGAGCTTGCTCATTCTGGAAGTCTTTATCTTTATTAACTTCTTGAGGATATGAAGAATTATTTTCATTACTTGTTGAATACCCTTCGAATACTCGGTGCTCTGAATTCTTTGTTCCTTGCAAGTTGGGTAGTTGCTTTTCTTCCATTAAATTTACAACTTTTTCAGTACCAGATTTATCAAAGCTTTGCCCTGTGGCCCCTCTGAGTGGACCACCATTTTCATTTTTCTTTCTAATATTTGTTTCTATATCGGTGCCATTTTCATGTTTGTAATTTTCCAGTCTGTCATCATCTGCAAGAAAGCATCACTGAGATATAAGTTTAAATTTTAAGAAAATTAGTGTCATAAATAAATGATCTGTGAAATTATTACTTTTTTCCTAATCAAATAAAGCATAAAGAAACATACGTGACATTGAAAGTTTTATATTTAAATGATTACGATCTATCATTACAATTTTATATAATTTTGTTTTTACAATGTCCTTATTATTATAATACAATATTATCTTCTGCTTTTAGTATTACATTATAGGTTTGCTTTTAATCTTAACAACTTAAATGAAAATTTTAAATGATAATTTAGGCCTAGAATGAAATAATACAATAATTTAGTAATTTATATTCTATGCAAAGGTCATTAGATCTAAGAAATGAGCTCTGTTAGGGGATTTTAAAGAATAGGTTTTAAAGGATTGATAACAACAAAATTACAAATAATTAAGCATGCATACAGGAGCTAAGTGCTGCTAAAACAAAAAACAAAAATGAACAAATTGTCTAAATTTTTATGTGACATTTTCATCAATAAATCACCGTTCCGAATGGAAAATGGAAAAGAATCTACATTCATTACTGGTGAAAACATCAAAGTAATTTGAAGTATCGTAAATTCATTATTATAGGATATAATTTATATAGTATTAAAGTATTGTATAGTATGTGGTAGTATATAGAATTGAATAGATGATAAGTTTGAAGTTAGTTTAGGATCTAAACACAGGTTAAAAAAAAATCAGCAAAATTCACCATTAGTCATTTATTTTTCTTTCTATTCATAACAATGTAATAATACGAGTAGTAAGAAGGAATGACTGTCTTCTTGATAATTTAAAAATAATTATAATTATATATTTAGTTTTGTATTTTTAATAATGATATCAAATTTTCCTCTGAAATTTTTGAACTAAACATTTTAAAAATATACATGACAACGCTCACGTTGTTCAGATTTTTGGGCAGTCAGCTAGGAAATTATAGCCAATGTTAAGTGGAAGGGGTATCACCCTTGAATGCATGCTAGAGGCTAAGGTTGATGGAACTATCAATGGCTTAAGTCCCTCATTTCTTACTTGTCTCCGTCCCCCCCGAGGCCTCTCTGTCTACTCCAGATGATTTAGTGCCTCCGTTCAGTAAAGAGAGGGGTAATTAAGTTTATATAAAGTTCTTTGCAGCATGCCTGATGGTCTGCATCTTCAATAGTTCCTATATTGACATGATGGTGTTCAATTGAACATTCTCTTAACACAGCTCCTCTCAATCTGTCAACAGAGATCCAGGTCATTTTTCTTCTAATCTCAATTTTTCTCAAGTAGCACATTTGGATGTTTGGCTATGTCTTGCAAGTCACAAAACACATTACTTTTGAAGAAGAGATCTTTTCTAGATCCATTGCAGTGGCTCCCACTACTTAAACTTCTTCAGTTACTAAGAGGGTTGCCAAGGGCTGAGTAAGACAAGCTATAAGGAAAACCTCTTAGAAATAATATGGAAGGTAGATTATTTTTATAAACAAAGGAGTGTGTTGTTTTTACGTTTTATTTTTGGTTTTTTGGGGGAGGGGGCACTTTCCCTGGGCAGCAGTATTTAGAATTCAGCAAATTTTTTGCTTAAGTAAAAATATTTATTTGACTGTTTTGACCTTGAAAGAGTAAACCTAATTATGATAATTATTTAGAAATACATTTCCTATATTAATGTAATAAATATAGGATCAAGCTTGTGTAAGAAGGAGTGGGCAAACATGAGATTGTCCCTCCTGAGAAAAATTAGAGATCCAGCTTTACAGTCGTCTACAACTAAATTTCTTAGGAAAGTTTATAGAGTAAACTCCTGATAATCCGCGCCGCGCGGTTTATCCACCTTGCGGATCTGCGGACCAACTTAATTTCTGTTTACCGTAAGTTAATAATGTTAGTAATAATTTATTCTATTTCTTAATACCCTTACTTTTTGTTCTTTTAGGCTTAGGTGGTCTGAATCCATTATAGGTATGCATTTCTTCTTCAGGGTTTGACCATCTAACAGGTTTTTCAACTGCCTTATGCCTCGCGTAGGTTACGCGTAACCGCGTCGTATGCCTCGGAAATTGGAACCAGCTCTATAGATTCAGCAAGAAAACTTCTCTCGATGGAAATAGTATTTTGGAGGCGTAGTTATAGTTCACATAAATTGCAACACGTCACAAAGAACTCTATTAGAGAAAAGGAAGAAATCTCTAATATCATGTATTCCATAAAAACACGAGAGCTGAGCTGGTTTGGCACGTCATGAGAATGGCGGACGACCGATGAACCAAAAGGATGCTCAACCATGTGTCATTGGGAAAGAG
Organism: Aelia acuminata; assembly: GCA_911387785.2. NCBI lineage: Eukaryota > Metazoa > Arthropoda > Insecta > Hemiptera > Pentatomidae > Aelia > Aelia acuminata. Next base: position 180,757,725 of record OU426978.1, read on the forward strand.
GATCGAAAAAGAGGTCGATGGAAGGGATACACGAGGCGATGGCAGCTTGAGGATTCCGCTGAAAAATCTTAGAAATTTTAAACGTTGAAATTTGTTTAAATGGATAAATTCATTCTTTTATGTCGCATTTTCCCTTCAGTGGTATAATTGTTTAAAATTATTTGGCGTTAATATTTTGGTTTTTGAATGGTTTTATGTATTTAATTTAATAAAATATATTTAACGTTCTTACAACCACTGTTATTACCAACTTTATTATCTCTTTAATTTCAAGTGTTGAACAACTAATCTTAGCCTCCAATCTAATGTCAAAACTCGCAGGTTTTCCCTTCATTTTAAGTCCAAACACAACGTGGCATCATTTTGTGACACCTGCAATAGATGTATTCGAATCAGGTGGTCATTTCGGATATGAATTGTCCCTTACTGGATTTTTGTCATTGAACACCATATTCTCCCAGCACTGAGTGTCTTGGCCTCCCTAGGGTACGAATACTTGCTAGATTTACTATTTAATATAAAATATGGATTAAGAGCGATAAAAGATGGCCATTCTGCGACCGTTTTGGCATAGATGGGTACCATTTTAGTGTAGATAACTGTCAAGCCTTGGAAGGCATAAAAGGCATACTGATTAATTATGTCAATACCTCGGTTAAATATTTAGTGGGCTTCTCGGTATGTTATGGCAGATAAGTCTCAGTCATAGCCAAAAAATCTAAACATTTTATGTCCGAACCAAAGTTTGTTTAAAAAGAGTTTTACAGTGAAAGCATGTTCTAGTGTCGAAGGGTCCTTTGCTTTGTAGTGACCTCGAGAGAGCAGAGAAGTTCTTAGCTTTGTAGAATTGCAGTATCCATTGGAACACTTATTTTATATATTGAATATTATATATGTTGGAATACTTATTTTTATAATTTTATTTATAATTAGTGATTGAAACTGGTTTGTTCAATCTAGTCATAGATAATCGTTATTGGGTGCAAAGGTGCTTTTATAACCTCCTAAAGTACAACAGTTCACATTCCCGATAAACCCCCTTCCTTATCTCTTTTACTAACACGGGGTGTACCACAGGGATCCTCACTTTCTCCAACTCTCTTTTCTGTTTATATTAACGATCTCCCCGAGTCCATCAACCATTCACAATACCACTTATACGCTGACGACCTCCAAATCTACCTATCCTTCCATCCCTCCAAAATGCTAGAGGCAATCCGAAAAGTTCAAGAAGATATAAACAGCATCAACGCCTGGGCAGAAAAAAATGAGTTAAGACTGAACGTACAAAAAACTAAGGCAATCCTAATTGGCTCCAGGCATCTTCTTAATTCCCTCCCTTACTACCCCTTACTCCGTCTTAATAATCAAACCATTTAGCTCCAATCCTATGTCAGAAACCTTGGTGTGGTCTTTGACCAGCACTTGTCGTGGAGTAATCATATTTCCGAAATCACCAGAAAATCCATAGCTATCCTCAAACAGTTCCTTAGATCACGTGATTGCTTGTCCCCAAAAACCCGTCAACTCCTAGTTTCCTCTCTTATATTTCCCCATTTTGACTACGGCTGCCTTGTATACGGGGAACTGTCTGGCATGCATGAAATGAGGTTGAAGAGACTAATGAATTGTTTCATTAGATTCATCTTCGGTGTCCTCAGGCGCTCCCACGTCTCCAGCTGGTATGCAGAATTGAAGTGGCTCTACCCAGTTTTCCGACGGCAATACTTCCTAGGTGTATACCTTTTCCAAACCTTCAGAACCAAGAAACCTTCTTATATCCTCAGTTTGTTCAAACCCTGCTCCTCTATACATTCTCTAAATACCAGATCCCAAACCTCCAACCTGTATATCCCTTTTTACCGATCTGCCTCCTTTACAAAATCCTTTATCATCCGTGCTGCCACCTTCTGGAATTCATTACCTGTCTCTATCCGAAAAACTTCATCCCTCACATCCTTCAAAACCCTACTATTTCATCACCTCCTAATTCTCCAATCCCCGATGGCTATGTAAATAGTGAAAACAGTATTAAGGATAAATCTATTTGATTTTTATTATATATATTATATCTATTTATAGGTATATATCTTTTAAGCTCAAAAGCTGACCAAAGTTTTTGTACTGTACATCCAAATGTTGATCTTACATTTTTTCTTTCAACATTCTGTCTTTGTTATCTTTATTGTATTGCTTTTCTTTTTTGTGTCTACCTTAAATTTTAATTCTTTATTTCATTTTATTGTTTTTTATTATATTTTTTCCAACTAACCAGACAAATGGCTATTAATTTTGTTCATTTTTGTTATTCTTAGGGGACTAAATGTCCCAGAATAAAAATTACTTTTCTTCTTCTTCTTAAAGTACTGTTTTCTGCACTAATCTGCGTAAGTAACTGTAAATCTGCGCAGTTGGCAAGTTTTGTGATTACATATCCTTAAAGGCAGCGGCGCACAGTGGTTGAAAGGCGGAAAAAACCCATTTTTTGAAGGTATTGGAATATTCTTCTTCTTTTCAATATTAATTAATAGAATAGTTACCTGACACATTCCATCAATTTATTCGGATATATTCTGATTTTTAAAGTTGTTAGGACCCTTTGAAAATCAATCATTGAAAAAGTTTATTTTTCAACGGAAAATTTATAGCACTATAATAATTTTTACAACTCGCATTTTTGTTTCTTAGAGCGATTTTCCTTCATAATCATGAAAAGCGATCTCACATATTACACTAGCATAAAAATGATGCTATTTGGCCTATGGTTTAACCCAGAAATAAAATCCCGAATAAATGCAATAAAATTAAGACAAAAAATTTTTTTGGTAATCCATATTTTTCAAGCGCAGCCGAGCGCAGTTTTAAAATCCATTTTTACTTTCACTTACCTATACATGAAATATATAGTAAGTGGAAGTATTGCGATCGTGAAAAATTTCGACTTCCGGTTTTCAACGGGAATACACGTTTTGGGGTACCCTGAGTCGAAATGACCAAGTCCCGCGAAATGGTCTGTGTGTGTGTGTGCCTGTGTGTCTGTGTGTCTGTGTGTGTGTGTGTGTGTGTGTGTGTGTGTGTGTGACCAGAATAGCTCAAAAAGTATAAACCGTGCGATCCTGAAATTAGGTATTTCGTGTAGGTATATGCCCGCTATGTGACAGCATAAATTTCATCAAAATTAGTTAAAGGGAGGGGGTACTTTACTTAATAACTTTTTAGGTTTTTTTCGATTTTCTCAAAAACGGCTCTAACGATTTTGATTAAACTGAGTATTTGATCTATGTATATGCCCGAGATATGACTGTAAAAATTTCATCAAAATTGATTAACCGGAGGGGGGACTTTACTTAATAAATTTTGTAACATTTTCAAGTGTTTTTTTTATTTACTCAAAGAAGGCTTTCAAGATTTTGATCAAACTGGGTATTTGATGTATGCATAAGCCAAAGATGTGATAGCCAACATTTCACCAAAATTGACCAACCGGAGGGGGGACTTTACTTAATAAATTTTGTATCATTTTCACGTGTTTTTTTTTTTATTATTCAAAAACGGCTTTAACTATTTTGATCAAACTGGGTATTTGATGTATTTATATGCCAAAGATGTGATAGCTAACATTTCATCAAAATTGGTCTAACGAAGGGGACCACAACAACGTATTAATTTCTAATCTAAGTAAGTTGGTAAGTGAAAGTTGTGTGTTGCGCGCACGCACCAGATTTTTTTAAGAAGAAGATACATTCAAGGAAATATTAAAACATATTCTAGCTGCGTCAACCTGCGTCTGTACATGTGGGATTTTTTTTTTTATTGAAATACCTAAGCTATTTCGTGCAGTTTATTCGCTATGGAGCTTGTGCTTCGAATTAGGATATTACTAATCGTTTAGTAAAACATCATGCCTTACTTATCAGGTCTGTAGCATCATTTATTAAGTCAGTCTGAATCGTTGTTAGGTCGATAATAAATCAACTTTTTCACCTACCGTGATTTTAGAATGGATTTGGAAATTATTAATAATAAGTTTATTAACATAACCTCCGATAACTTAAAGGCTTCGGCACTTTTCATTTTAAGCATCCATTTGTTTTTAGAAGATTGGTATTAAAAAAAAGGTTCAGCTATTATTTAGCGTGAATAAGGGAACTAAATTTTCGCAGATAGAGTTTCAGTTATTAAACCTACATTGAACAGTCAATCCCACCATCTCCTATCAAAATTATATTAAACTCGGATGATCCCAATCTTATATTTTAATATGATATACATTTAAAACGTAACGACAAATATAATTGATAGTTCCTATGTATGATTTTTTTTTTTTTTACCTAACTTGAGTGTTTTCATGAAATAAAATTATATTGAAAATACTATCAATGATATTACTAGCATAAAACAGCAAAAGTGTTTTCGAGCTTAAATTGATGTATAATTTTTTTTCTATTTTCCTTACACTGCCGGTTAATCCGAACAGCCGGTTAAGCGGGGCTCGAATCTATACATTTTATAGGAAATTCAATCGTGGTTATGATAATATCAACTTTATTTTTTTGCGGCTCACAGATCGGGTTTTACAAGGTTTTTTTTCCGAAAATAGTCGATTTTCAACCACTGTGCGGCGTGATGATATTGGTTGGTAGAAATAAAATAAAAAAAAAACATTATAAAGCATAAAAACAGCAGACCTATTTATTTACAAAAATAATCGGAACTTTCTTGTATCCACATGCATTGATAATACTGCACTAGAAAATTACATGCGCAAAATTTATTCCACTTATGTTTCTTTTACCCGAATTTTCTTTTACCGCCCCTGCTTAAAGGCCTCTTTTGTACTACTCATAGTCGAACTTTTGCTGTCTGGTAGTGCTGCCCTTGGCAATACTTCACTTTCTTATTTTATCAGAAAATTAATTCTTAATACCTTTTTTTCTTCCAGAGGTATGCCTAAGGCTTACATGTTAGGTGATCATCCAGTAGCATCCACTAGCGCTAATCTTTTATACTTACTGTAAATTTATAAAAGGTAGTTTAGACGATAGAGAAAAAGCTTAAATATAGTGAATTGCAGTTTCAATGTCGTTCATATTTTCAGTTTTCAGAGTTTCGTAAACAAAATCGGGAGAAAGGATAGACCTACTTGTTCCCAAAATAACCAATCAATCGCTAGAAGAGTTTTGGTATTCATTAGTATTATTTTATTTTTTACCTATTTATATTACCATTCATTGAATGGTAAAGTAGCGTTAGGAGACTAAGTAAGTTCATTGGGTGCTGATGATTCATGTTTCTTGCTAGCTTTTCTTTCGAGATATTAAGTACCGAATTAATATTTGTGCTATTATAACTGTGGTGTTGGATTAGAATAACATTTGATCGTTGTAATGCCAAAATAAACTAAGCGCTAAACACCATATATTGAAAAACCTATGATTTTGAATTTTGAAAAATAGGATTCATTTTATTTCTATCGCTTTTATAGTAAAATATATTTCACTTTGTCTTTTATATTATTCAATTATAAAGAAGCATGATTTTAAAAAACGACAATAGGTAATTGTTAAATTATTATGATAAAAAAAATTATTAAATTGATTGGGCGCTTAGTTGACTATGGTTTTATACCGACCATTTGTGTTATGCTTCTATCACGTTTTTTATTTATTTCCGTCTAATTGATACTAAATTTGATTCGAAATAACTATTAAATAGTTATGTAGTAATTAGTTATTGTCAGATAGTTGATTTATAATTTTTAAAATATTTAATTAGAAGATAAAAGATTCGACCATGAATTCGATTCCCGGCCGTGGTCGAATCTTTTATCTTCTAATCAAATAGTTTAAAAATTATTAAATAGTTAGTTTTTCTTTGAATTCCCACGTCTATTGTTTTAAAATTAAGTTGCTTGTTCTACACAATAGTATTAAGGTCTTGAAAAGACATACAATCTATTGTTACCTGAAATGTAAGAAAAAGTGTCTACTCTATCGAAGCCATTTTGTCAAGAAATATCTTTCCAAATAATTTAATGAACTGCCCTTCAGAGGATCGTATTATCATATCATCAGTAATATGTCACAGAAAAACAATTTGTGCTTGCTAAATAATCTAAGGATTGTCTTTAAAAAAATTAATAAATAAATAAAAAAACTAGAAAAAAATGGATCTAAATGCATGTAAGCCAGTTAGACGGGAGCATTATTTTTTATCTTATCATATAAAATTCAATCAAAATATTGTAGCTCCAAGCGTAAAGCAGGGGGATAGTTTGTCTCAACAGGTTTTGGAATACCTCGCCATTGGTTGTGTTGTGGAGCTTCTAGTTTTCTACTCACATAGTCTATATTATTCTGTAGCTTGGCCATTTCCTCCCTGTAAATGATAAAACTGCTTAGTTTGTCCGTCGCAAGCCTTTGCCAGGCAAAATTTAATTAGGTGTTTAATTATTTAAATAAAAGCCAAGTGTCATCATAATGATTCTTCTTGGTACGTTGATATTTTTTTCCTAATAACATTATACATATATTTAAAAACACTTATTTAATATTCAATCAACACTTTACTTAGATTATAAAGTTTTTATTAAATAAAGTTTTTGTTTATAAGTGGGTACATTAGTGTTTGTACAATCAATGTTACCTTCCTCATTTTCGAGCTTAATATTTAAAAAAATATTGGCTGTTCAACATGATAACAGCTGTGAATTATCAGTAATTTTATATTCTTCAGGAAGCCTCAAAAATATACTATTATAATAATAATATATAATAATAATATACTATTATAATATAATATTATAGTTTTAATTCACCTTAAGTAACCTTTTTATCCTCCGTTGTTTACGGAAAAACATTTATATGTGTCTTTTTCTTTTATTTTTACATGCTACTAAAATATTATATTGGATAATTTATCTCACGATAGTCGACCGTATCTATAACAAGTAAACATATTGGTCCGGGGTAGCTGCCTAAAGCAAAATACATAGTAAGGAACTAATTTATTTGCGTCTTACGTTTCGAAATAACAATTCAGATCTTCTTCAGGGCGTGGCAATCATGGGACGATAATAATCAAACTCTAAACCCTGTTCAAAATCAGTTTTTTATCGCCCGTCTTTTTCTTGCCCTGAAGAAGACCTGCATTAGGGGTTCTTAATGTTGGTTACAAATAAAATATTTTTTTACTTTTTGTCGATAGTACCGACCAACTTTTTCCTCGTTAATTATATATCTGCGTGTGTGTGTTAACCCTTTGTAATAGAGGTCTCCGGAGCGGAGTCATTTAAAATTTGTCTTCAAACTCGAGGGCTCCGCTACGGTGACAATGCAAATAATTTTCAGTTTTTAACATATAAGGACATAAACAAATCGTAAAAACTATTTATAGGATATTTCGCTTTTGTAGTACGTTAATCCTTTAACATAGGCTATATTTTGTGGTTTTAATTCATCTTTTATTTCCTCAGTTGTACTATAATTTAGTTCGGGGAACCAAATAATCCCTTTAATTAGATTTAGTTTCCCATGTGCTTCAACTTTAACCGGAAAATTATTCACATTTTAGGAGCTTTTCTGATTAAATATCTGAGAAAACTTCAACTAAAAGGGTCCCATCTCGTAATTTTTCAACTGTTTTTACTTCTCCAATTAGATTTTTTATGCTTTTATTTATAAAGAACGGCGAAATCTTTATCTAAGGGATTTCCATCGCTATCCGCTCCGGTTCTCTTAATTATCAAAAATTTTACACAATTTTTAGGTCTATTGTCGGTACTTTTATAAAATTATAAAAAAAAAATATACAAAAATTTAAAATTTTTTTAAATAAATATGAAATTATAAAAAAATATAAAATTTAAAAAAAATTAATATAAAATTATAAAAAAAATATAAAATTAAAAAAAAAATGTGTTCTTGAAGTTTCACAAATATGTATAACCTAAATTTCATTATTTGGTTCTTATTTGGTTCTAAAATTTTACTGTATAATATTACGTTTTCAGGGTGTACGTTTTCGCGAATAAGTTGCGTCGAGTTACCGGTAGGTAACGTCCGAAACGTTGCCCAGTGCAAAGAGTTAATTATATATTTATGGTGTTTCTTTCATATCATACATATAGTATCATTATAAACTAACATTAGGTATTGACTCCATTTAAAACTTTCTAAAGAATATAAATTTAAGCCTTCAATTTAAAGAAATAATAAAACTAAGTAAAGTCGTACGTTTTCACAACTTGTACATTTTCACTCACTGTTTGTTTCACTAGTATTTTAATTATTAATTTAGTAATATTAAACTGCTTTTGTAATAAAAATAAAGGTAACAAATTGAAAAAATCGATTTGGTCATACAAATCGTCAATCAGAGATTAGAACATGGACATCCGCAGGGGGTGGGCAGGGAAGGGCCTCCTAGAAATTTTTAACTAAAAACTACGAATTAAATAAATTCATATTCATTTAGTATATGTTTAAAGCATTGAATAAAAAATATTTTAACTTTTTAATATCAATAAGTGTTATTTAAAAAAAAAAAAAAATAGGCTTACAAGGTCTGAATACCTGACCCCTTCCCCAAGGCATAAGAATTTTACCTTCCTCCCTCCCCTAGATTAAACCTTGCGGAAGCCCTTGGATTAGGATCTTATAAATACGAAACTTACACAAATTTTAGTAAACATTTTTCTAACTTAAGTCTTAATTGCCTTGGTAAGTGGTTAGTATAGTTGTAATAAAAATCTAATCTGATTTACACTGACTTAAATTTATTTTATTTTATTTATATAATTTTGAATTTGAAGTAAGTTTTATAATTTTGCACCTTAAAAAATTTACAAAATAATTCATTATTTATTGTGTTTTACATTCATTATGATATCAGAACGACGTTCCCGGGTTACCTTTCTTCATCATTAGGGTTTATTTTTCTAATAATGATTTTATAAATCTTATAAGAAGACTTTGATAGATTAATAAATTAAAAAACAAAATAAATAAAACATGGAAATGAGTGAGAAGTGTAAAAATCAGTTAAGATATAATCTAATAAATTTTTTTCAGCCTCACAATGAAGCAAAATAAATCCTGGAGTTGGGGGTAGGGTACCCCGAAACGCCGCTTCTGATCTAAAAAGATTAAATAAAATACATAATAAGGAAGACCCAGTTCATTTCACTCAAAGATATACAAATTCATTATTGATAAGTCAGATAATTAAATTTTGTTTATTCTTAAAAAAATCCAAACTGTGAATATAATATCAATTGAAGAGTCCACGGAAGAAAGGGGGGATGTCATTTGAAGTGCTTTCTGAGAAAATCGAGTTTTTATGTTTGGATCTTTAATTACTTACGTATCTTATATCATTTTTCTTCAATTTTTTTATATGTCCTTTTCCTTTTTGTTTTGCGTGTCAAAATATTAAATTTGCCCGAAACAGACATATCACGCTCTAAAAAAAAAATGTTTTAGTAAAAAAAAAACAATTTAAACATAACAGAAATGGGGATAGTCATGGACGCTCCCCCTTTCTTCCCTGTTTTATTGATGAAATGGTGATATTAATACACAATCCATATAACTTCTAACATGACTCTCCCCCATTCTAGGTTTTTCTGCGTGGATATTCCCCCTTTCTTCCGAGTACATGGTTCTTTCCATCCCTTGTAACCAACCTACTGTCATTTTTTCTGACTATTTCTTTTCACCAACATATTCTACTCATCTAGAAGAACAATTAAATGTATATAACTAAAATTCGGAAAAAATTGACTCTCCCCCTTCCTTCCGTGGGGACTCTTCAATTGATTGAGGCTGGTATTTTTATTATTTTTTCTAAAAATGTTTTTATTTGAAGAGAAACGATTATCCATAGCCTGGACTGGAAGTTGCATTCATAAATGCTGTAGGGACTGTATATCATTAATAATATATTAATTATTATAAAAAATTGACACTTCGTCAACCGGACTACTTTTCTAACCTCTTATAATTCGACAAAATTGGAGGAAATCGGTGTGTACAAGGATCAGTGAAGAGAATAGATTGGCATGGCTTGGAAAAAAGCCTTGGCAGCGTAATTGGTTTGCACACTGCGCCAGATACACCAAGACCCGGGTTAGCGTCCCGGCTATGGCAAATCTTTTCTTTTAAAATAGAACTATGCTTATAATAGAAAAAATATATCTAAATTTTAGAAAACGCTATTACCTAATTTAAAAATATTCATCATAAAAAATGTCTTTTGATTTATTTTTTACACGATTTTTATAAAGCACACCCTTAATTTAAAGTAAGTTATCAAAAATATTAAATTTTGAGAAATGTATAAAAATTCTGTCTAATATTTATAATAACAATTTTGTTTTTGTGTTTCATGTCTTGTATACAGGGTTGCCAGGTAAATTGTGTATTATATTGAATTATTATTACTTTTTATTATATTTTCCTATACTATCCCTCTGCTATGAGGATAATATATGTTTTCTAAAATAAACATCAATTTATTTATATAATATTAGATTTTTTTATCGAGTAAAATGGTTTGGATAATTAAAAGAGAACCGAAAAAAAACTTTTTAAATATCAAAAGGTAAAACATTTGTAAAAAGCAAACCAAAAAAAAAAGCATTCGGTAGAAAAACAATATAAATCTTAAGGAAGAATCCTGGCAACCCTTCATGTATCTTTATTGATTATACAAATATCCATTTTATTTATTTTAAAAAGTCTTTTAAAATATTAATTACAATGACTAGAGCTAAATACAATTTTTAACAGCATAGGTGAGATCTGATTTATTCCATCAATCATAATCTCCAGATTGCTCAAGGCAGCGAGCTAAGGTTCCTTTCATCACAGCTCGAGGCTCTGGAGATTTCCACCATGGTGCGAAGTTCCTTGCAACTGCTCCACACTTTGCTCAGCCGGATTAGAAGGCTTCGATTCTCCCGTCTCAGGAACATAGCTTCCTCACTGAAAAGTTCAACTACCAATTCTAGGGAATTTATTTCTAAACCTACTAGCAGCCTAATGGGGATTTGATAAAATGACAAGAATGTTTTCAGAAATGTTAAGATGGATTGTTTCAGGGGCGGGTTCAGCATGAAACTTAGGGGTTCATTAACCTCCTGTCTCATAATCATGTGGCTGATAGCACCTCAAGAACTTCACGAAGTCTCATGCCAATAATAAAAAATAAAGTAATAAAACTTGACACCGTACGAATTTTAGCCCCATAGAAGAATAAAAAACTGTATTCTTTTAATCTTTATTAAGCAAAATTTTTTTTGTAACATTGGACGATTGAAACTATCTCACTTATACTCATATTAAGATTAAATTTTATTACGAATGTAAATACTATACAACCCTCTCACGCAATTAACTTTCCTCCTTCTCTGTCATCAGTACTAATTACTAAATGAGCTACTTCGTTACCAAGTTCTGACACAGCCCAATCCACGATCGTTCTTTTGTCGAGAAACCAACTTCAATAGTCAAACATTATATATCAGCTTTTAACCGCCTTTAAATTTTGTGTCTGGAGAGCCCCTAATATAATCAATTTGATTTAGATCATTGCTAAACTTGGACAAGTTTAATTTGGCATTATAACTTATGTATTTGGAGTAGGTACTTTATATTTCGAATTTAAATACCGCAAACCCAAAAACTATAAGTTTCCAAAATAACTGACTGCTGGTGTAATACTTTTTTTAAACTGTATTACTTTTAACAATTTTTCAACTGAAACACGACGTAGTATTAAGTGATTTTTTTTTTAATACGTTTTTTAACACGTATTGCCACCTAAAACTTAGAATAAACATATTTGATATAACCTATAGCTATTTAAATGATCCAACTTTAAAAAATTAATTCCCAAATATGATTCCAAATATGATCCAACTATGATCCCCCAAATATGATCCCCAAATATGATCTTCAAATATGATGGTTTAATTTTACTTGCCTAACTGTATGTAAAAGTAAAATAATATTTTACGTTTATTCTTCAACGGACGGGAAAAAATGCTTTAGAAAAAGAGGGGAAAAGCTTGGCTTTAGAGTGCTGTCCTTATTATGCCGCTAGTTAGCAAATGCAATTTGAGACACCCACTACCTTTTTTATGAGCTCTAGTTATTACAATTAAATTACTGCTTCTTCTTCATCAAGAAACTCAGGAAAACTTAACTAAATGTGTTGTCAAATGTGGTTTGGAAGGTATAAATTTTATATCCGGCTATGGAAGGTATACATTTATTTCATGGAGATACTTTATGTATAAATGACAAACTTTAATGTCAGTCTAAATACGATTGATAACTAGCAGGCTATCCCCGTATTTATTCCCCTTCCAGCCCTAAGTATTTTGTGGATATATTAAACATAAACACAATTAACAACTACAATGGAAAAACAGCTGCATGAATTATATGATGCTAAACTACAATTTCAACTGTAATTTCTCTAAAACTATTAATTTGTTTGATATAAAAGCTAAACATCTGCACATATTTTTATATATTGATTTGTTTGCATTAATGTATAGTTTTACACTAAATGGCTAAAATAAATTGTAATCATAATCAGTACATTTAAAAAGCAACGTTACTCCATACAAGTTGTTTCAAATTCGCTATTAGAAGCCCACCTGGAGAGTGTGGCCCGGGGTGGAACGTTGCCCTTCTTGATATGCCGAAAGTAACTGGGTTGGTTGCTTGTCTAATACGTAAATACCGCAAGAGGTATATTTAAAAAAGAAACTACGGGGTTCAAGTAAAATGCAGATATTAAGGACAACATGCAGTTGTTACCAAGTAAAATCTGCTACCAGGAAGGTTATGATCCCCTAAGGTACCACAGAAATTTAGACGCTATTAGAAGCTCACGAGGGCCATATACATATACATAAATTTGTTTCATAACTCTTGCAAATAGTTTTGCAGAGTGTGTGATTTCGAACTAATGACAAATTTTGTCAATTGACAATTGACAAATAGTTGTCAAGTTGTCACGCTGTCAAGTTTCAGGCTGGTCATTATAAGTCAGTTCATTTTTATACGAATATTATAACATAAAAACAAACATATTATCAACTACAACAATTGATAAAAACATAAACTATAAAAATATATGCAGACATTTAAAAGATATTATCATTTTGACTAGGAGTGAAATAGATTTTCTAAATACATTCATGGATGCAGTGGAATCCTGATAGTTACCACACTACTCTACAACACAACATTTATCAAAGTTTAAGGTTTACATTACGTGAATAACATTTATATTTTTACAATACATAAAGCAAAATAAAAACAAAATGGGTAAAAGAAAAGGAAGATATTGCCAGAATGTTTACAATAACGAATGAAGCTTTTAAAGATAGAGAGGTTAGCCATTTACCAAAGAGATAGGATATAAAACATAGAGATAAGCAGGTGGGCGACAGCTACATCAGGCACCATGCCACCCTCAATCATGGAGCCGGGCCACTTCTAACTACTGGTGCTTTTATTTTTATAATATCCATATTCCGTATTGATAAACTAACATCAAACCAAAATATTTTGCAATCATTTCAGCCAATTAATAATGGAGAGCTTCAATTTATCTCTAGTGACTGTATTCAGCTGCATAACTTACTATTAATAGAGCTTTCGTGATGCCCAACCTGTTTAGAAATGAATATTCTCTATAGCAACTAATTATAGAAAATATTCCATTTGCTTTAAGACTTACCAATAAAAATAATTATTTCTGTAGATAATACCACTATTAAAACATTATCCGATTAAGTTATTAAGTTCACATGGCTGGAAAATAATCGTATTTCCATTTTTTTTTCAAAACATTTTACTTAAAAAGTTATACATTTAAATATTAGAAATGGAACGAAATCGACTTTATCAAATGATGAAGTTTAATCAATTTTACAGTAAAACAAGCTTGGCCCGGCTCGCTAACAGAGAAACAACGTTAATTACGTTACAATAGGTCGGACTACTCACCTCATCTCGTTTCGGTTTCCTTTTCAGTTTAACGGAAACGTCAACTTTTAGTTTAGGCGTTTTTTTCGACTCCTTGGTTCCTCCTGGGCAAACTTTTAACCTCACTAATGGATTCTTAAAATGTTGCGTTTTTGAGCCTAAGCTACACCGGTCTCATAACCAAACGTTTTTTTGGTTTAATTTTTTTTGTATACATATTAAATTAAATATTAATACCACTAGTTTTGATTATTTATTTATGAAATCAATGAATAATTATGAAAAGTGTTATCGGCAGTAAATAGATCTTTCTATTCAATAAAATGCAGAAAAAGAAAATTAATATAAACTATTCCATACTACATAGTTATTTATTTGTAGTTTTGGGCTCATTCTGGTCGCTGATGATAGCATTGAATATTCTATTCCTCTTCCCATAGAGGTCCTCCTCTCTTTCCAGGTTTGATTGGTTGATCGCTCATTCAGTACCTTCTCTTCCGTGATTTTGAGACTTTACATTCTCCTTCCCTTAGCAAGTATCCCGTGTAATCTATCCCCCAAAACTCAATCAATCCTCTATCGTTAGTCAGCTACGCTCAACTCAAGTTTATCGAGAGTGATTTTAGCTTGCTTTAGAAATTGTTCTCCTAGTCGATTTTCTGTAGGTTACACATCCCCATGAATAGCTTTAAAATTTAAAAGATTGGGGTCGAGGATACATGGTAATATCATAAAAATCTAAACAATTTCGGGTAACACTTCTGGGCGAGACCCATTTGGACATGATATTAGCGAACTCCCTTTTTGTCCCTTTCTGGTAAAATGAGCCATGATAAGCATCATTAGATTGCAGCTTTCGACTTCCGCTCTCTCATAAAGGGATATAATAGCCATAGTAAATGGCTCCGTACAGGCCACATCCGGAAGTGACATGGCAGTAGTGGTATACAAATATGGTCCATTGTTAGCCATCTTTCTTTCCTTGGGAACCTCTTATCGGAACATGAAGCTTTGCCCAGATAGAACCAACCATACTATTTTAATAGCTCTCATTCGTTGCCAATTTTTACTTGAATCGACTTGCTTATGAGAGATTAAGAGCTTGAAAATTTAATCTTGTTCTTATCCCCAAAACGGTCGGATTTCATCCTTGATGTATGTTGATGCTTAGGCTCAAATTCTCAGGAGTATCTAATACCTAAATGCTCCTTTTAGCACTTCGTTTCATGTTCGTTAGAAAATAATCACAATTTTGATAACAATGAAAGATTATACTTCATGAATAAAAGTTAATAAAAGAGAGTGATATTAATAAATTTTATTTCTTTTTATTTGTTATCTATTGTTATTTGTTTTAAAACAGGTTAAACTGGCTCTGAAAGTGATTGATTGAAACCGGTGTAGCACTATATATACAAAAAAGACATATTTATAATATCTTTGGCGAAATTCGAAAAGGGGGTCTACTAGCCTTTTACCCATTTTGCGCGGGGATTGGATAGCACATCTTACTTGTGTCTCGCCGCGGACTCCTCGAGTTTCCTCGTCAGCCCTTGGCATTCCGCGTTTAGTTTTTCCATTAGTTCAGTCTGTGACTGGATCAGGCCTTCTAGCTCGGACACACTTTCCGCTGAAACCCATCGTTTTATCATGTCATCCAACATTCTGTTAAAGAGATTCTGAAGATTTTCATGCAGAAATTGGACATTTTATTATTTTTATTTCATATTTACTTGTAATGAATTTTTTGGTTGATTTGATCTGAAATGTTTTTATGATGGATCAATTTTATTACTTTAGTTTATTTTATGTTCGTCTCTTTTAGGTAATTGACTTTTCCATTACTATGGGTTAAGTGTAAGCTTATGTATTTTTGAATCAATATATTATAATTAACGGAGTTTCAGTTAAATCAATGGGCAATTGTTGAGTAAAAGCCGGATAGTAAACAAAAAATTGTGTATAAATTTTGCACAACAACCTTAATGTAATGGAAACTATAATCTAGAGAAAGTCCTTTGAAAAGAATAGTCGATGTGTGAAATATAACAAATTTTCAAAAGCATAACTTCGACCTAATGAGATTTTGAAGTGAAGTTTCATTTTATATTGGGTAATTCGGGAAAGGGGTTTTCAAAAAATTCACCTTTGGTGCCATCCAATACAGGATTTATTCTTCTTTAACTTCTAATGAATTACCTTATTGATATTTGGGTTAGTAAAGCTTAAATTAACCTAAAATCAGTAAAGAAACTCTTCAATAAAGTTTTATATTTTTTCATAAATATGTAGTAACCAAAACTAACCCAAATAACAATAAAGTAGTCCATACACAAGTTATAGAGGAATACTTTCTGCATTTGATGAAATTAAAGGCGATTTTTTTGTATTACATAACCGTTTCCCGAAGTAAAATAAAACTTTTTCATAAAAAAGTGAAATTTGTCTTTGTTTGTTTGTTTAACGTCACTTTATGTCACTAAGGCTAATGAGACGATGTTACAGTGGGAGTCCTAAATTTTGCCTAGCCAGGTATAATTAAGACAGGGATCTTTAACGGGTACCTGACATCGTACAGGCTCGGGACCTCCATTTTACGTCCATTTGTCTTACTTTAATGAGCTTTAAAACTTACTCTAGCTTCATTTGGCATAGTTGGGAAATGCTCTTTCCTCAGTCAGTTGTGTGAAGATCTCTAATTTCTCATCCCCATGGTACTGGGTAATTTTACCATAGGTCTGATATTTTTTTGGACAAAAATTTTACCACGGCAAAGCTATTCGATTAGTGTGCCATCAAGGGAATGGTTGGTCCTAAACACGATCATCTGGTTTCAATCAATGGAGACGGCTATGAATCTTGATCGGAAAGAAGAAAGTCAAACCACAAAAACACGCGTTTGGGGTGATACATTACTTCTCCCTCCCCCCCCCCCCTCCATGCAAAAACCACTTTAGCATAACCCATGGGTGTCCGCAGGGGAGGGCAGCTGCACCCCTACAAATTTTGAGAAACAAAAAATACAAATTAAACTATATTATTACGCATATAAAGTAGTATATTTATTAAGCATTACATAAACACATATTTTAACTTTTAAATATCAATAAGTTTTATTTCAACAATTAATTGAGCTTTGAATAGTCAGAATACCTTCATCCCATCACCCGGTTCATAAGAATTTAAACATGATTGAAACATCCTGCCCTCCCTAGATGAAAATTTTACAAGCCTATCCCTCCACCCGAAATCCTTCAGACGTCCTTTGCTCTGCAGCACTTGGCTCTGCTGAGATATAAATTTAGGGTAGTTATATTGGGATACAAATAAAGCCACTAAAACAATAAAACCTTTGGCATTTGTCTATATTTTTGGTTCTTCTCAACTGGACTAAAGGTGATGAGAGATTTGAATGCTAAGGACAGAATTTGAAACTTTTGGCGTATAAATTTTAACTATAGACTTTTAACTATAAATTTTTTACTAGTTTTTAAGTTTTTTTCATATAAGATACCAAGTTTCGATTCTGCTGTTAAACTAATACCTCTTGCCAATAGGCGGGCGCAAGCGACGGTGCTGCTTCTTTAAAGGAACTAGAGAAACGAGGATAGAAGCCGGGCCAGTACCTGGGATTCATAGGGTTTTTTTGGCGTTTTTAATTTATTTTTCCATAATTAAAACCCGATTGATCAAAATATTATTTGAAAAATGTCTAATAGGTATTGCTCGGTCCCTCAGTGTTCAATTAGAAAATCAAAAGACGTGTCATTCCTTTTATTTCAAAAAGATTATTTTAAAGAATGGATTGTAAAATTAAGAAAAGATAAGCCTGTTTCGAAACATATGATGATATGTAGTCTTCATATTAAAAAAAGTGACTATATTTATCCAAGTAAATATTAGTATTTGACATTTTATTATTCCAAAATGTTAGTTTTATGCATATAACATTTGGACCATAGGGTCATAGATTTGATTTTTTTTTTTTTAATTTTCCCCATTTTTGTCTTACATTCGTTGTGCTTATTTGTTCCAAGTTTTCATTGCGATGCCTGAAAGTTTTGACAAATAAATAAATAATATGACAAAGAATAAGCTGTCATGAAAATGACAGCGGTCATAACAATGATTGAATGATTAGGTGATTAATGTTATTTCCAGACGAAAAACGTAAAGTTTCAATGATGTGTTTGCATTTACCAGAACTACCAGCTTTACACGTACAATTACAATAAAATTGCTGATTATTATTAATACAATATATTTCCACTTTTATTTGATGAGACTGTCCTTTAAGATAGCTTGTTTGAAGGCACATGGCTTGTAAAATAACTGTTGTTTTTACTTCTAGATGTTATTCCACATGTCATTATGTGGTTTGCATCAAGGATAACCTGCCCTTCAATTAATGGTCTCTTAAAATTACCAATTATCTCTATCACATCAACTATGTCTCTGCCCGTTCCTTCCGACATCTTGCAAAACTACTAGCGCATCCTATAGTCGATTGCGCCCGCGAATAGGGTGTGCTAGTAGTTTTGCAAAATGATTATTATTAATACAATATATTTCCACTTTTATTTGATGAGACTGTCCTTTAAGATAGTTTGTTTGAAGGCACATGGCTTGTAAAATAACTGTTGTTTTTACTTCTAGATGTTATTCCACATGTCATTATGTGGTTTGCATCAAGGATAACCTGCCCTTCAATTAATGGTCTCTTAAAATTACCAATTATCTCTATCACATCAACTATGTCTATGCCCGTTCCTTCCGACATCTTGCAAAACTATGGTACTAGCGCATCCTATAGTCGATTGCGCCCGCGAATAGGGTGCGCTAGTAGTTTTGCAAAATGTCGGATGGAAAGGGCATAGTCATAGTTGATGTGATAGAGATAATTGGTAATTTTAAAAGACCATTAATTGAAGGGTAGGCTATCCTTGATGCAAACCACATAATTACATGAGGAATAATATCTAGAAGTTAAAAAACAGTTATTTTACTAACCTTGTGGCTTCAAACAAGCGATCTTAAAGGACTGCCCCATCAAATAAAGGTGGAAATCAAATTTATTAATAATAATCAGCAATTTTATTGTAATTGTACGTGTAAAGCTGGTAGTTCTGGTAAATGCAAACACATCATTGCAACTTTACGTTTTTCGGCTGCTAATAACATTAATTACCTATTCACACAATCATTGTTATGACAGCTTAGATTCTTTGTCATATTATTTATTTATTTGTCAAAACTTTCAGGCTTCGCATTGAAAACATGGAACAATGAAGCACAACGGATGTAATAGAAAAATGGGGAAAATTAAAAAAGAAAAACAAATCTATGACACTATGGTCTCAATGTTATTTGCATAAAACTAGCATTTCGGAATAATAAAATGTCAAATACTAATATTTACCTGGATAAATATAGTCACTTTCTTTAATATGAAGACTACATATCGTCATATGTTTCGAAACAGGCTTACCTTTTCTTAAATTTACAATCCATTCTTTAAAATAATATTTTTATTTTTTGGAAATAAATGGAATGACACATCTTTTGATTTTCTAATTGAACACTGAGGAACCGAGCAATACCTATTAGACATTTTTCAAATAATATTTTGATCAATCTGGTTTTAATAATGGAAAAATAAATTAAAAACGCCAGAAAACCCTATGAAACCCAGGCATGGGCGGATCCAGCCGATCGTAAAGGGGGGCTGCAGTCCTAAAGGGGGGGAGGCTGCAGCCCCACAGCACTTCATTTGGATCTGCTAATCAGCTTTTTTACCTTTATGTTCCTTTCCCACAACTAAAATTGTACTTGTTCTGCACATTATTTGTTCTTTAACTAGCTTCCTTACATTAAGGAAAGTCAAATTCTATCTTTTAATGACGAAAAATTTTCCAAAGGGAAGGGCTGCAGCCCTCAAAGCCCCCCCCCCCCCTGGATCCGCCAATGATCCTAGGTACTGGCCTGGCTTTTATCCCCGTTCCTCTAATTCCAGTCAAGAAGCAGCACCGTCGCTTGCGCCCGCGAATACCTCTTTAGAACTAGTGACATTTTTATTTTTTGGAAGACGCAATGATGCCCCTTAGGGGGGGAAAAAATAGCTTAAAGTTTTTCTTTTTTTTTAGCTTCAAATGCAGAAAACAATTTTAAGAAAAACTTTGTGCGAATGTGTGAGAAAGAACTGATGAAACTGCAAATAATTAATTTTCATGACAGGATGCTCTGACAACAGGAAATGAGCCTACCATTTTCAAACATTCAAAGAATAAAAATATGTAATAATCCCAAAATGTATCAGCTGGACCTTCTCTTGTTGTTTTAAAACACATTCGTAGTATCCAATAATTATGCAAGGATTGTTTTTTGTAATGTATTTCTATTTACATATATGTAGCATTTAAAACTATATATACTTAGTGAATATTATGTATAGTTACTGAAAAGTCAATAAGCATTGCTCAATTATTATTATTATTATTATTTTATTTTTTTTTCCTTGTAATGTGTTTAAGTTCCTTCTTACTAATGATGATAAATATACATCACCATGAGAATAAGATGTCCAATTCTTACAGAAACCCTCGAATTTCTTTTCTAATATAAAACAAAAAAATTACAAAGTATCGAATATAGGCTATAATATGAAGCAAAAATCAAAAAAATTATTATATTTTAAAGTAAAATGCAGATGTAAAAGGCGTGAGCCAGCTCACAGACTGACCAGTGTAAAACTCGAATTCATTTTAGATAAAAATGAAACCAGTTATATATAACAGTACCTTTCTATAAAATGCTTCTGAAGAAGGTTCTTGCGAAAAATGATTTTTTCATCGATTATTTCTTTAACAATATTTTAATTAAATCAATGGACAGAAGAATTCAGGCATTCTGAATGTCTTTATTATAACTTAGATCAAAGGAAGTCGGATAATGGAAGTGTTTTTTTAAATTTGATCAGTATGGATTGTATCATTTACAACTATATCTTTGGTAATTTAATGCATCAAAGCAATATAAATATAATATGGATAATATCTTCTTAGTAGTACAATTGAAACAAATCAAGCCTAAATTATTATTCTTGATAATTTTGTAACATTGAAGCCAATATTCCTACTAAAAAATAGAATAAATTTTGAAAATTAAATATAAAAATATAATATTTAGAATTTATTTATCTCTTACTTGACTCTTACTGAGTGTTCTAATATTATCTGATATATACTGTCAACTGTGACAACTTCGCATGTTTTTTTCACATCTGATATTTTAGCTGATAAAGAATGAATATTGCTTTTTAAATTATAACAATTTCTCAAGCTTGATCTCTAGCTTCAAAATATACCCAAAAATAATTGTTGATTTTTTGACATTTATATGTTAGGGGCCCGGTATATTTATAAATACTACGAGTGTAGTACCCTAGTGACATGGGTGTTTAGGAAGGGGTGGTAATATTTATGTAAAACATATCTTCCATGTTTTGCAAAGCTTCATCTGGCATAGTTGTTGAAATGAATGCTCGTTCCTCGGCAAGTTGTGTGAAGATCTTGAATTCATATCCCCATGGTATTGGGTAAGTTTACCATGGAGGAGACTGATATTTTTTTGGACAAAAATTTTACCAAGGGAAAGCTATTCGATTAGAGTGCCATCACTCTCCTATGCCATATTGATGTAAATAATTTTCTGAAGATCAGCAAGGAAACAGCTTGAGCAAATATTTCCTGTTTAAAGTCTTCAGTTGAATTTGAGTCTAGTCAAGCCTTATCAAAAGTAATAAAAACATCCAGTCTGAAAAATATCCATGATCATTTTGAGAAACGCACAAAACTACAGTTTGGTAAAGTTGCCTCGTTCATACCTCGTAAGATTTTGCCAACTTATCATATTGAGCCCAAATACTCGATGAATTTTACATTTGAAAGCTAGTTTGGAAGAGAAATTACATTCCTGTATAAGCGACAAAAGAAAGTTTTCACTTATATTTTGATGGAAAGGCATAAAAAAAATTTTTTAAACAACAAAGACAACACGAAGCACAACAGTAACTGGCAATAGTAACACTGACATTATAAAGGAAACAAGGTATAAAAGTTCTAGTATTCTGGGACTTTCTATGATATGATAACACTGAACCCATAGTGTTTAAATTAGTTAGCTTCTGAGGGGCTCAAAATTATAAAGATTTTTCAAAAACTAGCAAAGTTGTCCCAGTTTGCTAAGTTGTACTAGTTTTGGGTAATTATTTTTTTTTTATAATTTTTTTTTTTTTAATAACCCTAATATTAATTTGAAGATGAAAAATCATTTGAACTTTAATTTCTTATTCATAGCATCATAAAATTATAAAAATAGTAATAGCACTTACTTAATATTTTATTTAATTTCTAATCGGATTTTGTTCAAAAATATAAAAACTGAGTTCAAAGAGAGAAAATATTATGAGCCACACATTGCTAAATATGCCAGGTAATACTGACAATTTGGATCAGATAATATTGACAATATGGAATCATCTTTTAATTACAAATAATCAAGAAGATTTTTTGTTTTTTGTAAATATGTTTGTAAATAAAATTAGAGGGTACAGAAAAAAAAAAACTTGTTTCAACTTAGTGTCCATGAGAATTTGCTAGATAATCAATGTCGTGGACTATCTGTTGGTGCTTTTATTTTTATTTAATGATGGATATGAAGATGCAATTGAGAATATTTCTTTTATTTTCAACATGCCTTGAATTAAAATGATTCTGTTTTAATATTCTATAATTATTAGGAAAGAATCTAATGAATTTCATGTTTTTATGTTGCCAATTATCCTACTGACAATAAAAAACATTCAAATTATAAAGTCTGGTAGATACTTATATTTAGTGGTAATTCATCTATCTGCCATGTTAAAAAATAAATAATTGTAACAAATCAATGAATAGCTAATATATTTTAAACATTTATGCGGGTTTATTTCAATTCAAACAAGAATTTTCCAATGTTATTTTTTATTAATTGATTTTTCAGAACATGCAAGATTATAGAAATAAGTTGGAAAATTATAAAATTAAAAATTAAGACATAATTATTTGATAAAATTAAGAGTTACATACAACCATACCTTGCTAATATTTATCTTCTAAACACAACAACTTTTCATAGTTTTTATACATAATATGCATTTTATCATCAAGGGGAACCCCACTTTTTGGATTGCCGAAAAGTCCGATTTGGGTCAAGAATGAAACAGCCATTAATGGTTTAAGGGGCTCACCATGTTTAGCGTCCATTTCCTTTATCATTGACGTCAGTTCATCAGCCCTCTTCGAATCCTTCGAAGTGGTAGAGTCCTTTGTCAGTTTTGCCAAGCTTAACTATAAATGGACAAGCAATTTCAAAGTTTTACAAAAATAATTTTAATAAAAATTAATCAGGCAAAACAAAAGTTTACAACTTAAATGTTTGTTTACAGTTTTAGTGACTTAACCAATGTAATGGAGGTATTTATATTTATTTTGAAAGATCATTGCCCATGAAGTTGCCTATATCTTAAAAAATATGATTTCTAAGACTTTTTATTAATTTTTTTATAGTTCATCTTTGTTAAAAATTTTATACTAACAATGTTTTACAACTTCCTATATTAAATTAAAAAATAATTTGATAAATGTAAGGCCTGGTACTTGAAATTGATTAAAGGTTGTAGGTATAAAAAAAAACTATGATATAAAATTAAAAAATAGTACAACTCTGGAAATAAGTAGCCTCTAGGATTGTTCCAAAACAGGAAAGTTATCAATTATCAGTTGAAATTTTTCTAGATTCCCATTCCATTCGTAGGTTTTTTTTTTAGCTTGGTTGAAATTTATTAGAATAATTTATTTTAATGAAATAACACTTCCTATGTATTTGTATTGTATTGAATCATCTGTTTGTTTTATAATTTGAAGAATTGTAATCTAAAAATTAGGCTTAAGGAGGTTTCAAAGGATACTGGTCTATACTAAATGCACATATTATCTGATTTTTATGTAAATGATCAAATATTTTTCGTAGCTTTTTGAATATTATAAGATACACTACCTCTTTCTCTAGACCAGCGATAACATCAGCAAGCCTGATATTCTCCTTACGACTGTAAAGGAGATCTTGGTCTGCTCTGTCCAACCTTGCTCGCAGAGCTTGTACTTCAGCCTGTAGTCTAGCCGTTTCTTGTCTGGCCTGCCTCTCGGCTCGTTCTGTTGCCAATCGAGAGGCAGCTAACTCCGCCTCCAGACTCTCCCGCTCCGCCCCTGCAGTAAGGGCCTCAGTCTGCAAAGTACCTGCAACAATTCACTTCCTCATCCAGGAGATGTCATATTTATTTGTAAGAAATATACTTATACATACATGCCCATGGACTCAAAAAGATGATTTACTTCAGAAACACATTACCACCCCCTATATAATAAGGGGGCTTAAAGCAGACAGATAGATGGAACAGATTTAGGCAATTGCAATCAACGTTAACACTTAAGATTGGTTAGTACTTGAAGGAGAGACCACCTATGAAATTAATATTTTTAGATACACTTGCTTGATCATAGATGAAATCTGTTTTTTTAAGTAGCAATAATATTTGTTTACATTCAATATTATACTAGCATAATATAATCGAGCCTTATACCAAAAAATTTATAAATCTAAAATCTATCACTGCCCTAGAGTTTTAATTTAATTTTCTAAACATCATATAAGCAATTAAAATTTTGCTTTTTGTCTATTGAACCTAAGAATCAGTACACAAGTTTGATAAAAATCTTTTATGCAATATATATAAATTTTTACAGGACTATTTTGAGAAAAATAGGCTTAATAATCAGAAAAGATATCTGATATTACCTCTTACAAAAGTATATTTATTGACTATCTTTTAAAGTGTTTTAACTGACCCGTTTTAGTAGTCAATTCTTTCTTCAATTCTTCCATGTTGGCAGCTTTCTGTGCCAGCTCCCTTCTTAATTCTGTTTCAGTACGACGAGCTCTGTCTAACTCTAGATTAAGCCGGTTAGCAGCATCCCACTGGGCTGCGAGATCACTATTTAGTCTCTCCATCTGAATCACCAAGCATTTTTTAACGATACTATATAAAAAATATTAAAATATAACTTCTGAAAAAAATTGAAAAAACAGGGTTAAAATTTTAATCACTCCTATTTATTACACTCAAAAAAAAAAAAAAAAAAAAAAAAAATGCAGAAACCCTCTTCAGGACAGTTGCTTGAAAAGAAATTACTATTAACTCAGCTTTACTATTAATAAGCTTGGTTTACTATCATCAACCAAGTTTATCAAATTGTTTTTAAATTTGCAGATTATGAAATCATCTCATAAAGTTATTTCTTTCATTAACTGTATTTTAGTGACTTTACACTTTACTACAAACTTATCTCAGTAATTTAAAAATTATATCCTAAAATTTAACTTTTTTTTTATTTAATTTATTTTTAACAACTTGATGTAGTGTTTATCTTTTTTTCATAAACAAATACTGCCAAGAGGTTAACTAAAATAACCGGTCTTCCAACTAAACTGATATCAAAAAAGTAATTCAGGGCTTTTTTTTTTTTTTTTTTTCTTTATAATTAATAATAAATATCATTATGTTATCAACTAGAGACTTTTGTTTGTTCTATGCTATTCGGACGGTGTTAATGTGAGAGTCCTAAATTTTGCCTATCCAGGTATAATTAGGATAGGGATAATTAATGAGTACCTGACATCTTACATGCTTGGTACCTCCATTTTACGTCCTATCAGGAGGGACAGCATAGCCAAGGATTTTTTACTCCCATTTAAAAATCCTAGGGCTACGGCTGGATGCGACATCATGACCTTTAGTATTTTACACTGCTTTGCTGGCCTCTACACCACAGTTGACCCCATATTAGAGATTAATTAATTACAGTGCTTTCTTAATGCAATTTTTCTTGAAATATTTTATTCAATATCCATTGTTAATATCTATAATTAATAATATATACCTGCATAGCATATCGTCTTTCTGCCTCGCTCACCCTACGTGCAGAGTCTTGCAAAGCTTCTCGTTGTTTCTCACTCATGCGATCGAGTTCAGACCTTAATCGTCTCACTTCCATCTCCAACTAGTGATCATTAAGTTTGAATATATTCATACTATTTGATAAACTTTGAGATATCGTGTTCCATTGTTTAATTTAAATTAACTTTATTTTATGAATTGTTCTCTCAATTATTAGAAAAAATAAATATTAAAAAATAGTCTAGAGATAATTAAATTTTAAGGTTAATATTTAATCTAAAATATGTAAAAATTAGTATTTATTATACTGTTTACAGTATCAAAACATTTAATAATAATTTACACTGGGTAGAATCATGTATGAAACGTGACTTTCTAGAAAATAAAAGAAGTCTGTATGCCTTAAATAGAAAATATATATATATACAGAAATACTGGTATGAAATTAACTCTCATATTGTCACAGTGCATAACTAAAGTTAATCTAAGTGGAAAAATAAAATTATTGGCTTACTTATATTGTCGGAGAATAAGGGATGGATCACAGTCTAAAGCACCATACATTGGTTGTGAGGAATTTTATAAAGTTCATGGTGTACCTATTTTTATTTATATTTCATTTTTTATTTGTAACTACTAATTCTAAGAATAAATAGTAGATACTAATTCTATAAAAAATACCATGACCTCACAACTAATGTATGGTGCTTCAGACCATGGTGCATCCCTTAGTCTCCTACAATATGAGTAAGCCAATACTTTTATTTTTCCCCTTAGATTAACCTTAGTTTTAATTTGTACCACAATGCTCTGTGGCAATATAAGAGTTGATTTCATACTAATATTAAATAAATTAAAATACATGAAACTGAATTTTTTAAATTGGTATCTACCCTAATTAATTACAAAATCTACAAAGCAGTTACGTATAACTAAATTGAAATTAATAAATAACACTAAAAAAAATGACAAGCTCTATATAAAAAATAAATATATTACTTAAAACCTAGAAACAAATATGATTTTAATATTAAATGTACTAAGCTACATATTATTCTTATTTTATTTTAATTATAATTCATACATACTTTTCATACTATCAATAATTAAACATCATGTTTGTATGTAATGGATATGACATAATATCAAGGGGTCTCCTTATATCGACTTTATTATCCATTATTGAATGAAATTAAACAAGTGATATAGTGCTGTACAATTTAATTTTTTTGTCAATGTTTTATAAAATTTCTTATTGAAACATCAATATTACAACTACCAAACTGTAATTTTAGTTTTTAAGAACAAATCTAGAACATTTAATAATGAAGCAGACTTTATATTTTACAATAAAAGCCGTGTTTGTAGTAATAAAGGTGCTTAATATAGAAAAGCTACTAAAATATCAATTAAAGCACCTAACTGAATCAGATGTGATCAATTATTCGTGCATAAAAATTCAATAAGATTAAAAATGTGTTGTAATAGACATATTAAAAATACTACTAAATTAAATTTTAATGATGATATCTACATGAAATACAATATCTAGTTAAAAATAGAATTTGTCATACCTCCTAAAATTAAAAATGTGTTCCTTTCGTTAAGTTGTTATACTTACAATAGAGCATTGTGTGCAAATAATGTAAAACAGTGTTAATTAATAGTGAATAATTTTTTGGATAAGTAGTATATGTATAATACATGTGTTTCCTATAAATTCAATCAAAAATTAATCATAAATTATTATAATTGAAGTGAGTTTATACTCTGAGTTAAAAAAATCAGAAATTCTGTCAAAGAGTACCTCTTTATTAAACAATTTTGTTCACCTTGATTGAAATGATAAGGTATTTAGCAAATTATTAATTAGAAGATAAATTGCTAAATAGCCTTAGAAGATAGCGATGATAAATAGTCTCAATACTGTTCTCGACATACGCACACAACTTTACCATGACCCCAAAACATCATAGTAACATATTCTGATGACACAGCTATAATTATAACAAAAAGAAATTTTATACTAAATTGATAAACTTTTAATACTATTTAATAGATTTAGATAATTCTAAATCCCAAGAATTTGGTTGCAACCTGGTAAAAATTTTCTTCTTTTAACAATATTAAAATCCTTTCATAGTTTGGATTTAGCTTGCCATTAATATTACTAATAGTAATGCAAACCTGTTGATTAATTCAAATAAAACAAATTGAAGGTACTTAATGATTCCAAACTTTATCTTGGTTTCCACTTTAATGTCTTGCTGGGTAATTCACATTAATATATCAAAATAAGTTTATTATTAGTATACATCTTCCTTTCAATGCGTTAGTAATTTAATCAATAAGTCCTTAACCCATCTTTCTATGCATTATTGTTACATGCATTATAATATTTTTTTGAAAGGGTGATGTTGTTTGTTCTAGAAGACCAAATATCCTATCTCCTCAGAAATTACCAAGCAACATAATATGTTAGTATTACTGATTTTGAAAAGAATTGAGGGAGGACTTTTGTTTATTTCGGAATATGATGCTCCGTGGCTTAACTTAGGTCTAATGTTAACAATTACATTACATGGATATAATAGATTTAAATAATAAAATCTTTACTATCTAATTTCAAAAGAATGGTTGAAGAAAATGAAATTTTCTCAGAGTGCTTTAAAGTGTATAGAGGCAATATATAAACTCACTTATTTAGTATATGGTGACAGTTATGGAGTTATGCATTATTCGTCTACTATTGGTTTAATGATTTAGAAAAAAGTTAATAAACCAACAGGAATGGAAGGATCTTGAGGACGAAAACAAACACATGTCTTTTTAGTATATAGGTGGTAGATAGCTTTAGAAAATTTGTAATTGTAACAATATAAAGAATTCAATTGATGATAAATGCATTTATTCTAAGCTATTAGATTTTATCTTTGAAGTTCAAAACTGTAATATCTCCAAATAATTTATAGGTAATATTAAATTAGTATTACAGCGTTGATCTTCATGATCCATCATAATTACTAAAAATACGAACTCCATCTCAAATTAACCTGTCTTGAAATTAGTTGTTAATACTTGTACAATGAACTAATCTTTTATCAAATAGAACAATATGAAAAATAAATAAGATCCTCTTCATTGATTAAAAATTGAGTTCATTTGTAATTGTCAAATAGTTGGATGCCAGCATGTTAAATAAACTTCATATTTGAACCAAAGGAATCAACAATGAAAGCTAACATATTTTTCAAAAATAAAAATTCAGATTATTTAATAGGTGAGTTATTCAAACTCAAAAGTCAAAATTTACCCTAAAGGAGTTAAAGAATGAAGAGAGTGGTACTAACTACAGACATTAAAAAAAATGTTCAAATTAGAATTGAAAAAAGTCCTTTAAAAATATCTTTTTTGTGGTATTTCAAGCAGATATTAATAAGAGTAAGTGCCCAATTGTAAATTAGGTCAAATAGGGTATAGTACATTCACATCAATGAATGGAAACTTATTTATTTTTAGGGTTTTATGTTTATTTTTTATTTTTAGGGTTCTAAACTGGCTGTGGCAGGGTACTTATCAATCCTGGGGACAGAAGATCCTCCGGGGACACAACAAGCTTATGTAAAGTGGATAATTTTTATTATTTAATTAATGGGATCTGAGAATGATCTCCATCAAATCACCTCCTTCCACAAACACTGGGTAAAAACAGTAAAAATGTCCTTACAAATTTTATCCTTACACTCATAAAGAATACCCAAAAATAGATAAGGAAATTTTTATTTTGAATGCATGAAACTCGTCTTATAAAAATAAATATATAATTTGGGAATTCATTAAATACTAATATAATTAATTTTTATTATAGTACAGATATAAAGGTTTCAATGAGATATTAGTTCAGAAAAAATTAATTATGATTTTACCTGATTTTTGTCAAATTGTGCTTGATCAACTACATCTAAGCTCCTTTTGGCTTTTTCAGAGGCTGAGGCTTCTTTGTCCCTCAACTGGCTAACAATGTTCTGAAGGCTGGAAACCCTTTCATTCAACTCATCCCTCTCCCTAATACAGGAGGTATATATTTAAAGAACAAGGGAAATTTTCTAGTATTAAAAAAAATATATTTATATGTTATAGCTTGCCTTAAACTGTTGACCTTTACCTTTGTAAGGCTTCCAGTTGTTGTAGGTGCTGTTGGCTGACAGGTGGTTGTATAGGCTTAGAATGTGCCTTGAGGTAGGAAGCTTCATCATGAGCCTTCCGCAATTCTAGTTTGCATTGGGTCAGCTGTGCTTCCAGCTCACTGATTCTGGAAGAGTAGACAATGCTTGGGCCTCGCCTGCTCCTTCCCTGTCATTATATTTTACACAATCATTTACTTCCTTGACAGTGTAAGCATATAGAAATAAGAAATGTTTTATTGCAATCTACCAATCCCTTCTTTTCCTATGAATTATAATGTATAAACCCTTTTTAAAAGAAATTACCTAGAGTAAGATATACATAATAGCTCTACCGATGAAATCTTTGCTCTGAGGACCTTGCTTGAAAGAATGTGTGAATTTAATATCATCTATCCATCGATTTTAGGAGAGCACATCAAAAGAGATAAGTTGTACTAGGCCATGGAAAAAATGAATATTCTCTTTCACTTGATCCATCTTACCAAGATGCTCATGAAAGGATCGAGGTGCCAAGTCAGAATACTGGAAGTCCTGTCAAAGACTTTTAGGAACCATAAGAAGCTGGAGACAAGGAGATGGCCTGTTAAACTTAGCACTATAAGTGATAAGGGACTTGGAAGTGCAAAGAAAGGGTACAAACCTCACCATGTTAATCCAAACGCTAGCCGATACAGATGATGAGCAAGATCAAAGAGAACAGGAACTTAAACTCTCAAAGACCATTTCCACGAACTATCACGTTTGAAGGATACAGCTTTGAAAGAGTAAACAGTTTTTTATCTCTCTTATTATTCGTTAATTCTCATTTGGATATTTTTTGTGTTGTACAATAATTCTTGAGTTATCCATTGATCTGGAAGGTTTTTATCAACCAGAATTGACTTGCAGGTTAATTAAGTTGTCATAAATTATATACATTCCTACGATTATGTAATGGCCTATATCAAGACCAGTATATTAACCACTTTCTTAACAACTATTACTACCACATAATAACGTTCTATTCTCTACACAGGAAACGGTAGTGTTCACTAAAGCGTGTGTTTGACAGAGATTCCCTATCTTTTCCCTCAAAGTATTTTTTGTATTTTTGTAATACGCCTTTTTGTTTTATTTTTGCCTTTAGATCATTTAGGATAGCATTAGCTTCATTGACGACACTGAGGTGGTTTCGCAATTGTGTACACCAGTTATTCTGTTTGGACTTTGTTCCAGAACCTATGATTCTTCCTCTAAGCTTTTTGAAGCATATCTTTGAGCACCCTCTTTTTCATCATTAATAGCTTCATGAAAAAATTTAATGAATAAACTTAAAAAGTCTCAATATATTAAAATACAATGAGTTTATTGGTTATTTCATACACGATTCTTTAGCTAATGACATCCATATGAAGTTGAAATTGCAAACAAAATCTAAGGGTTCGTTTTTCAAAATATCTTAAAAATTACTAATTTAGTTCAATATTGTGGTGCGGAATAACTATACATTTTTTTTTTTATTTAGAGCACTTTAATAATTCACCTACCTCTTAATGAAATATATAGTAAGGCAAAGTATTGCGAACGTGAATAATTTTTACTTCCGATTTTCAGGGGAAATACGTCTCACAAAATAGTCTGCGTGTTTGTGTGTGCGCGTGTTAGTTCAGACTAGCTCAAAAACGAATAGGTCTTTTGTCTAGTCTTAAACAAACTAAAATAAGGTATTTGAGATAGGTAGGTATATGATGACAGCTTCAAAATTCAGTAAACTATAGGGCACTTTATTCCAACGTCTTTTTTTATCTCTACGATTTCTCAAAAACGGCTTAAAATGTTTAAATAAAGCTCGTCATGTTTAATCATAATGAAGTATTCTTTAATACGAGGTAAGTTTTATCACCATAGAAACGCTCTGTCAGGGTTTAAATGGCAAAGAAAGTGATCTTCCTATATAGTACCTTTTATTTTGTTTATTTGGAGTAAATAACAGTCCCTCAGTGTGCCTAGCTACAGGAAATGGCTAAATATAAAATATGAAAGGATTTAATAATCAATTAAAAAAGAAAGAAATACATGATTTCCCAAAACAAAAATCTCAATTTCTGGTAATATGAATACAACTATACATGTATAATGAATCGTTGGAAAGCTTACAATTTAAGAAAGAATAATATTAAATTTATGAGAGAGGTCAAATATACGAAATTTTGACCTAGCAAGAAGATAATAACTTCTACTTTCATATTATTAGATGGAAATTATTGTTTTCCATGACAATCAGTAGCAACTGTCATAAAACAAAATTAAAACCTAAAGAAAAAGAAACAATTTCTTTTAATTCTTTTTTAAATGGAAAACTATTTAGAGAGAAGTCGGGAGAATTGTTTATTAGGATTGAATACTTGGAGCGCCAAATATTTATCCATCGAAAAATAACGTATGGCGATTCCTAAACTGTAATTATTAAAATTAACTTTATTAACTATTGATTTAAATAAAGTAACTTAATTGTACTTACCTGAGAAAAATACAAACCGCTGTCATTTTTTGAAAAAGTACTCAAGCCTTCAACATTTATTTTAATATTTGTTTTCAATTTATAATCAGCCATTTATTATTGATTCCTATATAAGATATATCGTCGAAAAACTGATCATGTAGTCTAAAACTCGATTGTTTTTTCTATAATGCCATAAAAAAATATTTGAAAAAGTAAATTGAAAACTCCCGGAAAGTATGGAGTCCCATTAGTAAGTAGTTAGTTCACTTCAGTACTGATAACGATCGCACTTTCTAATACAATAAACTGAAACCATTGTCATTGCGGAAAAAATTTTGTATTCTCTTTGCGGCAGCCCTTAAGTATGTATATAAAAAAAAAAATTAAAATTTCAGTTTTTACAATTAGGGTAACTTTATCACGAGTTGACAGTTTAAAAATTTATTATTGACACTGTTTACCAATATATTGATGTTAGGATAATCTTTGTTATGAATTTAGTTAGGCCAATCCCTCAAAAAAATTAGGGATACAATATCCTATGGTTTACATTTACGGTTTTTATAAAAAAAGATTACTTAGAAACTTCTAAAATGAACTTATAGTTGACACATCAAAATGTAAAGGTTTGGAAAGATGACATTTATGGTTTTAAAGTTGACACATGCATTAATATTAGATTTCCTATGATTTTTAATAGGTAATAAGGACTACAATAAAAGTTAATAGTTTTTTTATTTATAAACTAGTAAATTCACAATGGAAACAAAATACAATTTCCACAATTCAATTCTTTTATACACAAAAAGCTTAAATGAGACAAAAAACAAAACATATTTAAACGAAAAATGAGATCACCCAGTTAAGTAAGTATGATAAGTAGATTTTATTAATGGCCAAAGTTTCGTTTTTTTTAATGTTGGGTTAGCACAATTTACGACTCTCCAATGATGAACTTCACTCTTCCAGTCCCCTTTTAGACAATTAAAGATGGCCACATTCATTGGTTGGATGTAATGTGTAGCAATTTGATAGAGTGCGACTAATAGCAAGTATCCCATATTCTTTGCAGAATCGGGAAGTGGGGACTCAGATGAGACGCTTGTCCATATAGGAATAGGATTATTGGCAATGCAATTTTGCTCTCAACGATCCATGGATAGAGCTATAAATTCATAAAATAAGACACCTTTCAGCCAGCCAGACTCAGCCATAAACCACTCCAGATGGAACACTATTTGCTGATTCTGGCAGTAGTTGACATCGATGTCGACTATTGAAATTATGGATTAATATCTGGTCTAATAGTTGACACCTACATTTAAGCCCTAAAACATTGTAGAAATATATTAAAAAGGATATCAAATGATTCTGATGAACTTAATGAATACCATAAAAGTAATTAAAAAATAATTGAACTCAATTAAACCAACTAAAAAGCTTATTTAACTTGACTTCCACCTTAATGAAACAGGGTAGCAGAAACCAAGTTTTCAGGCCAATTGAAAATTCGCCATTACAACCTCTCACAAATAAGCTTAAGTTTTCATCAAACTAATGTCGATGGCAGTACAGCTAACTAGTATAACTTGGCAAATTACCGCCAAATTTTGAACCAAAATAATCAACCCTAAATCTTATTATTCACACTTTTTGTGCAAAATGACAACTTTTGGAGCACTGTCAACTTATGTATGGTACAGTTACCCCACAATATTTAAACGAACTTTTTTCCCCGCCCCTTATAATTCTTAATCCTTGTTTAATTAATTTTTAACCCTTGGACTTTCATAATTTAATAGTAATTTAAAAGTAAATTATTACCCATTATTTTTACTATCGGACCATTACTTATAAAGCGTTATTCTTTAAATTTGATTGTGAAATTGATTGTAATTTACGGTGATCAAAACTTTTTAAATGTTTATCGGCAGTTATCTCGGCTCATTCTCATTAAAAGTTTAAGAATTTTTGTGTTCATTTAAATTTATATTTACGTATTATTTACAACGTGTCAATGTTAATGACTGATTATTTTGTAAGATTCTAGCAATATCTGGCAGTAATTTAGTTTGCCGCGAACAGAATTTTTTTGGGGGGTGGGCATATGCATATGTGAAAGCAATTGAATACGTATTACTTTTTAATGATAAACTAGAAAAAACTGAAACTCACCTTGACCTCCTTGTCTGAATCTTCTTCTTCAGTGTCATCCTTTTGTTGACTTGCCACTACCTCTTTCACCTTGTCCAACACCCTCGACAGCTCCTCCTACAATTATCTCAGTACATCTTAAGTATAAAACCACTCGTTTGAAATATTTTAAGCGTGCTTGTGCAACAAGTAGCGACATGCCAATAAAGATTTTTAAAGGTGTACAATCTGGAATTGACGGAATCCATTTAACATTTTAAATTTATTAAGGTTACGTCGCGATAGGCTTTCTTAGATACTAGTCTGTGTATCAAATATTGGTTTGGAAGACTGAGGCCCAATAAAACATAAAGAACGAACATGTATTTAAAATTTTTATCGAGGAAATCTAAAACATAAACTTTATCACACTGCCCCTACCATAAGAAGTAAAAATTATTTGTTTCACTACAATCTAAAAAGGGTCTTATCAGAAGCCTTATTCTACCAGGCTAGTATCAAAACTTCATAGTTTCCTTTGCAACCATCAAAGTTTCATAAAATTACATATGACCGAAAGTTATAGTCTCAGAAGGAAAAGGGGGTGGGTCTTCATATTGTTCCTTGGGAACTGGAAAATGTAATTTTGGAAGAATTAACTTTTTAAAAAAATTATTTTAACAAGAAAATTATTTGCAAATTAACTCGTTTTTTGGAACAACGAAACCCTATGGGAGGAAATGAGGGGGTGATGATAAAAAAAAAAAAAAAAGAACTTGTATCAGATCAGGACTGGATATGGAGCCTCTGCCTCCTATATCTAGTTAATAAGGTAGCCAACTTAAAAGGCTAAAACCTTTAAAGGGTTTAATCAACCAGAAAAAAAAC
Organism: Aelia acuminata; assembly: GCA_911387785.2. NCBI lineage: Eukaryota > Metazoa > Arthropoda > Insecta > Hemiptera > Pentatomidae > Aelia > Aelia acuminata. The sequence goes on from OU426978.1 coordinate 180,793,473, forward strand.
ATAAAGTGGAATGAGATCAAATCTTATATTTTAATGAAAAAAGAAATAAAAAAAAATGTAAAATACAGAATTATAAAATCTTCCACTCATATTATCTAAAAAAATAATATAGACCTCTTAAAAAATAAATACAACAGAAAAAAAATATAAATATAAACATATCCCTATAAAAAAAAAATACAGAAAAAAACAAAATAAAATCTCTCCTCCGACTGTCTTATAATCTCCACACTATTTATAGTTCTTTACCATCCCTAAATTTTTCACCAAAAAACAAAAACAAACCAAAACCATATTCTCCTTAACTATGAAAATTTGTTTCTCTGCGTGACCCCTGACCACTACCGTACTCCACACTACCTAATCCATAATAACTATAAATTATAAGCCAAACAACTATTTACATCTGTTTATGGCATACTGCATTCCTCTATTTAATATAAGTGAGGCTATTCACTATTTAATTTTCATTATAAAATAAAATTAACGAGTGTTACACTCAGTACTTCAATAAATATAATAAGTTTGAAGCTTGTTTTGAACATCACACTGACATTAACGGCATCTGTATAAGATAAAAATAACTCAGTTGGGTTCTTACTGCTTTTTAAAATAAAAAAAATAAAAATATAGTCAGGTGATCTTTACATAAAATCAGTAAAGGCAGAAACTCTGTCATGACATGTTCAAAAACACAAGTAGTTGATACGTTCTTAACACGCAAAGAGGAGCACCCTAACTGGAATGCCAGCATTTACAATTTATTAATGTTTTTCAAAAAATACACCTAATCAATATATATTATAAAGCAAAGTGTACAATGTGCGTGCCGAAAAGGCTCAAAAACGACTCAACGCACGTTTAAGAGAGTTATGTCAGCGTGTTGCAATAAAACCCATAACGGAGAAGAAGGTTTCTGTTTTTCTCTTAACCCTGGAATGGTAGTGTCAATCTTCATACATTGTTGGTAGTGATACGCCTCCAAGACGTACACGATAATAATTATGTACTATGCTGACCCTTCAGGCTGCAATTCAGTCTTTAGATAATTACTATTAAAAACAGTGAGCATTGCACCTTTACTCACTGCACCCAATCTCTTTCACACACAAACACAGATACGTCCACACATCAAAATTAGATAAAACATCTTTTATAAAGATAAAAAAATTTTACCAGGACTCTAGTTATATTAAGGATAGAAAAAATACAGTATTAAAGAAATATATTAATGGAAAATAAAAAAAAAAAGATAAAAATAAATGTTTTTATATCTTAAAAGAAATTGACTTATAAAATTATAGGAACAATGCATTGTGGGTAAACACTAAGATCTTCAGTAATATTAGTTATAGTATTATCATATCAAGTTATTTATTACACGAAAAACAAACTTTAAGATAATGGTCTCCACAAACAGGTTTTTCACACCGAGAGCAACGCATTTTTGACATTCCCTTCTTTTTATACGAGCAAAAGGCACAATATTTTCTTTGAATACTCTTTTCTTCTGAATGATCTTGTGAATTATTTATATCCTCACCTTGTAAATCAGCTCCTAGAGCATTATGTATCACAGTTTTTAAAGCTTTGGTTATATTTTGCTGTAATCGTGCAGTCATCCACTTGTGCATTAGATTATCTGCTAAAGTAAGCATGTATTTGAATCTCGACATTGGTTTAGGATTATTCTTGTAAAAATTATAGGCATATATGACATATGAATTATATACCGCAATGTTCAACATGTTATAAAAAAAGCAGTTTTGTTTTTCGGCCAATATTTGTTCCTCGACAACACTGATCTAAAGTTTATTTGAATTAAATAAACTTTGTCACAATTTAAAGAAACAAAAAAAAATTGTATATATATTTTGAATATCTAAAAAAAATTATACAAATTCAATGTCGTTTCTCTCTGATATTTAGGATAAAGTACCCGTTGTATGGTAGTAATACGTCTCTGAAGCGTAGCATCAAATACCTAGTGATTAGTAGCAATACGCCTAAGAAGCGTGGGACTATTTCCTTTCATTGGTAGTGATACGCCTCAGAGGCGCAGTACTATTTAGGAAAAACTTCAATACTCACCAGTTATTTACTTGGCCAAGGTCAGACCGTGACAGATCCGTTTCTAACCCCTTCCCGCAAGATGTCACGGAAAGTGAAGTTGGGGTGGGGCTTAGATTTGACGGAAAGAGCATTTTATTAAGGAAATACGTCTCCGAAGCGCATGACTACCATTTCAGGGTTAAGGGTGTAAAATTGAAGAGAAAAGGACTGGAATTTTAAGACTCTCGCACCATTTAATTAGCCTCTCTGAGATTGAGATACGAGGTTATGAATGAAAAATGTAGTTCGAGCTCCAGGCTACCAGGAAGCGCTAGGGTGCGTTTCAGTCTATGTTTATTGTTCATTCATTCCGTTCAGTTTGTAAAGGTTAAATATTTTTTCAGCTGTTCTTTTTAAATTACTTTTAAAATTGTTTCACCATTTCTTTCTAAATAAAATAATGATTTTACATATCTGCAATCAATTAGAAAACCGACTGGATACCTTACAAAATTAATTTTCTCATAAGAAGGTTAATTGATTTACACATTATATTTAATCAATATATAACATCTACTTAAGTAAATTTAATGCAATATGACTGAACATTTTTTAGTAGTACAGTGAGCGAAATAAACAGACATAAAGCAAAAAAGAAGAGCTGAATTGACTGATTATAAATCGAAAATAAAAAGTTTGAAGTGTTCTTATTGTATGCAATTATGAAAAATGGTTTTATTACTATGTATGATGAGCATTCCAGTTGATAAAATGACTAACTCCAATTACAGCATTTTTTCAATAAGATTTTATCACCCCTCATAGTTCAGGATAAAAAGAAATATAGGAAATATAGAAATATAGGATTCAGAATCACAGAAACCATCAAAAACGATGCATGACTCGACAACGTTGCAGCAAAATTAATTGTTTATTCGCCATTTTCAACCCCCTTTAAAGTATATAGGGTTCCTTATTTGGGCGGACTCTGCAGATCTCGAATTTTAATATTGATATGTTAAAAGTTTCAAGAAACTGCTAATCTTGTTCTATATTTCCTTTAATTGTAAAGTCTTTCTGTTATTGAAACTACCACACAACTACCGGAGCGAAGCCGGGCACCCTAGCTAGTATTTAATAATATTCACTCTAAGATCATATGTAGGACGAACATTCAACTGAAGGAGTTACACAATTTTTGACCAGGAGCGGTCGAAGGTTGGGATGCGACATGGATGTCGATGTTTCTGAAACATCGGTGTTCATAACAACCGATGTTATGTGAACATAAATGATTGTGTGTCGATGGTAACAAAATAGATAAGTTTTTACAAAATAGATTAGACAAAATAAGAGAGATTTTTTTTACATCGATGTTTTGACAAAAATAAATTAATATTGAAGTCCAGATAAAAGCATAGATAATTTACTAACGTTCTTATTCTTTTTGCAAATTTATATATGCGCTGTATTCACGCTTCTAATAAGTTGGTTCTACTTTTCTCCGAAACCAATCCCCTCCCACCCCCTGAATTTTTTTATGAAACCGTGTCTGAGCTAGAGGGCTGAGAAATGAGTACGGGAACAAGGATGTAGAATGGTTGGAAGTACATAACGGACATTTCCGAAAATACAACAGTTTTGGGGTGTTTCTGAACATGGTGTTGGTACCGTGTATTAAAAAAAAGGTACCTATAACCTTTCCTATTTTTCACAACCGTATTATTTTTTAAATGCCTGACATATAGTGTGGTTCATGAAATAGTTATTTTTTATAACAAGAACTAATTTTTTTAAATTTAATTGAAAAAAAAAATTAAAATGGATCCCATCAGAATTCCTAACGTAAGCTGTATGTACAGGTAATAAATAGAAAGAAATTTTATAAAACTTCAGTAAGGATTAAAAGACGATTAAGAGCCATATAAATATAAATTAAGCATTACTTACCCTGTACAGCTGCCCTTCTTTCTCCAAGTGCTCGATGTATTCTTCTTGTCTCCTGAGATAAGGAGGGACTTCTTCGGCAGGTGTCCTGAATCTCGAAGACTCCAGAGGGTACACGTGACTCTCTGACCAATCCTTTTCAGCCACCGTACTTCCCATTGCCTTAACAAAAAATCGTACATAATCGTGGAAGAAGAGGGAACGTCCAATTTATTTATACCACTAACATACTCTTGGGATGATCAATAAACCTTCCTTAACGTTATGGATACATACTTAATATGTTATATACTTCTCATATCATTCATAGTTTCATAAGATCATAAAGAATCAGAGACAATAGAAATAGAGAAACAGAACGTGATTAATTTTAAGTTGCAAACATCCTTGACAAAACTTAGTATCCAAAGTTTTAAAAATATTTAAAAAATGTTGATAAAATAAATGGCTTAATGTAATACTTCCACGAAAATAATTTATATAACCTATTTAATATATACAGTCATGTTATTTCTCTACATATTAGACATTCGTGGAAATGATTAGGCAGTGCGTTTTGATTTTTATCGGATAAGCTTAAATGACATCATGGATGAACGACACAGCCAGTTCTTCAAAGTGGCAGTTAAGATAATCGATCTCGCACTGATTCAGATGGCATTCGTGTCGTGCGTGTGTCAGGTGGCGTGCGCTCTGTTATTCCCTCCGAATCTCATTTTGGATATTGCTATCGCTCAATTAAAACTTTCTTACACCGCATGATGATCCCTATGCAGTATTCAGTTTGACTATGTGGTTATTAGTAAACATTTTCTGAAAGTAGTTAACGAGCTGTCTTTTCCAAAGAGACCCATGTATTCCGCAATTTGAACACTTCTTCATATACTGGGTGTCCCAGACATAGTGTAAAAAAAAATAAAAAATGGGTAATACTGCATGCTAAACGGGGTAGAATAGCGCAGAAACGAGTTTCCTATCTCAATCTGTTGAGGAGGTAGAATTTTTTTAGTTTTTATTTTTAAAATCTTACTTCTTTCCGAAAAATATCAGTTTTCTCTACTTCGGTTTAGCGTAGAAACAAAAACGATGATATTTTCTTAATCAGCATTAAATTATCCAATTCCACCCCCTTTAGCATGCAGTATTACCCAATTTGTTTTTTAAACTAAGTCTGGGAAACCCACTATACATAAAATATGCCCTGCAATCAATTTTCATATGCACAGAAGTGCCCATCCTCCCCAATCATTGGCAATCAAGCATGACCTTCCAAGACATTTTTTTCTCTTAACCTCTTATAAATTATGATAATGTAAGTAGAACTTTAAAAATTGAAGTTAACTTACAGTACAATTACAGTTGATTTCATGTTTTCTCCTTTTCTTTCATGTTCTCTCCTTAAAATGACCCCCTACAAAACCAGTAACCCCCTAGAAATGTTCCCCAAATGGATATTCTCTTATCCAAATATTTTTATTTAAGAAATTTGGAGTTCCAAAATCGTAAAGTAACTTTGAATATCTTAAAAATTGGATTTCCTACCTTGCGAGTAGGAAACTTTATCGCGCAATATTTGTTATCTATTTAAAATGGCTTAGTTTTCTTTATCAGGGCCGGTCCGAGGGGAAAGATATTGGGGGTCGATCCCCCTGCAATTTTGAAAGAAAAAAACATTGATGGAATAAATGTATTCATCTGATTTTACAAATTTTCTTAGAAATATTAGTTCATTTATGTTTCTTTCTACCGACCAATAACCGCCCTAATTTTTTCCCTGTTCTAGACAATTTATTGTACTATGGATAAATAGGATGTTTCTAAAATCTTAGAGTCGATGAAAATAAAATAAAATATTGAGAATTAATTTGATGTGCATTGTTTACGAAAAAAGATGAATTTGTTAAAAACGGTGGAGAAAAAAAGTGATAGAGGAAGAATTGCGAATATAGATGAGTTGCCTGGGGATGTCATATGTGAATCAAATGGAACATTCATATGTCTCATTCCCTTCTGATTCCTATTGATAGTTGATCACATACCAACTGTGCATAAAAGTATTGTGTCTGTGACATTGATGTTTATAAGTGTTATGTTTATAAATAATAGTTTGTAAATTATATTATTTTTATATTAATTTAAAGTAGCACAACTAAATAAGTATACACTTTGAGTAGAAAAAGTATCAACTAACAATAACAAGGATTTGTTAAGAATTTTTTATTTTATTTTATTTTTTGCGGAATTCAGGAGTAGCTAAGAAAACTAAATTATACGAATAATAAAGGTCTGGCCACACATGTCCGCACCGGATCCGCAACGTAGCAATAATACAGGTTATGTTCAGAATATTTTTAATTAAACTTACATATTACCTTTAGTTATGCCTAAAGTTCAAATCACACATGTCAGACACAGGCCACTTTAGGCCTAACTAAAGGTAATATGTAAGTTAAATTAAAAATATTCTGAACATAACCTGTATTATTGCTACGGTGCGGATCCGGTGCGGACATGTGTGGCCAGACCCTAATGGTAACCTCTTTTGTTTTAAAAGCTTAATCCTTGGGACAGCTATATGATGAACTTAGATACGTTTGAATTTTAAATTAGATAGGTAACTATGTATTTGTTTTTTACGAGATATATCTAATACAGAATAAAAATATATAACATTCACACAAAAAATATTTTGTGCAGAATATCAACTTATTTTAACAAAAAAATCATGCTGCCTGTAACCAATACTCCACGTTAACAATGAAATAATATTTTGATGATGGGTAATATATGCTTACGATCGGCTTGCGCTGGGCTCCGACGGGTGTGTAAGACTCGGCCAGGAGGTATTTGAGCTTGGCAACGGCTTCCCTGTAGGCTAGCTCGCTGTAGTCCGGCATCCTCTTCCGATACAGGTCCATCTTGGGCGTCTTCCTGCAACCCATCGTCGGGGATGAGCGACACAACTCAAGAACATGGACCTTGCTAGGAGTCGCCGGCAGCACTGACTGCGTGCCCGCCCCCACTTTCTCGACACGTTACTATGAAAACTGCCCACAACAATATTGTACCAAAGCTTTCTGCGTACCACTTACACTATTCGCCGCTCATAATGATATTCGATCTGGTGGATATCGTCGAAATATATAAGTGTCGAAAAGGGAGCGGAAACGAAGTAATTGCCTGAGGGTATTTTTCGTAAATAAATTTTAACTTCTCATATTTATGTTTATTCAAACAAAAGCCTAATGAAAACATTTATAACCCAACATTTTGGAATCTCTTTCGTATTCAGGACTCATTCTATTGTTAACATTTTATTCCACTTATAACTTTTCTGGTCCTCCTATCTAACAAGAAACCTTTACATAAACTATCTCTGTTTAAGCTCTAAAGATGGAAGATATTTCGGAAACATTTTTACAGTTTTATAGTCCTTGTGCTTAAATAAACATAAACACAGTAAGTGTACATTTATTCAAGAAAAATACCTGCAGCCAATTATTTCGTTTCTGCTCCATTTTCAACACTTATATGGTATATTCCGACGATATCCCCAGAAGGCGGTACGCTTCTCAGACCTTTCACTTACTACCCTCCTTTCTTTAACTGAAAATAGATATTATTTTTTGATAATGGCGTAAGTGTCCTCAGAAAGTAATCATATAAAACTTTTTTCAACAATGATTTTTTTTTCATGATAGGAATGTACTGCCGTCAGTACTTCATACAGTAGTATAACAAGAATGAAGTTGGCTAAAATGACTCCGTTGCCTGAGATTCATTGTTTTTTTTTTTAAATATATACTTAGTTTTTAGGGAATTTTAGAATTAAATCCGATCCGGACTCAAAAATCTCGTGAAAAATCTATATTTAAACAATACATATAGTGTATGGGAATCGATAATGATGGTTTATAATAATGGCTTACAGTAAATTGGAACTTAATTTTCGAACTTTGAGAATTTCTTAAAGAGAATTTTTAAGATAATGACTTAAGTAGAAATATTTAATATTTCTTTATTTGAATAAATCGTTTCGAAGATAGTGGGATTAAAGTAAAACGTATTCATTAAAGTTCACAGGTTACCCTTGTTTCCTGATGGATAAACAATATGTGCCTTACGCTATTTTCACCTTTTCATAAAAAGCTCCCATCTTCACTCAAAATAGTTTTCTTTGTTTTCATGTTAATAAGAAATTAAAAAGATTTGTTGGTGCTTTGTGATTCTCTAAGTTTTTATTTGGTTTTCTGACATTTGCAATTGATACCATGGAAACCAATAGTTTCTGTTAAATAAGCTGAAAGAAGAAATGATTATATCCTTTATATACCACTTTATACTCTAAATATTATTCTTTATTTCATAACATTTTACGTTTTTTCGATTTTCTCAAAAACAGCTTTAAATAATTTTATCAAACTCGTCATGTTTAAAGATAATCGAGTATTCTTTAATACTAGGTAAGCTTTATCATTGTTAAAATGTTCTGAGGGGGCTAAAGTGGTGAACGGGCCTTTTTTGTTTTCCTATAAAGTACCTTTTTTTTGTTTATATAGATAAATTAACTGCCTCTCGTTACGCCTGAAAATAATAATTGGTTAAATATGAAATATGAAAAAACAAGGAAACATAGACAGGTGAAAAATAATTCATAAAACACACTGGGCCCACGCAAGCGCAGTACGCCTTTAATGACAGCCCATGCTTTATAATCAATGACGTTTTGTTCATTTAATGGAAATTATATGTTTCATGGCAACTAAATGAAGTTTTCAACAACTTTAGAGAATTATAAAATCAGACGCGATAGAGTATTATGCTTGCATTGCAGAATTATCACAAGTAAAAACTTTTATTTAATAATTAAAAATTTTAATGTACTTTAGAGAGAAAATACAAACAAAAACAAGTAAATGAATGAGGAAAAACGCGTGACTTTGAGGAATGGCATTTAATAAAACACATCAATTTGTAATCTAAGAAAATTGGTAAGTGAAAGTTGTGTGTTGCGCGCAACGCACCAGATTTTTTAAAATTATGATAGATTTCTGTGATGATAAAGCATACCTCATATTTAAGGATACTCATGGGTTTAATAAAAATCGTTAGAAAATGTTTTTTAACAGTGTTAAGTCTAAAGTAACCCTTCAGGAATAAAACAACCCTATATGGGCAATAACATATACGGTGTCGACGTTTCGACCCGAGATTCATGTCTTCATCAGAGCTAATGATTAACTCATTTGTTTAACTAATTGACTGTAATTATTATTTACTGTTCATGTATATTTACCTTTATTACTTATTTTTATACTTCTTTTCTTCATATTTTTTCATTGGTTGCTACCTTGTTTCATACATAGCCCTGATGAAGACCGGAATCTTGGGTCGAAACGTCGGCGAAATATGTAATTACACATCACTCAACGGCTCAAGTGTTATTTGCTATTTGGCAATGATCCAAAGGGGTTAAGTGACAATTGATAAAACTTACATCCTTTATACCAGAACGTGTGCAGATCAAAACGGTCTATGTAGTTATGCCAATTCTACGCCCTTTGGATTTGATACACAAACATATGTCTGGTACCAAGCTCTTCTTGAGCAGCATGCATTAATTTTGATGGAAAAACAAACAATTTGGATCTAAGCTAATTATGCAATTATTAAATTTTGTACTCTTTAATCTAAAAAATAAAAATTAAATACTCAGTTTTTATTATTATTTCATTAAAATATTCAGATTGTTAACAAACTATCAAGATTTCATTCATAAAATTAAGATAACTGATTGAATAAGACATACATTTTTTTGAGAAAAAAAAAAATGAAAATGGAGCTCATTTTATGTGGAGGGAAGCACAATGGTTTGGGAACGACAATGGACGTATTAGTTTTAAAAACAGCCTGAATAGAGAATATCCCTTTGATTATGTTTCATTTAAAAGAAGAGGCCGACGGTCAAGCACATTCACGTTGAAAAATACCTACAGTGAGCCAATCCCAATATCCAAGGAAAAGAAAAAAGATCTGCTAGATCTTTTACAACTAATTTCCCCCTACTTCCAAGATTTTTACAGAAACCTTAGGTGTCATTATGATGAAGATATTTATCCTATTGGAGATATTTAGTTGATGTAGAAACAGTAGCGGATCCAGGGGAGAGGCATGGGGGGCACGCGGCCCCCCCTGAGAGGTGAGGACACTATTCCCATAAGAAATGAGCTATATTTAGTCATGTTTCAAGTCCACTAATTGAAAATGAATTGTATTTAAAGATTTACAGTAATTTATAACTTCATTATGTACTAATATGTATTTTAAATTAGGGCCTTCATTACTCATGAAATGTAAAAAAAAAAAAAAGTGCGCCCCCCCTCAGAAAATTTCTGGATCCGCCACTGTGTAGAAATAGATCGATAACTTCATCAAGAGTTTCATTTTTAAATTAATAATGTACCTTTAGATTGATTTTTCATTGATTGTGTATTTTTAGTGTTAAGACGTTTTTATACAAAATCATAATTTCAACATGAAATAAAACATTTTTGATTTTTCCAAACTTTTGGACACCTTTAGGGCAAGGTCTATTTCTCATATCCTTGGTAAAAAGGAATTAGGTTGATTATTGTTAAGTACAAAAGGCTATTGAGGTATGATCAGAAGGTCATAAGAGACAAAAATATTAGATACAAAGGGCTTAAATGCACTTAAAATAAATAAATAAGTAATATTTTGTTTAAATTTGTATTTCGCTATAATGTTTAGTCTCTTATGAGATAATATAGTGATTCATGAATAAAGAAATCCATAGACAGGATTTAAAATGATTTTTCAAAACTTTGAAAAATCGTTTTGTAAACTTCACATTCCAACACTTAAGCCCTTTTGCCCAAACACCGGTGACATATAGTGTTGTTTTATTTGACCGCACCCCAAACCATTTCCATCGCATAATCTTCTATGGTCAACCATATGCCTCCATTATGAAAGGCGAACCACTACCTAAGAATTTTAGATAAACCAAAGAGTAAATTAAATAATCAATATCACAACCATGCAAAATATATATGTATATATTATAGATAGACCATGACAGGAAAGCCCAGGCAGTTAGAATCATTAGAAAATGTTTTTTAACAGTGTTAAGTCTCAAGTAACCCTTCATTAATAAAACAACACTATATGGGCAATAACATATACTGCGTCGAACATAGACATATAAGTTTTTATTTAGTTTTCTGACATTTGCAATTGATACCATGGAAACCAATAGTACCAACACCTCCTTCTTGAATCTATAGCGACTTTGGTATGAATCTAACATGAATCAAATGAATGTTATTTTGTTTGATGATTGATGATTCAGTAATTGACAGGAGCCATAGAGGGATCGTCAACTAAGGATGATAAGGAATATAAAGTGTTTAGTGTTCTATTTGATGATAGAAGCAAGAAGGTGATTACACACATCATTTTTTTAATCTGTTCACGTTACGATTCATCATCCCTCTATCTAAAACAAATTTGTGAAGCTAATGCAGCAGTTGAATGGAACAGCTTTCAAAAAACTGAATTTTCCCCTGTGGTAAGTTATCGAACCAGCCCAGAAGAGAAACAAACTGTTGTGATGACGAAGGGTTAGTCACGATACAGAATGCCGTGACTTAACGTATAGCTGCCGTGGAGAGATATCTCAACAGTGTGTACTATATATATATACAGATAGCAGTGGAGCGAACACAACTCTTCTATAACTCCGCTCAACACGTCATATAGCCTGAGCTCATGCATTATTACAGTTTCACAGCCAAATCAGTCCAACCTCATTATCGAACCCTAAATTGCCCATCAAAGGAAAGCAGAATGTTCGTGTACTACTTGTGTAAGGAACCTAATACCGCGATCTTTTTAAACAGAACAGAAACATAGGTTGGGACCATATTATAGTTGTTGGACATTAATAGGGAGCTCGTGTTCCGTTCGTATTTTGGACTGATCTTAATTCAGTTGAAACAGTGTTGAAAACTAATTTCAATTGATTTAAATAATTAATTTTAAATCTCTTGCATTCACCTCAAGATAAAATAATTTAGTCAAAATAACTTTATATATCTAATAAGTTGATTAAATGGTTCTATAATTTCCTCCCAACTTTTTGATGAGATTTGATTTAGCTATGTTTAACTTATTTTTTCATTTATGAAACCATTTTTTGACATCAAATCAATTGCTTAAGCATAGATATTGATGCTATTGTGAGAAGAGTGGATGTTGTGATGTGGCGATAGTGTGCAAGTGTATTCGGAGATATCAATTTTGTATAAGGAATAGAGAAAAGTCCATAAGAGCTTGAGACAATTCTTTTATCTGAAGAAAGAAGGGTAGAATAGAAGAGTCAAGGGACATACAGAAAAGCTGTCAAGGAAAAAGGATTTAAGAATTAAAAAGTGAGTAAACGGTAAGTGGGGTTTTATTTTCCTTAATAGACCCTTGTGCCAGACGCTATCGATTTTTTTTTTTTTTTTTATGTAAATGACTATTTCAAAGCAATATTCCTGTTCCTCGAAGGAAAAATTAAGCCAATTATTCTACGGATGTATTGCATGAAGGAATGATGTAAACGAAAGCCAAATAGGTTGTTCGTTATCATTCTAAAGAGGCTTTATTCTATTGAGCAAACGTTTTTCAAATATTTTCCCAAAATAGGCCCTAATTCTTTAGGACGATAGGAAGAGCGATTAGTGTGGGTTACGAAGGTGTAGGAATTATTATTATTGTTGATACTTTTCAAGAAAGTTAAGAATAGGTGCTACATAAGATCGGTTAAGAAAAAGAACAGCTTCCTTGGGCAGATGGTGAAGGGTAAAGGGAGTGATAGCCTTCCCACCGAACGTTTCAGGTGCACAAGATCATATATTTCCACAGATTGCAGTAAAACAAAAGAAATATATGCAAACTACGCAAGGGCGGATCTAGGGGGTCACAGGGGGCGTGTCCCCCCCCTAATATTTTGGCCTTTCAATTTTTTTTTGTACAGTGTTTTAATTAAATAGGTAAGTTAATTAGGTGGTTAGTATCCCTAAACATAACATTTTAGGTTGTTTAGATCGCAGTCCTTAATTCAGAGTAATAATCTCATTAAAAAAAGGTGCTGTCAGCCACGTGATTATGAAACAAGGGGGATTATCCTGCAAAATGTAATTGATCCACACCATATGCAACCTCGAAAATCCCTGAAAAATACACACCACCAACAATATTAGGGTCAGGTGGGGTAATTGGGAATCAGGGGTAAATGGGAACAAGGGCCACTAGCGCTGAGGTGGGGGTCTGGAGAACCAAAGAGATATCAAACTATTAGGTTAATATCCCTATGAAGCGGTAGAATGAGTCCCCGTGTTTCCTAGTCATCAGCTTCCTGTTCACTTGTGACTTTATAAAAAGTGTAAAATAATGAGGCGTCCTGATAAATTGACTGTTGCACTGACCAGAAGGATGCCAAGGACATACATTAGGAAGAGGTCTCCACCCTCTTACTCGATCCAAGATGTGACCCATGCTATCAACGTTACTCCCAACGGCAACTTGATGTATCTCGCTGCTGCTGAAAAGTTCTGAGTTTCGAAAACGGTTCTTTTCAACCTTATCAAAGTTAGGGAGACTGATTGGAGTAGATTTGGAGCGGGGAGACCTATTTACTTGCCTAAAGAGGCGGAAGAATCCCTTGAACAGTGGTTGATAGCAAGGGCAAAAAAGGGTTATCCTTGCTACAAAACAGATCTTGTCCAGTAGTACCCATCTTTTCTAGAAGCATCGCCAAAACACATCAGACTCAACCACATCTGATAGCCCCCCTAAAAAAGAAGGGACACGGATGAAACACCACACGCATGGGGAATTTTGGCTTCTGAATAGGTGTTGAAAAGACTCAAAGGACAAATTTTCCGTCAACATGGAGCAATTAAAAGCTATTTTGCCGACCCCATCATGCATCAAAGTACTCGTAGTTAGAAAAGAACTGTACAATTCAAAGTTCATTATTTGTCGGTGAGATGGAAATATAAAATTTAGGTATCAGTATGGGTTGAGGCAAGATGTGGTCATCATCATTGTGGTTGGGCAATTATTATTATTATTATTATTAATGATAATAATAATAATTAATGATAATACATCAATTTGTGGAATGACTAAAATTTTTTTTCATTTCTAAAAACTATGTATGTTAATTTAATATAATTTGATTTTGTGATATTTTCTTTTTCTTTGTAATTACATTTATAAAGCTTTTTTCTATACCCAACAATTATTCAGTCGAACATTGCTGTAATTTTTGCTTCCCATAATTTTCCCAGTTCATATTTCATTTTCCCGTTTTCGTAGTGGTCGAATTAATATGGTAACATCTTGATGAATAGGTGAGTTGGGGTAATGTGAACAAAGAGCTAAAATGTTCTATGTACGTTAGATATGTAACATGCTATAGAAATAATTCTAAATGTGGGTTTGGATTAATTTAATAGCCACTGTTTAAAAGTAGCCGTTTCCAATTACCCCCTACCTTATAGGGTAATTGGGAATTTTTGGGGTAATTGTGAACGCGTCAAATAAGGCCATCAAAAAAACGGATTTCTATGTTAGACGTCTAGAAAACTTTAATAACATGTTTATAAACAAATTAAGGTATAAACATTTGAGTTTGAATGCTTTGCATGGTCCAAGTGGTAATAAGAAGGTACAAGAATTTGAAACCAACAAATTTCGTTCCTAATTACCCCACCTGACCCTATACCAACAAGTCAAAAATTAGCTTAGAAGAAATTCCTACAATTCAAAGTATTTCCGACCTCTCTAATTCCAATCCAACAATTGAAACAAAAGAAATATTTAATTGAGTGAGTTCGTGATATAAAGGTAATAATGTTTCAGTGGGGAGAGTTAGTGAGCCTGCTAGAAAGGTAACGGGGATTTATTCTTCCCTTCTACTTATCCCTTCTGCTTACCCTCTTTACTCATTTTTGTTTATATTTGTTTGACTAAAAACATCCTACTGAACTTTTATCGAACATTTTATGTCTAAAACTAAATCTACTAAATCAGCTCAACCGTCCTTTCGAATCTTTGCAATGGCTAAGCCTATCTCTCCTATATCTCGTCACCTTTTCCAATACTCCTCTGGAGCTCCAAGGGTGTGATTCAACGTAAGAACGAACCGGAAATCAGATCAACTTAAAAAAAAAAAGACATGAAAATTCCTTGGTAAAAACCGGATTAGAATAGAAGTACATAAAGATCGTTCAGACACTTTGAGGCACCGCAATCATTACATACTTCTTGGTGTCCAGACGAATAATATCCAACCATCAATCACCACTACCTCTCAGTACTCTAGTCCAATTCTTTCATGACGGAGAAATATATCAGATATCAAAAAAATTTCAAGCAGAAGAATTAAGTTAGTTTTATGGAAATAGTAAAAACCGTTTCAGGGCTACTGTTAACAAACGTTCCAGTTCTTATTTCGAAAAAAAAAAAAGGTAAAGAAAACGTTAACAACCTAAAACTCACTTCTCAATCACTAAAATAATTTATATGTAAACTTTTGAGCATCTAACTTCATCTGGGGGCTGTGGATGTGGTATGACGTATTCAACAAAAACCAGAAAAAAAAAGCCATTAGCGATAAAACATGTAGGAATTTTAAGATATCTCCATTTCACAGTTTCAAATAATACATTACCATACAATCATAAAAGAAACGTTTCGAAAATCGAGATCTTAAACGTGTGGAACATACCTCCTTTTCTCGATAAAGTGCATTATTTTATTTTATGATTGTTTTTTCTTTCGAAAATACATTACAAAAAATAAGACAGCTCAGCTTTTGATCTGAATCTGTGTATGTACCACGATTATCTTTCGAGCGAAAGGACTGATTTGAACCATTATTTGAAAGCTAGTTAAATTTCCTTACCACCAAAAAATAAAAATCTTTTATTTTAGTAATTATTATAGTTAGTTTATATAGTTATAGTTAGTTTTAGTAAGTATTATAGATTAGTGAACTTGGTATGTGTTTTTGTTAGACTTCCGCTTGGTGTTTGTAACGTGGAATTCAGTTATTATTTTTTTAGTTTCTAGAGTATTAGGGAATATCTAATAGAATAATAGAATATATAGGGAAAAAATGAAAGCTGACTAGGAATGGCACATTAGTCTGAAAAATATAGTGAGGGAATCCCGAAAGAAAGAAAAAGAGGAAAATACTTACCAGTATTGTTTGACCTAGAGATAGCATTGACTCCACATGCAGAAATCGGCTCACTTTTCTATTTAAGAAAGTTGACCTGTTTCAACGTAACAGCATATTATAGTGTGACTAAAAGAGTTTATTGTGCTCTTTGGAATGACACGTTAAGAGGTAGATCCGGAAATGACATTGCAATTGCCCTGCGAAGAATTTTAGAAATTGTCGCAGAAGAAAATGACATAAGTGAGCTCATTACTTGGTCAGAATCGTGTGTTCCCCAGAATAGGAACTCAATAATGTCAAACGCTATCCTAGACTTTTTGAGGGACCACCCTGAAATAAAATCAGTGACAATGAAATCCTCATTGCCAGGAAATTCATGTGTGCAAGAGGTTGATGCTGTATATTCACAAATTTAAAAGGCAATGAACAAAATCGAATTTTATTCACCGTTAGGTCTAATAAACCTCTGAATTTAAAAACTTCTCTGGAACTAAGAAACTACTGAACAACAAAGCAGTGCCTTATACGAAAGTATCCATAATTCAATATACACAAGCATTTGGGGAGATTTTATACAAACGAGTCATGATGAATTAGAACCCTACAAAGCTGCAAAAATTAAATTCATGGAAACTCCAAAACAGCGCAATAAGTCGAAGTCTAAGAAGCAGCAAACTGAGCCTTCACGTCTCTCTGTTTTTGAAGTACGTCCAAAAGTTTTTTGATGTACCACCCCAATACCGGACCTTAAGAAAAAAGACATTAAAAGTGCTTATCCTTACATGCCCCTTCAGGATCGAGAGTTCTACAATGCCATCTTGAACTAGAAAGCAGAAATTCTCAGACTTTTTGTGCGAAGACAATTAATTTTCTAAAAAATATTATCAAACTCATGTAAAACTTGAAAGTTAGGAATAAAATAGTTGTTTATTTGTTTATTCTTGTAAATGTTCACAAAATAAAATATGTCATTTTCACTCTAAGCCTGATTTTTACTTGCATTTTAAATTTGACATGGTTGTATGTGCAGTTAGAACCTTGTCACTCTCATCAAGTTGATCAAAGTTGGGAGTGACAAGGTGCTAACTGCAAAAGTACATAGTCTGTATTCATAATATGTGACAAACTAAAATGCTATGTTTCCTCTTATTCTGATTTATAAAGTAGTAGTAAGCCCTCAGAAAGCATAAAAAACAAATTCATCAATAAATAAATAAAATATTGCAAAATGAAAATTCAAACTTCTTTTTCTCAGAAGTTACTCTTGAGCAGTTAGAACCTTGTCAAACCAATGCCATAATCTCTTCCAACATTAGATTTTGAAACTTTTAACTTTATTTTGTAAAAATGATTAAATTTTCTACAAAGGCCAAATTAAATTAAAAAATCTTAGTCCAGACCAATATTAATGAGATGATAACAAACAATATTTTTATTAGATTTTGTACCCAAACGGTATTAGAAGAGAAGTACTTAGGTAGAAGAAACACCAGATTTTTTTATTTTTCTCTAACTGTTTATCATATTGACGCAGTATGGACTATAATGAATTTTCTATGGAACTATATAAAATTCGCTAAGCGTGGGATACCTGAACTTTAGCCTCTTGGGCTTGACCATGTCCTGGTGGATGGAGTACACCCTGAGCCTGGCCAGCGGGGACCGCCTACCTTGGCTCATATCTGCGCCGCCCCTCCTGTCCTGGCCCAGATATACCCCCATCCCCACCACCTCCGCCGTTGGGGCTAACCTACATCTTAGGGCGGGTCCTTATGAATTTTAAATAAATAAATCACACTACCTACTGTGAAAGCAGGGAAAAAATAATGAGCAAATTAAAGCAAAGATTTAATAAGTTGTTCAGGTTTGGACCAAAATAAAAATGTCTATGGCTTCTACGTCTTTTGTTACAAAATAGATATTGTTATGGAATGTAGTCAACAAATTAGTCATTATATCTTCAACTAAGCGATTAAAATTAAATTGTTTACTACTAACAACCCGTGGCTTACTGTAATAACTTTTAGGGTAGGTAGTAAATAAATGTATTCCAGATACTTTTCGAGTTCTGAGGTGGTAAACATACAGGCCTTGCAATTTTATATATGAAGAGTCCACGGAAGAAAGGGGGAGAGTCAATTTTTTTCCGAATTGTAGTTATATATATATATAATTGTTCGTCCAGTTGAGTAGAATATGTTGGTGAAAAGAAGTAGTCAGAAAAAATGACAGTCGGTTGGTTACAAACGATGGAAAGAACCACGTACTCGGAAGAAAGGGGGAATGTCTTCGGGGAAAAACCTAGAATGGGGAAGAGTCATGTTAGAAGTTATGTGGGTTGTGTATTAATATCACCATTTCATCAATAAAACAGGGAAGAAAGGGGGAGCGTCCAGGACTATCCCCCTTTCTTTTATGTTTAAATTGTTTTGTTTTTTTACTAAAACATTTTTTTTTAGAGCGTGTTATGTCTGTTTCGGGCAAATTTATTATTTTCACACGAAAAACAAAAAGGAAAAGGACATATGAAACAATTGAAGAAAAATAATAAAAGATACTTAAGTAATTAAAGATCCAAACCTAAAATCTCGATTTTCTCGGAAAGCACTCCAAATGACATCCCCCCTTTCTTCCGTGGACTCTTCATATAAGATTTTCTACTAGCGGTGCATAATTATTCCCAGAACATACAAGATGCAAAAATTGAGTCTAAGGAAAAATCGATCGTTTTGCCGCAACTAAATAATCTATAACCATAGATTAAGTAACTAACCAGTGGAGAGTGAAGTATTCGACTTGATAAAGGTTTATTTTATATGATCCTGTATATCGTTTTGAATTAGGTAGACATATGGGTGATTCTCGTATGAATTGACCATTTAGTGTCCCCGGTCTTAACATTAATATTTCAGATATTTTTCCATATCCAAAAAAAATTGTTGGAATTTTTTTTTATAGTTTTCTGTTATAGCAATACGATGGTAACATTTAAATGAACCTAGGCATCATAAAAAATAAAATATCTGAAGAACCAATAATCTGTGCCCAAGGTGAGCAGGAAAATTTATGGAGAGTGTTATGGTTGTTCTGGGCAACACTGTTCTTTGAAAATGTTGGGAAGGGCCATGATAGCTTTCGTTTGTGATACCGGCCATCAGTTTATGTATAAAAAAGCTATTTAGCTATTTAATATCCCATTCAAAATCATGTACGTCACAAATATTAGTTATCACGAGTGTTGAGTTAATAGTATGTATTCGTTCATTTAAAAATGCGAATGATACGTGCAAAAGATATTGGTTAGTGACATTTATTCGAGGTTATTCTCTGATGTATGTCTGACACTTTAGCTAAGGTTTAGCTAAGGATCGAGATTTTGAACCTGTGAAATCGTCAAGAGGGTTCCGAAAAAAAATAATAGTGGGGAAGTGTTATGTTTTAATGCCTATATGTTTCATTTCTTTTGTATAGCCATTTCAAGTTGTAGAAAGGAGCCATAGAGAAAAGAAAAATAGACAAAGGACATAATGTACAATATATTCTTTATAAAAAAGAGATGTTGGCCAACAGAAAGAAAATAAACAAAATAACACCTTGTTAAACTAGAACTATTCAATCTACAGCTTGTGAAAATACTGCTCGGTCTTTGAAAGAATAGCAGTGAACGATTTAATTATCGGTGAATCGTTGACACCCACTCCATTTCAAGGACTGGGTAAAAACTCTGCATCAAAAGGATATGGGCCATTCCACGTCAAATCATCCAGCCGAAGTTCAAATTTTACCTTCCCCCCTCAGATTTTGATAAAAATGTGTAGGTATTAATAAAAAAATAAAATAAGAATCAAGTAGTTTCAGAATTATGGTCATTTGAACTTTTAAGATTTTTGAAGTTTCGATGACGCTTGAGCACAACGCGTACCAACTTGTACGCGTTAAGACTGTCCTCTGTAGAATGGGTATTGATTGAACTGGAGCTTTCAAAATTTATTCATTGATTCTGCAGAATCAGATGACACTATAAATATTAGAGAGATAATTTTTCATCATGGGAAAAAATTCTTAAAGATAAAAAAAGGTGCAGAAAAAATAGCTATTTAATAAACATTAATTTTAGTTCATTCAAGGTAGAATAAATAACACTAGTGCTTACTTAATATATTGAAGGTAACACTAGTAATTACTTAATATAAAAATTAGAATATTTCAAAATGTCTTACTCTCCTCTAGTTCCATTGGATCGAAGGTACCTAGATAATAAATAATAAGAAATTGGGGTATAAATAATAAGAAAATGGTGATTGTAATGTTTTTACTGAAAAAAAAAATATTACCAACTTACCATAGGTCTAATGAAGAAAAAGAGGGAGGTGGCCGCTTGGAAAATAGAGGCATTAGAATGAAATCGCTCGGGGCTGGAATAATATTTATTTGTTTGATTATTATAAACATTGATTTTACAATCGATATCAAAAACTACAATGTTCAACTTGAACATATGTACTTATATAAAAATTACAATAGCTTATTATTAAAACATATATTGGTCATTCTCCCAATACATACAAATTTATTTCCCAACGAGATTATATTATTTGTGTGAAATTGCTAATAATTCAATTGCATCCACTGGTTAATAGAAAACCTTAGCTTGTTGTTCACGAATTTTTATCTCAGAAACAATTTGTTTATAGGCGGGCGCAATCGACTATAGGGTGCGCTAGTAGTTTTGCAAAATGTCGGAAAGAACGGTGTTAGACTTAGTTGATGTGATAGAGATAATTGGTAATTTTAAAAGACCATTAATTGAAGGGCAGGCTATTCTCGATGCAAACCACATATTTACATGTGGAATAACATCTAAAAATAAAAAAACAGTTATTTTACAAGCCTCGTGCCTTTAAACTAGCAATATTAAAGGACTGCCCCATCAAATAAAAGTGGAAATCAAATTTATTAATAATAATAAACAATTTTCTTGTCATTGTACGTGTAAAGCTGGTAGTTCTGGTAAATGCAAACACATCATTGTAACTTTACTCGACGTTTTTCGGTTAGTAATAACATTAATTACCTGTTCACACAATCATTGTTATGACAGCTTAGATTCTTAGTCATATTATTTATTTATTTGTCAAAACTTTCAGGCTTCGCATTGAAAACATGGAACAATTAAGCACAACGGATGTAATAGAAAAATGGTGAAAATTAAAAAAGAAAAACAAATCTATGACACTGTGGTCTCAATGTTATTTGCATAAAACTAGCATTTTGGAATAATAAAATGTCAAATACTAATATTTACCTGGATAAATATAGTCTCTTTCTTTAAAATAAAGACTACATATCGTCATATGTTTCGAAACAGGCTTATCTATTCTTAATTTTACAATCCACTCTTTAAGAAGCTTTTTATTTTTTGGAAATAAAAGGGGATGACACGTCTTTTGATTTTCTAATTGAACACTGAGGAACCGAGCAATACCTATTAGATATTTTTCAAATGATTTTTTGCTCAATCGGGTTTTAATTATGGAAAAATAAATTAAAAACGCCAAAAAACCCTATGAATCCCAGGTAATGGCCCCGCTTTTATCCCCGTTTCTCTAGTTCCTGCAGCGCCGTCGCAGAAGCAGCACCGTCGCTTGCGCCCGCCTATAGGCCTAAACTTAAACTTAAGATGTCAATATCTATCTCCCTCCCCTGCCCCAAAGCTCAAGTTGCTGACATTGATGGCGGAAAAAAGATATATATTCTTTTATTTATAACCTAGTTTTTTTTTCATACTTGTTAGAAGATATTGCTATTTTCGTAATACAGAAAAAAGTTCTGATCCATAATCTACCTGTCCCATAGATGCAACCTATCTCCCTCACATTGTTTTGAAATCGGTCCTCAAAACTTTGGAAACCTTTATTTCATTATAATTCATTGCTGTCAACATTTTAACAGGTTCCCGTCTCAACAAGGATAAACTTTTTCACAGAAGTTTTGCTCTCGTTTCCTTGTAAGGATGTTTTTATCAGTTAAAACAGTGAGTGTCGTTTCATCTTCTCTCTCCCTCACCTACTGATATTTCCTAAAAGGTGAGTTTGATTCACGTTATATTACAGTTAATTTGTAGGCTTACAAGGGATTTCAATAACCCATAAATATTGTTCATAAGAGACTGACATGGAATGTTCTACTTTAATATAAGCTCAAAAAACTATCTCTCTCACACTATCTCCCTCACTCGTGTAGATTGAGGGAGATAGACTTCGAGTGAGGGAAATCGGAACAAGGTGATGTTCGAGTTTAATAGAACCTGAACTCTAAACTTATTTAAATATTTAAGTGACATTGATTTTCAGGTTTGTTTTGAGCACTTTTAAATAATATTATAGATTACAAAGACTTAATTAGTTGACACGCATTCGTTTTGTTTTTTTGTTTAACGTCCTACTTTGTTTAACTTTGTGCTACTATACTAAGGCTAACCGGACGATGCTACAGTGAGAGTCCTATATTTTGCATATCCAGGTATAATTAGGATAGGGATCTTTAACGAGTACCGAACATCGCACAGGCTCGGGGCCTCTATTTCACGTCCTATCCGAGGGACGCTTTTCGCTTACAATCGCAAACGAAGGGATTAATCGAAAAAATGTGTATGACCGAAAATGTTCTCCTTGAAAACCTGAAAAAGATTGACACCATTTAGAAACCTCTACGAATATTTTTCTCGCAAAAACCGCGGTTTTGCGCTTATAACTCGCAATCGAAGGCGAGATGAGTGATTTGCATATTTTTCCGGTGTAGCGGTAAAAGAAAGCTTTAAAATGATGCCTTATTCATGAAATGTGATAAGTTATGAGGAAAGTTATGGCGTACCGACAAAAAAACGGCCTTGAGAAATAATATATATATGTTTCTATGATGGCATTTTTTGTAAACACCATTAGCAGCCTACCTTCTAACAATTTATGGAAAAAAATCATTGGAAAATGTAATTTTTTCGCATTGAAATTAGAACAATGAAATTTGAATGAAATGGAAGAATGGCCCATATATTAAAAGTTTAAGCTTAATAAAAAAAAATATATAAAAAGTAAAGGTTTAGTGATAAATTATTTTACAAGTTTTACGTTCAAAATATGCCCTTTTACCTAGAGTATAATAATAGCGGCTTAACACCACAAAATGTATAATATATATTATATGGATATACATTATAATATATATTATATATAATATATATTTATACGTATAATATATATTATACGGATAGTGCAAGATATGCTTAAGTTATAAATGATAAAATATTTTCAATTAATTAAACATAATTACTAAGAGATATAAATTTATATATAAACCATAGTAAACATTAAAATATACATAGTATTATTCAATATTAAAAATATAATGATTACAGAGCTGAATTATTAATTATACAGATTACAGACCTGGAAACTGGGTGGCAGCTGCCCCACCCCTGAAATCTTAATAAACAAATACTACAAATTAAATTCGTATTCTTTTAATAGATTTATTATTTAACTTATTATATTATTATTTATAGACACATATTTTAACTTTTAAATATCAATAAGTGTTATTTGAGCAATTTATTGAATCTTACAGGGTCAGAATACCTCGAACCCTTCGAATTTACATACCTATGAAAATAATCCTATAAATAATTCCCTTCACCTGGTTGTTCTAATATTGTGTAACATGAACCCTGAACATAAATTCTCTGATAGCTTAAAAGCCAGGATCACACTCTTCAACCAATAATGTTGTTCGTTATCTGATAGTTTCTGGCATATGAAGTGTTCACTACAGGCTCCTAACCAATTACTGCCAGGCTGGGTAGATAATAAATTTTTATCTATTGGATTCAATTAGGCGACGCTTGTTTCGAAATGTCCACGGTGACTCTTTAGAACTATCCTCGGCCACCAATCCCCAAATAAACATTATCTTCCCTCATTTTACAATAGTATTAAACCACCCAACTTTGTGTAATATCTTTATGTAAATATTTTCTTCTGCTGCCAATGCCCATGTTGTCGGAGAGTTGAGAGAATCGCGATATTAGGTCTTGCATGCATGCTTCTTGTTAATCAAATTCATATTCAACAACCCACAACTACCATTTCACAATAAACGCATTTATAATATACGATTTGTTTGTCAAGGTTAGAACATTCATGGTAAAATTGAACAATTATTATTACTTAGTAGGCATTTATTTAAACTGTTTATAGAATTTCGTGTTAATCACTTTAGTTTGAAGAAAGAAAAAACGAACAAAAAAAAAAAAAAGAAAAAAAAAAAGAAGAATTGATAGCGTGCCTTACTTCGAAGGCTACCTTGCAAAGTTCGACCATTAACTGTAGCAAGTTACAGAAACTCATCCAACAGCTTCTTAGTTCTCATAGCTCGGCTATCCCGACTAATTTCTAGTTGCAAACAAATTTCACGCTCAGAAAAAGTTTAAAGTGAATATGATCGATACAAGCCATTTTTATAATGCTTTTTTATCAAGTACTGAGATAACTCGTACCTAATTACTTTTATTTTATTTTCTATATCATATTTTATAAGTAGGTAGGGTTGACGCCGTCAAATTGACGGTATAAGTAAATAGAATTCAGGTGTTATTTCTAAAAAATATACTTCTTATTTAAATATCTTGTGATTTAAATAGGAACCAGAGTGTACTGGGAGTTCAACTCAAAGAAATCCGATACATCGATGGGGAGAAGACAGAGATTCGGAGCAGCTGGGAATCGTTCTGTTTGCTTCGGGGTTTTCTGGGTAAATGAGAAGGGACTAAGAAAACAAACAAGACTTCTGTAAATCGACGTTTTACCTAATTCTTTCTTAATCTCGCGAATCCTTACTTCGAAACCGAAAAGTCGATTCCAAGTAATGGAGAGCGATAAATGTTTGAAGTTGAAGAAAGGTTCGAGGAGATAGGACCCGAAAAAACACCATAGGTACTACCATCAAAGTAGGCTGTTTTGGACATCTCCTTCCAGAAGGAACTGCCTAGAAAAACTGCGAGACCGTATAGAAGGAAAGGGGCTTAGAGGGCAGTGAAAGAGAAGTTCAAGAGGCAGAGTATGGTTTGGAGTATGAGTAGAACTGGCACAAGAACGTTCACAAAACTGGCACAAGAATCGAAGTACATGGTTTAGATTCTACAAGTTCAAGGGCACTGCAGAGTTGTAAAGGGGATAAAAAATTGCGATGACGATTTCATCGTCATTAGGAACCAGCTTTCATTATAAAATCGAAACCAAAATATGTTCAATATGCACAGGTTAATATATACATCAATATGGGGATCGCCGATTTTGCCCGATCCAGAAAATAACCCTTTCGTATCATATTCCGCCCCCCGCAAACCCTCCAGTATCAATCCTCCTCTATTCCAGTCAATTCTCATAGGTGTTTGAAAAGAAACTGGCATGCCATTAGTATAATGCTATTAGTGCATATTTTCTCATGCTTAGTCATGACGTAATTTTTTCCTATTAATATCAGATTTTCTCAATCTTAACAGTGTTTTAAATTTCAAAGAATAATTTCTAGAAATCTAAGGGAATGGGTCGTCATTTATCCATTTATTCTAGAAACTAGAAATATTTGGTACAAGATGTGAAGAGTGGCTTCTGGGCGTGGCCTGTTTTGAGAGTGTGACCGTGATAGTGAACTCCCAACGCGTTTTTTTTTTTTTTATAAATATAACAAGTTTCATTTTTATACATTGTAAAAACATAATATAAAATGTTAGGGTCATAGTAAAGGCCAGATCTGTAATACAGTACGCAGTTTACAGAGTGGTTCGTTTAGATTTGTATTACTCGGTTTGGATATAGAGTTGGATATACATATCGGTTTGGATAAGATAAATAGTACATTAATGTAGTTACACAGAAGTTAGGCAGGAAAAAACTAAATATTAATTTGACTATATACTTATTTAAGTAGGTCCCGATGGATTGGAATGCGTGCCTCAAATTCGACAAAATAAATCGGAGATGAGTGAGGCGGTAAGATGGTGCCTGGCATCGCCTGCCGTGCAGAGGCTCACTAATAACATCGCTGGATTTATGAGATTGTTATAATTTTGACCCCGTTCCTTTCCTCATGCCAAATCATGTTCCAGGCCTTTTCACCGCCATTGGATATACCTGTTATATTCTATTAACTCTTCGAAAACCTACGTTGTTCGTGTAGCTAAAAGGTAGATTAATTTTTTGGGAGATTATTACTATATTTACGATTATTATTTATTTTGGGGGGTAACTAAAGAATATTTCTTAAAATCAAGATAAGTTATACTTTAATTCTAAATATAAAATAAAAGTCATTACACTGGAATCTCATCGTATTTGTTCATATACACTCAGCGTCAAAATAGACACACCCATTGAAATTAAGAAAACTTTTCATGTTTTCTTTATTTTTGATTCATATTATTTTTTTTAATCACAGTTTAAAGTATATATTATGATATTGAAATGGGGATAATCTTCTCAGTCCTTGAGAATTATTCAAATCCAATATCAGTAAATATTGGCATTTCATATGCGGCAAAATGATAGACACACTTGTTGTTATTTACTATTATCTTTATCTTCTAGACTTGAATTTGTTAAAATACCATTTCTATTTCACTGCAGTGTTGAATTGATTTCAAAATAGGCCTAAAAAGAACATGTGTTGTGGGAAAAAATAAGTGCTTCTCCGACGAAGAGCACCGTTTGATTTTTTCACTCCAAAAGGACAGGATGAGTTCCATGGAAATAGCCCGCCGAAGCAAGTGGAGTTTTTCATCGGTCGGGAAGTTTATTTGGCAGGGGGAGACACATGGACCCCACCGTTGAATTGGGAGGCCCCCTGCTTTGACATTACGAGAGGAACGGAATATTCTTCGAATCGCATGCAACTCCTGGAAAACAGCAAGAGCAATTGCTGAGGAACCTGGAATACAAACAATACTAAGGAATGTCCAAAGGTTATTAAAAAAGCCAAAAACAATAGTTAGAAAACAATTGAAAAGAAAGCTAGATTTGAATACCTGTCACAAATTAGCCAGGATTGCTTTTACTTGTAATATGATGTCATGGACTGAGGAGGGGAAGAAAGTCATATTTAGTGATGAAAATTAATTCAATCTGGATGGGCCAGATGAATTTTCGTGTTGTTTTCATGACTTAAGAAAAAAATTTATCAAGGCGTCAAAAGGGAGGAGGATAAGTTATGGTTTGGGCATCAATTAGTTTACTAAATAAAGGAAATTTTGTATTTGTTTCATCAAGAGTAAACTAAGCTGAATATAAAAAGTTGTTAAAGGAACAAAAGCTGACTTTTAAAGACATATCTGAAAACACAGAGTGTGTTCTGAGTTAAGACAGTCCGAAACAATGGAGATTTGAAATTTGCAATTCTGGCTTCATAGGAACAATTAACTAAATAAACATTAAAAAAATTGTCCGATCCATTAACAAAAAGAATTTTTGAATTAATAAATGGTGGTTGAATGGCCACGAAGTATTAAAATGAGTTTTATTTAATTTTACCAGGGAGCATGTCTAACATTTTGACGCGCCTTAACTTTTAATTTGAAAAATAAAAAAAAAGTATATACCTTTGGCTTGAGAACCAAAATACAAGCAGGCTGCTGATTAACATCAGAAGAGTGATAGATAATTTTAATAGTGTTTTAGAGGTAATTTGAAAATATGGGAGGGTAGGGATAACAATTCTTGAAGTGTGTCTAACATTTTGACACTGGATGTATGTGGGTGATTCTCTGAAAAATCTTGGATTTCACCTTCTCATTTTACAAAAAAATTCTTTATACGATAGTCTAGAAAATTCACTCAAGAAATGTATTCATTTTAATTTTCTTTGCCAGATTACATAAATTAAGCATGACTACGGGTGCACTCGGGTAATGAATAATAAAACTGATGAGGTCAATTCAGGGGAAGGAAGAGCTATAATGATAAACACCTTGTAAAATGTAAATTAATACAAAAAATTAAAGCAAATTATAAATTATAACTCTTTATTTATTTCATCTAAGTTCATATCGATCATAATAACAAGGCATAGCAAAATATTAGGAGTTTCGCGGAATATTAGAAATGAGAGAATATAAAATAAAAACTTTAATCAAAGTGATAGTCGTAATAATCCTGAAGTCTATAAAATAAATTTATTTATAAAAAATAAAGTAATAAATGGTCTATAGAGGTAATGAAAACAACGTTTATGTCTAAAAAATGAATAATTTACGTTCGTAAAGATTTTGATAGTAGCACTGTCCTCAGTGGCGTTTGTTATTAATATAATTATGCCTCTGAATCCTGTGTCTCACCTGACTGGATACACTAGTCCGGACCACTAAGGCTATGGCTACCATAAAGAAGTTTATCCAACTTTTCTTTGTCAATCAGTATTTTTAAATTATACTCCGTCCCAAACATTTTCTGATAATATATTATCATTGAATGAAATTAGGCCTAGAGGAAAAGGCTTTCTCACGTAAATAACATCTAATCTCAATTTTCTTAGACCTTGAGAAAGCATATGACAGGATCTTGGAGGGTTTTGGATTCGGAAAGTAAATGTGGACCTTTATTAAAAAATATTTAAGTATTACGTGTAAGGGTAGGCAACACATTCTCGTCAAACTATTTATACCAAAGTGGCACTGAGTTCATCTTTCTTTTTCTTTTAGCTATGGACGGAATAATGTCCACCATTCACCATGGCTCCCGTTATGTGCCTTATGTTGGCAAATCTGTAGATGACGCAAATGCCGTCAAAACAATCCAAGAATCGAAGTAGATGGGTTTTCAATTGATGAACAATTGTTTCCAAATGTTGAAAAGCCTGGGAATGGTACTAGATAGGAAACAGTCTTCCGTATTAGTGAACTGAGAGAAGAATGCACTAAAAGCCTTGGGATTCTTAAAAGCGTTTTCCATTCTAGCTGGGGTGCTGACGGACAGTCCTTAATAACTATATGTGAGGCAATATTAGGAAGCAAAATCGACTGTGGAGCTCAGAGAAGAACCGCCAACAAAACCATAATGAGTTTAGATTTTGTCCATAAAGCGGCTCTATGAATTTGAATTGGAGCTTTCAGAACTTCTACAGTTAACAACATATGTGCAGAATCTGGGGAACCATGCTTATATCTAAAACGAGACTATCACTTGAATTTGTTGCTAAATTGAAGGATTCTCCACACCATATCTCTAACTGTACGCTTATTTGCCAAAGGATAGGGTAACCGTGGACTTAAATAAATTGAGAACAACGTCTTTATATTTAACGTCTTTAACATATTTTTCCTGGGGATCTTGGATTTTTTCCTATCAATTAATTTAAGATAACATATCTTCCCACATTGTTAGAAAATCATTTACGTCAATATGATACTGAAGTAGAATACAAATTACAAAGTTCAGGGAACCTACTTTCATCGAACTCCTCTCGATATGTTCTCTTACACAAACTTCCATCGACTTAATGCTTCTTCTCTCCACTTTCTCAAAATATTCCTCATATCTATTTTAGATTAAATTTAGGGCTCCCGCCTTTTGATTTATAACAGTACTACTAATATCTCTAGTACTCTACTAGTACCTCTGGAATCTTGGATTTTATGTAAATATCAAAAGAAAAAAAATTTCACCGAGAAGAGACTGGCCTGTCACATAAAATCACAACTTTAAATATAAGTAATCTTTTTGATAAATACTAGTGAAATCTCTGTTACATTGTCAAAACTTCATTAATAATTCAGCTGTATATTATATTAGTAAATTATTCCTTTTCTGAGCATTGTTGGGAATAATTCAAATTCACTATTACCATGTAAATTGTTTAAATTATAGTGGATCCCAAGACAAAACAAAATGAGTGAAGTTAGAGAAAAATTTCAATCGGAAGATGATTTAATGGGATTCAGGTAATCATGAATTGCTAGAGGGAAAGTGTGTAGGGTAGTTGGGATCATGTTAAAACATAATATATTTAATTTCTAATGTAAGAGATTATTGTAACATTATATGAATGGTGTTGTAATTAATAACAACATGCACTAATTAAGATAAGCCCTGAGATTACATTGAGCAACTGAGGTATAATTTGATGTTCCTCTAGTACACAAAAACACCATAACATCTATTTTGTTTGGATTCCACTCGAACTCCTCGCGTTTTTGACCTCTGGGGATATAAACAAAATAATTGTAGAAAATCGAGTAGTGTTAGATTTAGGGTTTTGTTTTTAGACCAAATGACGTCACTCATCCCTTTCAGCTATGTCACATCTCAAAAAACATAATAACTGAATATTGAAATTTTGTTATTTCTTTTTTTTTTTTTTTAGAAACTTAACTATTTTAATGTGACGGTATGTGAATTAGATCCTACCGCCTGGACAATTGTCCAGCCCACGGTTACTACGCTGACGGAGCAAAAAATCGACAAAACCTCAGGATTGGCCCCACGATTAGCTCAGCGGTAAGAGCACTCGCAGTAAGAGCACTGCATTCGACCTGGGTTCGATTCCCAGCACTAGTCAATCTTTTATCTTCTAATAAAATTGATAAATAAATAAATAAATGATTTATAAGTTTTCATCAAAAGTTCAATAGTAGAATCAAATGTATTCAGAACAGATATCAAGCCTTACATCAGACAATATACATATATGGTTAGTTGTGGAAAAGGAGACGATTACGATAATACTAGGTTGTTACAAAAGTCCTTGTTCACAAAATTAATTTTATTCAAATTTGAGTACAAAATTTACAAATCAAATTTATTCTTCAAAATACAGGCCATCATTTTCAACTACTTTAACCCATCTTTCAGCCAAAAGTTGTATTTGATGTTGATACCACTCTGCAGTTTTCGAGGCAAAGAACTCCTCGCATCCAGATTTGACATCATCGAAGTTTTCGAAGCGCCGACCTTTCAAAAAATGCGCCATTGACCTGAAAAGTCCATAGGCAGACGGTGCGACGTCTGGGCTGTAAGGAGGGTGGGGCAAGACGCTAATCCCGTTCATTTCTGAAAATTTTTCTTTAACTAATCGTGAGCGATGAGCAGGGGCGTTGTCTTGCTGAAATAATCAAAAAGCTTGCTTCCTATTAATCAAAGCGGGGTATTTCACTTTTAAAACTTCATATACCATATCGAGCTGTTCACAGTATAGCTCAGCGTTGATAGCCCTGCCCTCTGGAACCAGCTCGACGTGATCTAGGACGACCTGATCTAGGTTCATCTTCAAGGCTTGTATTCCCAGAATTAAACCGCCTGAACCAAAATGCGGCCGTGTTTCGATGCACCACACTTTCCCCTTCCACTGCACAAATTTCCTCGGCTGAGGCCTTTGCACTAAAACCTTTTTTCCAATAATGCCTAAGAAGGCCGCGGATGACAAATTTTTCTTCCGACATTTCTAGTGAAATTTAATAAACTGAATGAAAGGCAGGGACAGTTGGCGTACATAGATAATTAGAGGATTAGTTAATGTAAACATTGACATAAGAATTGTATTCGTCAGAGATTAAATAAGCATTAAATTAGAGACCTCAATGTAAACAACTTGATATGCACAAGGACTTTTGTAACAACCTAGTATAGAGTGCAATACGTTAGCAGACGTAGAGAAATTTAAGGGCGATGACTAACTAGGAAAAACGAAATCGAAGATGAAATCAAGGCTAGACTGAAAGCGGGAAATGCTTGCTACTTTTCACTAAGCGAAATAGTGTTTGTATTTTGTTACTTGTAGTTTATGTGCTTGTTACTTTCAGCTCGCGCATTTTGTCCCAAAACTTTAACTGTTTGGCCGAAAAGCAACGTATCTATCGGAGAATTCAGACCTTTACACAAAAATCAGTAGACTGTACCCAGTCTATACACTGAGGTGATAGCATCGTCACGAATAAAATGGACATGTTATTATATTATTGTGCAACTCGCTTGTGAATGAATCACTGAAAGATAAATAAGCGCGGTGCCAACTGGGAAATGTCCAAAATGTATTTTGAACAAATATCAAATATGTTGTAACCTCGAAGTTTTAGCAATAACCAAGTTGTTTTTAACATCGATGTTTTATACAAAAACAAGTATATTTTAACATCGATGTTTTAACAATAACAACGCTGTTATTAACATCGATGTTTTTGACGAAACAAATAAGTTTTAACATCGATGTTTTGTACAAAAACAAATATGTTTTACCATGATGTTTTTACAATAACCGACTTTTTTTTTTAACTTCGATGTTTTCGACAAAAACTTTATGTTGGAACATCGATGTTTTAACAATAACCAAGTTGTTTTTAACATCGACGTTTTATACAAAAACAAATATGATTTAACATCGATGTTTTGTAATAACAAAGTGTTTTTTTAGTATCGATGTTTACATTATATTGGATACATTAACTCTGTTCTTTCTACCCTTTCCTGTTTCTGTAAAAATTTCAACTTCACAAAAGTTAATAAAATATGAAAACGCAAAAACATAGTATTATAATTTAATTACTTATTTAATGCAGCTGCTCGCAAAATCTTTTAAAATATTCACCAGGAATAAGATTCTCTGTACGGCATCACTGTATGAATATGTTTGGGTCCTAACAGTTGAATCTTTAATATATGAATATGAAAAACCACCTATGTCGAAAACATCGATGTTTTTATACATTAATTATAAAAAATAAACATGCTTTATTCTTAAACATCGATTTAAATGCGTTTAGGCACTAATATTTTAATGTTTAAAGAATGTATAAATTAAAAAACATCGATGTTTTGGGGGCGATGTTTAATCAACATCGATGTTTTGATTGTAAAAACATCGATGTCCAAAACATTGATGGTTTGCCTTCGATGTCGCATCTCTAGTTCCTACTGTGGAGTGTCCTGCCGTGAGAGCTGCGTTGAACTCATAACCCACGTATTTTCTTTGTAATTTGTGAAAAAAAATCTGTCAAATAAAGGTCTTATCAAATTTTTATTATTGGAATATTATTTGAAAATCTTAAAAGAAAAAACATGTTACTTTTTTTTTTGTAACATTATAAACATCTAATTATTTACAGCATATACTCGTATATATAAGTATATATATATATTATTTTGTTCCTCCCCTTCCTCGCCTCTTAGGCTATAAGGGGTTCCCCGGCCAAGGGAGAAGGTGGGGGATTAATGCCGAGTAATATTATTAAATATCCCCTGGCTCCGGGTTTTGAACTTGCTATCTTCGGGTTTCCGACCATGGGTTGCCATAGTCAATTACAACATATATTTTTGTGAATATCGTCTATATAATAAACAAATTTTGCTTTATGTATTCCATTGTATATCATGGTCCCTAAAACGGGATATGTATCCCATTTTAGGACACCCCCCTATTCCATATTAAGAGCCTATTTTCAAAAAGTACAAATTTGACTTACCTCACAATTTTTTTTATTTTTTTTTTCGGTTGGCGCATTAGGCCTAATGAGACCTTTGGCCGCGCAGTGTGGTCTTCTTACAGACATCTGTGTTGCTTGCGGGAGCACAGACAGCCTGGAGGGGGTAGCCCAAACCTCACATTGCTGAAAGCCATGGTCACCATGGTGCAGCGGCAGACTGCACATAGCTCCATACCAATCCCATTGGGGCCAATATGGTAGTGTCCTTTCCACCGATGACGTCATCTTTCTCGGGTTCAAAGACAGTGACAAACTGGTCTAGGTCCAAGGATTATGGCAGCACAGAGTCAGCAGGCCTAGAGGCCCTACATTTCTTTCCCTGAAGCATACCGTCCTTGTACCAAACCTCCGGGCGGTTAATGGTATCCTGGAAAACCACACCACGATTCTCGATGTGATACACGGGGAAGGTACATCATTACTACGCCCGGTCGGTGTGAGTCGCCTCGAGTAGGCTGACGGGCCTCACATACCCGGGGGTGGGGGTAGGCTTGGACTGCGTGGGGTTCATTGGCGAGTGGTCACCCGAATGGAGCGGTCACCCATCCAAGTACTAACCACTCTCGACGTTGCTTAACTTCGATTACCTATTGCAAGCGCCTTTGTCCACTCGGCCATACCGGCCTACCTCACATTAACCACGATTAAAAATTTCAAAAAGGAGATACGGTATGTTTTTTATTGTTGATGTGGTCTACTACTACTGCTAAAGGTATAACATTTTTTGAATCGTCTAAGCAATTTAGGGCCAACAAATTAAATATTAAAATAAAGTATCCCATAATAGGGCACTTTACCCTATAGAATAATATTCTATGTTAGTCTATACTCGATGGTGTATGGGAGGAAGTAGTGAGTCTGCACTTCGGCACCGGGCCTTCGGATTCGGTAAGCCTTTATCATTATTGCTATATTTTTTAAGACATAAAGTTATTTCTTAGTATACCATTACTATTTTATTTTACTGTTATTTAAAGTACTGACTCAATTAGGTAATTCCTTGGTATGTCATGTCTTTAATTTATATAATTAATACGCTAAGTTTTTTCTTCTTCAAATACAATATTCTGAATTGCTATACTATTCTACCCTAGGTTTATGTTGACGGAAGAGTTTAGAGAG
The DNA here is from genome assembly GCA_911387785.2 of Aelia acuminata. Lineage (NCBI taxonomy): Eukaryota > Metazoa > Arthropoda > Insecta > Hemiptera > Pentatomidae > Aelia > Aelia acuminata. Next base: position 180,828,371 of record OU426978.1, read on the forward strand.
AAAAGCCTGCTTCGACGAAGAAGATCTTCTATGGAAACGGACGAGCAACTCCTCCAATATTTGAACGCAAGAAGGTCATCAGAGCTTGAAGAATCCGATTTTCTTAAAAAAAGAGGCCTCTTGAAAATAAGGGAGAGCGAAGATTCTGTAGATTCGAAAGAGGGATGCCAATTTCGTTCGCAGGAACAAGTAAATGAAAACGAGAAGATAAATCAGTCGTTAGAACAAAAGGTAGGAGAAGAAGAATATTGTTTTCCTCCTGTATCCTATCATTGGGATGAATATTCTTCCGAGAAGGAGAAAGAAAGGCTATCGGATACCAGGAAATCAAAAAGAGAAGATAGCAAAACACCGCCTTTTTTTTTAGAGCTAAAATCGGATGAACCAAGACCCAAGACCCCAATATACCTCAACGTCAATGATGTTTACGAATTCAAATCGAGATTGAAGCTCGGAACGTTTACCATTGTTAATGTATGTAAACTTTTAAATGTATCATTTTAGCTAAATTTAGAGTATATAAGGATGATGTTCTACCCCAGGCCCCACTTCCTAGCGTGCCTAACATTAGGGACTTGTTTAATTAATTAATTGTAATCTTTATTTCAGAAGTATAATGTACACCACTTTATAACAGAAAAACCTTATTGGGATTTTAAATAACTATAACTAAGACGTTGATAACTAGCAAACTGCTCATCTCCTCCCCCATTTGAATACTTTTGCTTACCTACATACGAAATTTATAGTAAGGGAAAGTATTGCAATCGTTAAAAATTTCGACTTCCGGTTTTCAACGGAAGTCCCGCGAAATGGTGCGTGTGTGTGCGAACAGACAAGCTCAAAAACTATAAACTGTACGAACCTGAAATTGGGTATTTGATGTATTTAATATTTTAATTTTTAGTAACAGTTAGTGCGCTTTCGTACAAATCAAACTAAAATTATTCATAGTATTGCATTTTCCGCCCTTTATATCATATTATATTTTGCTGTGAATTCATAAAAATCAGAAGGTAATTATTTCTTACTTTCTGGTGCATTTATTTTTACTGGCTCCTAGTTTTCGAAGTAGGTTTATTTTAATTTACCAACTTTTTTCATTTTTTATTTTATTTTTTCGATTTCCATTGGGTTTAAATCCAGAGATTTTTTAAGCTATGAATGCATCACTCCATTTTTGTCATTTACCCTATATCATATATATCAATCATGTCTAAATTGTTATCTAAGTCACAATATCATCATACCTAAGAAGTTAGTAATAAATTAACATATTTTTTTATTTTATTATTTTTTTTTTTTTTTATTCTGGAAGAAATACTATAATAAGATACGGAAAATAGATGTTGCAATCAAAATAATCCCCAAAATAGGAATACCGGACAGACGGTTCTTCAAGTTCGTGCCTAGGGAATTAGACTTAGCACAAGAAAAGGCACTGAGGCATCCTAATATTGTGCGGTTTATAGAGACTTACGAAATCGGTTTAAGGTATTTTGAACATTATTCATAATACATAATATAATGTCATAAAAATAACCTGGTATAAAAGAAATATTACGAGTCTCTCGTATTTAGCAGATTTAATAATCTGAAAAATTCCATAGATTTTTTCTTGATTGTCCAGAATCTATATCATGATGGAATTCGTAGAAAACGGCAACCTTTCAGATTTTATCAAAGTAAGAGGCAGGCTAGATCCATTAACTTACAGGTCGTTTTTCCATCAGCTCATCACCGCCGTTAACTTCTGCCTCGATTACGGGATCTGCCACAGGTAATACTTAAGTATTGTTCATTTTTTATGTAGGTTTTTAATTTTTCCTACTGTTCACATACAAAAAATTGTTAAACATTTATTATTATTGTTCCACAAATAAGTCATGTAAATTAGCTTGTTGATTGGAAGGATGAATAATCCAAAATCATCATTTATTTTGTAAATCTTTAAATAATAAAAATATCTCTCTCTCTCACTTAAATGTTGTAAGTGCTACATTATTTTAAAGAAAACTTTTAATACTTCTTTCTCCATAAAGCTCAATCATTTTTTTCAAATGTATAATTTTCCATTTCTATGTAAATATAGGTTAAAAAAATATCATTGGTAAATTTAAAAATTATTGCCCTTCGGGGACCATATTTTTCTGAAACGCTCCTGGAGGACATAAAGAGGGCCAAAAATGAGTAAACAATTCAGCCCCGATGTTTTTTAGTTATTTTTATATTCGTAGGTTATTTCATATCACATCTACGAGGGGTCTGAACCTAAAGGTCTTGTATTTCGATAATTTTTGGATTATTTGTATTATTATCAATCCAAGTCAAAATGTAAAGAAAATACAATCCTTTACTTTCTTTTTCTAAACTCTGCCGTCATTCTATCTTTTAAGTATGCGCTCCAGTAGTTGGTCCATTTTCACTAAGGCTTACAGAATAATAATAATCACTCAACCATGCTATTTCTAAAAATTATGCTTACTTACAAATCTAATGCAACATTAAGTATGTTTTTTTTATTTTCCAGGAAAAATTAAGACCAAGTTTCATAACGTCAACACTTTTTAGGAAACTAAGTACCGACAACTGCTTGGTGACAAATCAACAAGTTCTAAAGCTCTGCGACTTCTCCTACAGCAGACATATCGAAAACAGGAGCGAGCTGTTGGACACCTACTGCGGAGTCCTCGGTTTCACAGCTCCTGAGATCTTAATGTGCAGAAAATACCAGCCGAACATGACGGAGGCCTGGTCATGCGGGGTCATCCTCTTCACGATGGTATATGGTGCCATGCCGTTCGACAGTTCCAGCTTCGCCAGGCTATTGAGGGTTAGCCTTTAACAAGGGACTAATATAACATGGTTTAAAAATTCGATAACTTCTATATTAATTTAAAACTTGCTATCGTGAAAATAATCACATTCAGGTAGAACATTGCAAGATCTCCCACTGCTTTTTCCCTCCCTTTCAGTTTATTCACATCGTTGTTTAATCTCATACTAACAGAAGAAAACTTGGTTAGTTAAGATTTATAATTTGATGTATCATATATCATGTATAATATTGTTATATTTAAGAAAAATTTAATAAATGTAGTTTACTCTAAAACTTTATTTAACAAACTGAATTAATAATTTCACTCATGTGATTATGCAACAATGAATTATATAAATGTAATGTATAACAGTTTCCCCAGGAAAGGAAGGTTTGTTTATCCCAAAGTAAGGAAATTAAGTTTGATGGATAAACATTAATTAATATAAAGTCTTCTGATTTGATCAATGTTATATTTCCTAGCATTCCCTTAGTTGAAGGACAATCTGACTTCACGATGTAGTGCACTCTACCTTGTCGAATCAACACGGTCCCTGTTGCCCATTTGATTTGGCTAGGGTACGCACGAACTAGAACACGATCTCCTTCCTTAAAGAATCGTCGTTGGTTCTTCTCGCTTTTCCAGTCCAATAGGTCTTGTTTTGCGTTCCTCAAGCTGGAGAGCATTGACCTCATCTCACGACCAAACATTAGGAAAATTTGGCTCCTTTTGGTCGTAGTGTGCAGAGTTTGTCGGCATTTCTTTAGCACTCTCACAAGTTTCTCATTTATGTTTTAGGTGCCAGTCTTATCATTCCCACCTGCCGCAAGACCTCCACGTCCTCCAGCCTCCTCTGTCCTCAGGCGGGATCTTCCTCTTATTCGCTTCTCTCCATTCCTTTCATATATTTGGTTTTTTGACCAGGAACTCATATTGTCTTAATGAACACAATGATATCAGGAACGCCAAAAAGTTTCTTATTTCCTTGTTTGTAATTTTCTTGCCACAGCCTGATTCACATATAGGTCCATTTATCAAACGGCGAGCCTTTTTTCATACCTTATAATTCTTTCTCTTTGGTCAAAACCTAAGTCTCTCTATCATAAGTCACAACTGGCCTTGTTTACCAACAGAATGTTTAGAAAATAATTTAAAGGTTTATTAAAGGGAAAGAAAACATTAGACACTTAAACTTTTTTACACCTCTAATCATAAACAAACAAAACATTTGTTTTTCAGCAAGTTTTGAAGCCTATAAAATATCACTGGTATTGTGACACCCCTATTGATGCCATCATGATCATGTATCAATCTATATCACCAATCAATAGGAGGTGGAGTATAAGGAAAATACTTGGTCATCGTTGGGTGTCACCTCCACCAACAAAAGGCTATGAGAACTACGTGAGTACTAATAAAAACATAATAACAGGGCAGAAATCCAAGACCAACATTTCGTAACAGTGCTTAAAACAAATTTTACATCAATCTATAATTTATTTGCTTTAATAAATAATCGGGTTAAAATTGGTTTGTCTGAAAAGCAATGTAAATAAATAATGAAGGCTTAACGAACCCAAAGGTTCCATGCCGACACCACAACTCGCTCCCTGCCCACATCCATCCACCGACTGCCATCCAGCCCCAACTTCCAATGATCTTAACGCAATCCTCTCACATCCGTCTCGGCCTACCTCTCGGACGTTTCCCATTCGGCACCGCGCTTATTAATCATTTCAGAATTCGTTCACTACTAAGTTTCGCAATTTTACTCGCCCATTTTATTCGTCTCGCTGCTATCCGGTCAATTATATCGACACTTCTGTGGGTTAACAATATTTATTAAACGAAAATATAACAATGGTCAATGCCACGCGAATTATAAACAAATCATATTGCGTTTCACAGTCAGGCGTTTCACAGAAGTGTCAAGACAAAGACTAAGGCCGAGCGCACATTGTGACACTCGCGACGTAGAGCAGAAAGTGTGGAAGTGAATTATATTGGAACCGCGCACATTGGGACGCAGAGCAGAGCAGGCCGATGTGGCACTCGTTGATCTGCCACAGAAAACTGTGCCGATGCGACGCAGTTTTCGATATTTGATTATTTTGATTCCTATTATTTTTATTTAATATTATTGTTTGTGTAATTATACTTCTTTTTTAAGTAGGTTAACGAAACTAGGTAGGTATCTTGTATCTATAGAGTGTTCTAGATGAGTACAGGGGGAAAAAACGGTCCTAAAAATACAATAATTTATATAAAATAAGAATATATAAAATATATATATTCTGATATTTTAGATTTCAAAATCGAAATATAATTTTTAAATTTCTCGCTATTCCAAATGTGCATGATACAAGTGTTTTGAATTTCAAAAACTAAACAATTTCAGGATAAAAATGTAGTTGGGCCATTCCAAGTCAAATCATCCAGCCGAAGTTCAAAATTTTACCTCAGATTTTGATAAAAAATTGTAGGTATTAAGTACATACAGAAATAAGAAAAAATGCCAAATTTTACCCAATTCCAACAAGTAGTTTCAGAATTATGGTCATTTGAACTTTTGAGATACTTAAAGTTCCGACGACGACTTGAGTTGTAAAACGGTCATAGAAAAATGCCATGAGCAAAAATCTCTCTCCAACCAGCCTTACACACTATATATGAATAGAAAGAGGAAGAAATTCTCTATCTAATGATGAAATAATATGAGTGGCTTATTGACTTATAAGAGTTTTATCACGATTTGAATCTAACATAGTAAAATTTAATTTCAAAGTGGCGCATACAAATTAATACAGTTGAAATCTCTCTTAGATATAATCATACAAGAGTATATTATTGAAATGGGCATCTAATTTCCTTTTAAATGATGTAATAATGTTTGTGAACTTTTGAGCTGAAAGTATTTTATTACAATGTAAATCTAATAAAATTAATTCAACGCTGTGTTATATGAAAATTTCTGTATGGCTAAAATCTCTCTCCAAGCCTATTAAAATATAATATATCACTGAAAAGAGGATGAAATTTTCTATCTAATGATAAAATAATATTAGTGGCTTATTGACTTATAAGAGTTTTATCACGATTCGAATCTAACATAGTAAAATTTAATTTCAAAGAGGCGCATACAAATTATGGCATTTTTCTATGACCGTTTTACAACTTCGAAAAAATTTAACTTTTTATGTTTAAGAATTTTTTTTTTATGAAGGAAAATTGTCTATCTGATATATATGGTACCATCTGATTCTGTATGAAAGGCAGAATCAATGGATAAATTTTGAAAGCTCTGGTTCAATTAGTAACCATTCTACAGAGGAAAGTCTTAACATGTACAAGTTGGTTTTGAGCTCAAGTCGTCGTCGGAACTTTATATATCTCAAAAGTTCAAATGACCATAATTCTGAAATGGAATTGGGTAAAATTTTTTTCTTATTTCTGTATGTACTTAATACCTACAAATTTTGATCAAAATCTGAGGGGGGGAGGTAAAATTTTGAACTTCGGCTTGATGATTTGACATGGAATGGCCCAGTTGTAAAATTATTTAAAAAAAAAAAAAATATATATATATATATACTCTCGTACATTAAAATATAGATTAGGGCCTTTCTGAAGTTCTAACAGTAGATACTTTTGCCGTAACAGTTTTAATATTGATATTTTATTTGTCATACCTTATTCCGGTTTTTGTTAGTTTTTATTCGTCTTACTGTGACACGCTAAAGAAATAGAAAAACAAGTTTTCCTCTAATAGATCCTAGAAGTTAATTAAACGATTTAACAAGTTATGATATCAGGAAATTTGACTGGTATTATTTTACCGAAAAAAACACAGGCTTTATGGAAATTTAGTTTATAGAAATATTGATTGAAAAAACAAATAATGTATATTTCTTTTTTGAAAATATATTTGAATAAAAAAAAACTGCTATTTATAAAATCGAAAACCGCAATTAATCGAAAAGAGTGGAGAAGGGACCATGTGTCGATAGGAACTTTTTTAATATGAAATTTGATGTAAATATAACTTTTCTCTGTTATATCATCTACTTAATTTAATTTTAGATTATTATTATATTTAATTCGTACTGAATAGAAAAGAAGAGAAATTAAATTTCGTTCTGGAACAAGGTCCCTCAAGAATAACAGACTTGTACAAAAAATAAAACTAAAACTGGTCAATTAATTAAAGTAGTGGTGGATAGTTGAAGATAATATTTACATTAAAAACCCATAATAAATAGTTATAAAAAAATTAAAAGTATAAAAAGTAGTGAATAATACATTCATTAATCAAATAAATAATAACGGTAATAAATGAAAATACATTTCCGAGGAAAAATAGAAGAAATTAATGAGAAAAAAAAATAATCCATAATGATATTATGCTCTTAAAATCGTATCCAAGGATTTTACGAGATTTGTACCTAATACAATTCTACAAACTTAGAGCTTAATCAGACCTCTCATTTCCTGATTTTATAACACCACGATAAGTAATGGATTTAAGCTTTGGACCCCTCAGACTAAATAGTAAATTCAATGTAATTCATCACTCAGACGGAAATAGTTAATAGATTGTCCAAAATATTCTGTTTGCAAATTCTTTCGTGAGCTGGTCTTTTCTCCATTTACTAATTTTATGACAATCTTTTTTACCTTGAATTTTGATAATGCAATTTTTTTTGTGTTCAACTCTATATCCGAATCAAATTCTGATCTTAAATCCAAGAAATCTAACATACTTTAACTAAAAAAGCCCCTGCCTTGCCGAAACTGCGGCACAGAAACTGCTCTCCAATGTGCGCGGGTACCTGTGCGACGCAGTTTTTTTTTCGTGTCGCCTGCTCTGCGTCTCCTGCGTGGCACAGTTCAATGTGCGCCTTACCTAAGACTAAGGTAAGGCGCACATCGAACTGTGTCACGCAGGCGACGCAGAGCAGAGCAGAGCAGGCGGCACAAAAAAAAACTGCGTCGCACAGGTACCCGCGCACATTGGAGAGCAGTTTCTGTGCCGCAGTTTCGGCAAGGCAGGGGCTTTTTTAGTTAAAGTATGTTAGATTTCTTGGATTTAAGATCAGAATCTGATTCGTATATAGAGTGGAACACAAAAAAAATTGCATTATCAAAAGTCAAGGTAAAAAAGATTGTGATAAAATGAGGAAATGGAGAAAAGACCAGCTCACGAAAGAATTTGCAAACAGATTATTCTTAACAATCTATTAAATATTTTCGTCTTAGTCTGGTGAATTACATAATTACATTGAAGTTACTATTTAGTCTGAGGGATCCAAAGCTTAAAACCATTACTTATCGTGATGTAATAAAATCAGGTAATGAGAGATCTGGTTAAGCTCTAAGTTTGTAGAATTATATTAGGCAAAAATCTCTTAAAATCCTTGGATACGATTTTAACAGCATTATATCATTATGGAATAAATTTTTTTTTTCATAAATTTCTTCTTTTTTTTTCTTTGAAATTTATTGTAATTTATTACCGTTATTATTTATCTGATAAATCAATATATTATTCACTTACTTTGTATACCTACTTTTATTTTTTATAAATATTTATTATGGGTTTTTAATGAAAATATTATCTTTAATTATCCACCATTACTTTAATTATTTGACCAGTTGTAGTTTTATTTTTTGTTCCATTCTGTTATTCATGAGGGACCTTGTCCCAGAACAATATTTATTTTCTCTTCTTTTCTATTCTGTATGAGGATATAATAAAATTAAGTAGATAATATAACAGAGAAGAGTTATATTCACATAAAATTTCTTATTAAAAAAGTTCCAATCAACACATGGTTGTTTAAATAGCAGTTTTCTTTTTACTCAAAGAATATTTTTTCTTTAATAAAAGAAGAAATATACTGTTAGAAATCGAGATGGCCATATGAATTAAAAAATATAATCAAACCAAAAACTCGATTTTTATATAGCTTAAATTTGTTTTCTTGAACGTGTTAGGTTAAATGATTTGAATGTGATTTTTGTTAATTGTAAATTATTTAATTGACTTGTTTAATTAAAATATAAAGCACTTCAAGTTAGTTTTATTTTGTATCTTAAAAATTTGAGCTTGGTGAACTCAACAAAATTAACGAACTTTGGAGAAGGATAAAGCGATTTGATTTATTGTAATCCCAACATATACATTATTGGTTGTAATCAGCATTTCCATTAACTAAATTTCCATAAAGCATATGTTTTTTCAGTGAAATAATATCAGTCAAATTTTCCTAAGATCATAACTTGTTGAATCGTTTAATGAACTTCTAGTACTATGAGAAAAAAAAATTGTTTTTCTAATTTTTAAACGTGTCACAGTAAGACGAATAAAAACTAACGAAAACCGAAATAAGGAATTTCAAATAAAATAACAATATTAAAAATATTTAAACAAAAGTATCTGCTTTTAGAACTTCATAAAGGCCCTCATCTAAATTTTAATATATCTATATATTTTTTTAAAGCTAATTTTACAATTTTACAGCTACATTTTCATCCTGAAATTGTTTAGTTTTAAAAATTCAAAACAGTCGTATCATGGGCTTTTGGAATAGCGAGAAATTTCAAAATTATAATATGATTTTGGAATCTAACATAACAGAACATATATATATATATATATATATATATATATATATCTTTTAAATTATAATATTTTTAAAATCTTTTTTTTTCCTAGAACTTATCTAGAACACCCTATACAGACCTACTTAGTTTCATTAACCTCCTTAAGAGAAAAGTAGAACTTCTCAAACACTAATATTAAATGATAATAATAGAAATTAAAATAATCATATATTGAAAACTGCGTCGCATCGGCACAGTTTTCTGTGGCAGATCCACGAGTGCCACATCGGCCTGCTCTGCTCTGCGGCCCAATGTGCGCAGGACCGGCGTGGAAGGTTCCAGACCTGCGTGGACGGTTTCACGCCCGCGTGGATTTGGCTCGAAAATATAGTCCCAATCATGTGCTCTGACGGCTTGTTCCGACCGCTAGTTCGTTCCAACAAAAGGTCTGAGATTTTAAACCATTTATTTTTATTTAACTATTACATAACTATTAGAACGTTAAACTGTCCCCTCCTTAGAGACATTCCTTCTGGGTGTCTCCTTTTCTATACGGGCATGCTCCCTAGGTCGAACGAACGGTCTCTTCCGTAATCCGCTGCACCTGTTCTTCATCGTGGTTCCCTGCACATGGCGGCGCCAAGCGCTTGTAATGGACGTTCATAGGTCTTCCCTTGGGATAATTGATAACCCTGTAGATCACATCGTTGATGCGCTTCTTTATCACGTAGGGTCTCTCCCAGTTCTTCTGCAACTTTCGGCAGAATCATCGCTTTCTTCTAGGGTTGTAGAGCCAAATGAGGTCTCCTTCTTGGTACCCGCCCTGATCCGCCCTACTATCGTAGTGTCTCTTCATCCGGTAACTGGCGAAGCGAAGGATTTTGCGAACTAGCTCATGCTTGTATTCTATTCTCTCCTGAAGTCCGGATACGTAGTCTTGCCCAGAAACATCCATACCGAGTTTGCTGCCAAAAATGAGGTCACAAGGTAACCTCATTTCTCGACCGAAGAGAACTCTCGTAGGTGTCTGTCCAAAGGATTCGTTAACTGCAGAACGGTAGGCCATGAGGAAGTAAGGAATCTGACGGTCCCAATCTCGCTGATGGTCGGAGGTTACCTTGGAGAGGTACTTTAAGTACTCTTAAAGTACTTTAAGTACGGAGGGTTCATTTCATCCGTTCTACCATTCCGTCAGACTGTGGATGGAGGACCGTAGTCCTGGTTTTTCGAATCCCAAGTCTCTGGCAGACTTCGTGGAATAATATGGTTTCGAAGTTCCTACCCTAATCTGAGTGTAGTTCAATTGGTACTCCGAAACGGCTGATGAAATCCTTCACCAAAACGTCAGCCAAGGTAGCAGCCTCTTGTTTAGGGACGGTATATGCTTCCACCCACTTTGAAAAATAGTCCACGATCACAAAGACGTACTTATTTCCAGCGTCACTCTCTGGGAATGGTCCTAATGTGTCCATGGGACTCCCCGCAATATACTGCTACATCCTTGCGTGGCGTTTGCAAGCTGGTCTATTGCTTGCAGAGCAGGGGTTACATTTATGGCACCAAAACTTGACATCCTCAGAGCAGTTCACCCAGTAGAACCTCTCGCGTACTTTCTCGGTTGTTTTCGTCATATCAAGGTGTCCTCCTGGTACTTCATCATGTAACAGACGAAGTACCTCCGGCACGCATGTCCACAGTATCAGAAGCTGCTTCCTAGATAGGCTGCCGTCGACGCTTTGAAAAACCCACTTGAGCAAGCCGTCTTCTATTACAAGGGAGTTCCATTGTGCCCAGAACGCCTTCAAAATAGGTAAGAATGGTGCTATCTCTAGCCAGGTCGGGCGGCGATTGGCTAGTTTCCAGTCCTGTATCTTTTTTAACTCAGGAACATTTTCTTGTCGGTCCCGGATTGTGTCAGGTGTCCATTCTTCGCTAACTACTCCAACGGTGCAAAGGTTGGCCTCCTTTTGTTCGATTCGGCTACAGTGGAAGCAATTAGGTGGGCATGGTCTTCTAGACAGGATATCTGCATAGCCATATCTTACGACTGGTCTGTGTTCAATTTTCAATTTCCAAAGTCGTATTACTGGAGTTTTTGTAACCATCTTGCAACACGGCCTTCAGGATTCCTGAAATTTAACAGCCGCTTCAGGCTTCCATAGTCAGTCCGCATCAAAAACTTCGTACCATACAAGTATATGTAGAAATGGTCTATAGAGTTAACAACAGACAGGAGTTCCCGCCTGGTTACGCAATAATTACACTCAGGTTTTGATAATATTTTGTGCCTTCTGCAATTGTGATAAAACCCCGCCGATGCCTTCTTTGCTGGCGTCCGTGGAGGATGAATATGCCCCCTAGAACTAGGTAGCCCAATATTGGTGCCGAGGTAAACCGTTCCTTCAAGGCGTCTTGACACTTGTTATACCAGCTGAAGGTCTACCTTCTTCAGTTAATCGACTCAGAGGCTTCGCAATGTCCCCAAACATCCTCACATATCGGCGGTAGTAGGAACAAAGGCTATTTATTGAGAGGGGTAGGCCATTGCTGGACTATCTGAATTTTCGCCACACCTACTCCATATGTCCTAAGTAGGTGACCTTTATCTGAAAGAGATGACAATTCTTGGCTTTGAGCGTCGAATTGGCCGATTTTAATTTCTTGAAGACCTAGGCAGGTGTTCCTCAAACGTACGACAAACAACTATGACGTCGTTGATATGTACGAGGCAAATCTTCCAGGACAAGCCTCTTAGAGTGTTCTCCATCAGGCGTTCAAATGTTGCTTAAGCGTTGCAGAGCTCGAAAGATAAAACTGTGAACTGCTATAATACTGACCCAGTGGTAAACGCAGTCTTTTCCTTGTCGTCTGGGTCCATCTCTACTTGCCAGCATCAACATTTTAGGTCCAGAGTTGAAAACAGTCTGGATCCTGCAAGAGCGTCATCGATTCTTGGCAATGTGTAGCTGTCCTTCTTCGTCACGACGATAAGTTTCCGGCAATCTACGCAAAAGCGGGTCGTTCCATCCTTCTTTACGAGCATAACCGGAGAGGCCCATGGACTACACGATGGCTCCACCACTCCGTCTCTTACCCTCTCTTGAAGAGCATTCTCAGCCTCTTCCTTCTTGACTTAGGAAAGTCGCCGCACAGCTTCCTTGCATCACCAGTATCGATTCTATGACGCACCAAGCTTGTTCTACCTGGCTTCCCGGATTCCGAGCCAAAGGCAGGGCGATTGCGATTCACAAGGTCCCTGACTTCCTCTTTTTTCTTTCTCGACAGTGACTGGTCCAGGCCTTCTAACATCCTTCGGAGATTTTCATTAATTTGCTCCTTCTTCGTGGACGCCAGAAGTATCATGGAGGTTACAGGCTCTAAACTTCCTACCTTAGTGCCCTTCTTGATTGTGACTGAGTAGTCGTTAATATTGGAAAGAGGTATAGGAACCTTATCAGAAGTCATTACGAGCGTCTTTCCAACAAGGACACTTTTCCCACCTCCTGGTCATGATTTCTAGGCTCCAGCAATACAGTGTGATTCGGCTTATCCGTGTGGGTTAAAATTTCGAGCCGAGCGGCTACGATAGTCTTACTAGCGATGTGCCTTGCAGGAAGTTCCACATCTTCACCTAAGGTGACTTCTAAGCTGGCCAATTCTCGACTATGCATGAACAGTTCCTCCCCACTGACGTTGACGATTTACCGTTTTAGGTCTATTTGGAAACCACATAGTGTAACGCTAAATCGTTAAATAAAAACAAATGGTTTAAAATCCCAGACCTTTTATTGGAACGAACTAGCGGTCGGAACAAACCGTCAGAGCACGTGATTGGGACTAGATTTTTCGAGCCTAATCGACGCAGGCGTGGAACCGTCCACGCAGGTCTGGGACCTTCCACGCCGGTCCTTTTACGACTATAAACAAATAGCGACTGGACCAGTTAGTCTTAGTCTTTGTCTTGACTGTGAAGCTCAAGCCATATGATTTCTGTTATAAAGTGATCATTTTTGTAACCTGCTTTAATATTTGTGTTTTCATAATTCTTGTGGCATTGACTATTGTTATAATTTCGTTTAATAAATATTGTTAACCCGCAGAAGTGTTATAACTGGTGTCAGTTGTGGGGATTTAAACCATATTTTTATTTAACGATTTAACGTAACAATATTTATTGGGTACAGATCACTCAGCTCGGCGTTGTGCACCTCTTCGGTCGAAATATTCTATGCAGTACTTTATTTTCGAAACCCCTAAGCCGTTGCTCATCCCTCAATATCAGCGGCCAAGTTTCGCATCCGTCAAGGACTGTTGGAAAAATAAAAATCAATAAAGATGCTATTATTCCAATAGCACAGCCATCCAGTACTCGAACAGTTCCTTAAATCAAAATGAATCGTTAGTACTCGATGAATCCTTAAATCAGGTTTGAAAGGTTTCTTTTTTTTTTTTTTTTTTTTATATAATTTCACCATATCATTAAATATGATCTTCTGTTGCTCAATGTAAATGATAGAGCCGACCTCCTCATAAAGGTCACAAATTAAACATTAAAATTCACTGAATACTGTCATTCGTTTCCTTGCAGGCAAATATGATATAATTAAATATAATCTAGTATCTAAATTTTCATAATCTTAAAATAAATGTTTAAAATTTGATCTGTCAACCAAAAGTTAATAATACTATTAAAATAAATAACTAATACAAGCTGGTAACAACTAAATACTCAAGCCATGAAAAAAATCTAGTTCAACACAACTGTGAAAAAAAGAAAACATATTTTATTTAGTTATGAAGGATTTTTTTCCCTCAACTTTTAATTCTTTATCATGCTTATTTTATTTTTGCTTTAACTCACTAAATAAATACATTCCTCCCTAGATGAAATGGTATAAAAAAAGAACAAGGGGTCCATCAGTTTCGCTGATGAGAAAGAAATTAATAGAACTCAAGGAACTGGTTAATCGCGAATACGTCATTCCTTTGAATGAGAAGCAGGAACAAGTGCATCAGGAAACTGGAGAAGAAGGTAGCGAACAAGAAAAACCGATTAGTCAAAATCTTAAAGAGCGTATGAAGTTATGTGAATTGGAAATATGATAATTCACATTAAAGAACATGCAAAATGAGATTATATATTCTCTAATTATAAAAGTCTTGTATCTGTTTACTTACTAGATGAATACCAATCCATATTTCCAGATAAGTAAACGATGAAAAATTGTCGGAATTGAATTGAATTGTCGTTTCCGATCAACGTTTCAGCCGACTTTTGTAGTCTCTGACTCTACTTTCCATTGAGTCTTAATATCAGTGTTTCTGGTAAGTACTAAAATATGTGCTGTTATTTACTGTGAAAAAGCCGATGTTCCTTTTTGCCAGATGCTTTTGACACATTTTTTTCGTATCCTGGAAGAAATAGGGCAGAGTAGAGACGCAGCTTCGTGACGAGAAGCAGTGTGACATGACAATCTTTGATAAACAGAAATGAATGGAGCAAATGTTTGGCCCAAAGGGTCATGATGAGCTTAACAGTAAAATTTCGATAACAGGTTATGTTGTAACAGCAACCAAATGATATTTTAATATATTAACCGACTTCGAAAGAGGAGGTTACTCAATTCGATACATAGGTGGCTTTTTTTTTTTTTTTTTTCCAAATCCTAGTTTTAAATTTAACGTTCATATAATTAGGAGTGAGGGGGCCGGGATGGCCGAGTGGAAAAAGGCGCTTGCAATAGGTAATCAAAGTTAAGCAACCTCAAGCAAGGTTAGTACTTGGATGGGTGACCGCCCGCCAATGAACGCCATGCAATCCAAGCCCTACCGCCACCCCCTGGTATGTAAGGCCCGTCAGTCTACTGGAGGCGACTCACACCGACTGGGCGTAGGAGTGATAAACCTTCCCCGTGTATCTTACAGAGAATCTGAAAAAATAAAAGTTAGGAGTGTTGGTGTCATTAAGTGTTGGGTTCTTGATGCTTTCTCAAGGCCTCAATGAGTTTTTCCTCTTCCCACATCGTAAATAATTGATATGAAATATATAGTAAGAGAAAGTATTGCGATCGTGAAAAATTTCGACTACCAGTTTTCTATGGAAATACATGTTTCGGGATCAAAATAAGTCCCGCAAAATGGTGTGTGTGTGTCTCAGAACAGACTAGCTCGAAAACTATAAATCGTACTAGGCTGGTAGGCCCATGAAAGGTCAGAATTGGGGGGGCAAGACGGGAGAAACTATGCAACTTAGTCACTGTACTGCGCCGTCCAGGTGAAGCCCTAAATGAAAAACGAAAAATTTTTGAGGCAGTTAGAGGAAGAGTTAGGAAGAAGTTTTTATATTTTTCTATATACTCTTATACTTTTTAAAATTACGTTTCTCAAATGAATTTACACAATTTGTTTCTTACATAAATTCTCTTTTTGAGTACGGGTTCCATTGCTTCCTTTCTTTTGTTTATATCTGATTCTATGAAAAGCTCAATTTCATATTCAGTGTAATTGATGAAAGGAATTAATAAGCTAGACAGATGCAGTTTCTACTAATAAGTAAAAGAAAGGCTTAATCTTGAACGTTATTTTTTTTAATCTTGAGAAAGGCTTGAAGAAAGCCTTAATTTTGAATGTTACAGAAATATTTTAGAAATATACACAGTTAATATATAAAGACATAAAAATACACTGCTAGGAACTAACCATTAGTTACGTTTTGCCTGATCACGAATTATTTTCTGAATAAGGAATCAAATTTTTTTTTTAAATAGAATAATTTAGCCTGTTCAACACCCTCAGTTGTTATTGAGGGATATGTAAAAATTTCAGAACTTTATCGTATCGCCGAGGTGGTGTCACATCCACTCCAGGTCTGCAAAGTATTGAGTAACGTTCGCCTGCGAACTATTGAGCAGCTTGAGTTTAAGTTTTTTAGTAAATCTCCAAATTAGACCCCCGCAGAGAACCATAGGAACTATACAGGACATATAGTTAAAACGCTGGCTTTAAGGTCTATCTTAATATATGTATGTATGTATAGATATATGAAACAAATGCTGCCGGGGTAACTATGGGTGACGTATCAACGGCGGGGCACATCCGTATACATAATTTTTAAAAAACTTTAAAAAAAAATGACAATTTCTACTCAAACTAAGTGTGGTATGTGAAAGTAAGTGGTAAGTGAAAGTTATATAATGTGCCCGCTTTTTAATATAGAGAAGGATTTTGAACATTACAAACAATTTTAATGATAAAATGTATTTTATTTACACAACCTTTCTTTTCTTTTTTATAATTTTTATTTTTTTCTGAGGAATGATGGCATCAGTAATACTTCCCAATGATCCAGTTGATTTGGGAGCCATAGGGACATTAAGGAGTTCTTTCAACTGCTTCTTTGCTAAATCTAATGTTTTCCGTTTTTTAGCCACTTCGTAATCATCTGACCTACTAGGCCTGAAATATAGAGTAAAATTTATAGTTAATAATTAAATCTGCATTAAATTGTTTATAGTAATAGATTAAATGTTGGTCATACATTAATTGCAGTAAATAATCCTTCAAAACAAACTGGTTAACATACTAATATATAGATTGGTGAATAACAATTTTCCACTCATTTCTTTTATTAAAACATTACATATTTAAAAATGGTCTAACACCAACGTTTCGGACAATTCCGTGCATTAACAATGCAGCGAATTATAAAACAGACTCATTGTCAATAAAAAATCAATAGCCACTATGCAGATATTATAAAAAATTTAAATATAAAAAAGTGAATGAAGAAATTAAAACAAAAAATAAATTATAATAACGTTAAGTTTGATAAATATAATTGTTATTAAAGGACAAAGTTCGGTAGATAGATGTGGCAGGATAGAAAGGTCTATGTAAAGGATCCAATGTAAGTGGTAATATTTTTACAGATGTAACGGATAAGTGAATGAAGTATAGAATAATAAGCTAATTAACCATTGCTAACCAAAAAATGTAGGTACATATATTTATGTAAATTTGTTACTTATTATCAAATATTTAAGCTGATTTATGTTAGAGACTTATACACATTTTATATTAGAAGAATGTATGAAATAATAGAAAAATGCCCGAAACAAGAATTGTACGAAACGTTGGTGTTAGACCATTTTTAAATATGTAATGTTTTAATAAAAGAAATTAATAGAAGATTGTCATTCACCGATCTATATATGTATTAGAAACATCATTATCTTCCTTTATAACTAATATATACTCTTGCATATACTGTAATGGTATTGTTTATTGTTAATTATTACTAAGTTGAATTTCAAAGGTATGTCCCGCTAAGGTACACATTATTAAAACATATGAAAGGGAACTCATAAATTTATAGCTTTTATCCGTCTCCCAAAATTATCCCATAATATACAAACAAAACAACTGATCAACTGCCAGTTCCTTGACTTGAAAATTACTTATTTGGTGCTTAATTAGCAACAAACTTGTGCTAGCCGACCTGCCAAGGAGACTTGCATCGCCTTAACAACGCTGCTTACTGCACACTGTAAGCCTTCTAGCACTGACAGCCACCCAAGCGGAACCATCTCTTCAAACTAGTCGACGACAACATATACCTACGACTTTCTGTCCGATTCCGTGACTCATAGGAGGGAGGTGACAGAGAATCTTGGAAAACGTATTAACAAAGGTTTGAAAGGTGTCCTAGCTGATAAGGCTTACTGTTGCTACGAGGCTGTATTTGAATTCCAGCGTTTCAAAATATTTCGACATGATTGCAGATCTAGGCACTTCTAAACAATTAGTTGAACAAACTTTCGATACAAGACTACCTTTCCCCTCCTCAAAACGAGCAAGTAGTTCAACACCAATTTCTATTAATGTACCAGACGGAAAACCAAACATTTGCTGAATTCTTGACATCACTCAGGGCAGAAATATGTGACTGTAACTTTATTTTCTCATATAAATGGGGCAAGGTATCTATTGCAATCTGTCCGAAATCTCAAAGATCATTCCATCCTTGGGATCAAAAAGACTGCCTTCAAGGATATCGTTACTGAAACCATCGCAAATAAAGCTTCTGAAATTACCTCTTGAACGATCGCTTAAAACAACCTGTCAACGATAAATTAAAACAAATAAGATTGACCATGAAAAACAGCTTAAAGATCGTACATGAAAACATCAACGTTCGCGTTTATGGGATGGGTCACAATAAAATTCCCGTTCATCAAAAATAGATTTCGCTGCTCTTAACATCGTCGGCTGCTGTTTGCTGTGGCAAAGACAACCACCTGGCGAAGGACTGTCGGATCAACAAATCAAAACTAAAATGCCAGTAATGCAAGAAGTCCGAGCACATCAAGATAGTATTTATGAGCTCACTTCTGAATAAAAAAGAGAAATCGGGGCCAAAAAATCAAATATAAACATTTCCAACCACTTCAACTTCAAATATATCTTCTGAATCTGATTTATACCAAGACCACGGTATAATTCATATCAATCGCCGTTCTGAAAACATCAACCGCTATTAGACGACTGTAGATGTCAACAGCAAAAATATCAAGTTTGAAGTTGATTCAGGTTCTGCATACACATTTTTACCTCGAATCATGTTCAACAAGCTGAATCTTCAACTTCCATTGCAGCCTACCACCATATGATTTCGTTCTTATACTCAAACTGTTTTTATTCCTGACAGAAGATTCACAGTAAAATACAATAGCCGCGAGATCGAGGGCGAAATATACGTCGTTCCGAACGAATATGCAGTAATCTTTGGTCGTGCATGTATCAGAAGACTCAACATCCATTTGCAGTCAATTGATAACCCGTCCTGTTCTCGATGACCGCCATCTAACAAATTAACAACATCGATGAAATCAGCGTCGTCTACCTACAAGTTTTCCAAGAGAAGATAGGCTGCGTTCCTGGGTTTGAAATATCCTTCAAGCTTCGGGAAAACTTTAAACCATTTTACCATGGAGATCGAGAAGGGTCAAGGGTCTTGTGGAAAAGGAATCGCTATTCTTGGAAGAGGCTGGAATCATAACAAAAGTTGCCAGCAGCAACTTGGGATTACTATTGGCCATCATTCCGATGACTCTTTCTCACATCCTAGAAGTAGTGGAATAGCATATCGAATTTGCCTCCATATTAACTCCAACCTAAGGAGGTTATTCGGAGCTCGGTCTGGAAGTCCTTGCGAATTTTTCATCAAAATTCAAAAATACCAAAAATGGCATCAGCTAGACTACAACGATACGATTTATCAACATATTTAAACAATCAACTTTATTTAATGTCATAATTTTCTATTAAAGAAAATGTTGTGTATTAAACCTACAAAGCTAATAAAAAAATAACTAAAAACACATGTTCAGTATAGGGGCTAAATAAAATAGACTGGACAATTGGACATTTACAGAATTATTACTACAATATTAATCAAGGAGGCACAAGAGTATTAAAGAAATAAACCAATTCTCTTTGTGGAACTAGATCAATATTAATGAATACAGGAATCTAATACAGGTAGTAATAATTTATGTTTCAAGTTTTTGTTAGATAATTCGATTCAAATAAGACTTTTCGTCTAAAGATATCGAAGAACTAACTTGGATAACATATTTGTCCACACACAAAATAAAAATGTAGCATAGAGATATGCTTAAATTGAAATAACAGTGCTTAAAATTTTTTAAAACAATGTAAGGTTAAACATAAATAAAGTGTAATCATTTTTATTAAATAACTTCATTAAAAATACCAGATGTGAAACATTTTCAATTAAAAGGTTATATGTAACACAATAATATGTAATGAAGAAAATTTACAATTAGCAATATCATTAATTAGCTTTGATAAATTAATTAAATTTCATCATAATACTAATTAATTCAATATCATAAGAAAAATGAGGTATGGGTTTAAAAAAAATCGAAAAAAAATAAAATAATGAAAATCAAATGGAATTTAAACAAGAAAGGAGTAATTGTAAACAGTTTATTGGTACCCATAAGATAAAATATCATTCGGATACAAAAAAAAAATTGCATTGTAACTCTCCATATAAAAGAAGCAGACATAATATCAAGAGTAAAATGGTGGAAGGGTATAAGTGCAAAAAATGTCAAGAGAAAGAAAAAAATAAAGACAAACATGAGGATCTATTTATTGAGAAAGAAACCACAAAACACAATCAACAAACGCAAAATAAAAAAGAGATTAAATTTTGCAATACAATAAAGCCATCAGAAGCAAATGAATTTAAATTAAAAGTAAATAATAGTGGATTAAAATTGGAAACAAGAAAAAAAAAGGAAGGTAATTTGGTACTTAACAGTGAAGCTAATGATTTAAACTTAACCAAAAACATTTCAACAAACAATACTAAAAAAATTCTTAAGCACCATGCCACATTCAGTCAACAGTCAGATTCAAGTACAATCAAACAAAATAAAAAAAATGGTATTAATAATCCTCATTCCAGACAAAAAAAGATTAGGCACACAAGAAGTAAACTAGGTTCGAAGACATTAGTTAAAGAAAGTGAAATAAAAAAGCTGAGAAATGTTAATAAACAAGATGAGCCGGTTGAGGTAGAACTAGAAAGTTCTAATTGTTTAAGAAATAAAAAAGACTCTATTATTAAAGCTCCACATAATTACAGAGAAGAAATGAACATAATGAAAGACAGTATCCAAATGTCATATCCACAAAGTAATGATACATCAATTGGTAATATAATTGATATTTACGAATCAAGGGGTAAGTCAAAAAATGAAAAAGAAAAACCAGTAGGTGACAAAGATGAACATAAATGCCAACCACAACACGAAAAGGAAAACATTACAAAGCATAAACATAGTAAAGAGAGAGAAAATTCACAAACAGAAATTGGTAGGAACATTGACCATTTAATTTCTAGAGTGAGGATTCAAAATGAAATTCAGGGAGAAAATTTAGGTAACAGAGAGAATAAGAAAAAATCCAAGTTTTCGAACACTGCTAAAGATGTCAGGAGAGAGGAGACAAAAAAAACAAATATAAAAGTTCTAAAACGTACAGACAATGCAAATTTTGACTGTGATGTATATGAAAATTCAATAGGGGGGACGACTCCAAGGAGTCAAAGATCGTTATCTGATTCATGCCTAAGATTCAAAACAAAAATTTATAAATATAAATCACGAAAAAATAAAATATTACCAACAAAATATAGTACTACAAAAAACTTATCAAATAACAAACAAAGCAAATCATTACAAAATATAAAACAAAACAATCTCAGAGACAGATCTCCAGAAGTCGAAAGGAGACAACATGAAACCACTAACAAGAGCATAGTTGAGGAAGAAGAACTGGATGAGAAGTTGGAGAAAGGGAATACAAATAACACTAATCCAAAATACGATTCGGGCAATATATTGTTTACTGCAAATTTGTGCCAAATTAACCAGGATGAAACCTATTGTAATGAAGATCAATGGTGTTTTGCAGACCCTGGATTATATTATTGTGACAGTGAGCTAATTTTAGATGATGAGCAAAAAACTATTGACAATTCAGCTCCTATGCAAAAATATATAAGTCCAGATAATAGCAATGAGTCGTGGGGCAATGAAAAAATATGCAAATCAACCATTTTTGAAGTCAATTCAGTAGCCGAAGAAGACTTGAATGAAGAATATTCAAAGACAAATAAGGCAGTAGAATTTTCAAATGACCAAGAGATAGAACCTGTAATCCATATAAACACAATACAGAATGAGTACAATAAAATAAAATCCACACCAAACGAAAATTGTGTTTCCAAAAATGAATGTCTTAACAATGATGCATTTGTCAATAAAAATAACATGAGCCAACGATTGAAAGATCCTATTCCTTATCAGTCAGCAGTCACATTAATATCTGGATTTGGAAGTCAATGTTCATTTGGTAATGGAAAGAAATCAGAAATTGACTTGAATCAACTCGATTCATCATTAAAAAGTATTGATATTTCATTTTACATAAAAAAAGATGCAGCTGTTTCAGCTTCAACAAGTTACGATATAATGAAAAATTCTAAGTTCTTGACAGATAAGGGTATTATGTGCTATGAAGCAATGCCTTCAAAAGTAAAAAAACAAAAGAGAGAGAGGATGAAAAAAAATCAAGAGAACAGTCAAAGTGAAACGAAGCAAATGTGCAATAATTTGCCGAGGAAACAAGATGAAATTTACCATTCGAATTGTAAAATTGTACCTGACATTTTAAATCAGGGAGATAATATGACACTGGAAAAAAATGTTTTTCATCACAGAAAATATAAAAGTATATACTCTGAAAAAAGGCAACCACGGAGAAGTTCTAAACACCACTCCGATAATAATGACCTTTTGCAAAATAAAGAAGGAAAGCATATTGATACATACATAAGACAAGAAGAGATAGAAGATGTTAAATTAAGATTCAAAGATAACTTTTCATCATTCAAAAAGGAAAATGTTAAGGAGCGAGAACCGAAGGGTTTTTGGAATAGTTTACGGTCCGGGAGCCGTAGATTGATAAGGTTTTTACAAGATTCTGCTTCATTTAAATATTGCTTCAAAAAGAATATGTTCAAATAGCTACTAAGCATTTTCGGTTTAATTTCTAAAGGAAAGTGATAAACGAAAGTAAAGTAACTTTCAAAACTTTGACGAGGATAAGGCAATGTTTCAATGTGAAGCTGCAACTTGAAGCAAAAATTAAAAGAGTAAAGAAACTGAATATTAATTAAATAATTGGCCAGTAGATGAGAAAATTTAATAAATACTGTTGTAATATTTTTTTAAAAACTGATATCACTTATCATCAATAAGGATAAGTAATAAATTTTATTTGACTCTTTTGCCTTAAAATTCTTTATACACATCTCCAACAAACATTAAACTAACACAGCCTTTTTTTTTTTTTTTTTGAATTATTATTGTTCTAATCACTAATCGGTACCTTAGTTTGAATTCTCTATGATGACATTAATTTTTTGATGAAAGAAACTTATCTTCAGTTAAATATCTATCAATTTTGTTTATACTAATTCTGCCTGTAACAGGATAATATTTTAACGGAAAAAAAAATTTCTTGAACAATTTTCAGATGTTTAACTAACACCAGAAAATGTACAAAAATAAGGGTAGATTCATGAATTTCATTAATGAACAAAAAGTATTAGCACCACAAATCTTTGAACTTGTTTTTGTTAAAGTTGGAGCACTTAAAACCTTGTTAAGCAATGTATAATTGTCAATTTATCAACTCAACATACTTTATAATAATTGCAATTAAAAAATAAAAGGATAAAGAATGTAAATTAAGATTTCCAAAAATTATGGCATTAAAAAAAATAAAATAAAATAAACTAGCAGCAATATCAAATTGTAACAATATAAAGAAAAAAGAGTCTGGATGTGCACCAAAAGAATCACTTTGCCCCCAGGGATCCAGGAGCTCTCGAGACGATTGGTAACAGAATAGATAAGATATCCTGCCTCAGCCAGGTTCCTACCAGGACCTTGAGTATAGTAGTTCAGTACCTTACCTCTCTTCTGCCCCACTCCCCAATATTAAAACAAAACAAAAAAAAAACAGGAATTATTACCAAAGTTAAAATTTTTGTTCAAAAAGGTTAAGGAATTAAGATTAATTGTGTTTATTTTCCATTCTCTTCAAACTTCACAAATTTGTAACAATCGTCTTGCAAATATCTTATAAAATATAATCCAATCAGTAATTTTTTTTTGTTTTTTTTTATTATCAGAAGTAAGGTATTGTCAGTTTACAAGTGAAACACTTTAAAGTCGAAAATTCAAGTTTTGAGATATTTGAAGATAAAAAAATAATTTTTTGTTCTCATGGAAATATTAATTTTTAAAAACAATGAAATTAATTAATTTGAAAGTAATTTTTATTTAAATGGTCACTTAGTGGGTTTTACCAGTCAAGATAGTTGAAACATTCCTTAACTCTTTCATTAATTTTAAATTTAATTAGTTAAGGGAAGGATATGACACGTTTCCCTATTGGAAATATACCCCGCATTGTGCCTGTTTTATAGAGAACAGAAGAATAATAATGCCTGATAAGTAAAATTTCAATTTCATTAATTTCTAAGAACATGAAATAAGTTAATTCATTTAACATCTTACTGTTCATCTTTTTATCTTCTGATTAATTAGCTCATTATTTAACTTACCTTGAAGTGCAAGTGTTCTTCATAATTTTGTTTGCCCTAGGCATTGCTCTATCTCTAGTAGTTGAAGCTATGCACTGAACAAATTTAATTTTAAAACAAAAGAAAAAACAAACAAGATTCAACAAGATCAAACATTGCCACTTCTCAGAAGTATTGTTGATTATTAACAGGAAAAAGCCAGTCATGACTTAGTGTTTTCCACTTTTGAGGAAAAAACATGTGTTTTCCTAAATAAAAATACCCAATTTCTAATAAAAATATGACAAAGTGAGCCAAACCAATTAAACATTTAAATATTTCAGACCAGAAAACCCTAATAACTCAAAACTTGACTATATTGACTTAATGTGTATCACTGGTAAGCTGATGATACCACATTAAAAAGTTCATGCCGGTGTGTACCACTGGTGGCCCACTGGTATTGTTGGTATTGTTGGATTGTCAATACTGGATAATGCCCTAGAATAACTCCCGTCTGATAGAGCGAAAATCATTAAGTTCAGCCACTATTGGGCGAGGAGCATGAATTACAGTCTCGGCGTGAACGTATTAATAAATTGATAGAGAAAATGTTCTTTTAAGAACATGATGCTGAAGAATATTCATTTTGTTTTAGACAAAAAAACTAAAACTAAAAGATATTAAAGTGGAGAATGGTCGTCTGATATAGTCCACTTTTGGACTCACCATTTTTGTTTTAAATACAATGTGCTGTGTAATCCTGAACTAGGCAGTAAACAGATTTAGTACAGGATGACCCATTAGCATGTCACCTAATTCTTGCCTCTGTTTTTCACATATAATCTATTGAATGTCAGTCAGATTTTTCGCTTTGAAATGCTTCATTAGACTAATTTTTAAACCACTTAAGATCAATAGGTACTTGTTTTTATTCAAAAAAATCTATGCAGCCATAGCGATCAATTTCATCATCTATTAGAAGAGAACTAGTTGGAGGCTCCATCATATATTTTAAGTAGTCACTTTAGCACAAATGGTAAATAATAAATTTCAAATACACATAAATATAATATAATAACATACAAATACAGCTTCATAAAACAAAAATAAATAGTTTGTACTACTCACAACTGATCATCGTCCAAGACAAGCTCCATTTCCTGAGCTGTCTTCTCAATCCAACCAATTTTACTTTTCTCCTTTTTTAGCTCTAGATTAATCCTATCTATTTGGCGTGCCAGCTTCACTCTCTCCTTTGCCATTTTCAAAAGGTTCAGATCGACATTGAAATCAGGCACATCTTTATCTAAATAATATTTCACACACATAAGTAAAGCAATAATAAATATACTGATAAAACTATAAATGTATGAAAGATTATATTTTTTATGATCAACTGATATGAGGAGTTTACAATATACTAAAGAAGCCAAAAAATTGGTCTCTTCTTTGTGATTATCAACTGAACACTGAAAAAGAGATATAAATAACTCCAATGGAAAGTTGTGAAGGTCGTAATGGAACTCAAGTTTTTTGGGTTTAACGAGGACATAAGTACATAAAAGAAGCTAAGGCCCAAATTGAAACCTAAAATTCTGAAAACAGCATGAAGTAAGAGTATTTGTAAAGAAGACCATCATAAATCATCTTTATGATGATTTTGTTCTCCTATTCAGCTACAAAAAGCAGGCAAAAATAAAATTGATTGAATTTTGTAATTATGCACCAGTCCATAATTTATATCAATTAACCCCAATGACTATTGACCTCTTTGTTTTGAAGGCGGGATTTTGTTTGTTTTACGACTAAACCTTTTGCCAATTTGAAGACAAATAACAATAAAGAAATTTTTATAAGCGGCTCAGGTCTTTTTTATGTTTATTCCATGTAGCTTATATTATTTTTTTAAAAAAGATGGACTAGAGCTGAATATTAACACCTTCTAATGTTGAACCATTTTCATGAAGGGCTAATCATCATTGAATCATTTTATAGGATTTGTCAAGTTTATGGGGCTGATGCCATGCATGCTTCAGTGATGGAAATTTGGATGTTAAAGAAACCGAGTGGTCTGGTTGTCCTTTAACCGTAGATAACAAAAACATTAAGGCATTAATGTACAAAACTCATATCTGAGGATACATGATATTCAATATATTTCAAGTGGTTCATGTGAAGAAAATTATTACGGGGAATAAAAAATGGATTGTGAACAATTATATAGAGTGCAGTAGATCTTGGGGCCTAAGGTAATATTCCCCAAACAATCTCGAAAGACGGACTTCATGGATTTCCACCTAGTGGTGCCTCTGGTGGAATTTTAAAGGAGTAGTCTATCATGAGGTTATCAAAACCATTAATTCCATTAAACACTGAAAACATCTGGAAACGCCAAGAGTTGGCCAATAGAAGAGGTATCAGCTTTCATAATGTCAATACTTGGTCACACACGTCTGAATGCACTTGTGAAAAATCATTGGAGCTTGTCTTGCATTCCTGACCTTATACCATCTGACTACCAACTTTTCGGTCTTGGCAAATTCTTCAGCAGGGAGACAATGTAAAAACCACGATGCCATCAAATAACACCCTAAACATTTTTTTTATGAGAAATCTCATTCGTTTGGGGAGAAGAGCATCTTTAATCTCCCTACTCATTGGCCAAAGGTTATTAAAGAAAAGGGTGCATTTTTTATTTAGATCAAAAAAGTGTATTGAATTTTTGACTAACCTCATACAACAACTTATTTTCACAATTGGTCACTGATTAATATAGAATACGAATAAAATAGTTTTCCAATTTTTTTTTTTTTTTTAAAGATAGGTAGAAAACATAAAAAAAGAATTTAAAAGACCTGTACGAATACTTATAGTAAAAATGGATAATGATACAGTATAAAGTGTCTCTATGAATTCGTTTAAAACCATCATTCCAGGTTTCAATACTTAGATGTACTTGGATTTTTACCAATAGTGCAAACATATTCTCAAGTAGTACTACACAAAGCTTTGATACGGAACTGCTGACCCAAGAATGTAACTAACGAGGAGAATCTCAGCAAGAAGTTAATGATTTTGATGAAATTTTTTGGGATGATTCTGTATTCCCAGGATTTCACTTACTTTAACTAAAACCAAAAAAAAATTGTATAACTGCATAAGAGCTCTTAATAATTTGGATTTCTGTGAGAAGAGTCTCTGACAAATCAGATTTTTATTTAATCACTGGACCATTATAAAAAGGGAAATGCTAAAAGAACTAAATGTTCACCAGAAAATTTTTACTTTAATAAGGTTAAGAGCATCTGAGATGTACTAAAGATTACATGGGTCAAATGTCGATGACAAAGTCACGCATAAAAAAGTGTCATAATGTGAGTTATTTTGCAATATCATGGCTCTTATTCAATCTTTTTCTTGAAACAGCTATCCAGAACTCAGAAATATTTATGACTACCACAATATTTATCAAATTTTCAATAGAGTTGTCCAATCACTTGCATAGGTAGACAAGAAATTGTGAGGCACAAAGTAGAGGGACTTTAGCAGACCGGTTAGACATTTCTAAACCAAGCCAATCTTATTATTACTCAGAATTAAGAACATTTAAAAATCAAGGTCCTTATAATTTTTTCTTCATTAATTATTTTTTTAAAGTTTATGATACCTCATTTAAATTAACCCTTTCATGGCTCCAGACCATATATCTCGCAAAAAAAAGTCGGTCACCACTAGCTAACGACGAGATAACTCGTCGTGGGCCACCGGTCCCCAGTAGCTAAATACGATATATCTCACAATCGGTTTTTTACTTATTTAACGTCCTCAGATTCACACGAGATAAATTGTCGCGACTGAGGCACATCCTTATGGATCCACGGAGACTTAATAAGTACATCAAGCGGCCGCTAGGCTGCAGGGGTGTCCCTATTGCGGAAATATTTGTTTTGGGTAGTTGTCTATCATCTAGGTCTTCGGTTCGGGGAAGCCCGTCTCACCCCTTTTTTACCTGCTAAATTTTTTTTTCTGTCCTTTATCTCTCCACCGGCTACCGTCAGGGGTCTTGAAGGATATATTTACCATTATTCATTTCGAGTTCTAGACGCTCTGAACGATAGTCCATTGTGTTTTTTGGTGATATTTACTGCTTTATTTCGCACTCACGTAATCTGGTATTGCAATCGATAATCTAGCATTTTAATTTATTTAAATAATGATAAAGGTATTATAGAATCATAAAAAATAAAGAAATAGTCGGAGAAGGTTATGAGGAGTTGAAGAAGTTGAGGCAGTCAGAGGCGGAGAGTGGCCTGTAGCCTTAGCTTAGGGAGTGTAAAAGCCGGCAGACCTGCTTATAGCTTTTCTCAGTGCAACTTTCATTCCGAGTGCTTAGCTGTTAAAGGGTTAACAAGGAACACATCATAAGTTTTTTAGATGAAAATTTAAAATCCTGTTCAAAATAAAACAAAATATTATTTATAATTGTATAATATTCCTTACCTCTTCCAAGAGTTGAGCAAATTCTTGAATAGACAGGGACCTCATTGGTCTCGATTAAAAGGACAGTCAATCCAGTTCGCTGGGCCCTCGCGGTCCTTCCACTGCGATGAATGTAAGTCTAAAATAAGATTTTATTGTTTCAATTTCATTAATTAGATGATAAATTAAATGGTAAATTTATACTGTTTTAGAGGTTACACCGACATTTGAGTTGTCCTCCTGGCTAAACCTCTGTATAAACATGCTAAATACATTCATTTTTTGCATAATGAACAACCCAATATATAACATCTAACTATTAAATAAAAAACTTTTTCTCTCCTTTTTAATTTCCATAGTCAATTGTCAGTTGACGATGGCAGTTGAGGTCGAGGGCAGATATGCTCAAAGAAAAAAGCGCTGGGATTAACATGAACTTGCGAAAAGGTAGCGAAATATAGGTAGGGAAAAAATCTCAAAGTTTTGGAGGAGAATATAGGCCTTTGGAGCATATTCTTTCTGAGAAACCTCTCAGAGAACTACAGCAAGATTGAAAGCATACGCATGAGTTAAAAAATACGCTCCTTACATTCGATTTTCACATCAGGCAAGTAAATGGAAAGGAGTTTATTGTTCCAAATATATTTTCCTACCATTCTTTAAATTTTTAGGATATATTTCTGAGAATGTACTCATTACTGACCGTTGGCTCAAATCAATTAGGCAGGCTCAGCAATGTGATCCACAGTATAGAGAAATGAAAGATAGGATAATGATTGGTGATTGGTCTGTGCTAGTAAATACAAATCTTAATAGGGAACAAGTTAACTTTGTCTTCCATAATGAACTGATCATCAGAGGTACTCTTCCGCTAAGATATGATATTTTAAGGCTTCTGTATAAAGGAAATTTCGAAAATCAATAAATTTATAGGTATGGAAAGGAAACTGTATGGTGGGAAAGCATTATATGATAGAAAATTATCATTAATGCGGGAACAGATTTGATAGAATATGAAAACCAAGTATAAATAGTTGTACAAGGCTATTTCTGAAGAGGAAGAGGGGTTGTTCCCTCTAAGTGGTATTCACCTTAGCTTTAAAGAAGGGGTGATGTAGGGAATATACACTATAAATAATAAAACTTTTTATAACCTCAATGTAAATATCGATCTATGTATAACATATATTGTATTAAGTTTGTGTTAATGCATGATCTGGGCCCTGAAATGGTTATATGTAAAATGTTGCTTTAATAAATATTATTCTGGTAGCATTGAAACTCTTCACAGTCTTCATAGGGTCTTCATAGGTTGTTATTCGGATTAAGAAAATCTTCTTTACTTATATCATATCTATAAAGAATTTTACTTGTTTCGCTGATCGTCTGTTGATTTAAGACTAAGTGAAGATATAATCATAGGGATATATCTTTAGCACAAATGATTTTATATATATATATATATATATATATATATATATATATATATATATATATTTGCCTTTCAGACTCTTATTTTAACCCTCAAAGGTATTTTTTTATTCTTAGTTTTAATTTACAGCCTTGAAAAAACAAAATCTTGAACTGGTTTTGTTAATTTATGTATGTATATATATATATATATATATATATATATATGAGATTGGTACCTCAGAGGTCCTAGGAACTTGATAATGAATAACATGTTCCACTGATGGGATATCAAGACCACGAGCTGCAACGTCAGTAGCTAATAACAGGCCACGTGGGTCTGCTTTAAATCTGCAATAGAAAAGATTTCTGAATTATTAAAATGTGTATACATTTTGAAAATCTAAGTCAACTTAAAATAAAAAAAAAAAATTGTCAAAAAATGTTTTCCCCAACCATTCACTTAATACTAATTAATTAATCCATTTAAAATTTTTTTTTCTTTTTAAATAAACCACAATACATTTCTGTAAAGATAAGACAAAACAAAATGGTACATAACCAAATGGCACAGTTAGACAAGAAGAAGACATCACCGTGCATATATATATATATATATATATATATATATATATATATATAGATATATATATATATTCTAATGAGATACCTTTTTAAGAACATATTCTTATCACAATTTTATATATATTGCATATATATAAAATTGTGATAACAATATGTTCTTAAAAAGGTATCTCATATTAATATGTATATTATAATTACTTAAGGCCCGGATATTTTTTTAGAATTTCGTTATATGTGAAAAAAACGCTCTTGTAGGCCATTTTTGAAATTAACCCGAACTCCTAATATCGATATGAATATTAAGATATGAAGATATGAATCCAGTTTCATTTATTTATTTAAATTACATGTGCAGTTGATTATTTTTTATTCTGGTCCTGTCAAAATAAAAACGAAACTTGTTCAGAACTAGGTAACCAAGTTTATAAGAAACCTATAGTTTTGCTACCGATCCCATCCCTTGTGGATTGCTTTTCCAATTTTAATTTTTTTGACCTATTAGAAAAAACAAAATAGATTTTTTCAACGTGATCAAATAAATCAAAGCACCAATTCATGTCTGAATGGTTAAAATGCCTGAATGCCACACTAACAGATGTTATGATCAGATCCTATCATAGCAGCTGCATGCAAAAGAAAAAGGAATCCAACAGGAGAGTATCCTGGTACTCCGCCTGTGCGGCAGTGGCCTCGTGCCCCGACCCACGGCTTGTCCCAAGCCAGGATCGAGGAGTAACACCTTGCTAATAAACCAGGGTCCAGCTGGCCCGGCTGGTAGCACCCTGTGAGGGCCCCCACCGTAGGGTTACACGGCTGGCGGTCCCGAGCCGAGGGTGGCAGCCCCATCACGGGACTAGAGTACGCAGTGAAGGTTAATAGCCCCGCTACCCGAAATCAAATTATTATAAAACCCCACACTAAAGCCTCGGACGTGATCAGAAATAAAGGTAATAGACCCGGCTCCCCTACAAGGACTTTTAACTTTGGATATTGGAATGTGTTGTCCCTTTACAGACCTGGAGCTCTTAAAGTTCTCCTAGATCAAGTTGACCATTTTAAAATTGACATAACTGCCATCCAGGAATGCGTTGGACAGGATGATGCGTCTTAGAAAAGAAGGCACTTCATATATTATAGTTGTAGTGAGGCTCGGCATGAATTCGGGACAAGATTTATCGTCAGAGGCCCATATAGACAGCTTGTAATTGGATTTAAAGCCGTAAGCCCACGAATATGCCTGATTCGTGGCAGATTCTAAAATTACAGCTTGCTGAGTGTACACATGCCTACTGAGGTTGCGGATGACGATGAAAAGGATCAATTCTACGACCTCATTGAGAGAACACAAGATGCATGCCCAAGCTACGATATGAAAATAATCGGAGGTGATTTTAATGGAAAAATTGGCAAGGAAGACGTTGGGACTATTGGCAAGTATAGCCTTCACAATAAGACCAATTCGAATGGCTTGAGACTTATTAACACGTTATTCAAATGGGCCATGGTAACTTTATTAGATAATTTAGTTAAAAATATATAAAGGAAACTTAATATATCACAGAAAAAAAATTTCTGTTGACTGCGAACAACAGCCCTTTTTTTGCATAGAATGTTTTGGACAGCATAATCAATGAATATAATTAATTATATCAAAATAAAAATTATTAAAATGTATTTTTTAAAATCCTGGGACTTGAGCAAAGGATGCCTCGTTCCCCCTGGTTCGATGATGAATGTGAGTCCGCCTCTGACCGGAAGAGTAAGGCATACAAAGACTTATTTTTTTTCTGATGTATATCAACCATCAGTTTTCACTTAATAAACAATTATCAGTGGCGAAAATGGATGTTTTGGCTATCGATAAATCCCTACTTGACGGTGAGTGGCTAGTAAATTTCATCACAATGTGGCCAAAATTATACTTTATGGGATCATCTGATGGTAGTATTTTTATTAATTTAATTAGATATAGGTTAAAAAAATGGTTGAGTGCATTTCCCGCTTTCCACATTTGCACACCTTGCATTACCATCCTTATATATATATAAAAATCTCGTGTCCCGATGTTTGTCTTTCAATAACTCAGAAACTACTTGACTGATTTTAATGAAGTTTGGTTCAATGTTAATAGTTTTGGCCAACTTAAGAGATAGGATAGATTTTAACTTGATTAGTGACCAAAATAATTCTTATAAAGCGAATTATTGCAAATACAGTAGGTCGTGTTTCGATTTATTAACAAGGCGCCATATGTCGATTTCATAACGTTTTTGTTTATGAGCATGCTATTGTAATACAGGTTATCATTATTATAATTTTGTACTGTGTTATGTGAGTGCAGTTATATGTTCCTGTATTATTATTATTTTCCACAGACAAATAGTAATACAAATCTTTGTATTTATAGTTAATTTTCATTAAAGAATAAATAAATCAAGAAAAGGTTAAAATAAATTCTCAAAAGTGTAGGTAATTTTTCTTGCTTTTCCTTTTTTATTTGTATTTCAATTAAATTACAAGCTAAGTGCTGAAACGCTTTGTTGTGGCCCACCCTGATATCAACTTTTAGTAAAGAAAATACATTTTAATAATTTAAATTAGGCTATTATTTGAAATAATATTCTATAAATGTTGTAACAGCACCTACTGTCACAGGGATAACCTAATAGAAACCTGACTTGGGGAGTCAGTGTTGCCAAAAAGTAGTGAAAATTAGTGAGCTGGCTACAATGCCGGTAACCAGGCATGAAAACTCCCTGAGTGTGTTTTGATTAGGTGTTGTGGGATACTTTGTGATTTGGTAAAGAACTGCATAATTAAGACTTTAATATTATATTTTCAGTTGATTTATTTAACAGAAGTTTCTTTATTTTCATTATTCGTTTTGTCATTATTATTTGAATACAGTGTTTTTTATTTTACCAAACCTTTTTATTATTTTTATCTCGTGCTCTAAAATGTAAAATTTAAGAAATGTCTGCAAAGATTTTAATCCTTTCTTTAATTTAAAGTAGGCTATTAATGGGAATGATATTTCGGTGTTAATTTCACCAGAATACATTTTTTTACTTATCTTTAAATTATTGTTGACTAAGAAAGGATTACAAATCTTCGCGGCATTTTTGAAATTTTACATATAATGATTATTACACCTCTACTGAACAGAACTAACTGTTATTTGGATAAACCACAAGTTTCAGATTTATCCACCATAAATATGAGAGTACTACTGGAAAATGATCCATCGGCAGATATATTTTCTAAACAATTGGAAACGGTGAAATAGAGCTGCATCGAAATTCACAATTTATCATATTACCAGAAAATTTCTCTACTGTTGTAGAGACGAAAAATGAACTAATAGAAAGTGTCTTTCCTGATATTTTGAACAATTATTTGAACTATGTTGGCTGAGTATTCGAGCTATTTTTGCAGCAAAAAATATTGATGTCGATGAAATTAACTTCCAAAATCAATTGACAATGTTCTAGATGAAATCGTCCTGTTGCCACCTATTCCCCTGGAACCGTCAGAATTTTCAATAAAATTTAAAAGGCTTCAATATCCTATTCGTTTGGCTTTTGCCATCAGCATATACAAATCCCAAGGGCAAACAATGTCCACTTGGACTTTGAAAATCCGTGTTTTTCCCATGGGCAATGGCATACCTCACGTGGGCAATGGGCATCGCCTCTTCACGTGTGGAAATCATCAAATCTTTGGTTTGTGTAAAAAAAAAAATAGGTTAACCCAAAACATTTTGAACAAATCAATACTTGAATAAATAAAAATTCTTAATTGTATTATGTAAAAACATCTTTAAGAAGAGATTTCTTATCACTCAAATATATTGCTAAATTAAAAGCTTCAACACACCACCCTCCTCCCGAACACTTATTTGCCGAAGGGTCGGGAAATCTAGGTCTCAAAGAAATTGAGAAAAACGCCAATCAAAAGGACATACATGACGCGTTAACCAAGATTGGCATGACCCTGAGCAATATTAAACCCGTTGCTAAACTAACAATACCAAGTTGAAGTAGTGTTAGGCCAATAATCAATAGATCAATGGCTGAGGTTACCAAAACTTACCCGGTAGAAGTTCAGTCATCCTTTTTAAAATTAGTGGAAAAATATAGTATTTTCGAGTTAGTTTGTACCGATGCATCAAAAAGGGCGATAGTGTTGGCAGCGCTGTGAAGTAAACACAATCAACTCCTTTGCAATCAAACTACATTGAAATATGAGATGTAAAAAATAAAAACTTTAACTTTCCTATATTCCTTACCAAATAGTTTTAAATGGTGTAATGCTCTATTCTCAATCACGTTGGATTTTGATTAGCTGAAAGGTTTTCATCTTTATCAATGAATATTGGTATGACTGTATTTGTTTAAAAATATTAGGATATAACTACTGAGCCACAGCAACGCGTGGCCGGGTCTGCTAGTATTAACATCAATATTATTAGCCAGTCTACTTTTTCCTTCTAGTTCTACTACTTTTACAATTTATAAAAAAAATAAACATACCTATCAAGATTTTTGAGACGTTGCCTTTGCTGCATATTGGCATGAAGAGGAAGAGGCTTCATATCTAAAGCTGTGAGTAGTGAGGCTAATCGTCTAACACAGGATATGGAATTACAAAATACCAGTGAACGACCAGGGTAGACTGATAATAAATAATAAAGATAAAAGTCCTTTTCCTCAAAAACTGATAGGATTTTTGCCTCTGTAAGACCAGCAGCCACTCCTGCAATAAAAGCATTTTATGAACAGGAATTGTTTTTGACAATTTGCTGAAAACTTAATACATTAAACTACATCTATCTCGGAACATAATCTTTTGTTTATTTATTTTTCTAACAATTCAAGGATTCCCTATATTTCATCTTCTTTACTTTTGGTCTAAGGTAAGAGGTCTTATCCCTTTATCAGGACCAATCTATTTTTTCCAAGATTGCTTTAAAAAGTCATTTTTATTTAAATATTTCAACTACTTTCTAACCGACTTTGAAAGAGGAGGTAACTCAATTCAATATATACGTGTTTTTTTTTTTTTTCTATGTATATTCAACGATTATTCTGAGATGGATGGACCAATCAGAACGAAAGGTTTTACATCTTGTATTTTCCCAAGGTGGTCCCATTAAAATCTTTGTTGGGTTCTTAATTTATTTACGAAGTTATCAGGAAAATAATTATTTAATAATTATCATATTATTATTGTTATATTATTTAATTATTGTTTACTTATTGGAAAACCATATAGCATATATAACATAAGGTATGCTGCAACAAGATATTAAAACACAGTTATTATAGTTATATAGTTAGTTGATAACTAACTAGGGATGTCCTTACCCATTTTTTTTTTTTTTTTATTCTAAATTTGATTGGTTGATTTTAAACAATGGTCAGTACTGTTTTAATGCTCAATGAATCAAATGGGAAAACCAACCAATAAAATTCAGAATCAAGAGAGTGGGAGGAGAAGACGTGCAGTCTCTTAGTTATCAACGTGTTTTAAGTGCTTGTTGGAACAAACCTATACATAACCATAAATAATTTTTCAACAATAGATTTCAATAAAGATATATAATATCAGCAGAATATAATATCACTGTAGTTTTCTGAAAAATGAAACACTTTGTCATGGTTATGGCAAAGTCATTGTAGTTTCGACCCTGTTTTAGAAAAATTTTGCCAAGAAATAAAACTCAACATCATTTTTTAGAAAATACCGGTAATAGTGAAACATCCTAAATGTAGCTCAGATCGACAGATGGACACCATAATCAAAAGACCACAAAATTCATGGAATTCCAAGAAAGGCTGAGTATTGATAATCCTTTTCAAAGCAGAATTTAAGACTTCTTCAAGTTCTCAAAGGAGCATTTAAATTTAAAACCGTGGCCATTGTTGATTTCTGACTTTCACTTTCTATGCACATTAAAAAGGAATACAATACATCCTAGAAAAGCTTATTTTCAGTTGATTTAGGGGCCTTGATAAAAAATTCAAGTCTTTTTCAAGAATTCAATCACTCCGAGTCTTTTTCAAGATACATTCGGTCACTCTCGCATATTAATAAACAGCGTAATCATGAAATCGTGTGCTGATTCTTCATTCTGGAGTGACAATTATGATATGTTATCCGGATTACTATTATCGGTTTTTAATTTTGTTTCTGCAACTATTGAGGTATATAAATGAAAAAGGCTGCAAGAGCCAAATAATTGATTTTGAGAAAACAAAAAGCTATTATCTAAAAAGCTCAAATGTGGTTTCAAAATTAAGTAAAAATCTCAGAGACCTGTCCAGTCATGTAATAAATACATACTACTAAAAATTTTCAATATTAGTTTGTTCCATCTATGATGGCTAGTTGTCTCATTTTTTCCTCTTTATGTTATGATAACATTCCTAGCGGGTGGCACCTACAGGATTTGCTACCAAAGAGTCTTAAGTCGATTTTTATCGATTTATAGGTTTGGATCAATCTTTATTAAATCAAAAGAAATTTAAATATTCGATTTTATAAAGGTAGCCGAGATTTTCAAAAGCCAGAAGTGCTTTTTATGCTTTTCCTAAGATAGATTTAAATGCCAAAATATTAACGGTCCCTACCGGACAGTATATAATAACACGTTAGTTTTCAGAAGAATACTCAAGCGATCATAATCAAAAAATACCATCTTCATCGATCCCAAATTCACAATATCTTGTCGAAAAAACGGCTACTTCATCTTGAAGCAGCCGGATTTATGGGACAGTGGAGCAAACTCGACACCTCCTCTTGGAACACAGATGTATGTATGCAAATGAAAATTACTTATGACAATATTTTTGCAATTTAAAAAAGATTGTCATTGTGTAAAAAAGTTTTATGTGTTCCCTCCCCAATGGAACATTGGTCTTTTAAAAAAACATGTCCATTTTTAGTTACAGTAGGGAGGTTGTTAAAAGTTTATAATGCATGCACCACACTAGATTTTCCACTATACTGTGTTTATTAATAAAATTGAAGAGTTGACTGTTAATATGATAATAATATAAAGGCCCAGGATAAACGAAAGTGATAGAGCACGACCTGCACGGGTTGACTTTTATTTCGCGATGGACTCACAGTATAAATCTAGTCTTCCCACCATAGATAGAATAGTTTGGTTACACCTGCAGTCTGACTATATGGCCGAGAAACAACTTCGAAAACCAGAAACCAGTAGAAAATGCACTTAAAATCTGTATAAAAAAAAAACACTCCGAAATTTCTTTAAAACCCATGTATGGCTTTCTACAAATTATCTCCCGCCTCTAAAAATTATGAAATAAAAAACATTTTATTAAAATAAAAAATTAAACCGACTTCGAAAACTACGAACCAGTAAAAA
Source organism: Aelia acuminata (assembly GCA_911387785.2). Classification (NCBI taxonomy): domain Eukaryota; kingdom Metazoa; phylum Arthropoda; class Insecta; order Hemiptera; family Pentatomidae; genus Aelia; species Aelia acuminata. The sequence goes on from OU426978.1 coordinate 180,866,853, forward strand.
TAAATGCACTAAAAAGTATGAAATAATTACCTTCTCATTTTAATGAATATACAGCAATATTGAAAATGGTATAAAAAGCAGAAAAATGCAATAAAATTAATAATTTTATTTTTATTTGTACGAATACACACTAACTGTTAATAAAATTATTAAATTAAAATATTAAACACCATGTTCAATAAAAGAATCTTTTCGGAGGCTGCGCAAAATCTAAAATTTTTAACACTAGGAATTATGAAAATCTTTAATACTTAAAAATGGATCTTATCTTCCCATCTATTGACATCATTTTCTACTGTTTTCTGATTAAATCATAATCAGTAACATGTCATTTGGAATTTTACGTCACCTCTGAAAAGATTGTGTTGTATTGAACATGGTATTTAATATTTTAATTTAATAATTTTTATTAACAGTTAGTGTGTATTTATACAAATCAAAATCAAATTATTCATTTTATTGCATTTTCACATTTTTTTTTTTAAATGTTTCTTTTCGTTGTCACATACACTATACTTTCTGTTCTCGACAGGAATATTTGAATTGTTAAAAAATAAATAAATGTAGAGAACTTAATTTTTCTGTGGATTCAAGTAATCGCCATTCATGTCCCAGTCCATGATTCTTCCTGTTGAATTTTTCTACACCTCTACGAATTTTAAAATTTTGAATTGTTCTCCTAGCCATTGAATTATTTTAAAAAGATTGGCAATGAAAGATGCAGAAGACATTATTTAAAGGCTTCCGAAATTGGATTTGTTTTTTAGAACTCATGCTAGGTAACTTGGTCGAGAAAGAATAAAAAATAACTATAATTTAGATCATTACACAAGACAAATTTATATATATATATATATATATATATATATATATATATATATAAAATTAATGTAAAATGCGAACAAACCTGTTTTTTTTGTGATATCAACAATTTTGGGGTTTGACATACCAATAAGCTTAATAAACCCTTCCAATTTTTTTTCTGGAGTTGGATCTTTCTTAACCTTCTTTCCTCGTTTTCCTATAACAGGTGACCAAATATCAAAATTGTAATCCTGTATAGACCTTAATTTCAACTAATCTTTATTTAAATGTAAATATATATATATACATGTAAATATATATATACATGTATAAATATATATACATGTAAATATATCTTTATTTAAATGTAAATATATACATCCGCAAATATTATTATTAGATAATATTGCTTTTCTTTTCTAGACTAATTTCCTCTAGAACTTAATAAAATAAACTTATGCCAAAGCATTATTTCAGACCCCTAGTCACATTAAAATATCAGTTACATACCTAATTACTTAAGATATTACTTTTCTATATTTTTTAAAGATTTTGTTGAAATCCATTTATGGGATGTCTACATGAGATTATTTTGGTTTTCAAGCTAAGAACTTAACTAAATAATTATGAGATAAAATCATAGGATCACTTATTTTATATCACAATTATAGAATTCAAGTTATTTTTAGTTGCCTAAAATCTTTCCTTCATTACAACTCAAGTAATTTATGAGCCCTTACAAATTCACTGAAATATTACGTTTTTTTGTATACGCAGGTAGTTGATGAACAAGGCTAAGTGTTGCTGAGAATACAAAATTTTGGCGTTTCTTCATCTTCTCTTCATCACTATTGATCCTTAGTAGCAAAGAGCGCAATTCCGGAAAGTGGTTCCTCTCGATCATACGATCAGTTTCATCTATGACAAGAAACCTGAGTAAACAAATAAATAATACTCAATGAACAAACAAGAATAATAAATTAGGCACTATAGATTAATAAAATTAAGGTCTAAAAATCAGTGTTTACTCAAAATTAATTAATTTAAATAATTTATTTTTGAAGAGAAAAGATTTGGCTCCGCCGGGAATCGAACCCGGGTCTTCCGCGTGACATGTGCGGTATGCTATCCATTACACCACGGAGTCGCTTCCAAACGGTGCCAAATCCTTCCTCTTCACTGACACCTCTCCAAACGATCTCGCAAGTTTTGTGAGTATTTACGGGAGATGGACAATTTTTGTCCAATTTTGGGCATCTTCTTGACGTTCTTCAATTTAAAAAAAAAAAAAAAAAAAAAAAAAAAAAAAAATTATTTAAAATAATTTAAAAAATAGGTGGTCACCCACAATGAAGGTTAAATTAATATAAAATTAATTAATATTAATCGTAATTAGTATGTCCAAAAAAAAAAAAAAAAACTTTTATATAAAATTTAATAATGAAAAAAAACTTGAAGTGGACTGATATCTAGGTATCCTTTAAAATTTTAGTATTAATCCAACAATACATCATAAACTTAAAAAATCTGGTGCGATACGTGCAACACACAACTTTCACTTACGAACTTATTTAGATTAGAAATCGACGTGTTTCGATAATATGTAAACGCCATTCCTCAACTTAACACATTTTTCCACATTTATACACTTATGTTTGTATATCTCCATAAACTATAGGGTATCTGTATAGCAAAATTTGGAAGTTCTCAGCACTTTTCGATTGATTATTACTTATTTATTTTTTGAAGGGACTAATTTCATCAACAGTCAACAGAGTTTTTTTTACTGCTTGCTTGTTTTTTACTACGAGTTGCTTTTTGTAAATATATCGTGAAGATGAATTGATAGGTGTATTTACGTCTCGTCGTACATACACCTATCATTTGTCTCTTATGCCTTTCTGGAAATCGAGAACGATTACTGTTCCTCTTAAATCGCATTATATAAATAAATCAAAAATTTATTATGGAACAAAAGTTCCTAGACTAAAATACAATTAATAATAGACTAGTATCTAATACCATATTTTTACACACCTCCGATGCTTCAAAAAATTTGAGCATCACATATTTACCCTCCTAAGTAAAATAAATCTTTTATTAATAAATGAAAGTTTTTGTTTTCATAAATACAGTTAATAAAATGTTGGCTGTCCCATATACTCGTACATACACCAAATGCCCAGTTTGATCCAAATAGTTACAGCCGTTTTTGAGAAGAAAAAAAAAACACGTAAAAATTTACTAAATAATGTGCCCCCCCTGTTTGACCACTTTTGATGAAGTTTCGGCAGTCGCATTGCGAGCATATACATACATCAAATACCCAGCAGTAGCGGATCCAGGGGAGCGGTGCGGGGGACCCCCCTGAGAGGTCAGGACACTAATTCACTATTACTATTTCTGCATAAAAAGGGCTATCCTTAGTGATTTTTTAAACTCATTAAATGAAAAATTGATTGTATATTAATATTGAATAGAAATTCACAACGTAAATATACACTAATATATTAAATTAGGTCCTTCATGACACCTAGAAATTTTAAAATATAAAGTGCGCCCCCCCCCCTCGGAAAATTTCTGGATCCGCTACTGATACCCAGTTTGATCCAAATAGTTAAAGCCGTTTTGAGTAAATAAAAAAACAAATTATAATGAGAAAACATTTATTAAGTAAAGTCCCCTCTCCAATTGATCAATTTTGATGAAATTTTTACTGTCAGATCGGGGGCATATAAATACGCCAAATACCAAGTTTGATCAAAATCGCTAAAGCCGTTTTTGAGTAAATAAAAAAAACACGTGAAAATGGGAGAACATTTAATAAGTAAAGTGCCCCCTCTAATTGATCAATTTTGATGAAATTTTTACTGTCACATCGGGGGCATATACAAACACCAAATACCGAGTTTAATCAAAATCGTTAGAGCCGTTTTTGAGACAATCGAGAAAAACGTAAAAAATAGACAAAATTCTTTAAATAAAGTACCCCCTCCATTTGACCAATTTTGATGAAATTTTTGCTGTCACATCACGGGCATATAAATACACCAAATACCCAATTTCAGTTTTGTACGGCTTATAGTTTTTGAGCTAGTCTGTTCATACACACACAGACCATTTTGCTGGACTAGGTTATTTGGAATCAGAGGACCCCAAAACATGTATTTCCGTTGAAAACCGGAATTTGAAATTTTTCACGATCGCAATACTTTCTCTTACTATATATAAGTGAAAGTAAAATTTAACCATGATCCATTTCAATTAATCAAAAAATCTGGCCCTTATTTTCTCCATTCATGTGCCTCAAAACCAAGTAAAATCACTTGCCAGTGAGAATTAGTCATGTATCAAGTCCAATGATACCAAAATCAAATTAGCGTCCACAATCAGTGTTTCCATGAACTAAAAAAGAAGATTTAAACAAGAAAAAAACCATCTCAAAATAAGTGAAAAGAAACCTCACTTTTCTTTTTGTAGGTTGCCAAAATACTCTCTATCTGCCAACAGAACACCATAAACACAGAGAGGGGTCAGGATGAAATATAACATTGATTATTTCAGGATATGAAAAAAAAAAAAAAGAAGCTAGTGAATTACAGTTGTACTAACAAGTCAAATGGGGATATGAGATTAAAACTTATACTACTCCATAATACGTAATAATAATAATAATAATGTCTGGAACAAAGAAATTCCTCAGAAATGAGAAGGATCAGCCTAAACAATATAAATAAGTCCAATATGATAAAAGATAAATACTAATATTTCAAACAAGAAATATATAGGATAGCACAAGATTCCAACTGAATTGGTATGCCGCAGAGGTGAAAGTTAATTAATGAAACCAAAATAATTAGATTTTGGTCATTAAATAGGGAAAAGTCTGAGAATACCAGAACATTGACAAGTTTGAAAAAGAGAATGAGAAAAAAATAGCAAAAACCCCTGAAAGGAATTAAGATTAATATATATATAAAAGGAAGATTATCTGGTGAAACAAAGATATAAATAACCCCTCAGCAGCCTTGAGTATCGTGGATCCAGCTGGAATCCAACCTGGGAGGATTAAAATCAAATCAATTTATAACAGGATAAAATAAAAAAAAAAAAATATATATATATATATAAAAGGAAGATTATCTGGTGAAACAAAGATATAAATAACCCCTCAGCAGCCTTGAGTATCGTGGATCCAGCTGGAATCCAACCTGGGAGGATTAAAATCAAATCAATTTATAACAGGATAAAATCAAAATAAAATTTATCAAATGGTGAACCCAAAGAATAAATTGTAATCTTTCAACTCTGGTTGGAAAAGGTTTTTTACAAGTTTGCAAGTATTAATTAGATTAGGAAATGCGTGTTGTCCCTAACAACATATGAGTGATAACCCAAAGATAACCAGTTCAAAATCCAGAGCCAGGGGGCATTTTATAATTCTCGGCATTAATCTCCTACCCATACGTCTGGCCTGGGAAGCCCCTTATAGCCTAAAAAGGGGAGGAAAAAACTATATCAACTAGAATGAATACTGAAACATATCTACCAAATATCTATTTCCAAAATGACTGCTCCTACTCAGAAGAGAGTGATTGAAGGAAATGAACCTTGTTGGGAGGGGGCATCATATAAAAGGACTAAATTTTTATATAAAGTAACAATAAACAAAATATAATGACATAAGAGAAAACGATAAATGAACTTATGAAATTAGATTTCCAAAAGCCTAAACCAATGACTTCAATAATTATTCTTAATTCATCAAATAATTCATAATGAAGCCAAATGCAGATTTAAAGATGATTAAAATGGAAAATTCATATATTAATATTATGTTTTGAAAATACCTTATGTTTTCTACATCAGCTAAATGAGGATCATTTGAATTCAGGAGATCCCAAAGACGACCTGGTGTTGCAACAACAATGTGTGGTTCGCCTTTTAGAAGCCTGCTTTGTTTCTCAGCAGACATACCTCCAACAATAACTGCAACCTAATACCACACTTCTGTCATGTAAACAAATTTTGATTATATCATTCATTTATAAAATTGTTTCAGTCCATAATTAAAATGTCAGTTTCATACATTAACAAAATTTAGACGGAGAAAAAAAAAGTTAAATCAACTAGAAAATAAATCCCGTGTAATGTGCGCAACACACAACTACTTACTAACCTATTTAGAGTAGAAATTGACATATTTTGATAAATGTGTAAACATCATTAGCAACTTCCCAGAAAATAGGTTTTTTTTCCATATTTATTTACTCAATAAGATATAGAGTATTATAATTATCACAAAACCTGAAACTTAATTTTCAACTTTTTGCATCTAATACCTTTCCAGAAACTGACCATTACTGTTCCAGTAAAACCACCTTATTTATTCTGTCAGAAATCTATTATGGAACTAAGTTAGTGAACTAAAATATAATTACTTAAGATTGTCTGGTACCAAGTTTTTCACCACAAAGAAGCAGCTTTAAATAATTTGAGCATCACGTATTTTCTACACATCAACTCTCAAAAGAACAATAAATAGTTTCATTTTTATCTGTACTGACAGTATGGGAATGCAAACATACTCCATGGTGTCTGATTTTATAATCTTCTACTTGTTGTTATGAAATCTTCATTTAGTTACCATGAAAGCAAATGATTTCCCTTAAATAGTTATGTTCCAACAAGCAGTTACAACGCGTTGACAACTCTTTCGCATGCATAGTAGTGCTTTACTTGTTGACAATCGGCTGTTTGTACTTTATAAGCTAAATATCATTCTTTTTGAAGTTCTCAGCTTTCCCAAGATATATCATACTTACATATATATATTACTACACTTACTAACAAAAATTCAAATTTCAATCTTGGCAAAACATTGTTCTTCTTTTTTTTTCATATTTTATACTACTATACATAATGAGAGGCAGTTGATTTTTCCATCATTACAAAATTAAAGATGCTTTGCAGGAAGAAATTTTCCTTTCGCCATTTCAGCCCATCAAAACATTTTAAGTAACAATGATAAAACCTAGCTGATATTAAAGAATACATGACTCCCATTAAACATGACAAGTTAAATCAAAATGATTAGAGCCATTTTTGAGAAACTAAAAGAAATATGATAAAATTTATGACATAAAGTGCCCCCTCCGTTTGTCCAATTTTAATGAAATCTTTGTCGTCAGATCATGGACACATACCTACATCAATTACCTAATTACAGGCTCGTATGGTTTATGAGTTAGTCTGTTCACACACACAGACAGACCACTTCGTGGGACTTGGTTATTTGGACTATAGGGACCATAAAACATGTATTTCCATTGAAAACCAGGAGTCGAAATTTTTCACGATCGTATTAGTTCACAATGTATTTCATATGTAGGTAAGTGAAAGCTATATAACAAACTAAGAAAGGGGGAGGGGAGTTTAATAAATATACATGCTTACATTGAAAGGCTCAACAAGAATATTGGAGACTCTTTGATAGAGGATTGAGTAACAACCAAAGAAATGATGAAGACAATGTTGGGACAGGATGGGAGATACAATGCAAAAGACACTGAATCACTGACTTCGTGAAGAGTTTTACAACCTTGGAAACAATATCAAAAACCTATACTCCTTTGATGCCCAGACAGTGGAGGTTTTGTATCAGGAGACATTAGAGACAATCTGATGGATTTGAATGATAGAGAATAAGTAAGAAAAATCCAAACAAACCCTCAGGAATAGAGTACCATGAGTAATTGGAGGCAATTTCATTCTTGGTAAACTTAATGACTTAATGAATAATAATAACTATAATGAATGAGTAATAATAACTTAATGAATGCCTAGTGGAATAGTACTTTCCAATGGAATTACAAAATTTATGTATTCCCTTTCCGATGGCACGAGTATGCTATTTTCAAAAAATAATTTCTATTTTTAATCAAAGAAAGGAAGGTAATAAGTGTTACACACACTGTACCAGTTTTTTATCACAGACAAACAAGTTTCAATCTTTTATCAATGTACTAAAATTAAAATAATATCAACAGATTTTAAATGAACAATAATAATTTATTTTAACACTTCTGTGGGTAAAACAATATTTATTCAAAGAAAAATAACAATTGTCAATGCCACATGAATTATAACAACACAAATATTAGAACAGGTTACAGAAATTATCACTTTGTAACACGCAAATAATCATATGACTTGAGCTTCACAACCAAGACAAAGACTCAGACTCACTGTCCAGTTAATCGCTCCTTATATATATTCGTAAGGAGGGGGGTCTAGAAACTCATTGAATGTTGTGGATGGGACTCGAACATTGTAGTCACAAACACGTGCTATGTCAGTTTGTTCCATCTCTTAGTTCTTTCCAACAAAAGGTCTGGGACTTTTAAGCCATACTTTTTTTGTTTAACGTTACATTTTGATAAACATAGATAAATAAAGCATCTAAGCTTTCACCACTCTAGCAGTTTTCAATAAATTACATAACCATTTTTAAAAATCATTTTTTTTATTAACTTTATAAGGTAATTTTTAACATGTTCAATAAAATTAGTAACAAATTAAGTTTAAGTTATCCATAGAAAACAAAGAGTTGAATGTAGAGAAAATCAATTTATTTTATTAACGCAATCATAGCACTTTTATATATCATATTTTTCTTAAAATAAATGCAGGCATTGGAATAAAAAAATCCAGAATAATGGAGGAGATAGCCAAATAATTGAAGACCGAAATGACATAACATGTTCAGAAAAAGTAAAAAATTTTGCTGTAAGATAAATTAATTCCCTTCACAACTGAAAAAATACAATGTTTTCCCATTTCCCATTTAATTGAGTTGCAGAGACCAACATAAGACTTATTTAAATGAGACATGAGAATAAGCATAGCCCAGTCATTTTATGAATTACTCCAATTAATTTTCTAACACTTTAAACCAAGCAATATCTATGTAATATCTGTAATTCAATTGATATACAATGTTAAATAAATTTTCAAGCGAGCAATTCTAATGTTTAAAATGGTCTATAAAATCAAATTTTCTCATTTAAAAAATGAATGCACAGACCATCCATGCCTTCCCAGTTGGTTGTATGAGTTAAGCTCATGCATCGGCCACCCTCCTGACACATGAACATGGCAAATATAGTCAATTTTACAAGAAATTCAACTTATACACTTAATCACAATTCTTACAGATATATTGATATAAAAGGAAATAAAAAAGATAATAACAAATAAATAAAAAAATATTTACTAACTTTTAGGGGCGTATATTTAATCGCTGTTGCTATATGGTTCTTTACTTGAATAGCTAATTCTCTAGTGGGAGTCAAAATCAAAGCCCACAACTTATTTCTTGTAACAGCAGTTTCTTCTTCATTTTCTTTATCTACGCCAAGAAACAAAATAATAGATCTTTAATTAATTAAATAATTAAACTTTAGCAAACATAAAGGTTTGATGACAAATTTCTTGTGAACTATTAATTCAATATCATTATAAAATTATATTACAATTAATACTAAAAGCATTTATCAGAGGGCAAAAATGGAAACCTATAAGTAATCTAGTCCCAAAAATACTTTCATCCAATTCAATGCACTTCAATTTTTTCAAGTTACATCAATTTTATTTTTTTTACATAGCACCATAATCTGATGCCAAATGAAGGCCTCCTCTAACAAAAAATGTTAGAATTTCTACTTATGCCTCGCCTAACAGCATCTAATCCACAATAAGGGAAAAACAGGAAAAGTGGCCACCCTAATGGGTGTTTTATTTTATTTAAAATAAAAAAAAACCGTAACTGCTTTAAAAACCCCATATATATATATATATATATATATATATATATATATATATATATATATATATATATATACACACACATATATAAATATATATATACACACATATATATATACATTCTATAGACTCTTAGGAACCACAATGTACAGTACTTTTGTCCTTTTTCCATTTAATCTTATTATTTGGGTTGTACATGTGTTTTCCTAAACCCTTGCAATATAACCACTTTTACCTTCCTAGTCGGGTAAAGTGGCCAGTGCCTGGTCACTTTACCCGACTTAGTCTTTTGCTACGAAACGCATGAAATCCGTTAGATAACCATGTTTATTTTACAAAGACAACTTAATGGCCTAATTTAACATTAGTTTTAATGTAAAAACTTTAATTTTAATGTACAGTAATCATGAACCAAGAAGGGCATTTATAAAACAGTTATTTGCAAAATTCACATTCAAACTCATCATCTTCTTCGCAACCGGCATACTCCTCATGCGCCCACTTCATCCACTTACAACATCGTATCCATCCTTTATCACCTTTTGATTTTGAAAATGCTTGATTGTAATGGAAACATTCTGCGTCTTCATCGTTGTCATCATCTTCTTTTTCTGAATATTTTTTTCTTGGATAAACCTTAAGTTTTCCTTGAATGTTATTTTTCTTATGAGTTTCTTTTGCTTGCTTAGCTGTCATTTTGGATTCTTTTTCAAAAAGTTTCATTTTTTTTAATCAAAATCTCTTCATCTTTCTTCTTTTTCTCTTCAACCAATTCAAATAAATAACATACATAATGATGGTTTATGGATTTTATTCTATTTTCACTTCATTTACCTACTTTGAACAAAACTTAATTTTACAAGGTGGCCACTTTTCCCGACCAAATGAGAGGCCACTTTACCCGACTGGACGCCCTATTAGAAATTGTAGTTTGGAGTCTAATCAACAAAACTAAAGTTAACAACAAACGCATAGATGTAGGTAAAAACAAGGTGTTTAAGCTATGATATTGCAAATAACTACTACTCAGTTGCATCAGAGGGCTGAAAAACACAAAAACTTCTCCTAAATAAAAACAGGCTGAGGTATCATCACGAAACTCACAGACAATACTGATGGCATCGTATGAACTAGTTTGCCCGCTTTCCATCAGGTTGCAGCTCTATTCAGTGCATGAAATCGGCGCTGCCCACTTTTCACGCACTAGCCACTTTTCACGCACTAGCCACTTTTCCCGTACTTCCCCTACATTAACATCAACAGTCATTAAATCACAGACTACCTTTTCTTACTCTGTGGCAGCCATTCAATGTCTAGCTCAGAATCTTATTGAGAATAGTTTTGGTTAATAAATAATTGTGTAACAAGAACTGCCCTTTTAAGCCTTTATTCTGTTTCAATATAGTTCTCCCTCCTTAACATTATTGGTCAAAACTTTTATTTAAACTAACCTTTTAAGCAGCCTCCTTTAGGGACATATATGCCATACAGGATTTAGGCAGGACCTAGGATAAGGGTAGGGGCTTATTGCTGAGTTGTGAAAAGAGCCCTGACACTCGGGAACTCACAACCTTCAGCTTATCATTGTCAGGGATAAAACAATATTAAATAACAATATCAACAAAACTAAAGTTAACAACAAACACATAGATGTGTAGGTAAAAACAAGTAAATAACTACTACTCTACACAAAAGCAAGGTAGCAGGGATGATATATCTGACTAACATTGCATCAGAGGGCTGAAAAACTTCTCCTAAATAAAAACAGGCTGAGGTATCGTCACGAAACTCACAGACAATACTGATGGCATCCTATGAACTAGTTTGCCCGCTTTCCATCAGGTTGCAGCACTATTCAGTGCATGAAATCAGCACTGCCCACTTTTCACGCACTGGCCACTTTTCCCGTACTTCCCCTACATTAACATCAACAGTCATTAAATCACAACCTACCTTTTCTTACTCTGTGGCAGCCATTCAATGTCTAGCTCAGAATCTTATTGAGAACAGTCTTCGTTAATAAATAATTGTGTAACAAGACCTGCCCTTTTAAGCCTTTATTCTGTTTCAATATAGTTCTCCCTCGTTAACATTATTGGTCAAAACTTTTATTTAAACTAACCTTTTAAGCAGCCTCCTTTAGGGACATATATACCATACAGGATTTAGGCAGGACCTAGGATAAGGGTAGGGGCTTATTGCTGAGTTGTGAAAAGAGCCCTGACACTCGGGAACTCACAACCTTCAGCTTATCATTGTCAGGGATAAAACAATATTCAACAACAATATCAACAAAACTAAAGTTAACAACAAACACATAGATGTGTAGGTAAAAACAAGATGTTTATGCTATGATATTGCAAATAACTAGTACTCTACACAAAAGCAAGGTAGCAGGGATGATATACCTTAGCCTTCTCAGCAACCCCACATGAACATTCAATTAATATCTATCCCTGATGTTTTTCAGTTGATACCAAAACTACTTTTTTCTGTGCTAAATTGAAAGGGAGGCACTATATGTCACCATTCCTCTTTGTCTTATCCTTTCTTAGTTAAGATTTGAAATGTATGTCTGGGAAGTATAAATGTTTCCACCATCCTTTAGGACCAGAAGCTAATTACAGTTTAATGATAGGGCAAGGGTTGACCAACTCTTTCTGCACCAAAACTAACCTATTAATGATTTAATAATTCATAAAACTAATATATTAATGGATCTTAATTTAAAGATTACCTGATTCCTTTGAAGACAATTCCAAGTTTTTCATTATCCCATAAATAATAGGGATAGCAAACGCCAATGTTTTACCACTTCCAGTTTCAGCAGCACCAAGAATATCTCTCTTACCTTTTAAGGCAGCGGGTATGGCCAGCCTCTGGAACAATAAATTCAATGTCTTATCGGCATAAATAATTACAAGTACTATATTGCCAATTACTTGAACAACATATCATGATTATTCATCGGATGCATTATTTTAATCAACATATTTTGTTTTTTTCGGGTCATTGCTAAGTCGGATGGCAGTTCGTTCAGTACACATCCCAAATTCAAACCATAAAATAGATAATAAACAAATGTAATGTAAGCTAAAAAAATTCCTAAAGGGCAGCTAGATACAAGATACTAAAATATAATCCTGTTTCATGATGTGAAGTTTAGTAAAAAAAACCCATTAGTCTTTGACATATACTATATTGCCTTGGATTGTTTACTTAAACCTTCTTAATGTAAAACAGTTAAGTACATTAATGAAAATTTATGAATACCTGTATCTCAGTTGGTTCCATAAAACCTTCCTCCAGCAAGGCCCTGGAAACTTCCATAGGAACATATATATTATTCCAAGGATAAAATTGAGTGTCTTCGATTTCCCCCTTATCATTTTTTTTTTCTACGAAAGTATTCTTAGAACTGACAGTTTTCTTCTTCTTCTTTTTTTTCCTCTCAAGTTTAGGTTTTTTCTCATCACTAGTTCTAAATGATTCAATATTATAATCAGATATTTCTTCGATACCGGCTAGACCTTCGAAATCACCTTCTACATCAATTTCTACTGGTTGCCACTGTGCTTTTTTAGAAACAGCCATTAGAAATCAGTAAAAATAGAGAACAGTCAACTTGGCCACTGTTCGAAACTTCAAAAACAAACCCACGAGGGGTAAGGTTGTTTAAAGGCATACAAAGAGCAAAAAGCATAGTAGGTATATTATACTTCAACGTGTCGTTCAGTATCAAAGGACCTTTTTATGAAGGGCACCTTACTAAACGGCACCTGTTCAGAAGTATGTAATACCAAAAATACTATACTATGTATAAAGTTTTACAGCGTTCTTAGACATAATAACACACAAATCAAAAACTTCATATTTTATAAAAGCGTGTGCCCTTGGAAATGCCTTGCAGGTGGAGTAAATGTAAACAATTTATGAAATTCCAATACATTCCGTTGATCCTCAGGAAAGCTCACATCTCATTCAATAATTTATAAAAATAATTGACTTTATTACAAATACTGCTATCGTTCCCTACAGCTGTTAAGATGTATAGTTATATTCTCTCTAGAAGAAGGTTTATACAACAGAAATGCTATGAGTTGACGTTCTTTATGTACATATGTAAATTTTACCTTTTTTAACAAACTTATAAATGTTTATATAGATTATTTATTGTTGTTGACCTTTCTCAGTCCTTTTGGTTATATTGAGTCCCTTTACAACTTGCTATTTTGACACTTATGCCTCTTCTGCTAACTTATTTTATTCTATTACTACTAAGTTGATTGAAACCTTGATGGTTAATAAAGAATCTAATTTTTTATTCCCGTTCCCGGATCATATTCTTCTTGTATATGGTTGATTTTCCCAGAAAGGGCCAACTGCTGTCCCCTATGGATTCTGAAGTCCCAGAAAAATGATGACACATAACAAAAACTCTAATTATGCTTTTTTACTTTCTCTGTCGTCTAGTGAGAGTTGTGCTCAGATGAAATCAATATTTAATATTTGAAATTCAAATGTCTGGAAATTTCTTTCCCTCGCCTTGTTCCAACTGTGTTTCTAAACTCACTAGCTCATCTTCATGCATGCCATGTATTTTTAATTTTTCATTACGTGATGCTGTTCAAAACATCTCAAGATTGGAGACTGTGGCGTGCCATATTTCTAAGAATGAAACCTTGAGGATTGAAAACATGAAAGCCAGGTCGTCGACGTAGGCCGTAGCAAGGACCCTCTTTCTTCTAGCTCCCCCAGCAACTGGTTGAAAACTAGCTTCCACAGGGCCGGGTCAAGTACCGAACCCTGTGGGCATCCTCTCTCAATATCATTCTCTACCTCGTATTAGCAGCCCCTGATCTTGACTTTTTATCCACTAAGGTAGCTACTTATGGGGCAGTACAGCTTACTGGGGGTGTCGAATTCCTGCAGCCGTCGGAGTACGCTATCGTAGGGCCACCATACACTATCGAAGGTGGAGGATATGTCGAACAGCATCAACAACACGTATTTCTCCGCCTTCTCTTCTATGCCCCTACGCACTCTCAGCAGCGCATCTGCGGTTCTCTTGCCAGGGGTCGAGCCCAACTGCCGTGGATGGCTAGCTGCTTCAAGGACGGGCCTTCGTCTTATTACCATAAGCTGCTCCAGGACCTTGCTCATCACTGGGAGGAGGCAAATTGGTCTGTAGGCCTTAGGACTCTCCTTGTTCTTGCCACCCCCTTTGTAGAGCAGTCTCAAGTCTGCAACCCTGCAATTGCTTTGGAAGCACCCCTTATCCAGGCATTCATTGTATACCGTCCATAATTCTTCCTCTATGTAAGGGGTGGTCTTCTTGAGGATTGCAGCGTCGTTGGCATCTAGTCCTGGAGCCCTGCCCGTCCTCTGCCCATCCACGGCAAGACATAGGTCCCAAATGTCCTATGGTGGGCACAGACCGGTACCTGACGGGTACACCGTGGTGTGTCTTACCATCTTATCTTCTGCGTTGTTCTGGGACGGGTCATCCCTGGGGTAAGTGTACTCTATGTAAAGTCTTGCTGCCTCTTCCAGGGTGGTCGCCTAGGAGTTTCCTCCTTTTATCGCCGCTATTATCCGTAGCGGCTTTACTGTTCCCAGCGCCACCCTGTATGGTATACCCCAGGAATTCTTCTCTGTTTCTTCGACTATGAATTCGTCCCAGGACTTCTTTTTTGTTGATGCACATCTTTTCGGTGCAGCCTAAATCTGTGCTTAGATTCTTCTAAAAGTACAGGTCTCCTCGCTTCTTTCCTACTATCTTGGTACCTACGCCGCACTATGGTTCCTAATGACCAATTTAGGGACAAAACCCTTGATTGGTCACAAATGACGATTAAATACATTCATTCCATGGTTTTTTGGGTCGCTGAATCGATTTATGCCACTTTCGAAGCTGTAATATTTCATTTTAAGGGTTACACGATAACAAAAATCCACATATTTAGAAATTAAATTCAGATTTCATTTGGATCGTAATAAATTGAACACTTTTTTGTAGGGGTCACCTGTGGTATAGTGGTTAGCATGGCAACCTACAATACTAAAGGTCGCAGGTTCGCGCCCAACGGTGGCTCTAGGATTTTTTAATGGGAGTAAAAAAATCCTTAGCTATGCCGCACAGTGGTCCAAAAAAGCTGAAAATGGGAAAAACCTAATATCTATTATAATTACTTTGTTAGCGGCCTGGAACCACCCATGTATTGATTTTTTGAGGTGCCGAATCTAATGAAATCAAAATCCGTGCAATTCCAGATCAAGTCCAAATTTGAGGTCAAAAAGTCAACAATATCAAAAATTCGTGTTTGGTATAGTCTTATATGTTTTTTGAGGTGCCGAATCTAATGAAATCTATATCAACGAAATCAGAGCATCAGATCAAGTTAAAATTTGACGTGGAAAATAAAAATTTGAATATTATATTATACTTATATTAATTTTTTTATTTAACATTTTATGTACTACTCGTATAATACAAATAGGATATAATTATTTAATCTTGTTTAAATAAATTGTATGCTTCCTTGGTTAGCTCTTTTTTCTTTTTGTACTTGTATACTGGTCTCAAATCCGTAATATATGGGTCGCTTGTTACAAATAATTGGTAGAAAACATCTTCATTTGTTGCGACTCGAGATATCTTCCTGGAATGATGTTCCCTTTACTGCTTATAATATTTGTTCCTACTCTCCATGAGCCTCTTCTGACAGGGAACCTATACAAAGAGCTGCGTGCTCAATCATGTCTGCTACATGGAAAAGAATTTTGTGGACGGTCAATGGGAGATAGTACCAGGGGTACCGTCACTGCCATCTCAGCCGTTTCCGCTGTATACTTGCGACCGTAACGCAAACTTTTTATAAACCAACAAAGTCAAAAAAATTATACTTATTTCAGCAACGATTTCGAAAATTAATTTCTTCTCTAACTATTGATATTATTCAAACATGTTTAGTCCATAACAGTGCACATACATATGACACACTCCTGATGTATTGGGAAATATTTTATTGTTAATCTTATACAGAGTAGACATTTTTTTTTATGATGGTAGAAAAGTACTATTTTTTCAATCATTAAAAAGTTCGATTTTACCGGTGCACACACATTTTAATTTTGAACTAGTTAAAAAAATATATTCTTTCCATCGTTCTACAAGTATCTAAGTATTCGAAAACCAAGAAAAAATTAGGTGTGGGCTACTTTCATTTTTGAGTTTTTTTTCCAGGTTGTACCACTGTGTGTCGTCCCTCGGATAGGATGTAAAATGGAGGTCCCGAGCCTGTACGATGTCAGATACTCGTTAAAGATCCCTATCATAATTATACCTGGATCGGCAATATTTAAGATTCCCACTGTAGCATCGTCCGATTAGCCTTAGTGGCATAAAGTGACGTTAAACAAACATATAAGTTTTTGGTAGAATATAAAAAAAAAAAATATATAATAGGAACTAGCAGAATTTGAACTAAAATTGAGTATATATATACATAAACATCAAACTAATATGATATATATACATATATATATATATATATTTACAAAAATAACCACGAAAATAAAACTAATAGTATTTTTCCAACATAAACAATACAATTGTGGACCGGTTTCACTTATTACACAATCTTCAGTACAATATAAGATTAATATTTATATAAATCATTCATTTATATACATATTAATCATTCATTTATGATGTGATATTAATCTTCTAAAATTAAAGCTGTCGCATCGACATCCACAGGTATTTTTTTTTTCCAAATTAGGCCTCAAGTGACTGATGTTTGGGTCAGACGACACCAATATAATATTGAATACATCTTCGTCCGTTGCTCTTCGAGATTTCCTACTACATTCAGAAAAATCTTTGATTTGGTTGGTCTCCCTCCCAAAATTTCTAGAACCAGCCTCTGTCGGTCTCGCAACCCATCGGCACAAAGGGCATGATAAAGTTGTTTTCTGAAAAAAAATGTCCTTATTGTACGACACTTCCTCAAAACGTTTATTAAAATGTCCAACCAATCTTTTTTTTTTGTTTCAGAAATAATTGTAAATAAGGCCTTTTCTTCCTCCCCTAGAATCAATGCTGGTAACGCTTGCTCTAGCGACGAATTCTCATTCATCAGCATTCTCAACATCGCGGTAGGAAATGACGTAGTTATCCAAAATAAATTTTAAACACATAATTATAATGAATAGATTGAATAAATATTTCATTCTTTTCGTTGAAAGAAAACTGAAAACTGATACAAATAAACAATTGTTGACATATATTGACAAATCCGTGTTTGAATAGAAGCCTATTAACTATTGAAAACATTGTACTTAGAGGGGGGAAACATAACCAAACGGCTCTCCCACTCGCGCATACCTAGCTATGAAATGATCTCATCCAACTATACGTTCAGTCATTTTTTTTTTCCATCCAACTATACTCATCCATCTTTTGGAATACTTTCAGTGATACCTCTGGATTGATTTAATATCAACCAGAAGACGGAGGTTAATGGTACTAACATTGAAAAAGACCAATAACCATTCCACTTATTACAAGTCTCAAGAGATCACCCGATTCTCTTTTCCATCCACCCTAAACTTTTTTTTTCCTTTGAAATCTAGGATTAAATACCTCTTTTTCATGATGTATAAATAAAATATTTACGAAAAATTACGGTCTCGGACAAATTTGGGCTTTACTAGGATCACTTTAAAATAGGACGATAAGAAATGTGTTTTTGTGTCATTCCTACAAGATGCCATAATTACCTTGTTTTCAAAGGTTTAATGAAGATCAATGTAAAAAAATTGGGGTACCACTACTGAAGTGCGGCTGATGGGGCAACCCTGCTTCGGGGCGTGGCCTAAGGCGCAGCGATCGCTCGGGGCCTTGCCGAACTGCCGCCCCCACCACCTTCCCCCCTTCGCAGATAAGGCTCCAGCTCGCTGTTCTGTCCCAGTTATTTTTCCCTTCAGTAGTCGACTGTGACGTCATGTAATCGTCACCTCTCTATATCGACAATAAAGATCGACCGTGCTATTTTCGATACTAATACCTTAAGTTTGAAATTAAATATCTTTATACATACTTTCGATTTATTATATAATTTATATATTTTTAACTTTCCTGCTGAGAATTAAGCATCATAATATCATTTTACCTATCTTAAGCTCATTTACAGAGTTCTATTTCTTATTATAAGTAAAACAGCTCAAATTAACTTTTCTTTTTTTTATTATATGGTTTATCACTATACCTCTTTATTTTTGCATCTTGCACTATACCTCTTTATTTATGCAACTTGCATATTGTAGGCCTACCTTTCAGAATTCTCATGGGTTTAGTCTTTTATGTATTAATAACCAGTTTATTATTTTGGCAATATTGCGCAAGGGTATTGATTTTGTTGTGCATCAGTTATTGAATGCAAGGTAATTGCAAGGTCATCCACAGACATGAGCAATAAAAAATATTTATGTTTGCCAATAACATAAAGTAGGTATATTGGTGATAACATTCAATGCAAGACGTGTTCCAAATCATTGATGAAGATAGGGAAGAAAAGGGGACTTAGCTTAATAATCTATTTTATTACTGTATAGTATAATTAAATGATGATAGTTTAAATTTATAATAATAAAAGTTGGAAAGAATAAAATTACAGGCTAATATTTTATTTTGAATAAGAATTCATTGATTTGTTAAATGCGTGTTCCATCAATAATGTAATGAAGCTTGTATTTATGAAAGTTGAAATGTAACTCTTTGAATTTGAAATAGAGAAAATCCCGTAGTATATGAAGTAAATAAGTCTTAATTTTATTAAAAACTTTCTTTCGATTTCGGAATTACTGATAATTTTAAAAATGGTATGAAAGCTGAGGGCAATGATTTCAAAAGTCGGAGAACAATATGGACTCCTAAAAGGCCGTTACTTCAAAAGTGGGAGAAGTATATCGACTTAAAAGTAGCAAGTGAAAAATCGATGTGTCAATTGGAGAATTGGTAAGATGGCTTGTGACGTAAAAATGACGTGAACACTCAAGCAAGACGCGCTGTTTTTAAAAAGGAGGGGAAATAGTGATAAGGTGGTGGGGGCATCAGCTGACGAGAATTTCCCCTCCGAAAGGGAGTGATAGCCACGCCCCGAAGCAGGGTTGCCCCATCAGCCGCACTTCAGTAGTGGTACCGTCCGGGACGTGCTCTCGCCCTACGGCGCTGGAGGGTCAGGTCCGCCGATTGAGTGATGGCGCCTGTCAGCACTGCCACTTACAGTCAATGTCCATTTCACCTTCTGGCGCCATCT
Source organism: Aelia acuminata (assembly GCA_911387785.2). Lineage (NCBI taxonomy): Eukaryota > Metazoa > Arthropoda > Insecta > Hemiptera > Pentatomidae > Aelia > Aelia acuminata. Next base: position 180,886,805 of record OU426978.1, read on the forward strand.
CCTCCCACTCTCTATCGACTATCACCCCCTCCAGTTCACTTGAGAAGGTTCTCCAGTCCACCGTTCGGGTCACATATCCACTCTCGATGAGCTGGTAATTGCCTTCCTCCTGTCTCACACTGAAGGCTATGAACCTGTAGTCAGAGCTCGTATCAGACCGTAGGGTCCAGCCCGCAACACGCCTCGCCATGGTGGCCGGTCTATCTAACTCTGGCCCCTCGCTCCTACAAATGTGGGACCAGAGGGCTCGTTCATGACTACGAGTTGAAACCTAGCCACCCGGTCCTCTACCACTCTTCCTCTAGCGTCTGTGCGGACCGATCCCCAGGCCGTGCTTCATGAGGTAGTGTCGGAACAGGCTATCGCGTTTCTGTTCTTGTGAGCGATAGCCTTAACGGCAGCCACCTTTTCTTCAATGTCCTTCTCGACGACATGTATGACGATACCAGGGCAAAAGACATCTCGTCCAATTTAACGTAACATGCAGCCTGGTCTGCCCTGGTGAATTGCTTCAGTTCCATACTACTATTGCTGCCCTGGGCCTCCTCTCACCACTGCCCGGCGCGACCACCCTTGACGTCACACCAAATCCTGTGACCACATTCTTCTTACACCATGGCTCCTGGACTGCCATGATGTCCACTCCTGGGGCGAGAGCTCTCAGTTCGTCCATGACCACTCGTCTTCGACCCCTATTGACCTGCAATACTCGCAACCTAGGCATACCGGGTTTTATTCGCATGCCTAACCATCATCTCCAGGTGCAGGGGGCACTCCCTGCTGCCCACGCAGCCTCCAATCCTCTCTTTCCACTGTATTTCGCCTCCACATTTTCACATCCATCTTTCAGAGGTCACCCTCCACATTATCCACCCATCTCAGTCTCCCCTTTAATCTTTGTCTTACTGGGTTTCCTTCAAGCATATATTTTGGAATTCTGGCCTCTTCCATGCGTTATGGAAGAGTATATACATGGACATATACTCTCAAATATCTCAAATAGGTCACCTTTAGTTTAGTGGCTACAATAGCAGCTTATAATACTAAAGGTTGTGGGTTCGCATCCCCTCCAGGTGTCCCTAGGATTTTTTAAAGGATGTGAAAAATCCTTTACTATGCCGTCCTGCGGATGGGACATAAATTAGAAGTCCCAGGCTTGCGCAATGTCAGGTATTAAGATCCCTATCCTAATTATAAGCAATGGATAGGCAAAAATTAGGACTCCCTCTGTAGCATCTTCCGATTAGCCTTAGTAGTATAAAGTATCATTTATCTAAACAAACAAAATCGCCCTCAAATGCTTAATTTCAGTACAGTACAATTTATTGTTTTTTTGAGCTGGTCTCACACACAGTTACCATTCCATAGGACTTAGTTATTTGGACTCAGGGAACCCCAAAATATATATTTCCTATGAAAACCAGAAGACAAAAATTTTCACGATCGCAATACTTTTCCTTACTTTTTATTTCACATATAGGTAAGTGAAATTAAAAAACAGTTTTTACAGTAAGATAACTTAAATAATTGAAGTTTATGAATTGCCAAATGTTTTAACTTTCACTTACCAATGTATTTATTTATTTATTTTGCAGCGCTACCTTGCCTGAATGGCAAAACGGGTTTTAGCACTAGTTGGATGCTACCCATTCCTGGGTAGCAAATAACTGCTGCTTGTAAAACCATATAGAAATAATCTGCTATGAACTGTACACAATATTATCTCCTTTCTTCTTCCCGAGTCAAGCTGTTTTTAGCACACTAAACCCATTGATAGATCACACTTCTTATTTCTATTCTTTATGCAATAAAAATTATAGAAATAAGCCCTTCTTCGTCAGGACCATAGAAAAAAGATTGTTAGAAAAGTCAATAAGCATTAAAAGTAATTTACATTCTCAGTTGTTTTTTTTTTTTTCAACACCACTATCAAACGATTCCTTCTTTCAAGGACTTGATATTATTTCACTTGTAAGATTTCCTCTCCAATATTATAAAGGCTGTAATAGAGAAAAAAAAAAATAAGAGGAAAAATAATTTTTATTGACAATCATAGATTTACATAGATGGTTATAAGTTTACCAACGATAACTGATCTATAACTAAGATTTCAGAGGATATCAAATTTTAATGTATTATTTTAATTAATTTCATACCATATAAAATAATACAAAGACTGTCATCATTTCACAATAGAAAAACCTACTGGCTAATAATAAAATTATCTTTAAAAAAATGTCTAAGGGTGGCACATAATTTAGTCACAGATAGTTTCATTCTAAAGTTTAAATACTTTCTGGAATAGTAAAGAAGGCTGTGGATTACATAAAGAAATATAAAAATCAACACTAAATGGTCACTCACTAGATTGAAAAATGATTCTTTGATTTATAAATAATTTGATATGAAATAATGTTGCTATAGTTTGTAAGTATATTAATGCGGTAACTTTTGTTGGATCATCAGATTCAAAATTAGTTTTTAAAACCTTGATATTTTAATGAATGAGAAAGGGTTACCAGAAAATCGTTGGGGAATGAAACATTTAAAAAATATTTTATGTCTGTCTTTTATTTCAGGTTATTACACATCCAACTTTATTATTATTATATTCTTTTTATTGTTCATTTTTATAACATTTTGGACAATTGGACAAAGAAAACCAGAGAATAGTACAACACAATAAAAAAAAAAAGAAACAAAAAGTTCAATAAACAAAAATTGTATGGTACTGGATAATGGACGGTCGTCCGAAATGTTGTACAAATAAATAATATTAAGAATACAATCATCATAAATTTGAATGTGTAATAACCTGAAATAAAACTCACACAATAAAATAAATAAGAATCATCCAAAGAAAAATTAGTAAGAACAGGAAAAAGAAGAAAGAAATATTTAAAAAAGTTTTGTTAGATCAAATAAGAAATAAGGTTTTAAAAGTAAAAAGGTTTTACTACTTTTCTGCTTTCTTTTGTTTAGCTGTATTTTACTGATATAGACATAGGGTTAGCCAGTAGTTAGCCTAGCCAACTACTACACAGCAGGTGTCAAGTTCGTAGACCACCAGGTGGTCTTAGAATTTTTTTAAGGGACTAAAAAATCCTCGGCTATGCCATTTTCTGATGGGAGATAAAATGGAGGTCTTGAGCCAGTAAGATGTCAAGTACTCGGTAAAGATCCATATCCTAATTATATCTGTGTAGGTAAAATTTAGAACTCCCACTGTAGCATTGTCCGATTAGCCATATCAGCATTAGCCTAATAATTGCCTAATAATAATGGCCTAATAATAACAACATAAAATTGGCATTAAAAAAAAAATTATATTTTATTGAAATTCCTTATATACTTTTTATATTTATTAAATATATTTTATATTTTTTATACTTCATAAAAAAATAAAATTCCATTCTAACCAATAATATACATAATAACAAACATGCCATAACAGAAACTTAATAAATTAATTCAGTTATCAAACATTCATTATTAATAATCAAATTGAATGCATATGGCAATAATAAAATGAAACTATATTAGATTTTGAAAAATTAGAGTCACAAGAACACAAAATCTGTGCTATTCGAAGATGGATAATTTTGTTTTATTAACCCACAGCCTTTTAGGTTTTTAATATAATACAAACATATACAAATTACTTATGTCTGGCATATACCTTAAAATAATTAATTCTAAAAATCATATTCAAAATACAAATATAAACATATTGTTCAAATATCTTTTATTAGGAATTATAAAAATTGGTTTAAGAGATAAGTTTTTAATAATTTTATCAACAATAAATGCTTAGATTCTTATCTTAAAGAATACAATTACAAATATACAGGCAGAATGAGACCTGAAGACATACAGAGAATACATTTTTTTAACAATCTACAGGTTTTAAAATACTTTAAATACTTCTTTAGTAAATTGATATTTAGATAATATAATAAATACAAAGAAGGTAACTACCATCACCATGATGTAACAGATATATAAATATGGTCCTTAAAAATTACTCCAAAGGTACAAGGATTTGGTTAAATCTAATAATTAGGGCCCGGATTTTAAGGATTTTTCGTCCTTTTTTCTGACCAAGGGAAATGAGACTTCTAAAGAGATCTACTTCGATCTTGAAATAATGAGTTCATTAAACAATACTCTATAAGATATTTTTTTCAATTCCACAATAAAATAGATTTATTAGGAGTTTTACAGAAATATAAATCTATTCTAAGAAAAATTAATTTACCTGGGGCTTTCTTTTCAGAATTTTATCCAATTGATTTAAAAAATTAAAGATAATCAAGAAAACCATGAGAATCATTTAACTATATCTTTTGAGAAAAAAATGTTCTTTAAACAATGCCATAACTTCTTTTTTTATTCTTAACATTCTAATTTTTCATAACATTATGGTTCAGTGTTCCTACTTATATTAGTTTCACAACATTCCTACTTTATAAATATGATTATAAATATTTGCTCCAATTATTAATAAAAAGCTTAAGATCTTTTTTAGATCTTATTCTATAAGTCAATTTTCAATATATATTGTAGAATAAAGACCTTTAGATCAGGGCCCTATCAATAACACAGTCAACCAATAACCAATAACACTCCAATCTCTTTCATTGAGTCCAATAAAAGCAATTTATTTTAAAGATGAAATGGTCCAGGGAGACAGTCAAAAAGTCTATGGATAGTATGCAACTACTTTATAATAACCGGTCTTTTACCCAATGATACAGGCCTTCATCAGGGAAAAATAAACAAGATACAAAATTATTAAAAAAAAAAAAAAAATGTAACTTTTATACAAGAAATAGTACCTAGTAATGCATAAGGTAATATGAGAAGCTTAATAATGACAGTTACCAAACTGTAAGAAAGTTATGACAGTAAAGTAGTGATGCATTTGATGAACACTAAAATAAGACATCAGCTATATTTCAAATGTTATACACTATTCCTAGATTTTTTAACTGCTCCTCTAGACAATCTTTTTCCTAATTATAAATATGATCAACTTACTTATTACTTATTATTATAATTTACTTATTATATTCCTGTAACTTTTATAAGAAAAGATTTATCAACGTGATAACCAATTAAGATATATTTTAACTTACGTTTAGTCATAATTAAAATATTTCTATGGACAAGTCACAAGAATTGTCACATGAAAAAAATTAAATTTAATATGGCCTAACCCCCATTTTTACTATAAACTATCTTGAATAATTATCCTTATATTTTTTAATAAAAAACTAAACATGAATCAAATAGAATCTTATCTCATCAATTACATTTTTTGATATTTGTTAAAATTAAATATTTCCATCTCGAATTATGTAAAAATAGTAGGTATCTTTCAATTTATCACAAGGTTTAAAATATCAAATTATTTTTTAACTTACTTTCAATTACCTTTCATCAAATGCTTAAAGGTAACATGTTTACATGCATATATTTGATTCTTAATTAGGTATTTAAGTTTTTAACTTAAAATATTTATAATAGATTAACAGGTATTCAACTATAAACATTCTTATTTAAGAAAATATTCCATATCGGGAGGATCAACTAATTTCGGCAAATTGAAGCTAATGAATACCGAATACCAAAAACAATTTTTCATTAAAATTAGGATATGCAAGGTACCTAAAAAAAACATGATTTCCAGACATGTCAGAATTTATGGCTACTAACATGTTAAAAATAGGTTATGTCAACATTTTTACACATGCACATTAAGACTTATAACTTTAAAAGAGTCCAATTTTTTGTAAAACTGTCTAATAATTTTTCGGTCCCTAATCTTTCTTTCCACTATATACTCATTAAAGTTTTTTTAAATGCTAATTTCTTATAGTGTGTAAAGAAATCAGAGTAGGTTAAATGAAATAAAAAGATAAAATTAAATGTTAACGATTTTTTAAACAAATATAGAAAGCTCTAAAGTGTACAGGTGGCGGGATGGCCAGAAAATACGCCTTGCCACTCCCAACTGGAAATATGATTTGGAACCCAAAGATATCAAGTTCAGAAACCTGGAGCCAGGGGATATTTAATAATACTCGACATTAATCCCCCACCTTCCCTTATGGCCCTGGAAACCCCGTAAAGCCTAAACGGCGAGGACCAAAATTTCCAAAATAATTTGAAGCCATAAAATTAGAATATATAAAATAATTTTATATTTAATTTTTATCTTTTTGAAACTGTTCGACATAATATTGATAATGAAACAAATATGAATTATGAAACAAATTTATTTTTCTATTTTAGGGAAATAAGAAAAAAATTAGAATTTAACAGAACAGGACATGATCTTTTTATCAATTTCAAAAAGGCATATTAGATTCGATTAACCGCCAAAAGTTGTATGATATTATTGTCAAGCAGGATATATGAAAAAAGTTAGTAAACTTAGTAAAAATGTGTATGACCAAAAGTTAAAATCGGTACTTATTTTTCTGAGAGGTTCGAGGTTCGCTCTCGTTTGAAACAAGGAGATTCTCTATCACCTGTTTTATTTAATTTAGCCCTGGAATATGCCATAGGGAGGTTACATGAACTGGAAAGGGTTTAAATATGGGGGGAAATATATCTGTGCTCGGTAATGCTGATGTTTTGGTTTTGTTTGGTGAAGACATTAAACTATAGAACTAAATACAAAAAATATTTTAAATAATTTATTTTTGAAGAGAAAAGATTTGGCTCCGCCAGGAATCGAACCCGGGTCTTCCGCGTGACATGCGCGGTATGCTTATCCATTACACCACGGAGTCGCTTCCAAACGGTGCCAAATCCTTCCTCTTCACTGACACCTCTCCCACGATCTCGCACGCAGAAGACCCGGGTTCGATTCCCGGCGGAGCCAAATCTTTTTTCTTCAAAAATAAATTATTTAAAATAATTTATAACAAGAGTGGTCATCCACGATAATGATTAAATTAATATAATAAATACAAAAACTTTGAGCAAACCCAAGAACTTGGGTTGGAAATGAATATAGATAAGACCTAAAATATGGTTAGCCACAGAAGTGGTGACAACTTTGCTGTTATTGATATAGAGGGGAATACGTTTGAACAAATAGAGAAATTTAGATCTTTAGGGGCGATAATAACTAGAAAAAATAAAATCGATGAGGAAATCAAGGCTAAACTAAAAGCAGGAACTGCTTGCTACTTTTCAATAGCGAAATCGTTTAGCTCCCCCCTTCTGTTCTGAAATTTAAAAATTAGGATTTACACAACAATTATTCTTCCTAAGGTCCTTTAAGGATGTGAAACATAGCTGCTAATGTTGAGGGATCAGCAAAGGTTGACAGTTATTGAAAATAAGGAACTGCTTAGAATATTTGGACTGAAGAGGGATGAATCAATCGGAGAATTCAGGCATTTACACAAAGCCTATCTGAGTGAGCTGTATCCAGTAAATATGATAGAGGTAATATCGAGAGAAAATAAAATGTGCATGTAAAATTGCGAAACTTGGTGCTGAATGAAGAATAATAAGCATGGGGCCGGCCGGGAAATGTCCGAAAGGTAGGCCGAGATGGAGGTGGGAGGATTGTGTGAAAGCAGATCATTGAAGTTGGGTCTGGATGGCGGTGGGTGGATCGAGGTGCGTAGAGAGCAAGTTGTGAAGTCGGCATCGAACTTCCAGGTCTGCTAAGCCTTTATTATTATTATTATCAAAGGGAACAGAAAAAAGAAGCTACAATAATTTAATATGAATAGACATTGTAATACATGTTTATGTATTAATTACTTAATTCAGCATTTAAAAAAAACAGGAAAAAATCACTATCAACCATGCCATGCACTAACTAATGTTACTAATGAAGACGCTATCTGCCAGAAAAAGAATCAAACAAGCACAGAAGATGCCTAAGCCTGACCCACTCCCTCTTCATTTATTTGTTTGTACTGAGTCTTGGACCTAATACAGTTGAATAACATTAAAAATTTATTATTCAATTAATCTTCTATTCCTTACCCGTTTCCTAAGTATATGATCAATTAAATTGATTGGAAGAGTTAATAATTATTAAATTACAGAAGCATATAAAAAACAATAGTTTAATGCAAATTATAAACAGGATAAAACAAAAACAAAACAGTTTACAACAACTGGTTAATGTCAGAGTACTTTGAAAACTCTGAGCCTCCAATAAAGCCTCCGCTGTGTAGCAATTGTGTAAGCAATAATACTTAAAGCTCCAACGATGTACAAAAATATAACTGTAGATTCACGTGGCATGTAGCATTTTTCTAACGCATAATTATTAGCTGTAATCATTGCCTAAAAAATTAAAATTTAATCGCTAGAATTTAAATTTATTTTAACTATCTTTTTGTTTTAAATAATAATACAAGACTCTAAAATAATAAGTAATGGGATTAAAAAGTTATCCTTATTAAGTAAAGATTTAGAATATTGATAACTTATGATAAAAATATAAAAATTATCTAAAATGAGGTATAAAAAGGAAAAGAAAGAAATGAAATTAATCTTAATTTCTAAAAAATATTGTAAATCAAGCGAAAAAGTTTAATTAAGGATTAATCTTCGATTAAAAACTCAAACAAAACTTTATTATACTAGGTGGAAAATTTATTTATGAAGTCTGCTATCAGTACTCCCTCATAAGTAATATCCATCCACAGTCAGACTGAGCATAGATAAATTTCCAAAATGCACCTAGTTATAAAATGTCTTTTATGAACTGTACCAATAAGCAAGGCCTAGGGAAGTGACGAACCCATCGCCCAGTCAAAAGGCCGCAATCAGTCTCTGGCACAGGTCCAGTCCCTCAAGGATTGTGCTAGTCAGCCCACGCTAACACATTCTTAGTAGGAGAAAATTAGGCAGGAAACTGCCAGCCCGTCCCATCCATGGGGCATAAGGTCTAGGACCTAGTGGTACTGCGGGGGTGGAATCTGCCTAGGTTCCACCATTGAGGTGGTGCCAGGATCCGTAAGGATGCCCAGAGTAGCATAGAGCAGTGACAGTGACTTTCTGTCGGCCACCTAAGAGTTACAGGATTCTGGATCTCTTAGTTGGAAGTAGTATATAGTATATAGTAGGTGGTTCCCTTCTTCCCAATAAAGAAGTGCTGGGTTCCCGGAATGGCGAAAGCCAGGTATGACTGGACTTACCACTCCGGTGCAATGCACATTTTGTGCTTGCATACATTTAATGTACCAATAACCAATTTCATTTGGGTGGTGAAGAATGCAGAATTCCACAGTAGCAAACAATCTAGATTATATTAATAGAATATAAGAATGGTATACCTTCTGGGCAAGGCTTAAAGGGGAAATCATTGAGACAGCCTATATGAATGACTGATTACAGCGTGGATTAGAGTCTGAATGCATACTGATATAATCTGTAATGCTCCTGAGGACTCTCTCCAGCATATAAAGGCAAGAACTCCACTTGCACTAAGTGGGACCTGCATTATTGAGCACTAAAAGAGAGCTCTACAAGGCCATGGTGTTGGTACCAGAGGTGAATTTAGATGAAAGGCCAAGTGCGCTTTGAGAGAAGTACAGGTCTAAAGCCAGCAGGCTGTCTTGAGGCAGGGTTCCCTTATAGAAGATTTTTGAACAACTTGATTGAGGAGGAGTCAGCAAAGAATCCTAGGGTTTCCTCAATAATGTAATACTTGGCAAGGTAACTCTATCTATTATAAGAAGTTGCAGGTCAATTAATAATAAAATTCAGCTCAAAAGTAATTTTTTTAAAAAAGTGGATTTTAAATGGTAATAAAAAGATCCGAGCAATTACAATACATAATACTTATAACTAAGTAATAAAGGATAATAAACATTTTATGCAATCAACTAAGGGATTCAAGCTTACCAACATAAAAGAAGGATTGTCTTTATTCCTCCAGTTAAAAGATGAGAGAGTGTACTCAAAAGCATTGTATTGTGTGTGGTACCTTCTACAACCATGGTGTGTATGTCCAGTAACAATCAAACGTGGATTTAACATCTCGAAAAGCTGTAATATAACAGTAGTAAATAAATTAAAACATTCACCTATTAATCCCTTAAATTTCGAAACTATATTTGTAATGTGGATTTCAGTGATGATAAATTAACAAACTAATTGATCCATTTGATAAAACTATCTGTGATTGATAAAAGGAGGACATAGGTGCGAAGAAGGGAATCGAGTTCATATGGTTACTTTGCTGATAGATTATTTTATATAATGTTTTTTTCTAGCTAATAAATCTCAAAGGCGAAACAAATACTTAAATGTATATTTAGTCACTAAGAAGTAGGAAATGATGAGAAGAAATAAAAAGTAATATATAAACTGTATTGTCAAGAAAGACAAGCACTTCAGCCAAATCACTGTTATCGAATTCGAACAATTATGCAGATAATAATATACTTTATTTATTTTTTTCATATTGTAATGTTAAATCATTATATAAAAAAAAAATAAAAAATTCCTGGCCATTCCTTTTACGACTATATATAAGGAGCAAATGATGGGACCAGTTAGTCTTAGTCTTTGTCTTTACTGTGAAGCTCAAGCCATATGATTTGTGTTACAAAGTGATAATTTTGGTAACCAGCTTTAGTATTTGTGATTTATAATTCGTGCGGCATTGACTATTGTTATATTTTCATTGAATAAATATTTTTAACCCACAGAAGTGTTAAATATTAGTTGCCTTACCATGTCAGAAGACTCTTTAGATAAGCAGTCCCATCGTTCTCGGAATTTCAGTCTTTTTTCATCTTCAGGAGCCTCATCTGGTTCATTACATGCTTCATCTGACTCCCGATATAAAGGGAAGTGCTGTAATTTGGAAGAGTATAATAGATAATTGATAGCAAATTATAATAGACATCAACACAAGTAAAATAATCTTTTTGGAAGAGAAAAGATTGAACCCGGCCGGGAAATCTTTTTTCTTCCAAAAAAATATCTAAAAATTATAAATTAATTATTCAAAAATGACAAATGACTAAATTTCAACATATAAAAGTAAAACAAGATTGATTAAATGAACATTATGCTTAAATAAATTGACTTTGAAACATAAAATATGTAGTTTAAATACACAAACTAGAATTTTATCAACAAAAAAATATGTATCAAAGCAGACATATTAAATATCAGAAAGGAATAAATAAAATAGGCCTTTTTTCCCCCCCAAAAAAGTCATAAAGTTTATTTAACTAGGCAACATTTCGGCTCCAGGAGATATGATTATTGTATGTAATCGGAAAAAAGTAATGAGAGAATTTAATAACTGGTTGATGAAGGCATCATTTTAATTTCATCTAAAAACAGTTGGTCATATCTCTCACTACTAATTCCGAGCAACTTTTTGGTGAAAAAAGGCCTATTTTATTTATTTCTTTATACAATTCTTTTTAAAATATTTATATTTTTGAAACATATTTTTTGGCCTACCGAAGTTGACAGAACCTTGGACATATCAAAACAAAATAATTTATCGTAGACACATAAGGAAGAGATCTCTTAGTAGACTAAGTTAACTTCTTATTATAACTAAACATTTATCTCTGATACCGATATATAAATTAATAATTAATATATTAATTAATGAAATAATTAATTAATAATTCAAAATTTATTTTATTTTAGTATTTACCTCATAAGTATTAATGTGGTGTTACCAATAAGTATAGGTGTTATAATACATGACAATTGATTATTTTTCTCAGGCAGGATGATGGTACAATAATTAAATTTTTATAATTATAATCGTGAAAACTGACCTGAGCTCTTAATATAATATTCAGCAAGCTTCCAAGTCTTCTTGTGTAGAAAAGGTTGACACCTTTCAAATTCATATCTCATTAACCAATTCCTTAGAGTTAATAAGAAGGAACCAAAACTCAGGAGAAATACTGATTATTAAAACCAAAAATTCAACAGAAACCTTATTCTTTGATTTAGTTAGTAACATTAATCAGTCAAAGAATCACCAAGAGAAGTTCTAATAACCTTAAATAAAATAATTTAATATTCTTTAAACTGTTATATCCAGATTAACAATGGGATTAGAACTAAAAGTAATACTGGATAAAGACAAGTTATCGAGTTTGATTCAATTCAAAGCTTTGCAACATCAAACAGAATTTTTATTTTATTATAAAATAATTTTTTCTAATAATCTATGGAAGATTGAAGTTTTTGTGAGATACTTTTCTTTTAACAACATTAGCCTTTAATATTTTATAATTTAAACACACTAATATGTTAATAACGTTCATGCATTCTCCTCGTTTTGCCTCCCTAACCCAACCTAGCAATTCTCAAACTCAGGAACCAGCAAGAAGCTCACAAAATGATAAAATCCCACCAATTTTTCCCAATCCCAACCAAGCACTCATCTCTTTTCTTGAAAATAAATCCGGTCCAAACTCATTTACAAATATAACCAAGATAACAATTAAAGGTGTTACTGTATACCCTAAAACCTATCAAAGACTGCAAAATAAAGGCACAGACTTTCATACCTATCAATCACCACAAGATAGATGCCCAAGGGTTGTTCAAAAACATCTGCACCATGCAACAACTATCAACATTATTAAAAAAAAATTCATCAAACTAGGTTATGAAGTCACGAACGTAGTTAATGTCATCTCACGATTCAAGCAACCTCTTCCTATGTTCTATGTAGACATAACTAAAAAAAACATTCCGAGAAGACATATTTAAATTAGAATTCCTTTATTATTCTTATATAAAAATTGAGGAACCAAGAAAAAAGATAAATATTAAATAAAGTTGTGCAATGTTCAATTAAAAAGTTAGGCAAAATTACAATGGCAATGACCAAATTTCAATTTTTGTGGAAAAATAACTTGGTTTTCTCCAAAAACTTTTTAAGAACCATATTTCAACAATAGAAATCTGCAGTTATCGCTTATGAACTATATTATCACTAGACTGTATCCCCCTAAATCTGTGACGTTTACCACAGGGAAACCCTTTTCATAATAGGTGCAGACCCTGTAATTTTCATAACTGACACATATATTTATGCCTCTGTAAAAATACTCTCAACAGCTATAAAAAAAAAAAAAAAAACAGCTCTGCTCTGCATTTCCTCTCTATTCTCTTATCATCTCACCACTCACTGTGGTAAGTGAGCAGTGTCCTACCCCCCCTCTTTCTTAAGTGGGTTAGCCTTATCCTTCTTCTGAATAGATGTGGTAAGTGTCCTATCTAAACATTCAGCAATGAAGGGTTGGAGATCAGTCATCAATTAACATTTAAATTCAGTTTGTTATTGGACTTCACAGCATGCTCAAAAGATCCCTAGACCAGTCGCCATCTTGGTGGAGTGAAATGTAAAATTTATCACTAAATCAATAATAATGTTATAAGAACAGAAATAATTAAATTAACTCGGCATCTGAGAGCCAGTCTATCCTAAGTACATTTTCATCACTTTTGAGGTATGAGTTCAATGCAACCTTCAATGTAAGCAATATTTTTTTTAGGGGATGATACAAGCCTTCTCTATTTTTTGTAAGTTGTTCTGTAACCATATTTAGCGGGCATAGTTGCTCTAGATAGGTAACCAAACTCTTCTAACCATGGCAGCAAGGCTCTGCCACAAAATAGAATTCAAAACACCCAACTACCATGACTCGAGAATGATCAAGGGGGTTAGGGTTACACTCTTTCATGCTTATATAGCTACTTCAAATTTAAGGGAAGAAGTCCTGGTAAATAGGGGGACCAGAAAGTTCAAACAATAAATCCTAAACCATCAATATCAATATCAATAATAATTAGTTTACATCAATATCAATACCAACAATTATGAGGGCCAAACATTTCTAATTCAATTAATCTGTAATGAAAGATTTTTATCTCTAGTAGTATGTTCATTAATCCATTCTAACTAGAATCATATTCTATGCATAAAAAATTGTCTTTTTTAAAGCAATATCAGGATCATTGGAAAAAACTGCAATAAGATTGGATAACTTCATTTTCCTTCAATTCATACAAAACTGACAATGTGGACCTAAGAAAGTTGGGCTCTCAGGTGCCGAACTACAAGATCAATGAGGCATTTATTTCCTGCCAACTTATATCCATAATTACCTGGAGTAAAATTGGTCTACTGTACTGTGTCAAATCAGTTTCTCCATTGCACGATGACGGTGACTTAATACACTTTAATTTCTCTAAACAGAATACATTAAAAAAATATTGATAACAGCAACAGTTTTATGAATAAAAGTTTTAAAAATTGTATAAACATTTAAAAAATGAAAATTGATTTTATCTATAAACTGGAGAATTGTTAGTAATATTACTGATCATTAGCTTGTTTTTTTTTAATGTTAAAAAATAATAATAAAGGTACAGTAGAACCCCCATTATCCGGGGTTCAGAGAGGCCAATTTTTTTTTATTTTTTTTTTATAAGCTGTTTTTAATTTTTATCATTTGGTATGTATAATATTAATTTTAAAAAATGAATACATAAATGTTTTAACGGTTACACAAAGGTTAATTATCTATTGTTCTTAAAAATTGTGAAATAAAATCATAAATGGAAAAACATGGCAAGCAGGTATTGTATGATGGGATGTTTCCGGTAATATTACTCCAATTCATGTTCTAGGAATGATATTTTTTTCAAATCTTTCTAGGAAACTCCCACTCTGGCCTGTTTGACTACAAAACAAAATTTTCTCAGTTGTGATATAGTCTACATTTAAATACAAACAAAGGAAATTTCACAAAAAAAAGAAAACATGTTTTAACACTTGAACAGAAATTAACCATTATAAACCGAGTAGAAAAGGGTGAAAGTGTTAAAACATTGTCCACTAAGTTAGGAATCCGCCCAACCTCGGAAAACGATGAAGAACTCTACATTAAAAGACATAGATGAAGCTGTCGATCAGTGATTCATGCAATGAATTTCTGGACTCACTGGTGGTGAGAAAACTTAAAAATTGAAGAGCCATTCTCCGCTTTCCAAGGATGGCTCAACAAATCTATTACATTAAGTCAATAAAATGTTATAGATTATCCGGGGTTTTCAATTATCCGTGGACCCCCATACCCGTCATTACCCCGGATATAAGGGGTTCTACTGTAGATATTAATAAAGGTTGACTGTAGAATATTAAGTAATGGAAATGATTGGGGGTGTGGTCAAATAAAACAACTCTCGATGTGCAATAACATATATTGTGCCGACGTTCCAACCCAAGATTCAGACCTTCATCAGGGCTATCAAATCCACTGGTATAGAACGACACACTTCTCCAGATTATTTCCATCACATAAAAAAATAATAAATGTGAAGTAATTTTTTTGATGAATTGAGGTTCTTAATACAAAAAACATTAAGCCCAAATATTCCAAAATTTCATAATAAGCATGATTATAAAGAATATTTCTATTTTAGAAAAACTGATATGTTGGTAGAAAAACTGTGTATTGATATCACAACAGTGCTCTCCTATATGCTAAGTGGTCGAAGAATCAAATTATCAATAATATTAAAAATTCATAGGAGCAAAATACTGGAAAAGTAAATCTAGAAAAACTTGCACTAGTAAAAAAAAATGTTTATCTTAACTAAATAAAAAAAAAGTTTGTCTTAACTTAACAAATTCATTCAAAATATTTATATTATGCATTTATTCAAATGTATTCCCCATTTTCAACACACATTCTTACATTTAATACATATCTAAATTTTGCAATGAACTTGTAATGATGCATGAGACATTAAAAAAGAAAAACAAAGAATAAAATTAAGAAGTTCCTGAAAATTTTTACCTTAAAAATAAAGGATCAAAAAGAATCAATAAATTCCTAAGAAAGGATAAATCATCTAAATACAGCGAAACCTCTCTATAAAAGACAGCTATGGGATAAATTAGTTTGTCCATTAAGTAGAGGTCAGTAGAGGAAAAACAAATGGGTACATATAAAAATTGCTCCTGGCCTAGGAAAAACTCCGTACAGCTGAAAAAACTAGGAAGGGGAGAAAAGGGAAAAAAAATTACATTTCAAAAGTAAGAATTCCGTTTGCTCCCTTTGCGCCTTTGATATGAAAGGTAATATTATTACAGACATTTTGAATAAATGCATACAATATGTAAATAGATAATAAATACCTGTATATCTTTTATTTATCATTAATTTAATTAATGATGGGTGAAATAATATGAAACTGGTGTAAGGATCTTCAAAATGAGTTATACAGCTCAGGATAATTATAACTTTTGTCTGTTCTAGAAAAGTGTAATCAGGGTTGAAAAGCATTGAATTTGTACATTATTGGTCGGGAATTAGATTCAATTTAAATGTATTCGTTAACAGAAGTATTAACAAGGGTAGTATTCATGTAAGTCATCCTGATGAGCAGAGCAGAAATGAGGATGGGAGAAGAAATTAAGGCTAATTATTTTCCAACTTCAGTAAAAAATAACTCGTCTTATGGTTGATTTGAACTTCATTTAGCCGAAAAAATTGAGTTTATGGTATTATACGATGACATTTATTACCTTCAATAGTGTTCTGGAAAATTTATAATGGCAAATGGGTATGTATAAATAATCATGTGAAATAATCATGCTGACTTCCAAGCACTAGTGAAACATGTACTGGTACTGTAAATATCATTCTTAGAAAATTGTAGTATTGTGCGTGACATGTTTTACCAAATGATATTTAAATGAAAGCAAATACAATATATTTGAAAAAAAAAAATTATTTATTATATATCTAAATAAAATTATTACTAAAAGTTATTTTGATAACAATTATAACAAACCTAATGCAAATCTATCAAATTCTATTTCCGAGACTAGAAATTCAGGTATTTTCAGTATATTAACTACCGGTATAGGGGAAAAAAAATAGCCCAAGAGCCAAGTGCGATATATTGCAAATCTCCCTGCGAATTTACCAAATCTTTTTGTTTTTAAAATTAATTTTCAGATATTATCCTTCATTTGTACGAAAAAGTTCATAGATATTATAGTGGGAAACATATGTTCACGTGAAGAGTACTCTTGGAAACTCAATATAACAGAAAATATAAGAGCCTTTGTTGGGGGATTACCAAAAACTATTTACTATATCCGAAAATCTCTCAGGCTTTTCAATTAGTTTTGCCCAGATCTTTCTGGGTACGTGAAAATTGCACTCTACTCTATCCAAAAACTGTTTTGATTTTCATGTAAACAAAATAATTCGTAATGACTGGGACTTTGGTAAGTAATATTCCAGTAAATGTATAGTTTTTGAAGAAATCATGAAATTGATTTTTATTATCCTACTTTGTGATGAGGAGGAATAAGTGTAAAGTGTTGAGTGCAACTTACCTACTTGGTTTTTTTCAAACAACGTCAACCTAGGTTCTACCTCAACCGAAAGAATTACCTATGTTCTTGTTTAATATCGTATAGTGCTCATCTCTCCAAACATAGGAGACTATGGACCTACCTGGATCTTGCATCAAGACCTTCTATTTCTCATCAATCCTATTTATTAAATGCATACAGTAATATTTAGTCTATTAAAATCACATCTGGTATTACATATAAGTCTATTTATTGGAAGAAACATCTTTCTCAAGCCAATATAAAACGAACTGAGTTATGTATGGTCTTAAGCAACAGCATAATATTATTGAACAATGCAATCAACATTAGTATGCTTCAGAAAGTTTATTAGTTTTACTTGAAGACGATTAACAACAAATCTATGATCACATTGCTAAATGGAATCTTGAAAAAATGTTGATATTTTATGGAGACAAAAAAATACGAATTTTTATTACTTGAGAGATTTAAAAGTTGGATCTCGGCTGACCGGCACAGGAAACAACCATCACCTTCCATAGCCATGCTATTTATCAAAACGAAATGAATCCCTCTAACAGAGAACATTTGAACTGATGGTGAGTTAAAAGCATCAGAAAACCTTTTCTTCAAATATGGGCTGATCCTAAAAAAGTGGAAATCAAAATAAGAAACTGAGAGAGAATCAAAAACATTTTTAAAGATGATAAGAAAAGAATCATACTACATGAAATAAGTAATACAAAAATCAATACTAGTCCAAAACAATTTCGACAGATAATGGCATAATCAATTATATGCTATTAAATCGTCTAAACTAACATCATTTGTTAATTTTTCATGAACTGCCATGAAAAGCTAAGAGAAGTTTATTGAGTTATAAAATTTTTTAAAGGAAGTTTTCAGACCACTAGTTATTATCTATTTCTTTTGTATGGATTAAATGATTAACAGATTAGAGAAATAGATCGATAGTTGGCAGAACAAAAACACCTTTTCTTCTATTTAGTACTAACATAAAATGAGTCAAGTAAATGAAAACAAAGCAGAATAAAATATACTAAATGCTATAGAATTATAAATATTATAATGATAATAAGATAGAAACATACAGTGCTATAAATAGAACCTGACAACCCAGAGGCAAATGAGGTGTGCTAACCTGTGTGGTACCTACTATTAGTTCGGAAGTATAAAAAAGTAAAGAGAATATGAAATTCACAAATTTGATCCTATAAATAAATCAACTGATTACTATACATGTTGAATAAATTTAATCATAACATGTAATTGGAGGGAGAGCAAATAGGGGAAACCTATGATGTATTGCCAAGGGTGCCAAGCCTCTAATGCCAGCACTTGACTTATGGATTATTCGTAAGTAAATAATTTTACCCATAATGAAATCCAATGTCATGATTGCCCACTACTACAAATAGTTCAGTTCCCTCGGGGGTTCTGAACATTGAATGAAACCTTTCAACATAAGCAGCAAATTCAGAATCACTGCACCACAATCCTTCATCAAACAGATCACCTAAAATAAATCATTCATTAATACAAGTATTACATACCTATTTAGAAGGACTTTTCCTTCAATTGAAGTATTCCAGATTAGTTTCACAAAATGCAGCAGTAAGGAAAAACTAATCACAAAGGTTAAGATCATTTTTGAACTTCTTACATCATGAATTGAAGTAGGAAAATTGAGCCTTAATTCTATTAAATGAAAATAAAACTATTCTTTATTAATTTCATATATTTTTTTAATAAGGCCATGTGCACCCAGACCACCCATCTAAGATCTCTTGTGCGCCAAATTGAATTCCTGACTCAAAATTTATATGAAGGATATCAGTACATTTTATGACTTGTTGAGTTGAACAGATTATTTGAGCCTGGATCAGATATATTCTCCTGTCCCAAGAT
The DNA here is from genome assembly GCA_911387785.2 of Aelia acuminata. Lineage (NCBI taxonomy): Eukaryota > Metazoa > Arthropoda > Insecta > Hemiptera > Pentatomidae > Aelia > Aelia acuminata. The sequence goes on from OU426978.1 coordinate 180,906,108, forward strand.
TCTATATTTGGGCAATTTGATTGCATCAAAAGATAATATAATAATCTGTCTCACTCTCATTTCCACAGAATCTGCACAAAGGTGATTCTGCTAGCATGAGTTTGAACTAATGACTGTTGAGTTTGCAGGGCCTATAGATATTTATAATATTTCAAAGCAAGAATCGGTAATGTCTTTTCTGAACTGAAGTAAAACATATCAAGAGGGCATTAGGCAATGTATTCCAATCACCTGGATTCAAGTTTCAGTGCAACTGTCATAGATGGATTAAACTTATGACAGTAAGACTACCGGAACCTACTGAATCAAAACCTTTCATACTTTTTTATGAAGTACTACACTTAGATATACATTAGTTTTAAAACTGTAGCAATCTTTAAATAGACTATAATTATTTCATTGTAAAAGATAGGGACGCAACATCTCTATACAAACTGTACCACTAACACCCATGATGTGACTTGGGTGCAGCGCTGAGTAGGGAAGTACTGTTTCTTGGTTAGTTGTTGTGCGAAGAGGTGATTTGACCAAGATCACGTTCAACCGCCAGATTCCCTCTTAATTTTTCAGAGAGTACCTACATTATAGAGATTGGTTGTGCCCCCAGGGGAGTCTTACTGCCCCGCAGATGGCCAGTCAAGGAATAGAAAAGATATCCTTCCCTAACACAATAGCAGCTCAAGGTTTCATACAACACACACAAAAAATTAATCCTAATGCATTTTACAAAAACTAAAATAATTAAGCTATTAAAAAATAGTTTACCTAAGATAAAAACAATATCAGGTTGGTGTAGGGACATAGCAGTTTGAAAAGCCCTCTGCATTTGCCATTCTCTAAAATATAACAATAATAATTGCAATAAATTTATATTAAATAATCTAAAAATTGAAGAGCCATCATGCATATACATATAATGTTGTTTTATTTGACATTTTTCAATAATTCTACATTAGCATCACATATTATCTCCATATTTCATTTCACCACAAGCAAGAGACCATATCTATAATAATGAAGACAGTATTAGAAAATACATCGGAGACAGATAGAAATATATAATTGGTCATTCTGAATACAAGGGCAGCATTTGATTCAGAGCTGAGCAAAGAGTTTGGAGTGCATTAAGGAAGAAGTTCTTAAAGACCTTATCCAAGCAATCAAGTCAACCAAGATGACTAAAAATTGTTTTCCCCATAGCGCTATTTTCTGTGAAAAAAAAAACAAACCTTGATTAGATTTATTAGTTCTCAGCTTTCACTCGGTCAAAAAAAAATCCCTAATAGATCCTTTCCAGTGGAAAACGTCTCAAATTTCCATTTTCATTAATTAAAATTCACTAAATAACTAAAAATGTAAAGCTATGCTGTTTCTGTGCTTGGCAAATATTTAGTTTAGTGAATCCCTGATCTCAACAGAAAAGGACCCTTTTGGGAGTTTATTGATCTCTGAAGAGCGACTGAGAGTCAAAAGCTTGTAAATAATAAAGCTTATCTAACTCCTTTGTAACTCAAAAGGACATAATGAGAGTAAGCTTATTAAGGAAACATAACCTTCCAAAAATCCCACTATCCCTACTACTACTATCCACAGAAGTAGCAAAGCGATAGCTTTACCAAGTGTTTTAATTTTTTTATTTAATTAATATGTCCTTATTTTTAATAGAATCAACAAAATCAAGCACACTAAATATTCAAGCTATAGACCTATGTGTTAACAAAGGTAGGTTGCAGAGGGTGTCTGGCTTTACACAGGAACCATTGTTGGCACCATGGGCGGATCCAGCCGATCTTAAAGGGGGGGCTGCAGCCCCACATCCCTTCATTTGGATCTGCTAATCAGCTTTTTCACCTTTATATTCCCTTCCTACAATTAAAATACTACTTGTTCTGCACATTATTTCTTCTTTAACTTGCTTCCTTACATTAAGGAAAGTCAAATTCTATGTTTAAATGACAAAAAATTTTCCAAAGGGAGGGGCTGCAGCCCCCACCCCCCCCCCTGGATCCGCCAATGGTTGGCACTAAAGATTGGGCAGCAAAAAAAGCTTCTCTGGATCCACAGAGATCAGCTAACATACTCCTATTCGAATGTGTGAGATGACAGAATAGAAAACATGAAGAAATAGAATGAAAGAGACATATTCATAGAAAGTGATACTTGAATGATAAATTACATGCATCAAGATCAAGTAAAAAGGATTTTTTATTAGAAATCAAAGTTAAAAACTGCATTCATATCTTTGAGAATCAGAAGAAAATTACGCCATCCTGAAGCGTCAAGGAGAGAACACAATTTTAAATCATCTAAGCAAAGTTTCAACTTTATAGATGAAAACTTCAAGTTATCTAACATCTTAAAACCATCAAGAGCAGAACTCTAATGCCTTGACAATGGTCCTATGAGACTGAGAACAGGTGTCTTTTGTCATATACCTATAAAGGATCTATTGTATATGTATACATAGGAAAAAATACAGACCAACAATAGGAAAATAGATCCTAGACAATATGAAATAATGAAAATAGTAGCTGATTAGTAATGTTATGGCCTGAAAGTGATAGACTGGGTGTTATAATAAAAAATAAAACAAAAGTGTACAGCTATAAATCATATCAGAAATGATCAAAAGTAAATATTCAATATTTAAGTTTCCAATAGATAGACAAACCTTCTTAGCTTGTCAAACCAATGTCCTCTTTTTGGCCCAAGGAGGTGAGTATCAGCAAGTAACATTACTCGAAGTGGATCCCCATCTGACTGTATTGAGGGGTCAGCAGTGCTTTTGTCCATAATAGGCCATGAACACTGGGTATTAAAATTTAAAAATACATTAAGATAAAATTAGGTAGATATATGGGTCTAAAGAGAAGAGAACAGGATTACCTGAACAAGAGAGACATAATACACAGCAAACTCACAAAAAATAAAAAGAGAAATTACTGAAATAAATAATGTTGACAAATAAGACCGGGTAATAATCATGTTTTATCTATCCATGATAACGTAACATAAACGGTGATTAAAGTCATGATACTCTTGATAATAACTGTAAACAAACTTTGACATAGAGGTTCGTCAAGGAAGAGTTAGAGACAAACCTGAAATGTTCAACAGAGCTTGTTCAATTGTAGGAGATGTACTCGGGGAGGGGGAGGAAAGCCTTAGTAAGTATGACAGACAGTATCTGGAAGATGAGCTAGGATTCAAAAATCGCTTTGGGGAAATCGTTAACGGACAGCTAGCCAAGGGATGGGTGGACCAGAAGTACTGGGAGATAAATTATCAATGAGATTAAGAGACAAGAGAATTAACAATGAGAATGAGAGACAAGCCTTAAGTCTTGGTCATTTTCACGCCTTCTATAGGTACATCAAATCATCAGAAGTATAAAAGAACATGAATGCACAATTTGCGGGCGCAATCGACTATAGGGTGCGCTAGTAGTTTTGCAAAATGTCGGAAGGAACGGGGATAGACATAGTTGATGTGATAGAGATAATTGGTAATTTTAAAAGACCATTAATTGAAGGGCAGGCTATCATTTATGCAAACCACATAATTGCATGAGGAATAATATCAATAAGTTAAAAAACAGTTATTTTACAAGCCTTTTGCCTTCAAACTAGCAATCTTAAAGGAGTGACCCATAAAATTTATTAATAATAATAAGCAATTTTCTTGTAATTGTACGTGTAAAGCTGGTAGTTCTGGTAAATGCAAACACATCATTGTAACTTTACTCCACGTTTTTCGGTTAGTAATAACATTAATTACCTATTCATACAATCATTGTTATGACAGCTTAGTTTCTTTGTCATATTATTTATTTATTTGTCAAAAATTTCAGGCATCGCATTGAAAACTTGGAACAATTAAGCACAATGGATGTAAGACAAAAATGGGGAAAATTAAAAAAGAAAAACAAATCTATGACACTATGGTCCCAATGTTATTTGCATAAAACTAGCATTTTGGAATAATAAAATGTCAAATACTAATATTTACCTGGATAAATGAAGTCACTTTCTTTAAAATGAAGACTACATATGGTCATATGTTTCGAAACAGGCTTATCTTTTCTTAATTTTACAATCCACTCTTTAAGAAGCTTTTTATTTTTTTAAAATAAATGGAATGACACGTCTTTTGGTTTTCTAATTGCATACTGGGGGACCGAGCGATACCTATTAGACATTTTTCAAACAATATTTTGCTCAATCGGGTTTTAATATGAATCCCAGGTACTGGCCCGGCTTCTATCCCCGTTTCTCTAGTTCCAGTAAAGAAGCAGCACCTTCGAATGCGCCCGCGAATGTGAGATCCATCCGATAAATAACTTAATAAACTGAATAATTTTTTTTTCAATGCAAAATAGTTGGAATACATTAATCAATGTTTCTTTAAGCTGCAAATCTCCATCTCTTCGCTTTTAATCTATCCTACTGAAGTGGATACGCTGATAAAATTATTGTGATACGCTTCGTGGAGTAATACTATTGACCCAGGTCAAGCATTTGCTATTGTACCCAGACGGGAGCTTTCCAGTTAAGATCCGGGCCACACTAAACGGTTCCATATCAAGAAGTGAAATGAAAGAATTTGCAGTTTTAGAACTTCTTCCAAGATATTTGTATTATAAAACTGGACCTTAATGAGAACAAAATATGTCTAGTGAAACAATCTGGCATTACAACCAATTACACTCAACTCTCGGTCTTCACAGATAACCTAATTCTTTAAATTTTATAGATTGTGGGACTGAAATTTGTTAGGTCGAAGATGGGTAACATCAAATTAGTTGGAGGTGGAATGGTAACTTTTTGAAAGATTGTAGGGTCTTAAAGAAAATTTGAGATAGGGCGATGTAGATTCTCTGAAAAAAATTACTCTTTTTTCTATTTTTTAAGGACGCTTATGATATAGTTGGGGGTAGCGCACTAAAATTTATACCATAATAATCCTATAACGGTCAATTGCAACTGTCTAACTTCAGATCCTTAAAGCTTTTCAGTATAGTGTATCCTAAGATAATTGATTCGTTCAGTTTTAGCTGGATTTCTTCCTCATTGTTTTGAACATCCTTGTTTTCCAAAATGGTGTCAAGTGTGTCATTTGGAGAATGGGTGATTTAGTCCATTATTTTTATGAAGTTTAATTTTGCGAAAGGTTACCGTTGTTTAATTAATGTCCATTATTTCGCACAATTGATTCTCTTTTTTTTCAAAGCCATGAAAATTGTGTAATATGTAACATGGTGCGATAAGAAATGTAGCAGTAATGCTATCATGGTTTCCTTTTGATTATTCTTTTTGATTAAAACTTTGTATACAGTGCCAGTTACTAATAGAAGAATTTCATAATAATAATGATCTACAAGAGAGTTTTCGGCCTTATATGTTTAGGCCTTATATTTTGTTATTTAAAAAGATAATGGGACAGAAATTTAGTGATTTGAAAGGAATTTTTGGTATAATGGAAGAAAAAGATGTTAATGAAATACATATTTCTGTGGAAAGTGTAGGTGTGTGCCTTAATAACACTACATCTAATTCTGTAAGTTGCAGTGCAGTTCATGATAGTAATGGTAACCCTGAACACAATAGAAGTTTAAATGAGAGGTTTGAAAGGATTTATATTAGCTCTGAGCTTCGACAACAAGAGCCAAATGGTAATCATGTAGATCCTGGGGCTGGTTGTTCCACTCATCAAGCTAACAGCGCATCTCAAAATATCTTACTCGAAAGTAAGAAATCTAAAAGACCCAAGAGGTCCAAGAATAAAGAATCAGCTTCTGGCAGTGGTAAGAAAAAGCGACCCCATTGGGTTTTAAGGTTCAACTGTGCTAGACTTAAGAGTGGAAGCAACAGCAGTGGTGGAAGCTCTGAGCCTGATATAGCTGAACCTAATATAGGATTAGAATCATGTGTTTGTACTGGTTACAGAAGAACTGAGGATCATCATTTAGGTGCTGGTGTAGTTTTTGAGACAACTCCAGGTCAGTATTCTGGAATGAGCAGTGAATCAGATGATGAATTGCATCAGTTTGATAAGCTAACTACTGATGAATATTCATTAGAAGATTGTGACGAGCGTGCCAGACTGGAAAGAGCTCGAGAAATGGCTGAAGGTGTGGACCCTCCTCCTGGATTCAGACCAGCCCAGCATATTCAATTAGTTTGCCCACAAGACATGAACATTGATAGTTTGACAGCTCTCCTCCATTCTGCTGCACTTTCTGCTTTGTCTCAGCTAGACTGCCAAAGGGTTATTCATACACAGGTTGATTACATTCATTGTCTTGTACCTGATCTTCTCCAGATCACAATCTGTTCTTTTTATTGGGGCAAGATGGATCGTTATGAAGCGGAGAGATTGCTAGAAGGAAAACCAGAAGGAACTTTTTTGTTAAGAGATTCTGCTCAAGAAGAATACTTGTTTTCTGTTAGTTTCAGAAAATATGGACGGTCATTGCATGCCAGAATTGAGCAGTGGAAACATCTGTTTAGTTTTGATTCACACGATCCTGGTGTGTATTCTTCACCAACAGTTTGTGGCCTTATTGAACATTATAAAGACCCATCTTGCTGTATGTTTTTTGAACCAATGCTTACAATTCCTCTGCACAGAAATTTCGCTTTTCCATTGCAACATCTTGCAAGGGCTGTAATATGCAGTAAAATATCATATGATGGAATAAGTCAGCTGAAACTTCCGAAGGCTCTTAAAAGTTATTTAAAAGAATATCATTATAAACAGCGGGTCAAAGTTCGTAGATTTGATAATGAATGATACATAAAGGAAAAAATAATTTTTCGAAATTATTTTATTTTATTAACTCTTATGATTTGTTTGTAAATTACTGGTACTGTTTTTCCATTCTATCTAGTTTCAAATAGTATCACAGTATTTTTCATGTGCCTAGCTGGAAAGTTCCTTACTAATTAAGCAATATTAGTATTAAAATGTCATTATAATATGAATAGGCAGTAATGGGTGATATATGAAGTGTATCCTAAAAGAAAATGTAATGGCACTGCTGCTGTAATGAATTTCATTGTATGTATAAAGGGTAAGTGTATTTTATGAATTTGTTTCATTGATGGATTTTTTTTTTCTAGATACTGCAGTAAAATATTATTTTCTGTTATAAGTTAACTTTATTAATTATTATTCCTTTATCGATGAAAAATCAATAAATGAAATGTGTTGTAAACACTGGGGTAAATTGCAAATTTGAGTATCTTTTTATTGTTTCCAAATTTAAGATAAGACATCTGAATTGTCAAGTATATTCTTGAGGTTTGTAACAAATTATATCAATTAAAGGAAAATTAAATGTTTGTTCCATGCATCTAGCATTTAAAATGCAAAACACCATTATTCGCAAATATGTCACATTCGATTAGTTGAAAGCTACTTAGTAATTTTTCTGAAAATAACTCAACACAACTCTCATTTTTTTTTCAATGTTCAAATTTATTTATTATCAAGGAATGTGTATTGTGTTAGTTCATGCGTTGAGTTAGTGTCTTTATATTATCATTTTATTGTCTTAATTTTAGATTTATTAAATCTAGACTAGTTTGGCATTAGTAATATTTTCTCTTTATTTTACTGTTATTTATCTTGGTTTTTTCTTCAATTTTCTTTGTTCATGAATCTGAAGTGAACTAGTAAGCTATTTTTCTATGGAATATAAATTACTTTTTTATATTTAAAGTATGCATATCAAATATGTTATGAAAAATATTTCATAGTAACTTATTTTGAAAATAAATATTGCGCACTGGGAAGAATAAAGGTCCTGAAATACAATTTTTGGGAAATTGAGTTTGAAGATTATTTGAGGCTCACCCGCCATTTGAATTGAAAATTGCTAAACTATGCCCCAGGTAAAGCTCTTCGAGCATTACTCAGTAGTACCAATAATTCTAAAAAAAAATTTTCCTGTCCTATACCAAAATTCAACCCAATCTCCTAGTTCAACTTAAAAAATAAAACAATAGATATCGCCATTCTCATGAAATTTTATTCTAGCATATAAATGTTTAGCATTGCCCTTAATTTGTGTTTTGGGTCAGTTGGAAATAATATAAAGTCGAATCTGGATTTTTGGAATCTTCACAAACGGTTAGTGTGGCCTCAACACAGTAGCGGATCCAGAAATTTTTTTGAGGGGAGCAGACTTTTTTATTTCTTAAATTTTTGCGTCATAAAGGACCTAATTTAAAATATTAGTGCACATTTAAGTAGTAAATTTCTATTAAATGTTTAAATCAAATCCATTTTTCATTTAAGGAGGTAAAAAAATGATTAAAGATAGCCTTTTTATACAGAAATAGTAATAATTGATTGGTGTCCACACCTCCCAGGGGGGTGTGGCCACAGCCCCTCCACGGGATCCGCCACTGCATCAACATCAGTTGATCTAGCAAAGCTAGCAGAAATTTAATGCTGTGATCTAATAAAGCTAATCAAGGATAATAGTATCTGAAAAGGACATGATAAGAATTCACTAATATCGCAGGCACATGACTTGTCAAAATAGGGCACGTTCAGAAGTGACCTAGCAGTAGATGTATTCTGCTGATACTGAATTTTACTTATCTAGATCGTTAAAGCCTGTATGTACTGCTAAAGAAAGGTTTTAAAACTAAATGTAATTAATGGACTTTAGTTTAAAAGATACATTACATCATGGATATAAGTATTAGTGATTCGCAAATTAAATACCAATGATTTGTTCATGGCAGTTTTTTTCATTTAAAAAAAAGTTCAACAAATTTCATTGCATAATTTGTAGTGGCCTTTCTGGATCTTCTCTTTTTTCTGCATAATCAAAATTCTTTTTGACGGCCTTTTTTTATACTTTCCAAGGAATTTCTTTTTACTCAAACTTTTGTAATTCATCATCCATGTCAACATAATCTTCAAATAATGTAGATTTACTCTTATTTTCTGATTTGACTGCATATCTTTTAATAACCTCCACATGCTTTATTCATATTAATTAATGACTTTTAACAGTTCTTGGCAAATAGTTCATAAGCATATTAATCAATTAGCTCTTATTATGTATCATAATTTTAAAGATGTTATTGTCAATTAATATTGAAAGCTCATTATTCAATTAATTAAAGTCCTCACAATTGTCATTGATATCAGTAATCTGTATTTCTTGTGTCCAAATCCTATGTTCCCTGATTAATAAACAGTAATGACACAAGTTAAGAATTGTTTCTAAATAATTTGATAGTAAAATATAATTCAGTTAATGGTGTCAATTTTATAGAAACTTTGTATATGCTAAAAAAATCTTAATGTATTTATGGTTGTACTATATCTGCTTTAATTTTTCTTATCCCTTTATTAAATTTTTCTTCAACTTTTTTATGTTACACAAAAGGTGTCTCCCTGAGCATTTCCTTCACTATTTCTTTTTATTTTAACTTATAATTATCCAGTATACTGGACCGAGGTATTGATAAGATATAATAATTCTACATTAGCATCACATATTATCTCCATATTTCATTTCACCACAAGCAAGAGACCATATCTATAATAATGAAGACAGTATTAGAAAAGACATCGGAGACAGATGGTATAATAATATAGTATAATTAGTAAAATAGGATATATTACAAAATTGTACCCCTATTTTATAAAAAAAAAAAAAAAAAAATAGAGCTCAAGCATTTACATTTTGTATCTCATTAGCTTTACTTCTTAGTGACTTGAGTCGGTTTTACTGTTTTCCCATTGACAGGTTGTGAAAATTCTCTGAGCTACGTTTATGAATCTATAAAAACTACCAACATAAAATAAGTTAAGTAATTTACCAGATTCCTTAGTGATTTCTATTATCTATCTTTATATTATTGATTTTTATTAACCAGAAACCATAATATTTACAGTTATTATTTTCTTCTCGATGACATTCTAGAGTTTTCAAATGATCAAGAATCTTCTTCCCTCAATCTAATCCCTCAATAAATATGACACAATGAGAATTTCACGTGAGGTGAGTTCCCCAATAAAAAATAAATTGGAGCATACAAATTTTAGCCGTAAGGGAAACTCCACTTTATTGATATTGTCGCACAGATCTTGAAACCGTTCAAGATTCAAACTAAGGTTTGGAAGTCATACTTCTCAGTTTAGTGTGCTATGACAGATTTGAACACACCTGCTGACATTAGACAAACTCAATGTAATAGGATCACTTGTTATAAATTTTTACTTAAATAATAACCAATGTGAAGGATATGCTCTCAGGAACATCTCTTCTAGGCTAAATGCCTTTGATCCTTGTATAATGTATGGAATGTTGGGAAGAAATTTTAGCCAATTCAGGAGGTTTTTTTTAAATGTGAGATCAGTGAAGTTTACATTATGTGCCTGGCTGTGAAAAATTCATTATAATGGAACTAAATATGTCATTGATATTTGTATTATTTTTTTGGTATACATAAAAATATATATACATAGATAGTATTTATTTCAAAAATGATTATTAGTTATGATTACGATATTCAAATATTTTTGTTTAGTAGTCAAAATGTATCTATTATTGTATATATATAAAAAAAAAAATACTGAAATTTATGTAGAAGGCTTAAAAGATAAGGGAATTGTAAGTTATTAAAGGTTTAAATAATCCACATTTTGCTGTGGGAACACTCGCTATGTGTTTAGTTTAGTGTTCAAAGTAACTATAGTGTCTTGTGGTTTTTAAAAAGAATGTTTTTGTTTTTCATTTGATGGCTTGCCTTATTCTGTCATCAAAAATCTAAATATTCTTTTATAAAAATAATTTGAAAAAATTATTTAATTACTAATTTTACTTTTCTCGTATTGATATTTGTTATTTTTTAAGGACTATGAAAATATTTTTAAAATATGGGCTATTGATTTGGTTTGTAAATAAAATAGAAGATTGAATGTACCCAAATTTAGTTTTTCTTACTCTGCATCTGTAAAAAGAAAGTTTGAATAGATTCAAAGTTCAGCTTTGTTTTATGATTGCTATTAAAATCATGTAAATATTAATTAAATGAAGGTTGAATCTCATTTAAAAAAAAATAATAATATTGAAGCTACTTATATTTATAAGTAGCTAGTTTGAAGCAAATTTAGTTAAATTTATTGATAAGATTATTTGATTTATTATTAGAAGGTGGTTCTGAGCTTAATTTTGTGTTGTGATGTATCAAATCTCAAATTTAAAAATAAGTAAATTGATCACTTATTTTATTTTATTTATCACTCATTTCAATTTAATAAAAAACATCAAATTGTGAACATATCGCTGCTTTCGTTTAGTAGTGGCAATACCAAAAAAAAAAATACTTCCATGACCATAAAAACAATAACCTCATTGAGTAAATAAACTGTATCACAAATAACCAAGTATGAATATTCTATCCTATTATTATTATAGATAATTCAAAAATTTCTGCTTTGCCAATATCATAGCTTTACAGCGATATGTGCAGCTTAGTCTACTTCATTTTGTTTTTAACTTTAGATTTTTCCTTTGTTTTATTATGTTTATTCATTAGTAGAGCAATTTTATTTTTGTAGCATATTAATGTTAAGTTAACAATTCTTAATGTACTGAAGTTGGAAGTATTCACATTGAAGCCAAAGTCAATTACCTTTAATTCCAATTTAAGAAAAAAGTAAAGTCAAGGCAAAGTAATACTATCTTTATGATGCTTTTTTTGATTTGAATAATAAAAAGAAAAAAAAATCCTTTTGTTATGTTGGAATTGTTGGTTTTCCCTGAACATACATGAAGTTACCAATAGTTTAGCCTGAGATGAGCCTTCTGTTCATTTCTTTTTCTACTAATCCTGAAAATTTTTTTGTCTGTGTCTAAAATCTTAAAAAATATCTTAAAATCCTAGAATTATCTAGTGTGAAGGTTAATGGTGTCTTTTCTCGAGTTTTAGTTGAGTTTATGTAAATCATAGGTGCAATTTTCTTAAATAATAATATTTGTTTTGATGATTAGAATTTTTTAATGTTAATAGTTTATTAGTGATTGTATACAAAGGAAAAAAATCTTTGAAATGTCAGATTGTTTTATATTTTTCATTTGTAAATCTTAAAATGTTGTTTCTAAAATAAAAATAACATATTTCTTAGAAATTTAAATAACATATCTGTTGGTAGGCACACATATCTTTTTGCTGCCATTTTAACAAGATTTATTGTTTTCTTCAGACCACTTGAGTCAATTTGATTAAACAAAAAAATAATTACAACAGTTTTAATTTTATTAAATAATTTCTTGGATCATAAACCATAAATGTATTTGGGTTATGTGTATTGTTAATGCTGCTTTGATTAAAAATTAATTAATGTCTACATTAAAAAAATACATCAGAAAAAATATCAAGAAAAAGTAATTTTAAAATAAAGATAAATTGAGGTGTATTTTAGCGTATTACCACTTAATATCACTCAGTACCTGATTATAGATATAGTATTTAACATAAGTTGTTTAGAATTGAGAACATTTATCAATTGTATGTTATTATAACCAAATTAGTTGTTACTTAAAAAATATGTATTGTTGATGTTACAAGATGGTATAATGTATTTTAGAGATGTATAAGTTATTACTTTCACCTTATATTCTGAGTATATACTATATTCATTTGTACATTCATATAATTTATATACATTCTATATGTTTTAAAATTATCCAAATAACTTGTTACCACTGACATTTTCTAAAAATTGGTCATCTATATGCATAAAAATGGGCTTTTAATGTTTATACGATAACTGACAATGAGTATGGATTTTATTTTATCAGATGATAATTCAGAATATACTTAGTTTTTTTTTTAAATGATAACACAATTTAATTCCTTCATAGAATGCTATTTTATATTTTTCAAATATATACATTAAGACTGCTAATAATATTTTTCTTTTATTGCACTTCTTTATTAATAAGATTTGATTTTGTATTAGTGTATAAATGTGTAATTGATTTTATTAAGTGATATGTGGTGATATATTTTTCTTTTTATATTAACAAAGATTTCTTTAAAGTATTATTTTATTTTATTACATTTTATTTTGTTTAATATTTTATAGAAAGTAGGTGGCCGAAATTTTCCAATTTAATCTATTATGATTTTAAAGCTGCCACCAAAATATAGTATTATTGTATTATTAAGTGTTAAGGCTTTATTAATAAAATGTTTTAACAAACCAATATTAGTCTTGTCTTTGTTTAATTGCCTACTTTTTGATAATTATTCAAAATATATAAAAAATCTGGTGTGATGTGCGCAACACACAACTACATACTTAGATTAGAAATTGACTTGTTTTGATAAATATGTAAAGAGCATACATGAAAATCTCTCATTTTTCCACATTCATTTACTTTTTTTTTATTCATTTACTCTCTAAAGTCCACTTTTTTTTGTTAATAAAAGTATTTACTTGTGATAATTCGGCAAAGTTAGCAAAATACTCCATCGCGCCTGATTTTATAATTCTCTATTTAGTTGTTTAAAACTTCATTTAGTTACCAAGAAAACAAATAATTACCATTAAATGTGTATCAACCAAAACACATTGATAATTCTTTCCCATGAACAGAACGCCTTTATTTATAAACAGTGGTCTTTCATTGAAGGCCTACTGCGAGTGCGTGCAAAATTTATTAAATAAGTGCCCTCTCCGTTTAACCAATTTTGATGAAAGTTTGGCTGTCACATCACTGGCATATACGTATATCAAATACCCAGTTTGATCAAAATCGTTACAGCCGTTTTTGAAAAAACATGTAAAAATGAGACAATATTTATTAAATAAATTGCCCCCTCAAATTGATCAATTTTTATGAAATTTTGGCTGTCACATCGTGGACATATACATACATCGAATACCCAGTTTGATCAAAATCGTTAGAGCTGTTTTTGAGAAAATCGAAAAAAAAAAACCTAAAAATTTGTAAAATAAAGTGCCTCCTCCGTTTGACCAATTTTGATGGAAGTTTTGCTGTCATATCATGGGCATATATATACACCAAATACCCAATTTCAGGTTTGTATGGTTTATAGTTTTGAGCTAGTCTGTTCACACACACACAGACTATTTCGCGGGACCTAGTTATTTGGACCGGAAGTCGAAATTTTTGACGATCGTAATACTTTCCCTAACTATATATTTCCTATATAGATATGTGAAAGTAATAATAATTGATACTTGTGGATGATTCATAAATTAAGGTCATGTTCCAGGTCCCAATTTTCAAAAATAAATATCAACTCTAAGAATATTATAATTTTATTTTTTATTTTTTACCTTTTACCCTAGTTAATTGAATAAAAAATACATCCATTAAATATTAATCTGGAATTTCAGCAACCATTTGTTCAATTGAAGTCAAGTCTCACTGTGTAATTCAGTAAATCATAAATTGTCTAATTCACTAGCACTTGATGTAAATATTAAAAAAAAAATCCCTTTTATTTGAGTTAAAAAATGTGTATTTGTGTAAATAATTAGTTGGGTCTATTGGTAAAAAAAATGATTTTTCACATAAATTTATCAAGCAACAAATAAATAGGTCTCAATAAAGTATAATAATACATTTAAATTATCAGAATTATGCATTCAAATAGAATTTTATATTTAGTAAATTTTATAGTAAATATTTGTTGGTGCTTTCATAAGTTAAAGTAGCTGATAATAAATTAAATAAAACTGAAATAGGGCCATCTATAAACATAACTCTTAATTTTTATCTAAATCCCTGAAGCCATACAAATATCTCTGTTTTTGGTTCAGGTCGAAGTTTTTGTTGGTGAAAACAATGATTTTTTTGTAGGCAAATATTTAATGCTGTGTAAGCCTTAAAATAGGCTTAGATTTCTTAAATTTAAAGATACCATTAGAAGAATAGTTCCTGAAGACCCTGTAGTCAGCATCAATATAACTAACTGTTCTTTACAAAATATTTTATTCAGGTGGGGCATGATAGTTAATGCATGTATCTTTTATTGAAATGCTGTGATGTAAGTGGAAGTTGTATCTGAAACTTCAAGTGGGCCATTAATGATGGAGAAAGGTAAAAGAGGTCTCTGTTAATGAATATTACCAAACGAAACCATTAAAAATATATCTATATATAGATACATATATGATATTGTATTATAAAAACTTATAATATTAAACTTTCCATAAACATTCAATTGGAAAGGACAAGAATTATTGCGAATTAACCAAATTTACAAAACATGTGAAATACAATAATAATTTCAGTTTTAATTCACATAAATTTAATACTGATAGAATTTTTAATCAAAGTTAGTTATTGTAATCTTTTGTCACTAATAATATTAATAAATATTTCTTTAATTTGAGTTTTATTTCTTTAACATGCATTAATTATTATATAATTAACATGGTTCTAGCTAAGAACCAAATATTTTCTCATAAGTCTTAAGATAATTAAGTATGATGTTTCGTTGGCTCATTCGATTTATTTTCAGTGCATCTTGCCTCTTGAAGAGTAAGGACGGATAATGGACTAGTTTCTACTTCTTTGGCACATCGCTTCACCCATAATAGTCTTAACACTTATCTTAACTTCTTAACATTCTTGCCAATATGAGCCTGATTTTCTTGAACTAACATGTTAGTCCCAGTTATTAATCAGGAAACAACGAGAAATGTCCAAATTATAAGCTTCCAAATGTGGGCGAAACTGCTCCAGGAAGGACATGGACACAGGGTGAAGGTCTTAGATATCTTCAGGATTTAGTTGGGGAACAGGAAATTATGACCTGTTGTGACATTGCCTGCTCATAAGTAGGTAGCCCTGTGACCAGAGTGTAGCTCGGAAGAGACTCAACTGACTGGCGTCTTTGGCAAGAGCTATCTGAACCACTTGGCAGTCTCAAATCTGAAATATAATAATATTTAAATTATTTTAGGCACGGCTTTAAATTGCTAAAACTACAAAGATTCACTGCTTGAACTTAATTAATGGACTTATTAGTTAATTAATGCTTCCAGCATTAGTATGAACTTTTCTTTAAAACTTCTTTTCCATGCTAATTGTTTCAGTTGAATTGAGAATCGAATCAGTTGCTAATTGAGAATAGAATATTTAATACAAAGAAAGATTGGCCAAGCAGTATTTATAATATGGCTGGCAAATATTACAAGAATTTTGATACTTCCTATTATCTCTTGGTTTCACTTCTAATCAATTTCTCTAGGACTACATATATATCTCTTATCTGGTTATCAACTGGTGAAGATAATGCAGAAAATGGCTTGGGTATGAAAATATCTTAATTTATCAATTATATATATATATATATATATATATATATATATATATATATATATATTAGATTATAAATATACTTTATTATTTAATTATTAATGTAATTCAATGATTATGAATATAAAACATTTAAAACTAATTTATAGGTTATAAAAATAAATGATAAGGTTTATATACTCTGTAAAATAATCGAAATAATTCCAAAAACAAATTGCTAAATTAAAAATTTCTATGTCTTAAAACCTGCTTAAATCGCAGTCCACCCCTTACTCGCAGTCCCCTACTAATGCAGGAAAAGGCTTCATTTGTGGAGGATCTGAATGTAGAGGTGCTGTGGTGCTCTTATGGAAACTATTCTTAGAGGCTGCTACATGGGCATGATCCATGATCGGTCACAAATATTTTGGCTATTTCATTTTTTGTATTATTAATCGAAAAATGTTTTACTGTGCCCAGAGCAACACACTTGTTTAGATCGCAGTCCAGCTTAATAAAAGGTAATAATCTCGTATGGGATAAGGGGGTCCTTACCACCCAATTTACTTGCTAAATCCGTCTCTGAGATGCTACTGATGTTGCGATTCCAGTTTTGATGGTCCTGAATGAGTTTGTAGCAGTGGCAGGAATTCCTTCATAGGCGGAGGAGATTTTATTTGCACTTTTGGATGATCATGCGGTTTATGTCTTTTTCTTTCAAATGTTTCGGAGCTGGGCATCCCCTGAAGCTCGCAGGATATTGGCACACTTGGATGCGGTTTCTCTAGAGTTTGAGACAATTGCAATGGGTTTTGGTGTGTCATATGGTTGGCATCATATATACTGAGAAATGAAATTCCTTCTTCCTGGGTCTTATATTCTCATTTCATTATGATATAAAATTCTATTTGATTTTTTTTTTTAAATATGTCAAAGGCTATTTAAAACGAGACACACTATTAATATCATTAGTGGCCAAGATTTTTTAGGTCACTTTTTATTATTGTGACAGAAGTCGCGAACTGTTCTAATACAACACTGGCACTTGGGTCTCCAAATAAAAATTCGGGCATAACTCGAAAACTATCAACAAACACAAATACAAATTTTTGCCAATTAGGTAATAGTAAAGTTCGAAGAATTTGGGATTCCTCCAAAATGAAAATAAATTTTGAATATCGGACCATTATTCACCGAGTTACAGCCTTTGATCACACGTGCCTTCTATCTATATAATAAAAAATGAAATGATGTTCGTTGGTTATCGCATCACTTGAGAACGGCTGGACCAATTTACTTGATCGATCAAACAACTAGTGTTTTATTACCTTAAGAAGACTAACTAATCCTAAATCATTTCGCACCTGCATTAAAAGCGATCCTTTAAGTATTTAACAGTTTGGAAGAAACAAAGCAATAAAAACTGGGAGTATGACTCATCAAAAGTGTAGGGGAGAGCGGGGTTGGTTGGCAACAGTTTTCACTTTTTTGATTGTTGAGTCGTTCCTGTTTATATAATCCCAATATGGCTGATACCAGTGTAAACTCCAAGTATTAGAGTACTTCAAGTATTTTTTTCAACACATAATATTTAATACTAAGATCATAGAAAATTGAAGAATTCGTCAATCCAGAGTAAGCCAATTAACCCCCCATGTGGGGCAGGTTGGCCTAGAAGGTGGAGTTGTTTACCCATCTCATTCAAGTACTACCTGACATATATTATTGTTATTGAAAGCTGCACTATAATGGTATAATAATTTTGAATCGGTTTTTAACAGCTTTTAAGGGAAAATAGAACGACAATAGAAGAAGATAGAAGTTTAGACTTCCGTCACTTTCTGCATAGGAAATATTGCTCTCATCCTCCTCGCTGGAACTAAAGACATTTGGTAGTTTCACCTTTGTTTATGTTTACCTTGCTTTTGTGAATAGCTACTGCGCCAAAAAAAAAAAGTTGAAGAGAGCCAACTAACCCCACAGGAGAGATCGTATGAAAGATGGCTGCCAGGAAAGGGGAGAACAATCAAACAAGAAACTGGTTAATCGAAAGGTTAGGTTTTTCAAAGGAGTTTAAACCTATGTGAACAGAATCGGAGTTGAATGTTTTGCCATCCCTTTAAACCAAATTTACTGAAAATATAAAAATTTACTTACATGTTGTAAAATCAATCAATGAAGCACGCTCTTCTCTACACTGTTAGCATCAGATTGAAAACTCAGGACAAGACTCCCGAGGTCGAGCGGGTCACATGGTATAATGGTGGGGCCTTCAAAACAGGTGTGATGGAAACTATAAGCCAATGGCCAACCTACCCCCTACGCCAACCAACCCCGCTCTCCCCTACATATTTTATTGAGAAAAAAAATGATGTGTTGATAGTTGACATATAGATTAGATCAAAAAGTAGGTTTTAAATAAATAATTTAATTTGTTTGTTTTATTCATCTACATTAACTGCTATTCGAAATATACTTTAACTTGTAATAACTCACCATGGCGTTTCCACTGACGAAACTTGTGGTACATGAGGCAGGAACAGAGACAGCCGATGGAGCTGAGTATCAAGAGGATCAATGCGATACCAATCCACAGGTCAGAGGCAAGTGCTTCCAACTGTTCCTCTCCTTCGTCAATTACGGATACCTTGTAGTTAGTAGTAGTTGTGTCAGCCATAGTCATTGTCAACTAGCAGCTACACCTTCTACTGGACATTTTAACTGTTGGATAAATGTTTATCAATTAGATCAATTGTTAATAACATACAATCACGAAATAATATGATATTTATTGAACAGAGTGTAGTATATTTGAACAGGAAACTTCAATTCAATTACAGTTTACACACCAAAAATGTGACACATAAGTTCCTACCTCGCTTTTTCGGCTATGGGGGTTATTCGAGGGACATGGGAGGGGACGGGAATATCGAAATGATGCTAACTGCTAAATACCTCAGGTCCCGAGGATCAAAATTAAAATCTTCATATTATCATCTGGTTGTCCGGGGTAATTTTTACATCAATATCCCCAACGCTTCAGCCCGCTTGGCCTATTGGTGAATTAAATTTACATGTTTCTCATAATCCTTTATTTTTGGGACCGAGCGGTAAAAAATAAAGGAAAGAAGATTAAATCGTTTGCGATATTTTATGAAACATCCTCTATAGAATTATTGCATTGCTGTAATTTGATTCGTAGAGCAAGTTTTATCAAAATGTCACTTATTGCAGTGCTGCTAGTACCAGCGTACGAGACATTTAAGTCCTTGATGGAACCCTCATGGCAGTGCCATCTATAAAGACTGTCAAGATAACAAATAGTCAACGGGCTTATCCAGTCTACCTTATCTGCGATAGTACCGATTCGTGTAAAGATAAACTGTCATTGTTTATTCGAACATAAATGGTCTTGCAAAACAGTAGGTACAGTATAGACAAATCATAATCACTGCAAGGAACCTACCGTATAATTATTGGAATAAATCATTGTGATTTCATTAGTTAGTAATCAAACGGAGTCCTTTCATTTTAAAATGGTCAATGGTATAACACTGCTAACAAGGGCGCCCGCGTCCGATTTCGTTTGGGGGGGCCGGTAAAATTTTCGTCTGTGGGGGAAGGCTGGTAAATACTAATGACCGGGGTTGGGGGGATCCAGAGTTTTTGCTTTTCATTTTTTCTAGGGGGGGTGCCCCACCCCCTTGTGAACACCCATGACTTAAACGAAAAATTGTTCATATCATTTGGATTATCATGTGTTGAAAAAATGTTTTCTTATATCATTAAGGGTGGACTAATATTAAGATCATTTGGTGAAATAGTTAATACTCTCTTTCAAGGCACTATGCATCAAAAGAAAATGATAACATTCACCTGTTTCACCTGATTGTAAAAGCATTAAATTTTATTAGGATTCAGAAATAAAAAATATATGTTTCATTTTTTTTTTTTAAATTCCCTTATTTTAGAGATTGATAATCACTTCTCATTCTGAATTATTTTTAAATAATTTCGTTATTGACAAAGTTCACACAATATTTTATTCAAATTTCATTCATTCTAACTTTAAAAAAAAAACTATATATGAAATACGGATGTCTTGAAAAATTATAATTCCAGTTTTCAACATAAATAGGTACAAGATATGAGGTCCCTTGAGTCCAAATAACCCAGCTATAATTTTAACATAGTTATTAAACTATAAATTATTCAAAATAACATAACAGCGTTCTATAAGATATGGAGAAGTTATTTTTATATGGCTATATAGGTGAAAAAAAAATTAATAATTTTAGAGCAATGTTAACATTTTAGATGCTTGATACTAGGCAATAAGATCCGAAAGGTCGCAATACATTATGAAATTATTAAAGAAAAAATGTTGTAAAGAAAGTAAGTTGGATGCTTATTTCCCGAAATTAAATAACTTATTATAGGTAGATGGATGTAAGTCTAGGTTATCAAAAATTGTTTCTAAGAAATCGAAGGACCATATTTAGATAACCGATTTTATGAATTTTACAAATCCCTCTAAAACGGATAAAATTAAACGTAGATTGTAAAAGTATTCACAATGCAGAATTAAGCAGTCTTCATTATACGTGACATATGTATTAACCTCATTGAAATGTTTTGATGGGGCTTAAATTTTGATTATTTTTATTCCCGGACATATAAATATACATTTGTACAACATCGGTATAAAATATATTGAACCAACAAGGACTTTCACAAAAGGTACATCATCGTAATGTACTGTTTTTTTTTCCTGTTTTAATTATAAATTAAGTAATACTGGGAGGAGAGTGCAATATTTAACAGGAACCTTTAAGTCTTTCGATATCAGAATATATTGTCAATCGTTTCCGTTTTTCGACTAAGTTTCGCATGTGATACAAGATTTCAAGTTATTATACCCGTGGAAATATATGGTTTAAGCTTCATGGTGTAACTATAGTCAAGGGAATGATAACTCTGGTATAGATAAGACGGTAGGAGGATGAGGATCAGAAGTTATTTTACTGACCAAACTAATTAGGTCTTAGAGGGTCAAAAGTTAAGACGCAGTAATCGAGAATAACAAATAAAGTACATACAAAAAGCTTTGGTTTTTAGTAGATAGATTCTAATAATATTAATCAGGAAGTAAATATTAGTAGAGTATAAGTTAATGTTTAAATCCATCTGAATCATTAAGCGTATCATGCTTTTAATACAAATAATATTGGGGTGGCGGGATGGCCGAGTGGGCAACCCATTGGAAAATACGAGTTGCCCATGGCAACATATGATTGGGAACTCGAAGATAGCCAGTTTCAAAACCCGAAACCACGGGACATTTAATAATACTCAGCATCAATCCCACACCTTCTCCCCTGGCCCAGGAAACCACGTATAGCCTCAAAGGCGAGGAACAAAAAAAAAAAAAAAAAAAAAAAATACAAATAATACCTACTGTTCTCAACTGAATCTATATTTTAGATTTTTTTCTTAAATGAAATTTCTAATTTGAAGAAAGAGGAAAGTAATAAAGGCTTATAGGGAAAAGATGCATGATGCTAATATCAAATATTCGATAATCAATGATTGACAAAGTGAACTGAAAACACTATTCCAGTTACCGACCTTCTCTTCAGAGCGACCTCCCAGCTAGGACATCCATTGTCTATTATTGCACCTGGTTCGTTACTAAGTAATTACTGTTTGGGCTAGGTTCACTTTCAGCCTTGTTCTTCAAACAAACTTAACAGCTAACGGCATTTTATCCAAGATTTATGGAGGTTAATTTTTCTAATTTTTATTGAAAGAAGTTACAAACCAGATCTGATTGACACTGTTGATTGGCGCATTGGTTCCCTTCCCTCCAAGCAGGATGTCAAATCTTCTCTTCTAATTAAATGTATTTTTGTTTATAATGGTACTGGTGAATGTAAAATTCTAAATATTTTATGTACAATTACAGGTAGTGTGATTCTGTTCCATGTTCCACACGTTCAGTGGTTTGAAAATTCCATCGAAAAATCATTACCCCACAAAAAGTTACCCCCTCAAAATTTGGAAGCCTGGCAAAAATTCGCCAGCTGCAAAGATTTCGATGACACAATTTGCACCATCTCCTTTTTGCGCACCCTGGATCTACAGACTGCGTTGTAACCTGTAAGAGTAAGGCACTTATTCTCCGCACCATTTGGTCGGTGTAACGCCAAAGTGAACTAAGCGTCAATCACTATATTTTTAGAAAACTAAAGTTAAAGTTGAATTTTGAGAAAATGGGTAGTGTTTGCTTCTATCACTTTTGAAGTTAAAAATATTTCACTTTGGGTTTTATAATATTCAAATATAAAGCAGTATGATATAAAAAATCTGGTGCGATGCGCGCAACACACAACTTTCACTTACGAGCTTACATTACGATTGATTGCATTACGGATATTGATGTATTTTGATAACATGTAAAAGCTATTCCTCAAAACTTCACGCATTTTTCCACGTTTAAGTATATACATATGTGTATTCCACATATACCTAATTATATTTGTATAGCTCCATGAGTTCTCGATTTATCATTGCTTATTTCTTTTTTTAAGGGACCCAATTCATCAGTGATAATACGGGATATGAAATTATGGCCGTCACATTCCAGGATCCTTGCAGGATACATCAAATATCCAGTTTGATCAAAATAGTTACAGCCGTTTTTGAGAAAATAAAATAGAACGTGAAAATGAGACAAAATTTATTAGGTAAAGTGCCCCCTCTATTTGACCAATATTGATGAAATTTTGACTGCCACATCGCTGGCACATAAAACAATCAAAAACCTAGTTTGATCAAAATAGTTACACCCACATTTGAGTAAATAAAAAAAATAAAAACTGAAATAAGACAAAATTTATTAAATACAGTGCCCCCTCCGATTGAACAATTTTGGTGAAACTTTAGCTATCACATCGCGGGTAGATACATAGATCGAATATCCCTTTTGATCAAAATCCGTTTTTGAGAAAATCGAAAAAAAGTAAAAATGAAACAAAATTTATTAAATAAAGTACCTCATCCGTTTGACCAATTTTGATGGAATTTTGACTATCACATCGCGGGCATATACATACACAAAATACCCAATTTCAGGTTCGTGCAGTTTATAGTATTTGAGCTAGCCTGTTCACACACAGACACAGACACGTACGCACGCACGCACTACACACACACACACACACACACACACATACACACAGACCATTTCGCGGGACTTGGTTATTTGAACTAAGGGGACCCAAAAACGTGTATTTCTGTTGAAAATCGGAACTCGAAATTTTTCACAAATTTAGTTAAGTAAAAGGTAAAATTACAATAGTTTATTTAAAAATTTAAAAAATATTAAATTGGTTCAAAAATCGACCATTTATCATTTTTAATTTAAACTTTATGTCGATATTAAAAATGATAAATGTATTATGTTCATTATTTAACAAAAAGAAAATAAATTAAAACATTCAAAAATAAATATCTTCAGATGTCATAAATTAATCTATATTTGTAAAATAACCAATTTCTTCTGGATAAAAGAATAAAATTTTGTTTGTACATTTTTAAAATGTCCATTCATACTAAATAGAAAATAGATTCTAAATACTAATAAAAAATTCGTCAAATTTAGTAATGATGATGATGGATCTTAAGATTATTGATTTATTATTGAAAGAAAATCAACAACGGTATTAGTCAAAGACTTATCGAATCAATATTAGATAACTCCCACCACAGTCATAAAACAACTATCAAACTTCTCTTTAGGATCATCAATGGAAATGATATAATGATCTATCCATTACGGATTACATTGTGCCTTAAAACATACGATTAATCAACTATTATCCATTATGAAATTATCCTAAATATAATTGATTTCCGATTAATCTTAAATGCGAAAATCATTTCCATGTCTGTTAATGTACTAGTGGTGTTGCCATAAAAAGATTTGTAATACCATCAGACGAAACTACTCTATAGTTCTTTTTTATTTATTATATTTTTACTATTACTTGTTGTTATATTTATTAATGATTTTATAACATAATGTTTTTCAATGCTAACAAAAAAAAATAAAACGCGGAATGTATCTACGGAAGAGAACACACTCCCTACGAAAGCCGGAACACATCAAACCGAACTGACAGGGATCCTATATAAACTTGTCAAGGATTTTATTTAGTTTAACTTTTGCATTTATGTTGTTACATTCACGTACCTATATATGAAATATAGTAAGGGAAAGAAATGCGACCCTGAATATTTTCTACTCCCGGTTTTAAACGGAAATACACGTTTTTGGGGTCCCCAAAGTGTGTGTGAAAAAAACAAAAATTTCTTCAAAATTGATGAAACGGAGGGGGCACTTTATTTCATAAATTTTTTCCTCCATTTTTACGTAGTTTTCCGATTTTCTCAAAAATAGCTTTAACGATTTTGATTAAACTCGTCATGTTTAAAAGAGGATCAAGTATTTTTCTACCCCCTGCGTTAAACAGAAATACACGTTTTAGTCGTAATCGTAAGGTTACCTCTTTTTTATTTTACCTCTCGGTTTCAATCCGGCAATACTTAGACAAACTAAACAGAGAAAATCGCCAAAATATGATAATAGTTATGATATAAAGTCCGATTACGAAAAAAGATCCTCCTTCAGTTTACCTATTGTTGATGAAATTTTTGTTGTAACATCACGAGCATATACCACCTTTAAATACCTAATTTCAGTTCCGTAGGCTTTATCGTTTTTGAGCTAGTCTGTTCACTCACACGCTCGCACCCACAAAGATATAACGTGCCCACACACACACAAACACTATTTCGCGGGACTTTGTTATTTGGACTCAGAGGACCTCAAAACCGTTTTTGAACCGAGGACGTCAAAACCGTTTCCGTTGAAAAACGGAAGTTGGAATTTTTCACGATCGTAATACCTACTTTCTCTTATTGTATTTTTCATATATGGGTTAAGTAAAAGTAAAAACAGATTAATTTCATGTAAAACTTTTCCCTCCCTCCTCTTTAGTTTCTCTTACCCGTAACTCTCGTAACCCAACGAAGGTCGTGTATTTACAATTTTTTAAATACGATGCCACAAATCCTATAGGGACATCAAAACAAAAGTAGTAAAATAAATATAATATAAACAGAAACATGGTGGAGATTTGATAAAACGTGTAAAGCAATAGTAGAAGTTGATTTGGATCCCTCAAAAGACTTTTAGGTATTAAATGTAGGTACTTACACTCAAAGATAGACGAAACTATGTAAATATCATGTTTCGGCCCCAAGAAACTCGATGCTTCGCCGTGGTTGCTTCTTAAGAAATTAAACTGTCTCAACAATATTCAAACCGCAGTACACATGCATCCACAACCTTAGAACGGAAGCTAAAGTGAGGAAGGTTATCGGCAAAATTAAATACTGGCAGTTCCTGTAAAAGCGATAACCTCGAAATGGGACCTTCGATTGTCTTGGCAATTTATCTTGAGCTTTTTTAATGTTTTTTAATTATTTCTTCTTTGATAACAAACAGTTCGAAAACATGACTTCAGATCCAAGTCCAAAAGGTCCAAGGGTTTATAAAATAAATATATTATAAATTTAAAAAAATGCCAATGACTTCGGTTAGTAAAAAAGTTATTAATATTAAGAACAGAAAGGACGTCCGCAGGATTTCGTTTAGGGGGGCAGGCTAGTAACATACCTTTGATCGGGGTTGGTCGAGTTTTTTGACTATATAAGCTCAACTAATTGTTCAAGTAATATTCATTGATATTTGAAAATTAAAATATGTTGTTTATTGGTTTTAAAATCACTTTATGCTACTAATATATAAGGCTGGGAGTCCTAAATTTCGCCTATCCAGGTATAATTATGAGAGGAATCTTGAACGAGTACCTGACATCGTATAGGCTCTGGACCTCCATTTTACGTCCTATCCGAGGGACGGCATAGCCTATGATTTTTCACTCCCATTAAAAAATCCTAGGGCAACCGCGAGACGCGAACCTGCGACCTTTAGTATTGTAGGTTGCCTATGTATGTGACCCAATTAAAATATGTTTAATACATAAATTACTTATTAAATATATTAAATTTATATGAATCTATTTAATTTGTAGCTTTTTTTCTCATATTTCCAAGGGCAGCTCTCCCACCCTGGGGATGCCCATGAGGTACAGAAAGGAGACGAGGTGGCTTAGAAGATTTATCGTAGCAAGACAATTCCTTTCTTGTGAAGAGAAATGCCTCATCGATCTTTTTACTCCTCAGATTATTCACTTTCACTATCGATTGTAGTTACGTAACATCGAGCAAGAATTAAAGCAATATCGAAACATCTGCGCCTATGAGATTCAATGCGAACAGATGAAAGTTCCTGATTAAACACAGATTTTATAGATTTTATCATTGCCGTAATTATTATCGGAAATTAGGATTGATTTGAAGTGTAAGTTCATTTTCGAATATTAGCTTTCGAAGCGTTGGAAGTGTTCCAACGGAAATTGGCTGAGTAGCCAGATTTTCCTCAAATTAATTACGTAATCCAGTCATGTTTTAAGTATTGAGTAAAAAAGTAGTGGGGTAGGTCAACTTGCTCTGCTCAAGGTCCCGTGTTCGAAATTGACAATGACAAGTTATTTCTTATACAATTTTTTTTTCTCATATAATTGTAGTTCTAAAGCAAGCTTAATGTGCCTATTTGCAGGATTGGAATACACATATAGATGAATTAAGTTTTGACTAGAAATATGAACTACATGAATACAATACAATCAGACAAATATATAAATAAATGGCTGGTTGGCTACTTAGATATTCGCAACTTTGGGAAGGTCGTAGGCTCTCATTGTGTATGCCTAGCTCCATCCAATCCAAACAAAGGCTTTGTTCTCTGTCTCCTCATCACAACACCCCTGGTAGGTCTTCTAATTGATAAGACGGAGGAAACATTATTGATCTAAACTATAAGGGAAAGTTTTGCCTCTACAGCATATTAGATGAATTCCTCGCTACTAAACTAGGATAGAGTTACTAAACTCAGAGATAAGTTAATAAGTAGTGTCTATGGATGGCAGGATGGCTGAATGGGCAAACGCTTTAGAAAATACGCGTTGTCATGGCAATATATGATTGGGAACACGAAGTTAGCAAGTTCTTAACCCGAGGCCTGGAAAAATTTAATAATATTTGGCATTAATCACCCACCCTCTACCCTAGCTCAGGAAACCCCGTATAGCATACCGCCGAGGAAAGAGAGGAACAAAAAAAAAAAATCTGGTGCGTGCGCGCAACACACAACTTTCACTTACCAACTTACTTAGATTAGAAATTAATGCGTTGTTGTGGTCCCCTTCGTTAGACCAATTTTGATGAAATGTTAGCTATCACATCTTTGGCATATAAATACAATGTTGTTGTTATGTTACAAAATTTATTAAGTAAAGTCCCCCCTCCGGTTAATCAATTTTGATGAAATTTTTACAGTCATATCTCGGGCATATACATAGATCAAATACTCAGTTTAATCAAAATCGTT
Source organism: Aelia acuminata (assembly GCA_911387785.2). Classification (NCBI taxonomy): domain Eukaryota; kingdom Metazoa; phylum Arthropoda; class Insecta; order Hemiptera; family Pentatomidae; genus Aelia; species Aelia acuminata. The sequence continues at coordinate 180,933,995 of OU426978.1, forward strand.
AGAGCCGTTTTTGAGTAAAAAAAATGTTACAAAAATGCATACACGTGAAAATGTTACAAAAGTTATTAAGTAAATTACCCCTCCCTTTAAGTAATTTTGATGAAATTTATGCTGTCACGTCGCGGGCATATACTTACACCAAATACCCAATTTCAGGATCGCACGGTTTATAGTTTTTGAGCTAGTCTGTTCACACACACACACACACAGACACACAGACACAGACACACACACAGAACATTTCGCGGGACTTGGTCATTTCGACTCAGGGGACACCAAAACGTGTATTTCCGTTGAAAACCGGAAGTCGAAATTTTTCACGATCGCAATACTTCCACTTACTATATATTTCATATATAGGTAAGTGAAAGTAAAAATTGATGTACACATGATGTTTAACAGAATCTTTCGGGTAACTTAAAGTTTATAACGCCCAGTAGTATTAGGCACTAATCATAACATTTGTCAAATTAGACGACCCATCTTCATTAAGATTTATTGCTCTTTTGAATGGCAAAACAAGAAATTTAAGTCCTTTTTTTTTAATTAAAAAAAACTAGTTGAAAAATCACAAAAAACGTTATTAATTGGAAAATACACCACTTCTTTATTTCCTTTATAAGAATATTTTGATTGGAAATTCGGTGTTGAAAATTTTTGGAATTTTGTGTACCTATCCATTGTACCTATCCGGAACACCCTGTATATCAATATCTCAAGGATAAATTTAATTAACGTCCAGTATTAATTAGCCCAGGAAAAAGTACATTACAACAATAGATAAGGAAAGAAATGATGGAAATTACCTCTAATCTATAACCCTAGCAATTAAATATAATAGTATTTTCACAGGTGATTTTCCATTGGTGAGATGATCCCTCAAAATATATCAACCATTATATAACCAAGAAGTCGTAGGAAATATGTACATTAATAAAATTACACTAGGAAATATGCATTGCCCCTGACAACTACCATGTGTTTAGGAACGCGAAAATAACAAGTTCAAAACCTGGAACTATGGGAAATTTAATAATGATGAAATATATATAGACACAATCTTTCTTGATGTTCAAAGAGTAGACACTTTTGTTTAAAAAGTTTAAAGATTGTTATTTTATTTGTAACACATTATTCTATCAATAGAGCTCAAATTAGATTAGGACTAATAAATGGAAAACTACTTAACAAACGTCAATTGGAATATACGAATGCTTCATGGAACGTGTGGACATTATACAAAAACGGAGCACTGCAAGTGCTTCCAAATAACCTCGATAAAAACAAAATAGACATCGCTACCATCTAATAAGTCATGTGGATAGGACAATTATACGGTACACCGTATAATATAGCTGTGATGACCTCTTACATACGTATAGAACTGGTTTTGTTATCGGAAAGTGATTAGACCAGCAAGTTATTGACTTTAAGGGCCTGTTAACCCAAGACTCTGCATACTCCGTCTTAAACCGAAATTCTACAACACTAGTCTGATATTTGTACATGCTTTTATAGGTGTATCCGAAGAGGATGTGAAATATGCTTTCAATGGAGGGCTAGAAAGGTGCCTTGGCACCTGTTCGGAGTATGATATGAAAATTCTATGTTTGACAAAGTGGTAAGGAAGCTCCATATCGCCCCACAATCGGTAGCTGCAGCCTGCATGAGGTTTAAATTATGGTGTGATGAACTTTGCAGCTTTAAATGGCCACTCTGTTGGCACATGTGCTGCTTTCCAACATACATCTGGCTTCATGTGGAAAATTTGGAGCCAAAAGTTGTATCACCACTTCACAAATTCATCAGCTGCTTGTAAGTACCAAACATAGAACATCGTTGATGGATATGAGGTAATACAGAGGAGCAAATGTTAACTCAGACCACTGAAGATCAGAATCCGCATCTTAAGGGCAAAATATCAGGGTACTCCTGTATCAAGATTTTATACATCTAAGCTCAAAAACGAATAAACCCAAGCAAGATTCAATGCTGTAATGGACACCAAGGTGAGAAGCATTGATCTATATTGAACCATTGATCAACAATGGAGAGAATGTAAAGATTTATCTGATTGAGGTTGGAAAGGAAGTTATGATCAAAAGCGCAAGAGAAAGCGGTGGTTGGATGAAGATTGCAAGCCCATGAATGAAGAAAAAAAATCAAGCATATATAACCATGATAGCAGATGATGTGCGGAAGAATACCAAGCAAGAAGAAGAAGCCTCACTCTTATGCAAATAAATATCGGTGGGAAACCGAAATGCTAACCGACATTGAGGCTGCTTTCAAAGAAAAAAATAGCAGGGTGTTCTTTCGGCTAATTAATAAAGGGCTTGGAGGTTTTAAACCCAGGAAGCATGGGTGTAGGGAAAAAGATGGCACGCTGATCCTAGAGGAATCTGCCATCGTGAAAAGGTGGGTTGACCACTTTCAAAACCTATTAATTAGAGAAAGGCATGATAACACGAGCCAACTTCCGCCGAAGATATGGAAAATGAGATTTTCATAGAACCTGTCGATGAGAAGGAAATCTGTGATGACATCCGAAAATTTAAAAACAACAAGGCCCCAGGGATCAACAATATTCCAGCCGAGCTATTTAATTAAATAGTATAAAAATATCATAGTAAAGAAAAGATGAGGAAATTACTCCAAGAGTTATCAGTGGAGAAAGGAAACTTAAGGAACTCGTTCTCATAATCGAGTATTCCTGAAAAGCTTAGACTTCAGCAACTCAAAGCATAATTTAATAGAACGTGCTAAGCCGACTCTAGTATTATGAAAACCGCCGTGCCCCGGTAGGAATGACATTCTTCCTTTTTCTTGGGTCTCCTGCAATTTTTTCCGGAAGACTAGCTAAGCCTTCTGTTTTATACTTCCAATTCAATATGTCTTCCCGCAGGATTAGGTCGATTGATCCATCAGGGTCCTTCTGCAATGACTTCCACCGCCTCCTGATACGATCTGGTCACAGCAAAGTCGTCAGTGGAAAAATAGCCAACTTGCCTTTCTCCCTTTGTCTGAATGTTTGCTGAACTTAGTAAACCATGTTGGAACAGTCAAAAAGAACAAGTGGGGAGGGGTAATACAACTTTTTTCTCACACGCCAATAGATGTTTTACACGAATTTCGTAAAATGATCGAACAAAATGGCCTCTAGTTTGAATAATTTCATCATTCGTCTAAATTTCCTAGAAAAAGTTATTTCCGCTTAGGTATTCGCCTGCCCCTAATATAATTTCTATTCCTCGGATGATCACCAGAACTATAGGTCCTCAGAACTTTTTAAACACAGGTCGGTTGGTAACACCAATTACTATTATTATAATTATAAACTGCAATCTTATCATTATTATTGAATATTTTACTGTAAATTTAGCACTAATTGGCACTGTACAAGGATGTACCCAGAATCAGAACTAGGTGGGGAAAGCCACGATCGCAAACGTAATATTTTAGGATGCCGAAAGCAAATGAAACTAAAATTTGACAACAATTATACATATACTTAATTGTAGCAGTACTTTGTTTAGTTATCTATCACAACTATTTTCTTGGGGGAAAATTCAATTTTTATTCTAGCTACACGTTGTTTTCCCTTGCTTTTGTTTTCACCTTGGGAAAAAACAAACAAAAATTTCTCCCCCCACTGCCGCTTGCTCTGGGTAAGCTCATGAAACTATAACTAAGTATGCTTATCATGGAATTAATTACGAATAATCTAATCAAACATAAAAATATCAGTTTGAAAATCGGAATCAGTGTTATCAGATAGTTCCAACACTCGATCGGTCAATGTCTTGGCTATCGTCTTACTGCATTTGGTGCAACATAATTTCATTTAAATTTTCGGTTTTGTTGTTTCAAGAAAAACTTTGATTTGCAGAAGGAAACCGATCGAGGTTTGAGATGATTCTCGTTCTCGATTTCCATGTATTATGATTATCTCGTTACAATTAGCCATGGCCCCATGATCCCCCTCAATTCCGGCAAATAGAGGCGACTCAAATCAAAGTTAAACAAGATCAAGGTCGAAACTAAAGCTGAGCTATAGAAATCTTAGCTTTGTTAACATCTATGGCTCGGTTCTTCTTCTTTCATGTTGATCGTCTTTCCTCACTGATATCTTAGTTTTAACCATGCTTAGGATTATTTTTGAATATGTTGAACAATTTTGAACCTCAAATTATTTTAATTATATCTACAGCCGCAAGTGACAACTTAATCTAAATATTGATTTTTTAATTCCACGTAATGAATTAATAGGCGGGTGTACATTTTTTATAAAACTTCAAATGTACAAATATTGCACACACACACACACGATAGAGAAACATTTCATCTCCGACCATAGAAATGGTCTCATTCAATTCAGAGACATAGAAAACATCGAAGTGTACTGTATACAAATATTAATTCATAGTACCACTGATTTAAGATGAAAATTCATATTTGGCGGGTGAACAGTACTTTAGTAAACATGGAAAAAAACATACTCGATATTGTTACGAGTATCGAAAGTTGAAAGATTAGATTACTCACAGTCAGCAGGTTTTTTCTCTTTATTATATTATTAAGGTTATAGAGGCTGGGTGTGCCAAAGGCGTGTTTCGAGCCCCAGGTCACGCATGCTCTAACAGATTGCTAAATTACCTGCCTAAGGACGACCCGAAATATTGAGTATAGTAGTAAGCAACCTTGATCACTGAGTTACAAGTTTCCCATTAGGGGTTAAAATGAATTTGTTTCTATCATTAAAAAAATGAAAATCTTGATAACTCTAATACCGTTTATTTTGTTTCCTTCCGTGCACTAAAATAATTGTGCCTTTGAAGAATATCTCAATCACTACGATTCGTTTCACTTCTATACCGTTCACCTTGAATTACTTTCAATCCCAATTTCTATTTTTGCGACAAAGGGTAAAGGAATATGGCCTCGACCACTCAGAAGCTTTTCGAGTCCCCCGAAGGTCAGCTGCAGAAGAAAACAAGTCCAACAGTGGAACAGGACCACGAAGAATTCACTTAATTCTACAATACCGTAAAATCATACCATGAAACTTACAATCCTAAACAGGAAGTAGGGATCTGCCAGACGAAAAAACTGCGTAACGGTAGGTAAAACAAAGCTATATACACTTGTATGAAAGTAGTGGGGGGTTTTAGGAAGCAGCCGCCTGTCTGAGATTCATAATTAGTTTCGAAGAAGAGAATGATTTTGTTTGCAATAGTTGCTCATAGAGTACTCAACATCCAAGTTATGTCATTTTAAATTCCACTACTCACTCCAATTTATCACTCATCTTGAGTCTTTATTTACGTGGCCATATATTCAAGAATTTTTAATTGAATATCAGGGGTCAGACCATCGCAATTTAAAAAACATTCCTACTAAATAACTTAATCTTAATTGTTTTTTCCGAACATTTAACATATCCTCGTAGCATGAAGCATGCGTGCCTGTACTTGGATAATTGATTATTCCACAAGTAGCTTACAATCCGTACAGAAGAGCAATACGATAAAGGAAAAATAACATAGAGTTTCTATATCAAGAAAAATTGCCTAGCATTAAAAATGAATTCAAAATTAAATACTTTGAAGACATTTACTCTTTACCATGCACATGATAAATTTTTAATATATTTCTGACCTTAAGCAATAAAATAAATAAAAGTAGACAGACGCAGGGAACAGTTTGGACAAATAGGGCTTCCAGAGGGATAATTCCAAATTCCAAATATTTAGGGGGGGGGGTGGATGAGGGGGTGGATAAGTAAAAAAACACTGTACTATATAAAATCCATGGAGAGTCTTGGGTTAGTGATTTGTAAAGAATTACTTTTGTTTTCGTCGATAGTGAATGGAAGTTAATTAGAAAAAATGATCTCTAATAATAATACATAAGTTTTCGGCTGTCTCCAAATGAGCCAATTTCTTTTTACCGTCCATATCAACCTTCTAATACGAGCTCTCAAAATGCTTCAATGTGAATGTCATTTCATATGAAATGATGTCATATTTTATCTTCTGAACAAAAAGCTTACATGAAGCGATGTCATTTTCTGAAATCTTACGATATATTTCTTGGTACTACAGAAGTTATCCTAATATACAATTTCATAAATATACTCAGCCAAGACTTTTAGTACGAATAATGAGTAATAAGAAAATCATATACCAAGTATTTATATTCCCCACTCCCATTTGTAGTGAATATATCTCAGAGAATATCTAATGACAATGATATGCCAAGATACTAATTAAATAGAAAATTCCAACTAAAAGTGATGAATAATTCCAACAATAGATAGTCCAGGCAGGATTCGGACAAATAGAGGTTGTAATAAAAAAATAAGGTAGGTTGTAATGAAAACATGGTCAGATATTTGCTTGACCTAATCTCTATCTTTCGAGGGAATAATCATAAGGTAAATTATAGACACATGGAAGTTTGAGATGATATTGAAAGGAGATAATATACATATTGCTAATATACATAATGTACATAAATAGATTATAACTTGTTTTAATTTTAAATCCTCGCTACTCAAGGAAATACCTGGGACGTTGTTTATACATTTACCGATTACCATTTGTTTTCTATATAAAATATATAAATAATCAAAAGTAACAACAAAGTATGATGTAAGAAATATTTTTGTTATGTAATGTCTGAAGTTGATGAATCTGATTTGAAAGTCTGTATGAGCTGCAATATCTCTCGCCGGTAAATACAGGTATATAATGGTGCTGACTGAATTGTGAACTGCTGGCTGTTAAGTTATTTACGTATTTGAGAGATTTGTATAGTATATGTGAGGGGAAAATATATCAGTGGCAGTGGCGGTCCCAGGGGGGGATATGGGGGATCAATCCCCCCCGAAATTTCGGCGAAAATAAAATTAGTGGGATGTATTAAAAAAATAATTAGGTATCTAACTTTTGCGAGTTTTCTAGGGTAGTGTAGTTTAATTTTGACTAGAATTTTTTATACAGAATTTTGTACATGAACTTAATGTGTAAGCATAAGCAAATAAAATGTGCTATTTTTTTTTCCTACCGGCCAATCCCCCCCCCCGAATTTTTTTTCTGGTTTTCTGGAACCGCACCTGATCAGTGGTATCTCCCAACAGTAAAATAAAAAATCTGGTGCGTGCTGGCAACACACAACTTTCACTTACCAAGTTACTTAGATTAGAAATTAATGCGTTTTGTTAATTGCCACTTCTCAAATGAACAGAACGGCTTTAATTATGAACAATGTTCTGCCATTAAAGTCGTACTCCGCTTGCGCTCAACGAGTTTTATGAGTTGACTGAATATTTTTCTTTTTTTCTCCTCTATATGTTTCCTTGATTTTTATCATATCTCATATTTAGCCATTTCTTATTTTTAGGCAAAAAAAAAGATAGATAATTTCTCTATATAAACAAATACAAAGGTACTTTATAGGAAAACAAAAAAGGCCCCTTCCCCATTTAAGCCCCCTCAGAACATTTTAATAATGATAAAGCTTACCTGATATTAAAGAGCACCTAATTTTCATTAAACACCACGAATTTGATGAAAATCGTTAAAGCCGTTTTTGAGATAATCGACAAAAATGTAAAAATTGGTTAAAAAGTTATGAAATAAAGTGCCCCCTCCGTTAAACCAATTTTGATGAAATATTGGCTATCACATCTTTGGCATATACATACATCAAATACCCAGTTTGACCAAAATCGTTAAAGCCTTTTTTGAGTAAATAAAAAAAAACACGTGAAAATTATACAAAATTTATCAAGTAAAGTCCATCCTCCGATTGATCAATTTTGATGAAATTTATACAGTCATATCTCGAGCATGTAAATAGATCAAATACCCAGTTTAATCAAAATCGTTAGGGTCGTTTTTGAGAAAATCGAAAAAAAATTAAAAAGTTATTAAATAAAGTACCCCCTCCCCTTGAGCAATTTTGATGAAATTTTTGCTGTCACATCACGGGCATATACATACACTAAATACCCAATTTCAGATTCGCACGGCTTATAGTTTTAGAACTAGTCTGTTCCCACACACACACACACCAGAGTTGGGCATATTTAAATAAAAATGTAATCATGATTATGACTAATAATCAAAAATGTGAATAATGATTGTAATCATCATTTACAAATCATTCTTTAGCGCGGAATCATTAATCATGAATTGTATTAATCACTAGTCGTTGAGTATTCATGAATATAAAGTATTCAACAATCAAGAATGACCATTATTCATTCTTAAATGTAGTCAGTAATCATGATTGAGAAGAATTCATTATTCATGATTACTAATAACTCATTAATCATGACTAACGGGAATTCCCTACTCATGATTACAGATCATTCATTAATCATGAATAATATAAATTCATTAATCATGATTACAAAAAAAATCACAATTCTGAGTCTTACTAGTCATGAATGATGATTGAAAATTTGTTTGCTCTTTCTATACATGTCAATAGACATCTACTAATACCCATTGTAATAAGGGTCTAATTCTTTACTTGTGACTTCTAATGCTGTTCAGTTGACTACACCCACTCTTAGGACTTGTCCTTGCTCATTAGGAAATCATTTAATTCAGAAATGCATCCCCCTATTTTAAATTTAAATGAATAATGATTATGAATATATCATATTCATGATTGATGATTGGTGAATATTTGTTATTCATGATTGATGAATATTAGGCATTCATGATTGATGAATATTATAATAATCCTGGCTTATGAATATATTTTATTCATGAATAATGACTAACTGAATTTATCAGTATTCGTTAATCATGAATAACTGAATACCAGTTATTCATTATTCATTTCAAATGAATATCATAAACACTCAATAATCATCAAAAATTCTCCGCACTGATTATGAATAATGGTTATTCATTATTCATCTGTTGAATGATTACAATTATTCATATTCATTAATCATTATTCAGATTTTGCCCTACTCTGACACACACGCACACGCACACGCACACGCACACGCACACGCACACGCACACGCACACGCACACGCACACGCACACGCACACGCACACGCACACGCACACGCACACGCACACGCACACGCACACGCACACGCACACGCGCACACGCACACGCACACGCACACGCACACACACACACACACACACACACACACACACACACACACACACACACGCACACACACACAGACACACACAGACTCAGGGGACCCCAAAACGTGTCTCGATTTCCGTTGAAAACTGGAAGTCGAAATTTTTCACGATCGCAATACTTCCACTTACTATATATTTCATATATAGGTAAGTAAAAGTAAAAATTTAAATAAAAAATATTAACTTGAAAATAATGATATCTAGATGGATATTGGCGTTGTTTATATTTGAGGGTGGGTTGAAAAATCCATCATTAATGATTATTAGTTGTTCAGTAACCATGTTACTTCTAAATTAAAAAAAAAACTATTACTTAAGTTATATCTATTCTTCGCGGTCCTGATCTCACTCAATATGAGATGGAAATAACTTAGGATGGAAAGTGGGAATGTTAATAATTTAGGCGATTAACATTGTAGTAAATGTCAACTTTTTAACAGCTTATACTAAAAAAAAGTAAAATAAAGTGCTGACTCCATTGCACAAAACTTCTCGTGACTTAAGCCAACGGCCTGCCCAGCCTTTTAGCCAATTAGGCGCACTTGAGGTCAGCTCGTGCATTTAGATAATTAAGCTATTGTTTATTTTTTTGTTTACAAGTTAGGAATATTTTACAATACAGAAGCTCTAAAAGGATAACAATATAAATACACGAAAATATAATAATGCCTATTTGAACAAAAACCGTGATTAGAATCTACAAATACGTTAGTATTTCTATTGTTTTCCCAAAGGAATGTTTGAAAACAAGGATAGCAAATGAACTTCCTCGTTGGACTGAATGCTCTACACGACAAAAAATAGAATAAAATTTTATGGTATTTTCCCTAACACATTTTAAACAACAATTAAAAGTATTTTGGATAGAAAATACTTGTACGTGAATACATTTGACAAAACAGTTGTATTACGTATATGTTGTTAAGATATAAACAATAATAGTTTATAGAATACAGTCAGCTCACCTCGAGTACTGCTAATTTAACAAAGGAAAAAATATAAGCTTTCCAATAAAGGTAAGTGCTAAAGCAGCCGTTAGTCAAACCCGAGTGACATCAAAAAGATTGTGGAGGAGATAAAAAATTTAAATATAAAAGTAAATGTTTTCAAAAACAGAAGCACATTTTTTCCAAAAAAGCTAAAAGAAGTTTTCCAGTCAACTTTAGCAGATTATATATAGAAAAAAAAATATTTTAAATAATTTTATTTTAGATTTTAGGATCATTTCAGATTTTGGGTGACATCTGTGCAATATTACACCACTCTTCAAACCAATTTTCATTCAACACAGTTTTTAACAAATTTATTTTTTATAGCATTCAGATGGAGCAATAGATGTTTTATTATATTGATATCCGGACACTAGTGGTTTTGAAATGCTTGGAAATGTACAGCATCCATTCTTTGGTTTTGTTTGTTCTGTGCTTGGGTAGTTGTCTTGTTAGAAAATAAATGACTCCTTGATCCCCAACTTTTCGTCACTTTTTTTTTTAATTATTTCACAAACTATCCACATATTCTTAAAATTACTGATTGCAATATAATCAGTAAAAGTAAAGTTGTCAGTACCGTTATATAACATAAACCCCAAACTTAAAAACTTTTAAGTCCATGTTCAACAGTGAGCCTTATTATAGTCGACGACCTTGAGTCAAACGTAATTGGGCCATCAGAAGCGAAAATGTTTTATTGTTATCTGGAAATACAACATGATTCCCCAATTTCAGGTCCTTGTATACGCAGATTTTACCAAACTTAAGTTTTTTTTTTTTTGCCGCTCGCCTCCTCAACAAAAGTTGTTTTCCTTTGGACCATACCATAATAATTTTATTTATGGAAAACATACCTTATTTCCAGTAAACATAAGATGTTATTGGAAGTTTACGCGACCTTTTCTGCTAACCAGGCAGCTCATGTGGGATATAGCACATATCTGTCCTCACGGAATCCCTTTTTGATAAATGTTGATGGTCATCCTGATGTAGTTATCCCAGTGTAAATTGTACATTATTTCGAACTAAAACCGTTAAACCCATGGCTGCAGCCCACCCTTTGGAAAATGTTTTGTCTTTTAAAGATAGAATTAAACTTCAACAAAAGTAAGGAAGTAAGGTAAAGAAAATTATTTCTTAGGAATATAAACGTAAAAAAGCTGATTAGCAGATCAAGGAAGACTATGTGGGGCTGCTACCCTCCTTTTAAACCGGCTGGATACGCCCATTACTATAAATTATTTTTAATCTTTATTTTATTATCCTTGTTGATGAAGCAGTTATTAGGGTATGCACTGAGGTTTTGTATTTGTATTATTTTTAATCCTCATTTACAACCTACTGAAAGAAAACGGATTTAATTGTTTCAACTAGAGTTATTACTCACCAGTAAAAACTGTGTCAATACTTTATAACCCTCAAAATTTACTCTTTAATTTTTACTTTGAATTCAGGTATTGAAAAAGATCCATTTCTTCTAAGATATAATTTTCAAGCGCAAATTTTGAAATAAATATGTTTTGTAAACAAGATCTTAATCCAATTGAGATTTGAGAAAAAATTGGATGGACCAATACTTTTTGGACTCTCTCTCTCTCTCTCTCTCTCTCTCTATATATATATATATATATATATATATATATATGTGTATATATATATATGTGTGTGTGTGTGTGTGTGTGAATATTCTATCAGCGACATACCTAATTAAAAGATTAACAGTCAAGCTACTTACGAGATAAATCGTTTCGAAGGACCCTGTTGTACTACGAACACTGACGGTGAACTGCACACCACATTGTTCTTACAAGTAAGTATATATAAGACACAAACAAAGACATGCGAACCCTGATTGTGGTTTCAACGAGGAGGAAGAGGAGAATTGCCTTCCTTTGTTTTTGTTAAATGTCTTGATTAACTGAACCAGACGCCTACTACAGTTGTACCTATTAACTTGTGACAGATGTTCTTAATGAAGTCTGATAGCTGTCTCATTGCACAAAGTCCTTTTTATAATTTTTTCTATAAAAATAAATTGTTTATTTTTTTCATTATAGTGTTTAGAATGGAAAAAAAAAATCATTACACGATATAAGTAAACAACATTACTGCAGATCGTATTTATTTTGTTTGTTTGTTTGTTTAACGTCCATTTTTATGCTACTAAGGCTAATCGGACGATGCTACAGTGGGAGTCCTAAATTTTGCCTACCCAGGTATAATTAGGATATGGATTTTTAACGAGTACCTGACATCGTACAGGCTCGGGACCTCCATTTTACGTCCTATCCGAGGGACGGCATAGCTAAGGATTTTTTACTCCCATTAAAAAATCCTAGGGCCACCGCTGGAATTGAACCCGCGATCTTTAGAATTGTAGGTTGCCATGCTAACCACAACACCACAGGTGACCCCACGTATTTATTTTTATGTTTCTATCTTTATTTCATAATTATTCTTTTTGCAGATACCAAGATCAGTAAACAGTAAACGATGGCGATATTGTATTCTTCTCAGGTAGGGGTTGTTAATATTTCTTTATTTAAATTAATAATTAAAAAATATTTATTGCACTAAAATAATTTAAATCTACGAATTTAAGTTTACGAATTGCCATGTTTTTTTTTCTGGATCGATTAACATTTTGAAAGGCAAGCACTTCCATCTCTCTCAACAATGATCCCGACTTCTCTCTAAATAGTTGTCTTTGTATCCCATTGTAAATAGATATTAAAAAGAATGGTTGTAACACTTTAAATTTTAAGATCGAAATTTCCGAAAAATGAAATTAAACTAAACATTTTTTTTTTGGCTACGGTCATATTTCGTTTCAAAGACCTTCTACTCTTACTAATCACATTACTGGAAATTGAAATTTTTCAGGTTGTTATATTTTATTTGATTATTAAATTATGTTTATATTTAGTCACTTATTGTTAGTTGGTATAAGGAACTGTTATTTACTCCAAATAAGAAAAATCGAAGGAAGTTTATAGGAAGATTTTTTTCCTTAGCCATTCAAGCCAGATCGCTTCTATGAAGATAAAACCTACCCCATAATAAAGAATACTTTATTCTGATTACACAAGACAAGCTCAATCAAAACCGTTTTTGAAAAATCGTGAAGAGAAAAAAAGTCGTTGGCCTAAAGTGCCCCTTCGTTTACTGAATTTTAACGAAATCTTACTGTCACATCAGGGGAATTTACCTTAAATACGAAAAATCGTTTCCGAGAAAGTCTTTTCATTTTTTCACGATCCCAATACTTACTTTACTATTTATTTAATATATAGGTAAGTGAAAGCAAAAATAAAATACTTGACTGATAAAACGCGATATTTGTAAAGATATTTACAAATCTCATGAGGCAAACCTATTTTTTCTCCTCTAATACATCTACAGTACTTCTGAAAGATTTTCCTTTGATGGAGGAAATGATTTCATCAATGATAGTTGTAGATTATATTTGGTGGAGAGAACTTGGGAGAAATCCCTCTACCATTTATATACGGTAGCATTGCCTTTTTCGTATAAAATAGATATAATAAAAACAGACTTTACGAATTATTGTTATCCTGTTATTAAGATAAATCATGTTTCAATAGTCAAGTTATTAAACTTAAAAAAAATAAAACCTAGTTGACTCTTCTCAATGAATCGATGACTTTATGAATATTTAAAAATACTAACCAAACCAAAATAGTTACCGCTTATATAACATTTCACCATCTCTTTAAGATAAACTGAAAAACGATACCATAATCCCATAATTTTCAATTTGCTGCTTTTCTCCTTGTCAGGGAAGTGTAGAAATTTCGTAAGAATTCGATGCATATATTTATTCCATCAATCTTGTTTTTGTTTTTTTTGTTTTTGTTCGAAATTCTGTGGGTTTGGGATCGTTTCCCCATACCCAAAGGCACCGCCCTAACCTAGTTGACTCTTCTCAATGAATCGATGACTTTATGAATATTTAAAAATACTAACCAAACCAAAATAGTTACCGCTTATATAACATTTCACTATCTCTTTAAGATAAACTGAAAAACGATACCATAATCCCATAATTTTCAATTTGCTGCTTTTCTCCTTGTCAGGAAAGTGTAGAAATTTCGTAAGAATTCGATGCATATATTTATTCCATCAATCTTGTTTTTGTTTTTTTTGTTTTTGTTCGAAATTCTGTGGGTTTGGGATCGTTTCCCCATACCCAAAGGCACCGCCCTAAAATCTAAACAAGATTTGCGCAAAATTCATAAACAGTGAAAGATCAATTGTCATTATATCGAAAAATTCGAAGAAACTGATTCAGAATTCATGAATGATTTTTTCAAAATTAAATCAATTGCTCATAATTGAATATTTAAAGCTGGCTCTGCCTTTTGTAAATAAAGGACAATAACTCTAAAGGCCTACTATCAACTTTCTTATCTTTCAGGTTCATGGAACGTTTTATTATGAAAATTATTTTTAACCGCTTCAAAATTAATAAAACAATGTTAAAATAATATTCTAGAGTTTATGAGAACGGTTCCTATTATAGAAATAAAGAAGACTGATAAAGCCAGACAAACAAGTAATAATCAATTAATATTAAAAAACTAAAATAAACTGCGTAGAGTGGACTTAGTATCCAAAATCTGTTACATCTAGTACCAATGGCATTAACTAAATTTTTTGGGATGTATCGATCAATTGAGAATGGCGAATGTCTTAAAGCAAGAGCGTCCAGAGGATTAAGTCTATGGGGCAGGCTGATAAAATTTTCTCTATGGGAGCAGGATGGTGAAAGACTGGTGGGGAGGGGTTCGAGGTATTCTGACAATGTAAGGCTCAATTAGAATTAAAATACCTTAAACAATAATTTTAAACAAGACTTAATAAATATAGTAAATGAATACGGTTTTATTTCACTCATATTTTTTTTTTGGGGGGGGGGGGTAGTTGCTTTCCTCTACCCCTCCCTGTGGACGACCATGCATTTACGTATGTAAATGAATGGACAAGGCGCAGAATCAAGTTTTTTTCCTGGTTTATTGGCTTGTTTACAAAACGGATACAGTGGTTCGAGGCCCGCTGTGTAAATATTGCGAAGGGGCCGCTGGGTCTTTGCTCTCGTCCAAACGTATTCTTTAGAATGAGTCCTTCACGGACTTGTTTGTTATAGATCAAAGGCACCAGGGAACAAGGTCAGCCTTCTTGGAGTAATCAAATTTTCTTTTCATCTTAGTTCTTATATATATATATATATATATATATATATATATATATTCCTGATAATGGAGCGCACCCACAACTGTGATTCCGCTCGAAATTCATTACATTTTTTCTCTTCCCGATTTAATTCCCGTTTAATGAGATCTACTCCGAGCTACCACATACGGAATCAGCAATTTTAAGAATGCTTCATAGTCCATTCCCGTCGAATAAGTTAGCCTTATTGAGTCTATCGCAATGTGTATCACTATGACTATCACTTCATGATAATTATACGCCCAGTCATCTATAGATTACATACAAAAGGACATTTACCTTTTAAGATTATATGTTACTTAGACCAACATGGACGTATGCCGTATGAAGGACGTATGAATGAATATGAGGTTGGTAATGTAGTATAACTTCCATAAACTTTTCATGTCATTCCAGTTTTAATAAATCACCAAGTGTTGAAGGCAGTATAAAATAAAAAAAAAAGGCCTGAGGAACAAACCAGGAAGTAATGAAGAACTTGAGGCCAAGAATAAGAGGAAGAGAGTCGACTTCCGCTAAGAATACTGATCAAAGAGGAAACCAGAACATCTCCGTTTGATGTTTAATGGTAATAGATTAGAATTCTGCAGCGTGCGATACTTGGCCTGTCCAAGGCTGACGAGCAAGGAATATGAGGCCATCTTTGTTTCCAAGCAATACAAAGGTACATTTACTGAATCACATTATCATTCAATTACAGGTTCCGCTATTTACTATGGCTCAGGATGAATAATCGCAAATATGTAGCAGAGTATATATTAGCTGTTGAGAACGTCAGATAAATATAGGTATGAATCATAACTTTTACCTAAATAGACACGTTGTTTCAACATCCCTACTTCCTAGGTTATTTTTAGATAATCTCCCGAGTTATTTATGAATAGCTTCATGTTATCCGTAATATATCTAAGGCTAATATTTTATCACAGACCTCTAATCAGTGTAGCCAGAGCACCGAAATCTCTAAATAATATTTTGTGATTATGGTCTTTAAACATTTAAAATTGAATTATTTGATAGTGTTTGTGTGTTAGGATAGGCTAGGATAGGGGTTTTAGGGCGATAAATATCTCGAATATTACGCCGGTAAAATTTTCTATTGATTTCATGATTAGTATAGTTACAATTTCATCTTATGATTGTTTTTTTGTTTGTGTGTTAACCTAACCCCTTTTATTAGGAATGCCTTCCTAGTTGCGCCACTGGATGAAAGAGGTGATGTCTGATTTGTTAGCAGAATTAGAAGTCGCTACTTAGGGGCTCTGCTTTCAAGTAAAAAACTGGTTTGACCTCTGAGGAGTTATGTGTGGTGGAGTTAGGTGTAGAGGTTCCAGAGTCGATAAATTTCTTCACAAATTATGATTTGTTTTGGACCATCATTTAGCCACTTCATCACTTAAAACAACTTTAAGTTGGTGTGATTGAACAAAAGACATAGTGGTAAAAATTAAAACTTTGTTAAAAAGTATAATATAATTTATTTGCAAGCAAGTGTATTTATTAACTTCTTGAACATTAATAAAGGTAAATTTCTGAATTTTATTTTTAACAATTTGTTATTATATCTATTAATTGTCAGCAAAAGATTTTTTAGCACTTCCCACAAGAATACGGTTACATCTCAAAAAACTGTTTTTGGATAATCACATGTGAAGTTTCAACTGTATTTTCAATTTTACTATCTACCTAAAAACATTTTCTAGGGAAAATAGTCCTTTATCGCAAAAATCAGCCATTGTGACATTGAGTACCACTGGTACTAACTGTAACTCAAAAGTAGCCCTCTACCTGCATTAACATGATCATACCTTCCATAAAGTATGCATAACTCAAAATTGAAACATTTTGAGTTGTAAGCATCTTCTTGCCGACGCACAGTGGCACATTTTTTTTATTTAGTGGCCAAAAATCCATAACTCCTGACCAAATGACGATAATCGAATAATTCTTTTTTCATTAAAGGGCATAGGATTATCGTTATAAGTGAAAATCAAAATAAAATAAATACCATAACTCTAAGTGTTTAAAATTAATTTTTATATGAATCCTTTCTTCACTTGAATTTAAATAAAATAGTTTATTAGGTACGGGATTATACATAGAAAATGAAATGAGTCAGTATTATTATCTAATGAGCTTTCTGCTTGTATAGATGTCTTTTTCAGTAACTTGCTCCATTTGAAAGATGTTTAAATAATTATTATCTGATGAAGAAAAAATCCAAAAAAATAAATTAAAAATACCCTATTTTTAAAGGAATTTCAACGGAAAAAATATTGTCATATAATCCAACGAGAAGTAAGTTTTATGATTTAATCTAATTCGAGGCCGAAAATATATTGAATGTTCAATACAGGGATTTAAATCTTAAAATCGATATATTGCCGATCGATCGCTTTTGATCTTTCAAATTCTATTGTGGTATTTTAGCACCCTTCACCCTCTACCACTGAGATAAAAATCAGAACAACTATTGCCAATAAAAGACTTTATATCAATTTAAATACTTTCTTCTCATAAATTACAAAGTCAACTTGGATGAAAATATATAAATGTATGAAAATATATTTGGTGCAGCAATATAAAAAGTAAAGCTCAATTGCTATATTGCCGATCGATCGCATTTGATCTATTAAATTCTATTATGGTATTTCAGCACCCTTCACCCTCTACCTCTTTGAAAAAAACTATTACCAATAAAAGAATTTATATTAATTTAAATACTTTCTTTTCATAAATTACATAGTCAATTTGGATGAAATTTAAACGCATTTTTATCCGATGATTTTAAAGCCAATCTTATTTATAAAATCTGTTTGGTGCAACAATATAAAAAATAAAGCTCAATAGAAAACAAAAATAATATCAGACAGATTAGCATAGATTATGCTTAAAATAAATTTTATTACCTATTGAGCTTTACTTTTTATATTGCTGCACCAAATATATTTTCATATATTTATATATTTTCATCCAAGTTGACTTTGTAATTTATGAGAAGAAAGTATTTAAATTGATATAAATTCTTTTATTGGCAATAGTTCTTATGATTTTTATCTCAGTGGTAGAGGGTGAAGGGTGCTAAAATACCACAATAGAATTTGAAAGATCAAAAGCGATCGAACGGCGATATATCGATTTTAAGATTTAAATCCCTGTATTTGAACATCCAATATATTTTCGGCCTCGAATTAGACTAAGTCATAAAACATACACCTCGTTGAATAATATGATAATATTTTTTCCGTTAAAATTAAAAAAAAAAATAGGGTATTTTTAATTTAATTTTTTGGATTTTTTCTTCATCAGATAATAATTATTTAAACACCTTTCAAATGGAGCAAGTGACTGAAAAAGACATCTATACAAGCAGAAAGCTCATTAGATAATAATAATGACTCATTTCATTTTGTATGCAGAATCCCGCACCTAATAAATTATTTTATTTAAATTCAAGTAAAGAAAGGCTTAATATAAACATTAATTTGAAATACTTAGAGTTATGGTATTTATATTATTTTGATTTTCACTTATAACGATAATCCTATGCCCTTTAATGAAAAAAGAATTATTCGATCATCATCATTTAGTCAGGAGTTATAGATTTTTAGCCAGTAAATGGCATAATTTTCCCACTGCGACGTGTGACTTTTATGAGTTTATTTGAAATAGCGAGTAATTTCCAACTTTAAATTTAAAGTTCCTATAAAGCTTTATTTTGAAATCCAGAACTTTCCCATATTTTTCGTCATTTGTCCGTCGTTCTATAATAATTTGAACAATTATTGAAATACCTTTTAATATTTTAGACCTTAATAATTTCTCCAGTTTCTTATGTAATAAGAAAAATATATTGATACAACGAGTAAACAAATTAAGATCTAAACAATTCGACTACACTTTTTTTGCTAACTAAAAGCTTAGTTTGTATAAGCATGTGTATACGGTGTGTATTCTAGTAGGTTAAAATAAAACACTGTAAAAGATCAATACCAGTTGTCAATCAGAATTAGATATTATTAGAACGTCCAGAAGGAATCAGAACGTCCAATATTATTAGGCACATCAATATATTTTTTTTGCCAAGCTAGGTAATTGGTCTCAATGAAAAATTTTTAACCTTTCAAAAAGTAAAAACTTAGAATAACTCTCTAATTTTTATTCAAATTAACTAGGAAATTTTAAATGAATAGAATAATGTAACTAAAATAAGAATAAAAATAAAAATTACACTTATAAGACATTAAGTTCTTGAGACTATATTTTTCAACAGGTTATCAGAAGGGGACCAAATTAGTCTCAACAATAAAGTTTTTTATTTAAAAGACGTTTCGGCTCTTTTGAGCTATCTTCAGTTCAGCAAAATAGGTAGACAAAATCATTTGAAGTCACACAGGGCAGATACAACTCTCAACCAATGAACCTGAAGATGGCTCAAAAGAGCCATTTAAATAAAAAACTTTATTGTTGAGACTAATTTGGTCCCCTTCTGATAACCTGTTATAAAAATTACAGTTAGAACTCTTAAATGTTAAACATTATTAGGGCTAAGTCCGCTTGACAGTTAGCACGGGTTTGGCCTTAATCCTACTTCCTAATATCTAATTCTGATTGACAACTGGTATTGATCTTTTACAGTGTTTTATTTTAACGTACTAGAATACACGCCACATACTCATGCTTGCATGAATGCACACATTACCACCACATCAAGATTTCAAACATTTATTTATAGAAATTTACAATCTAAAATATATTAAATAAATTCGATCCTTCATGTAATGATAATCATATAATTCGTCTTACGTATTACTGTAAACATATACATACATCCATTATACATATACATTTACATTAAGTGTAGAACATGTTTAACAATTATTATTTATTCGTGATAGAGTTTTAAAGTGTAAATAAAAAAAAAAAAAAAAAAAAAAAAAAAAAAAAAAAAAAAAAAAAAAAAAAAAGGAATTGTATTTTGATTTCTAAATGTATTGTATGTATTATATATTGCGGTATAATATTATTTTAAATCGAAGTTATAAATGAGAAAACCGGGAAAAAATTGCTGGTGAAATCAGAGAGAGCCATACTTTTATAAGAACCTTCTGGTAGCCAACTGTGTGTAGATTTGTAAATTTTGTATCACCCATTTCAGATATAAAATGCGTGTTATCGTAAAACACATATTGAATATTAATAGGTAAACTTAAAAGAAAAATATGTTTGTTCACTTTCCGGATCTGAAAAAAAAGAACGAAGCCAGCCAGGGATTGCACAACCAGGCGGCCGGAGCTACCTACCATCACGTACGCAGCTGAGTCAGGGAAGACTTCAAGCAGGAACGTCGACCCCGACAATCTCTCTCGTCTCTTACAAATCGAGTGAGTTCTTTAGAGTAGATATCAAGGTGCAATATGTAGCAGTATTCCAATGTCAAGCCAAGGATAGCTGCTATATGTGACGCACTTCACTACGCATTTAGAATATAATACGACGCTGTTTGTTTACTTTTAGCATATCGAGGAAACAGTGATTATAAAAAAAAAAGGAAAAACATTTATTTTTCATATGCATAAACTTTCAGAATGTTTATATTAATTAATAAATTCAAAGATGTTTTTCAGTAAAATAAGTTTTTCCGATTCAAAAGGGCCCAAGATTCATCTTTCTCAACACTGATTGTAATTTAATTTAGTAATTTATTATTCCCTTCTTATTAAAAATTTATATTTTTGAAAATTCTTCAAGATATTTAGGAAACAGATGTAGGTAAGGGTGTTCTTATGGGCACCCATCTAATTTTTTATATAAACAAGTTTTTTAATTTCTAAAAAGATAAATTATATTTGTACTTTAAGATTTAATTGTAATTAAAGATTTAAATGATTTAGTTGTAATTAAAGATGTACTTAAAGAATTAAAGAAAAAAAAAATTGTGACGATTCGTTAAATTATTTAAGACAGCACTCTACTATTGACAAATGCTTTGAGATAAAGTTAAATTCTATGTACTAAGAAAAACGAAGTAGATTATCAATTTAAATAAAAGAAGTGTGAATAAATATTAACAAATACATCGAATAAAAAATATATAAGATTGATACAGACTATCTGGTACAAGCAGTAGCGGATCCAGGGGAGGGGCGCGGGGGTCGCGCTCCCCGCCCCCCTGAGAGGTGAGAACACTTATAAAGTATTACTATTTATATATAAAATGAGCTAAATATAGCTCACTTTTCTAGTCCACCAATTGAAAATGAATTGTATTTAAACATTTACAGTAATTCACAACGTTATTATGTAATAATATGTATTTTAAATTAGGGCCTTCATTACTCATGAAATGTAAAAAAAAAAGTGCGCCCCCCCTCAGAAATTTTTTGGATCCGCCACTGGGTACAAGTATCAAAATCATATCTTTTAAGAGCGATCGTAACGAACGGGAGTCGAAACCTGGGATCTAATACAGCTGATCGAAACCCTTTTTAGCTGAAAAGGAATCGATGGGGGGTCCCTTATATTACAGTCACAAACTTCCAGAAATATACCACGCCCAGAAGTAACAGTGATAGATTTACCGATCATCTTTCTCACATAGTACGAAGAAAAAATGGGTAAATTTATAAAAAATTTTAATGAAACAATCATATATACAGGTGAAAAATTACAGATTAATAAGGAAACCCAATTGAATTGAATGCATTTCCAAATTTTAAAATGTTAACATTTATATATAGTGTTGATAATTGGAGGTCATCATTCCGTCGAGTGTTTTAAATAGGATCAACAGCTCTTAAACTATATTTCTCCCTTGATATAGAGTTGAAAAGTTTCTTTGTTTAAGTTCATAAAATATTTTCTAACAAATTGCTGGTCCGAAAACTTTAAAAAACAATCATATAAAGACTTAAATTTGGGACAAAAAACCTATAACATGCAGCGGCAGAAAGCAATTTACATTATTAGAACAATTATCTAATACAATTAGCATAAAAAATTTAAGTTCGGCCATTTAAACGATACAAGCCATTTGAAAACTACCTCGGTGTCTTACGGTAACGATGTGAATGATAAAGCTGTTTTAAAAATCTGGTGCGATCCGCGCAATACACAACTTTCACTACGAACTTACTTAGATTAGAAATTGACGTGTTTCGATAATATTGTTTGTTTGTTCAACGTCCATTTTTATGCTACTTAGGCTAATCGGACGATGCTACAGTGGGAGTCCTAAATTTTGCCTATCCAGGTATAATTAGGTTAGGGATCTTTAACGAGTACCTGACATCGTACAGGCTCGGGACCTCCATTTTACGTCCTATCCGAGGGACGGCGTAGCTAAGGATTTTCTACTCCCATTAAAAAATCCTAGGGCCACCGTTGGAATCGAACCCGCGACCTTTAGTATTGTAGGTTGCCATGCTAACCACAACACCACAGGTGACCCCGTTTCGATAATATGTAAACGCTAATCCTCAACTTCACACATCGTTCCACGTTTATATGCTTATATTTGTATAGCTCCATAAGTTATGGAGAATTTGTATTGCAAAACTTGAAAGTTCTCAGTACTTTTCGATTCATTATTGCTTATTTCTTTTTTTAAGGAATTCATCAGTGATACTACGAGATATGAAATTATGGCTGTCACATCGCGGGCATATATATACTTCAAATATTCAGTTTTATCAAAATATTTACAGCCGTTTTTGAGAAATCAACTTCGAAACTGTAACAAAGAAGGTCAAATTATCGAAAATTCAGAGTCAGGTCACTGCTGTCAGAATTAATAACTGTTTTTGAAATTAAGATATTGAATAAGGTGCATCAGATAAGATGTCCGTGACCAGAGATCCATAAGTCGGATAATTTTCTTAAATCGATCCTAACACCGATATGGATTGTAATAACTTTAGATTAGCTAATGATGGTAGGTTCCAATTTCATTAGATAGCAATATTGAACCTGTATGCAAGGATTAACTTTTTTTCGAGTTACCACAATGGACTTTAACGTCGCCAATCCGGATCCGCCTTTTCGAGGGACAAAGATCATGCTAACATAACAAGTACTTCACGCGGATGAGTGCTGGCCATATTGTTTATATTAGGAACAGGCGCGGTTCCAGAAAAAAAATTCGGGGGGGAATTGGTCGGTAGGAAAAAAAATAGCACACTTTATTTGCTTATGCTTATACATTAAGTTCATATACAGAATTCTGTATAAATTTAAATAAAAAATTCTAGTCAAAATTAAACTAAACTTCCCTAGAAAACTCGTAAAAGTTAGGTGCGTAATTAATTTTTTTAATTCATCCCACTAACTTTTTTTTTCGTCGAAATTTCGGGGGGGGGGGGGGGATTGATCCCCAATATCCCCCCCCTGGGACCGCCACTGATTAGGAATTATACCTGAGGGCAATGTGGAAAACCCTCCCCAGCATGGTCAATACCCTTTCCCAAGGACCTCAGTCTGCACTTTGTCCAGCCAGAGCAGAGCACCCAAGTTCGCTCAAGACCATAATTGATAGTTTCACTCTGGTTGACTAAAGAGGACGCTATTAACGTGGTACTCCTATCTACTAGCGTCTGTATAAGTTTTTCTTTTTATATTAGAACATAAAAAGCAAAAGAAACTGTAGACAGCTCCCTAGAGGACGTCTTTCAAGCGTCTACACAAACACTGCTGAGTACCACAACGGATCGATATACTCACGAATTTAACCAAAATAACGAATTTAAAGCTTCTTAATTAAAAGTAAGTCAACAAATGCACTAGAGATTAAAGTCCTTGAACCTTAATTTCTAATATTAGAGCAATATACTCCGAATAAGTATTACCTATACCAAAACCCTAAAGATTTAATTTTAAGTAAACATAATTTTCTAAATAAAATAACAAAAGGAGATTTTTTATTGTGCTGTACTTCATTTTACATTTTTCACTAAAAAAAGGTTAAACTGATTAAATTTTCTATGTTAGCCATTACCCGGTTTTAAGAAACTACAAGTCATCTAGCAAATTATCAAAATGGAAATGGTAAAAAAAATGTTAAATTGGAAGTATTTATCTGCAATTAATTATAACATAGATTTTTTTACTTTCACTTACCTATATATGAAATATATAGTAAGTGGAAGTATTGCGATCGTGAAAATTTTCGACTTCCGGTTTTCAACGGAAATACACGTTTTGTGACCCCCTGAGTCGAAATAACCAAGTCCCGCGAAATGGTCTGTGTGTGTGTGTGTATGTGAACAGACTAGCTCAAAAACTATAAACCGTGGGAACCTGAAATTGGGTATTTAGTGTAGGTATATGCCCGCGATGTGACAGCAAAAATTTCATCAAAATTGCTCAAAGGGAGGGGGTACTTTATTTAATAACTTTTTACGTTTTTTTCGATTTTCTCAAAAACGGCTCTAACGATTTTGATTAAACTGAGTATTTGATCGATTTATATGCCCGAAATATGACTGTAAAAATTTCATCAAAATTGATTAACCGGAGGGGGGACTTTACTTAATAAATTTTGTAACATTTTCACGTGTTTTTTTTATTTACTCTAAATCGTGCTCTAACGATTTTGATCAAACTGGGTATTTGATGTATTTATATGCCCGAGATATGACTGTAAAAATTTCATCAAAATTGATTAACCGGAGGGGGGACTTTACTTAATAAATTTTGTATCATTTTCACGTGTTTTTTTTATTTACTCAAAAACGGTTTTAACGATTTTGATCAAACTTGGTATTTGATGTATTTATATGCCCGAGATGTGACTGTAAAAATTTCATCAAAATTGATCTACGGGAGGGGGGACTTTACTTAATAAATTTTGTACCATTTTCACATGTTTTTTTATTTACTCAAAAACGGTTTTAACGATTTTGATCAAACTTGGTATTTGATGTATTTATATGCCCGAGATGTGACTGTAAAAATTTCATCAAAATTGATCTACGGGAGGGGGGACTTTACTTAATAAATTTTGTATCATTTTCACAGGTTTTTTTATTTACTCAAAAACGGCTTTAACGATTAACAAAAATAAGATATGAATGAGAAAAATGTGTGAATTTGGGAAATGATTATTAGCAAAACACGTCAATTACTAATCTAAGTAAGTTGGTAAGTGAAAGTTGTGTGTTGCGCGCACGCACCAGATTTTTTTTTTTTATAGATTAGCTTTTATCATATTTAAAAGTTTTACTATGAATAAGATAGTCATGGACTTTAAACAAAAATTGTATTTTTTATTGATTTCAGGCCAACTTTTCAAACCATTTTGTAAATCATCTTCAGGGCTGACAGTGGTCCAAAGAACAGACCAAAGTGTCACCACTGAAGGGTTCAGAGCTGAACAAAATCCTCATTTTCATTTGATATTAAATGCCATTTATTTGGCAATAAATCAGTTCAGTAACTGGTATATTAAAGAAATTCCAAGTTTATCATCGGAGTATAATAATTATAACCCCCGAGTTAGTTATTGAACATTTTGAACAACTAGAGTTCAAAGTAATTCTCTTTGTCTTTTATGAATAACTACACCATTCATTAAATCAACATGAAACTTTAGGAACTTGTTAAGAACATTCTTCCAAAAGTTTCTTGCATAACACATGAATTTTATTGTGGATTGGTTTTTGGAGTGGGGGAGGGGGTTTAACCACTAACTGGTTACCAAATAATCCGATTTTTACGTACTGGTTTATGGTCTGAATAGAAGGGTAAGGTTAGTTCCACACAAATTTTATAATTTGTGGTTGTTTGAGAAGATATGTGAGTTATTAACTTATAGTATTAAATTTTTACCAGTTTATCCAGTTTCGACGAAATTCGAAGCACATTTCTTTTTCTGGTATTATAGTAGTATAAGAACGTTAATTTTTCAGTTCATAATACTATTATGGATATAATTTAGTGGGGAGGATAACTTCCTTACTTTTTACTAGTAAACCGAATAATAAAGAATTTTAACACACTACTTGTTCATAGGTCAAAAAGGAATTTTAGGATGTTAGTACCATATAAATGTTATTTTAGTTAAAAGCACGATCTGTAAGCTTGTAAATATAATAATTAGCATTTCAATATTAGTTCAAGTAAATATAAATATATTTCTTGTTTAATAGACTGAATAACTCAAGGATAAAATAATGGAACAATCCTGTTGAACATTTTCGCTGAAACAGCCGCGGGTCGGCTTACAGTTTAACATGACGCTTAAGGCCATTGAATTACCATGGAGCTATGTCATAAACCGGAGATAATTCGTTATAGATCTGATAAGTAAGTGAAGAGATAAGAAGGCTGGCGACTTTTTATCGACGATTAAAATAATTAATGGCTGCAACATTGTCAAAACGATTATCTCCTGTATGACAACTGTCTAAAATCTATTAACTTATCCTTCTCTCTGTCCGACGACAAGACTAAAACATTATTTATAATATGTATCGAAGAGAAGTTTTATAATCTTGCGTGCGTCCGAATAGGTCATGCTACAAAAAAAAAAGTATATATAAACTCAAATACTTTATTTTTTAATTTGTACATAACCGTTTATATTTATTGATAGTAATGAGTTGTTAAGTAGTCATGCGTAAGATCCCACTACTGGTAACATCCGTATTAACTCTAATAATAAAAAGCAAGACGATCTTCATGATGATAGAAGAACGTTGCTGATGTTAATTTAAGGGTTAGAAAAAAGCAAATAATAATGTTCAACCGCTTTCAGTCTTTTCAATTTTCTGACAAAAGGACATTAAAACTGTTCAAGACAACTTACTAAGGTTTAGGGTAAATATAGAAAACACTTGTTAGCTGGTTTGAGAATAGTTTTTGTGAAAAATAAATAACAATGTAAATAGTAGATAGTACAATGTATTTATTGTAACATAAAAAAGAGAAATAGTAAATAAAGGATATCTAATCTTAATTTATTCTCATCGACTATATCTGGCACTATACGTAAACAAAAAATAAGCGTCGAAAAGTTTCCTGTCACGACGGGAGATTGTGTACAACCGATGTAAAAATAACTCTTCGTCAAGATAGATGATAAATCGATAGATAAAGGTGATTTAATTATATCACTGATTAATTTATTAGCTTTTAAGTAAGGGCAATATTTGCACGGATTAATTTTAATTTATCTTAATTTAAATGTCTTACTAGAGCCATTATGACTGGTACATTAAATTATGATCATTTGATCATAGAATTTAATTAATTAATTTTGAATTTGATTGACATTTCCGATTCCGAGGTAGGTTTAGGGCACAAAATATCTCACTCTTGTTAAATTTCAAACCTTTGTTTTGTGTTGAATATGTTAAATCACTTTAACATTTGTTCCCTTATTTTCGAATTTATTTTTATTTTTTATTCTCAGTCAGGAAACTGACTAACATTCATTTAATGAAAGTATATCATAAAAAGGAATTTTCGAAGGTTCAGGAGATGCTATAGTTACTAATTTCCCTTATACCAAAAAAAATATTATAATTATAATAACAATAAATTAACCTGTGATCCGATGTATATTTATCCTTTATTTAATGGAATAAAGGGTATAACTTTCCCGATGCCCCTCCTAAACTTGACGTTTGATAAGAGCGTCGCTATCTGTTGGTGCTTATGCGAAATGCTACCCCCACCACCTCTCCTTCCAAGCCTAATTTAAGGGGGCTCACATCGCGTCCTTTTCAGTTAAAAAGTGCCTTGATTAGCTTTATTAGATCCACACTAAACAGCGCCATGTTGGCATTGCCCTGAAGTAGTAAGGTTGTGAGGAGAGTAGTTCGCATAGGCACCAACAGATAGCGACGCTATTATCAGCTGTCAAGTTCAGAAGGGGCATCGGCAAACTAGTGCCCTTTATTCCGTTCAAACAGTCCTAATAACCTAGGAATCCAAAATAAACAGAAATCACTCATTTTTTTCTTGAATCACGTTTTCAGTGGTTGCAAGAACTAAAAAAAGGGTTTAAAATATATTTTTGAGCATATTGCTGAATGGCGTCATATATTTTTTAAATGAATTTCTTATGAATTTCTTGATTAGCAGATCGAGAATCTAGACCTAAATATAATCTAAAATATTTCAAGCAAGAATTCATATCTTAAATAACAGGCTTATATTTATATTCCGCGAGGCAATTCGAATAGGTTGCAATAGAGAAAAAGTAAATTAAAAGCCGTGTTTCTGAGACAATGGCGCAACACCATTAAGCTCATGGCGACGCTAAAAAATAACCATGTCATTAACAACCTTTGATTGGTTCCTACAGGGGACCTTGTGTCGCCTGAATCAGTAAGCCAAATCTTACGTCTGCTCCGAAACATGTTTCTATATCCATAGAGTGAATTAATATATGTAAATTCTACATATATGTATAACTGTTAGTTTAGAGTAGAGTAGTAGATTCGGGAATTAAGAATAGTATAAGCCATCAAATATAGGGAAGAAATAGCTGTGATTCGACTAAAGGCATCCCCAGGAAAAACGATGAGACACTACTTGTTCAGATTTTCTAATAAATTGGAGGATTTTGTCTACAGCATTTTTCTTCTAGGTTAGTTTTATTATTAAAACCTTAAATGGATTTAAATACTCGATTGAAACACTGAAGGGATGAAAATATCATACATCATACAAACATTTTTTAATAAATCAGACCTGCAAACTCTACAATAAAGGTAAAATTCAAATTAATTGAAGCGTGGAAATGCATAAGGGTCTAAGTGCCAAAAAAAATAAAACAGTTTTTTTCTGCCAAATTATTAAATGTGCCAAAATCATTCTTCAGAAATGGGTATAAGTTATGTTTTGTTGTTAAAAAATCTGGTGCGTGCGCGCAACACACAACTTTCACTTACCAACTTACTTAGATTAGAAATTGACGTGTTTTGCTAATTATCATTTCCCAAAGTCACACAAGTTTTTCTACATTCATATCTTATTTTTGTTAATCGTTAAAGCCGTTTTTGAGTAAATAAAAAAACCCGTGAAAATGATACAAAATTTATTAAGTAAAGTCCCCCCTCCCGTAGATCAATTTGGATGAAATTTTCATCTCGGGCATATAAATACATCAAATACCAAGTTTGATCAAAATCGTTAAAACCGTTTTGAGTAAATAAAAAAACCCACGAAAATGATACAAAATTTATTAAGTAAAGTCCCCCCTCCCGTAGGTCAATTTTGATGAAATTTTTACAATCATATCTCGGGCATATAAATACATCAAATACCAAGTTTGATCAATATCGTTAAAACCGTTTTTGAGTAAATAAAAAAAACATGTGAAAATGGTACAAAATTTATTAAGTAAAGTCCCCCCTCCCGTAGATCAATTTTGATGAAATTTTTACAGTCACATCTCGGGCATATAAATACATCAAATACCAAGTTTAATCAAAATCGTTAAAACCGTTTTTGAGTAAATAAAAAAAACACGTGAAAATGATACAAAATTTATTAAGTAAAGTCCCCCCTCCGGTTAATCAATTTTGATGAAATTTTTACAGTCATATTTCGGGCATATAAATCGATCAAATACTCAGTTTAATCAAAATCGTTAGAGCCGTTTTTGAGAAAATCGAAAAAAACGTAAAAAGTTATTAAATAAAGTACCCCCTCCCTTTGAGCAATTTTGATGAACTTTTTGCTGTCACATCGCGGGCATATACCTACTCTAAATACCCAATTTCAGGTTCCCACAGTTTATAGTTTTTGAGCTAGTCTGTTCACATACACACACACACACACACACACACACACACACACACACACACACAGACACACACACAGACCATTTCGCGGGACTTGGTTATTTCGACTCAGGGGGTCCCAAAACGTGTATTTCCGTTGAAAACCGGAAGTCGAAAATTTTCACGATCGCAATACTTCCACTTACTATATATTTCATATAGGTAAGTGAAAGTAAAAAGATTCCATAGAACGTATGAAAGATGGCATGGGTGTAAGCACTGAACGTAGTTCACCCCGGGTATAAGTCACATCATTTCTGTAAAAATTTCCTACTTATACTAAGGCACTTATACCCTTATGCATTTCCACGCTTCAATTGTAAACAACGAAACTTCTTTCTTAAGGTATGTTAAGTATGTAAATAAGTTAACTCGTGCATGTTAAGTTACTGTTTAAAATTAGTATTATTTACTGAAACTCGTGAAAATTCCTTCTGACATAACCATTGTCCTTCTCATCAAAATAAATATGATTGTAATATAGGACGTAATACATATTTGCGGTTAGACGCTTTGATAAGTATGAGAAGTGATTATTGTTCACTAATGTATAGGAACTCGGGTTTCCTCAGGAAAGCTGGAGTCTTATTGTTTTAATGTTGCACACGTTTTAAAAATCGATTGTAAGTTGAAACTAATGGTTTCCTGGCCGGGACGTTTGAGATGTTATTTCATATCATTCGCATTCAGTTGCTGATGAAAACTTATTTTCGAAACTAAATTGAATATCGTAGTGTTTCTAATGGATTCTTCATTTGTTATTTAAATAAACATTATTGATAACATTCGGGACCTGAGATGCTTTACCAGATAATTACAAAAAATATAAACAGTAATGGAATCTTACACAAATACAAAATTAGCAATTTAGAAAAGAAATACTGGTTTGGAACTTCCCAATTCACAAGATGATTCGGAAAATTCCAACCACGTGTTATTGACACGAGTCGAAACAATATCCAGTAGGAATTTATAAAGGGCATAAAAGCATAAACAATATTTTATAAAAAACATATAAATAGGAATGATTTGGAATAAGGAAAGTATGATTCATATTGAATTTATCTCACATGTTGAAACTTGAAATTTATGCTTTTCAGTAGCAAAAAATTCATGAGACAGCGCTACCCAGAATTATTAAGCAGAAATCAGGCTTCAATAATTAAAAGATCAAAGGATTCTCACTAGTCGTAGTTCTGATCGAAATTCTTTCTTAAACAACTTACACTGCGGAACTACCTAGAATTTCATCTGTTCAGGTCAATGGCTCACAGTCGTCAAGGATGAAATTCAATTCCCTGGACGAGGTGCAAGATGCAAAAAATGTTACAGAATTCTTCCATTTGCGACTCAAGGGGCAATGTAGTATTGATGAATGATAACTATACAAATCTTATGAATTTACAAGGAAGTGTTTGTTGATTGATGAAATTTCATTATTTGAAACGAAACGTAGTTTTTCAAATTTGTCATTTGTTAAAATAAATAAATTAAGTATTACCGTTTAAGGCAGTCACCCAAACTTCAGAATCAGAACTGGCAGAACATCATTAAAATTGATCTATTCCTTTTTCTCATCACAGATAATATTATTAATACACAATATATCAATTAATATAAATATATTACTTGATTTGCCCAACACCCTTTTGCAAATCTTAACAACCCAAATTAATACTTGGCTACATCAACTGGAACAACTGTAGGAATTAAATGAACAACAAATTTACATTAACAACTTCCATTACTACAGGCGTCAACCTTGAAAACGCAGTCAATCACTAAACGGAGACAAAACATGTTCACATAAACAAAATTGAAGGAGAAAATTTGCAAAGAAAATATAATTTAAAAAATCCAATTTACATTTTTTTTAAAGAGTCGTGTCACCTATCCAGGGCTGTCTATGCTATAATAAAATATTTAAATGGAATCAAGTCGTCAAAGATCGGAATTAGATAAATATGAATTAGAGGTTATAGGAAGGGTTGAATTGAGTTTAAATACCATTTTCATAAATCGGTACTTCTCGGAAATCAACGGGAACATATGTATGATACAACAATCATACAATATGTATGATACAAGGTGAATAGATAAACAGAACTAGTTGCCTTCTCAGGTGGGGGGATATTGGGTTATACGGGGGTATTATCTATAGATACTAACCACCGATATTAAAAAACAACAAAAAATTGGAATAAAGTTTATATTGGAATAGTTCATTTACATGGGCTTCTGCAGGGGGTGAGAGGAAAGGTCAGCTACGCCCCCCCCCCCTCCAGAAAATATGGGGAGCGAAAGCGTACCTTAAACAAATTCATATTATATTTATTATGAACTTATGTAAAAACATATTGTTGATTATATCAATAAGTTTTATTTGATCAATTAATTAAGCCTTACATTTTCAGGATTCGCCTCGGTCGTGAAAATTTTACTAGCCTGCCCACCCCCTATCCGAAAATCCTGCCCCTTACCTAGACGAAATCCTGCGGGCGCCATTGATTATTTATGTATATAAATTGAATAAAGATCCTATTATTTTTGTAAATTAATAAATGTGCTATTTTTACGCTTATTATTGTTTTTTCTACCGACCGATACCTCCTTGGATTTTTTCTTCTGGGATCACTACAAGACAGAACAGATTTACCTATAATCTACTCGAGAAATATTAACAGGTAGAAAATATCATATTAACAACTTCTCAATTTTTATTGTTATAGTCCATACTGGTTCGTTAAAGAAAAACAGATGTATTCAGCTTGTTTCAAATTTTCATGAAGCATAGTGTCTATATCATTCTAGATCGGAGTTTTGCTTCTGCCCTTGAAAATGAAGGCATCTGATACCAGATCGCTTGTGTCACAAATTATGACTTGGCACCTAAAAGAATAAATTAATATCTAATATTCTTCCTATCCAACAATAGGAAGAAAGCATTTCCTTCATATGTCTATGTACAGTTATAGCGGAAAAGAAAATTACAACGCAAGTAAGGTTACAGAATAACGGGGTTGTAGCTGTGTTCTCGTAGCTTCATGAAGATGCTTAACCACTGCTAAACAAATCTATATAATGGGAAAATATTGAGTTTATCTTGAATTACACTAAAAACGTCAAATTATTTTTGTGAGACCACAATTATTAAAGGTGCCATTCCATATGTTGTGCTCTTAACCGTTGATCGAGGATATAAGGACGACCTTGGTCTTGAGAGTTTTCTATAAAATAAAGTACAGTTTTTTATAAATCATATTAAAAACCTGAGACATACCATGCATTCAATTTTTAGTGCTTGGATTCAGAAAAATTATGGAGAAATCTAATTGGCTGTTTTCAATTCCTGGAATTTAGAATACGGGCCTGCTCGTTTAAACTTCCCGAACCGGAAATCTTTTTCTACTCACTATATGAGACCTAATTGAAATAAAATAATAGTGAAATTCTTATATAGTTTGAACACCATAAACCATAGAACAAAATTTAAATTTATTCAAGAGCTAATTATTCAAAACCATTTATAAATCCTCTTTTTTTTTGTGATTAGCGTTATATTATTAACTATTGAAATAAAAACAACTTATATAAGGCAGCTCTAATCACCATTCAACTGACTGATATAAATATAGAATTTTTCCTTTAAATTCTTAGTAAACTTCTTGGACTCATCTTCCTCATTATTCACTAATGTGTAAGATAAACATGGAAAGATGGGAAGGTCTCCAATACCCTCTGAGAATTGAAAAGTAATACCGATTACTACAAATATAAAAACTAGTTTAAGAAATATTGATATTGGCAAAAGAAAAAGTAAATCAGGTATATTATATTATTTCATAAACTAAAAATTGCAGCAAGGTAAAAAAATAAAAGAGTTGTTCTACATAATGTGCATAAAATCGGTCATTACATGGAATTCCTTTTTTACTTAATCCTTTACTTAACATATTATCAACAAATATCTCAAAATCCAGATTATAGTCCAGAGATCTAAAGGTAATTTTTAATAGTATAAGTTTAAACTCAACACTGTTAAGCCATAATAAAGCATAATTTTGCGTAATAAAACCTATAGGTACCAAATTACAAGAAAACGACATGAAAACAACCAGCGGTAAAATTAATAGTTCAAAACCAAATGACCGGGTTAAGTAACTTATAATTTATATGATATTGAGTGCGGATTTACTACGGACAAGTATAGTAATAGTAGTAGTACCAGAACTGTACAAACATTCCCCAGTCATCTCAAGTATGGTAAGTCTGTTTCCCTTGTTGTCACATGTCTCCCCATACCGAAAAAATATTTTATGTACGCTTTATTAATATATTTTATGTATTGCGCCATCACTTTTGGATTATAGGTACCTATGTACGTTTGTATCTGATAAGAGTATTGTCATAAAATATGTAATAAGTAATGATAAGTAAAAGACGGTTACGAATAAAGAAATAAAAGAATTACCAGTTCATTTGGTAAATGGAATAGTTTCAACAGAATCGGTTAATTATTACTTCTTAAGGTATATCACCTCACATTTTATCTAAACCTTACCGGTACGGTTGATTCAATCAAAAGCTAACAATAATGATAAACGAACTATTAGCTGGCATCACTGTTCATTTTGAAAATTAGTTTTATAGATAACGGTAATAAATACAAACAACTATTTATAATACTAAAATAATATTATAGTAATAAATAATTTGTCTATAACTAAATAGTTAACTTATTGAATGACTCATTCAATTAATTACTCACTAGCAAATACATACCGCTCGTACAACAAAATGTTTTTCCAAAAAAAAAAAAAAAAAAAGAATTACAGGATTCAAGATTCTTTTCCCTTCCATGGATATCCGTTGCCTGCCTTATCCGATAGTTAAATTGTTACACGAATCATGAACATCGCGGGTAAAATGGGTCTTGCACAGAGATGGTAAAGCAAAATTGAAAGATTTCGTCTTTTACTGGACGAGCGATATTACCCCCTCAATAACACCTTAATGTTGCATTAAAAAAACATAAACTTTAGAATCTGCAATACTGTTTTAAATACACTTTTTTGTAGTCAATTGTCGGGTCCCTAAATTAATTTAAAATTTGTTTTGTTGTTATCGACGAAACAAATTTAATCAAAAAGAAAGAATATACATTACATCAACCATAGATATCACTGGCAGGGTAAACAACACAAAATGGACTACGAATTAAGAAGGAGTAATATATACGAAAATTAACGCTAAAGAAGAAGAGACATGGAAGACTCACCAGGAGCACAACGACAAGCCGCTGGAAGACTGAAGCTCCTTAGCCCTCCCCACCACCGATTGACCCAAATCCTAGTATCTATGATCCCTCGGCTGCCTCTATCTAGCCCACATTGTCACCTAGCCTTATGTTTACCTAATCGAGCCTTGTATTTGTTCAATCTTTGACGTTCTTCTGATAAATAAACGTCTATTATTAACTATATGATGAATGACATCAGTTCACTTACTTATTTTTCACCCTGCGCTCTTCTCAAATCCTCTGATTTTGTTAACCTATAGTTGAATGGTAAAATTAATTTGACACTTAAGAATAATTACATTAATTGTTTAATCCGAGGGTTAGAGAGAGGGGGAAAAAAAGGAACCACGGGAAGCCAGTGGATTATAGTAATGTGTTTCTTTTAAACGAACTATAAAAATAATGCAAAAAAAGAGAAAACATGAGAAGACGGAACATTTTATTTAATGATATGTACGAAAAAATTAAGCTGTATATCAATTTGATAATAATTGGCTATTCCAAAAATAATATAATACAATTCTATGATACGCGGAGAATATATTACATGGTTGGATACAAACTTTTTTTTTTTTATATAGATTTATGTGTGAATTCGAAAACGTCACACATTAAAAAATAAATAAAGAAAATGGTTATTTTCATCAATATTACCAAAAGTGGTTGTTTTCGGCGCTGGGCAGTGTTTAAAGTGCGAGAACAGTGGTGAAAATTACCCATTTTCCAAAAGGTATTTTTTTCACTTTAAGCACTCAAAGCATGTATTGAAAAAACATGTATTGTGAAACAGTACGAAGACAAATGTTTTAAAGAAAATGAACTGGTTGTTTATCACCCAATGTAAAAAAACAAATGGAATGAATTATTTGGTTTCTCTCTACCTTGCTTAGAATGACCATATAGTCCAGGCAAATAAGTAAAAAAAAAAAAACATGTGGGAGAAATAATTTAATAAGTTTCAAAACTTTGGGAAAACATTCATAGGGGTTTCAGGAGATAGAAACAGATAAGTTACGCCGTTTAGATGGAGTGGGGCGGAAGAGACGGAAATTAAAAATTATAAATTAGGGGAGGGAACAGGAGACGCTCCTCTCCCCCCCCCCCCAATTCCACCCCCTAAAATACATTTAATTCCTTTTATGTAATACCCATTTCTAATTTTTTAAAACTTTTTTTAACTTTTTATACAAATGGTTTATATTTTGATGACGTGCTCAATTAAAAATATTCCTATTAAAATTCTATTCTAAAATGATCCAATGCATGTTATAAGTGATACAAACCATTCTCGAGATAATCCAATCGGATGAAAAGTAAAGATCCTTTAGTTCGATCTAGTTTTCAATTCATTTTTACTTTATTATTTATTATCTTTGTATGTTTCAGGATTTGATTGTTTGTACAATATAATATTAAAAGGTAACTTGTTGAGCAGGAACAAATACAACTTAATGAAAAATATAGAAAAATAGACGGAACTCTTCCAAAAATGGATATTCAATTTCGTTCCATTAAATATGTAAATGGATTCACTCAAGATGGGTTATCTAACGGGTTGTATCACTTAAAAAATGCATAGGATCATTTCAGAGCAGACTTTTACTAGGAATATTTTTATACGACTTTTCTTCAAAATATAAAAATTTTATCTTAAAAAAAGATGAATGTAAGCTCCCCCTAAACTTTCTTCTTTTCTTTTTTCCACCTACATCCGCAAAGTTTCAAAATTTTAGAAATCACTTCCTTAATTTTCCTAATGTTTCTCCTCTATCCTAATGATTTCCTTATATCCTTAAAGTGTTGTGTGTCCGTATTAGTTGTTATGAAAACCTAAATAAAGATTTCTTATGTGATTGTCTTTCGTTGGTGTATTTTAATTTACAATAAATAGTTTAAAATATTTCTTTTTATTTTTAAAGTTTGCTAAGTTACTACCGAATACTAAAAATTATGAAAGTTGATAAACATATGTTGCACGTAAATTAAAAAAAAAAAACTTTTGGTGCTTACATTTAATATTTTATATAAAACTTGTAATTTAACCGATAATTTTTATTTAAGTAACATGTTTTAAACTTATTCTCATTGGAACATAATGGGCTCAATTTTAAAATAATTCACTTTTTTGTTTCAGAAACAAAAGTTCATTTTTACCTGCATCCTTGGGGGTCGCGTTTCCTTCTTTAACTACTTCATTAAGCTTCAAAAATAAAAAGTCAAACAACTTTTCTGGAAATAATTGTGAACATTATCTAACTTACAAATAGCTATTTATCAGGAGAAACAGCAGGTACGAAATCTACATGCGTGTTTCACATCTACATAGGTGAACAGAAAGAAAGGCTGTTTTAAAAACGCTCGTTCTATTATATTCACTATTGGTTGAATAGACAAACATTTTTGAGTTGTGATTCTAAAAATAATTCCCAACAAATAAATTAATTTGATGTATGGCCCAATTTCGAATGGAAGATTTCATCAAAAATTTAAAAATTGCTGCAAGGAAACTATTTTGTCCAATCCTTTGATGTGCTTTCAAGTCTGCAAACTATATCATTCGAAATTAAACTCTTTCCCTTCAATAACCTTCTATTTGCAAGAATGTTTTTAATTTTTTTTTTTAAATCACCTCCCACAGTGATTCACAACTGAATCACCCGGTAAAAAATACAGTATAAAATGTAAAAGTATATTATACAGGGTGTTTCGGAATTGCACGGCACTATTTTAGGTACGTGTTCTCTAACACAAAATAAATAAAAAAGTTCATATTAACATATATCTCAAACTCATTTATTAAACAGATATCAAAGGTTAAAGATTTGTTATTTATTTACTGCATTAAGACTGACTGTACAACGTTTAACGTGTTTAATACTAAATAAAAGGTTTTAATCACCTGATAAACAAATGAACGATAAGCAATGACAGTAGTTGCTCATCTGTTTGTCTAGTTCTGTGTGTTTTAGTGTGAGTGAATCTTGTGACACAGTTCAATTTATGATTATCATGGGAGATACCACAAATTTATTCACTTTTGATGAACAAACAGACATGCTTTTAACTTATGGCGAGGTACATACAAACGGTGCTACTGCTGTTCGAAGATATCGTGAAAAATTTCCTAACCGAAGAATACCAAATCGTAAAACGTTTGAGGACATTGAAAGACGTCTTAGGGATAATGGTACGCTAAAACCTATACGAGTAAACGCCGGTCGACAACGATTTCGACGAACTGCAAACGTAGAAGAAGAAATACTCGATGCTGTTCAGTTATCTCCTACTACTAGTACCAGAAGATTGTCACGTCGTTTCGATGTTTCCTCTACCAGCGTATGGCGAACTTTACGCGAACAACAATTATATCCATTTCACGTATCAAGTATGCAAGATTTGTTACCACAAGATTATAACAAGCGCAGAAATTTCTCCCAGTGGTTAATTCGACAATGCACACGAGATCCTAACTTCCTGAACTGCATTTTGGTTACTGATGAATCTTGCTTTACAAGAAACGGGATTCTTAATTTTCGAAATACCCATACTTGGGCCGAAAAAAACCCTCATACGACTGCTGTTGGACATTACCAACATACATTCTCTTTAAATGTCTGGTGTGGTCTTCTAAGCGACAAAATCATCGGACCCTTCTTTTTGCCACCTAGGCTGTCAGGTATATCTTACTTGCATTTTTTGCAAAATAATCTGCATGATATTCTAGAAGATATTCCGCTAGGCATTAGGCAAAGGCTGTGGTTTATGCATGACGGTGCTCCAGCTCACTTTTCTCATAGTGTCACTGATTATTTAAATGCAACTTATGGAGACCGATGGGTTGGTCGAAACGGACCTGTTAAATGGCCACCACGATCTCCGGATTTAACGCCATTAGATTATTTTGTGTGGGGCTGGATGAAGTCTATGGTTTATTCTGCGGCAGTTGACACGCAAGAAGAGCTAAGAAATCGGATCGTGGAAGCCGCAGTAACTATCAACCACCATCCTGATGCTATACGAAGAACCAGAGAAACATGGATTCGTCGTGCTGAATGTTGCATTCAACAAAACGGAGGCGCCTTTGAACATTTACTCTAAATGTTGTAATAATAATAAATAAATAGTAATAATAAATCTTTAACCTTTGATATCTGTTTAATAAATGAGTTTGAGATACATGTTAATATGAACTTTTTTGTTTATTTTGTGTTAGAGAACACGTACCTAAAATAGTGCCGTGCAATTCCGAAACACCCTGTATATGTAATATATATAATAGCATTTATAATAATAGGAAATTACCGTTTATTTTATGGAAGTATAAGCTCATCACTAAAACTCGGAATTCCGTGCATTGAAACTTTGAAAACATGAAATAAACACTTAAATTAACGTATATAAAAATTAATTTTACATACAAATCATGCATTAAAATATTTCGGTGAACAAAAAATGGCTATTTAAAAAAAAAGTAACGAACAGTAAATGGAAATAAAAAACTTTTATTTTTACAAATTATTTTTATAATATTGGTTTATAGTATAAATTTTGGTAAAATGATATTTTTAATCTTTAAAAAAAAAATTAAGTAAATAAAAAGTTAGAAATTTAACCAAAAGTCACGGTTTTGAATTAGAATTTATAACAAATACATTTTCAATTTTTTTTCGTAAAACAGTGCCTCATGTCACTTAAAATGCTTTTTAATTTACAAAACGACCGGTTGTTTTCTAAAGTGAAATGCATTTAAGAGGGGTCGCGACCTCTCTACTTCTACACTCGTTAGAGGGAAATTTTTGAATCGACTCAGCAACTTGGAATCTCCTTCGTTTATGGCGGAATTTCTATTCATTATTTTTTATTGGTATCCAGGATTTCGTTTATAAATATTTTGAAAATGTTCGTAAATAATAATTCTTTTTGCGCTCTTTATTGTTTCCAATGTCTTCCACGGAGTTTATTTGGTCACATAGAAAACGATTTTTTCCTCTAGTTTTGAAATAGCCAAAGGCAAGCCTCTTAAAATAGATGTAATGAAAAGCAAATCAGGTGCAATAGTTGAACTCACCATAATGGTTTTTATGAGAATTAAATGTCCTGAAACGTCACGTCCCAAAAATAATCATTTAAACTATTGTTTACGAAACGAGAGATGGTTTCGTGATAGTTTCTTTCTAAAACCTTTCATGATATTAAGTAAGGTGTTGAATGCTTGAAGGGGTCTTGGTGCCGATAATTAAGGGGCATACGAGACACGAGCATCGGTGGGTTAAAATAAAAGGTTTGAATAAAATGAAACATATAAATGAAATTTTTAGCTTACTTAACTTTGATTTTTATAACGGTTAAGTTGTTAAAAATTAGTTCTTCTGGCATTTCTCATCTCTCGGACAACTTGTTCAGCATATTTATATTCTTCTCAAGTTTGTGGGGTGAAGAGGATATCCACTAAAGACAAACGAACTTCATGGTGGAATGAAGAGCTGAGGGCTCAGGTCAAGGAAAAGAAAATTGCGTGGAAGGACTACTGTCAAGACAAATCACCTGATAAATGGCGGATGTATGTGATGGCACGAAATAGGGCAAAAGACGCTGTCAGAAGAGCAAAGAAAAAATCATGGATCGAATTCGGAGAGAAACTGAAACAAGACCATGCAGAGCACATTAAACAATTTATAAGAAATGTGAAGAATGAGTGAGGGGAGGTCGTCACAGAAGATAAAGCCATTCTAGAAGTCTGGCGGCTGTATTATAACAAACAATGCGGTAGGGATTATAATTATCCACTGAACTCCGGAACAGTGGAATGGGGATGAGTTTGACGAGGTGAAAGAATGCAAATGTACTTAAAATTTGGTGGAAAGGCCGCGCCCAATAAGTGACAGAGCGAGCCGCGGTTTGGCGAACACAGACTTACCAGAAAAACGAATTAATCTTTTCCGCAGCATGTATGATTCTGCTATCAATATTAATATCGAGTTTTAAAATTAACTATCGTTATATTGATGTTTTAAGTTTCGATAATGATACGAAGTTGTTGTGTGGTTCAAAAATTTTTGTTGTGAATTGCAAAGGATTATGTATTTTTTTCGGCTGTGAAATTTCTCTCTAAAACCCATTCTAATAATTGTAACAGTGCCCTTTATAACAAATATAAAAAATAATGAAAAATTGGATCTCGTTAAGAGAAAAAAATAAACTGACGATCTTATTCATATGTAAATGGTTCTTCGTTAAGAAAACTGTGAAGGACGACTTCGTTGTTTCAGCCATCATGTGGTATATGTATTAGTTTATCAAATCCTTGTTATTTATCGAAAGCACATTGACTGATAGTACAGTCAAATTAGGGATTAGCCCGAGCATCCAAAAAAAAAAAAAAAAGCTAATACTTACCATAAATTGACCATCACCCTTCCTATAATAATTGGTAGAAAGTTCTAAGCAATCGTGCGTCAGTTTTCGCTGGGGGTAGGGAGGGAAGAGGAAGAAACCATATTAGCTTACAATTTTTTACATTCACTCATGGGCGGATCCAGCCGACTGTAAAGGGGGGGCTGCAGCCCCACAGCCCTTCATTTGGATCTGCCAACCAGCTCTTTTACCTTTATGTTTCTTTCATAGAACTAAAATTCTATTTGTACCGCATGTTATTTGTTCTTTAATTAATTTTACTTCCTTCGACCTTCCTTACTTTAAGGAAAGTCAAATTCTATCTTTTAATGACGAAAAATTTTCAAAAGGGAGTGGCTGCAACCCCCACAGACCCCCCCCCTTGATCCGCCAATGCTTTCACTTTCCTATATATGAAATATATAGTAAGGAAAAGTATTGCGATTGGGACATCCCAAACGGAGGGGACACTTTACTTAATAAATGTTTTCTCATTTTCACGTGTTTTTTTTATTTGCTCAAATAACTAAGTCCCGCGAAATGGTGTGTATGTGAACATACTAGCTCAAAAACTATAAACCGTACAAACCTGAAATTGGGTATTTGGTGTATGTGCATGCCCGCGATGTGACAGCAAATATTTCATCAAAATTGGTCGAACGGCGGGGGTACTATATGTTATTACTTTTTTCCCGTTATTACGTTTTTTTCTCGATTGTCTCAAAAACAGCTCTAACGATTTTGATCAAACTTGGTATTTGATGTATGCATATGCCCGCGATATGACAGCAAAAATTTTATCAAAATTGATCAAACGGAGGGGACACTTTATTTCATTGCTTTGTTTCCCATTTTTCATCGATTTTCTCAAAAACGCCTTTAACGATTTTGAGAAAAAAGTTTTAACTCGGCCTATTCTTAGTATTCTTTAATATCATGTAAGCTTCATCATTACTAAAATGTTCTGAGGGGGCTTAAATGGGAAAGGGGCCTTTTTTGCTTTTCTATAAAGTACCTTTGTTGGTGCTTATTTAGAGTAATTATCAGTTTCTTGTTTCGCCTAAAACTAAGAAATGGCTAAATATGGAATATGAAAAAATCAAGTTAACATATACTGGAGAAAAAAAGAAAAATATTCCGTCAACGTTGAGCCTGGGCATGCGCAGTAGGCCTTTAATGACAGAACACTGTTTACAATTAAAGACGTTCCGTTTATTTAATGGAAATTATTAATATAGTATTTATATTAACTATTTGGTAAATAAAATCAGACGCGATGGAGTATTATGTTTGCATTGCCGAAATATCACAAGTAAAAACTTTTATTTAATAATAAAAAATTGAGTACTTTGGAGAGCAAATAGAAACAAAAATAAGTAAATGAATGTGAAAAAATGTGTGTCTTCGAGGAATGGCATTTAAAAAAATACGCCAATTTCTAATCTAAATAAGTTGGTAAGTGAAAGTTGTGTGTTGCGCGCATAGCACCAGATTTTGTCTCGTATAACTCGAAAATGATTGATCACAAAAAAATTATATTCTCTTTAAAATAAATTAAAATAAAATTTCTAAATAAAAGAGTGACCTATATGGATCTCTAAACAGCCAAATTAAAAAAAAACAGGTAAAAAAAATTAATTATTTATGAAAAAAAAAATAATGGAAAATGATGATTTTTCTTTTATGGCCATGTTTATCAGTTCAATTTTTATATCATTCTTATGTGAAATAAAGTTTTGCTGTCATATCGCGGGCATATGCATACATCAAATACCAAGTTTGATCAAATCGTTAGAGCTGTTTTTGAGACAATCGAAAAAAAACGTAATAATGGGAAAAAAGTAATAACATATAGTACCCCCGCCGTTCGACCAATTTTGATGAAATTTTTGCTGTCACATCGCGGGCATACACCAAATACCTAATTTCAGGTTTGTACGGTTTATAGTTTTTGAGCTAGTATGTTCACACACACACCATTTCGCGGGACTTAGTTATTTGAGTAAATAAAAAAAACACGTGAAAATGAGAAAACATTTATTAAGTAAAGTGTCCCCTCCGTTTGGGATGTCCCAATCGCAATACTTTTCCTTACTATATATTTCATATATAGGAAAGTAAAAGCATTGGCGGATCAAGGGGGGGGGGGGTCTGTGGGGGCTGCAGCCCCTCCCTTTTGAAAATTTTTCGTCATTAAAAGATAGAATTTGACTTTCCTTAAAGTAAGGAAGGTCGAAGGAAGTAAAATTAATTAAAGAACAAATAACATGCGGTACAAATAGAATTTTTACGATACCGTGGGGCTGCAAAAATCTGAAGAAAAAGTAGAAAAACATTTTTAATTTATGCTCTACTGCTGTAGGTAATCCTTATAACCAAACCTAAACATAGTTTCGACCAAAATATTTAATTTTAGCGTTTATGTATTCCTTCAAAAATAGATACCTTTTATTATTATTTAAATTAGTAATTTAGTATAATTCTGGGCTAGAGAATAGAACCGATTTTTAGCAAAAGCCGCTGTGTAATTTTTTTATGTTACGGAAATTCTTAGTACATTTCGTTGAATTTCGACTTCATTCAAAGATAAAAAAAGACACAATTGTACATATGACATAAGAACATAGTTTAAGTTTAACTGTGACACGTTCTCCAGAGTGACAAAATGACACCACATAAGAAGCCTTATCCATACGGTACGGTACACTATTTCAAAAGAGGCTATGCCATCCGATACTGTGGTGTCGTATGACAAACAGGAACTACATAATGGGAGATTTACAGCCTTCGAAGGAAAGAAAATATTTTTTGTTGATGATACTATTAAATGAGACAGTAGATACAAT
Organism: Aelia acuminata; assembly: GCA_911387785.2. Classification (NCBI taxonomy): domain Eukaryota; kingdom Metazoa; phylum Arthropoda; class Insecta; order Hemiptera; family Pentatomidae; genus Aelia; species Aelia acuminata. The sequence goes on from OU426978.1 coordinate 180,978,752, forward strand.
TCAATGATAATATAATGTGTTGATAAGTTGATGTAAAGATAAACCAATAAATTAATAGATAAGTGCAAAAATAAAATTAAAAGAAATACAATTATAAAAATAATAACATTTGACAAACTAGTAAATAAAAGATTAGGCACAAATCCTTTTTTATTTTATATTCTCTCTCCGACAAGCCTTTCTGATTGAATATTCAACATGTAAGTTAAAAGATTGTTTTTGATGTAAATGTTGTAGTTTATAAAGACATGAAGTGTAGAGATCAGAACGATAGTTCTGTCATAGAGGCGGATCCAGCACTAAATTTGGGGGGATCATGACCCCCCTTGGGGAACTTTGTGGGGGGGAGCTATGACCTCCCTCTCTCATGACTGACAGCACCGTTTTTTAATGAGATTATTATCTTGTAATAAGAAGGACTGCGATCTAAACAACCTAAAGTGTATGTTTAGGGCACAGTAACTATCTAATGCATTATTCGCATAAAAATACGAAAAAAATTGAAAAGCCAAAATATTTGGGGCGGGGTCATGACCTGGATCCGCCCATGTATAGAGGCTACTATTTTGATTAAAAGTAGATCTAAAAGAAGATCTGGGGACTTATCAAAAAGTCTTATCTCTGCGTGATATGTATAAATAGCCAGTAACAAAATTTTTTTGCATAACTTTTTTTGAAGTTATTTATATATTATTGAATTTGCCTCTACACAATGTATGGGGGGGGGGGGGTACTTTATTTAATAACTTTTAACGTTTTTTTCGATTTTCTCAAAAACGGCTCAATCGATTTTGATTAAACTGAGTATTTGATCTATTTATATGCCCAAGATATGACTGTAAAAATTTCATCAAAATTGATTAACCGGAGGGGGGACTTTACTTAATAAATTTTGTATCATTTTCACGTGTTTTTTTTATTTACTCAAAAAAGGCTTTAACGATTTTGATCAAACTGGGTATATGATGTTTGTATATGCCCGAGATACGACTGTAAAAATTTCATCAAAATTGATCAACCGGAGGGGGGACTTTACTTAAAGAATTTTATCTAATGTTTACGTTTTTTTTTAATTTCTCAAAAACGGCTTTGATGATTTTGATGAAACTGGGTATTTGATGTATGTATATGCCCGCGATGCGACAGCTGAAATTTCATCAATATTGGTGAAACGGAGGGGGTACTTCATTTAATAAACTTTTTCTTATGTTCACGTGTTTTTTTTATTTACTCAACAGCGGCTGTAATGATTTTTATCAGACTGGATATTTGGTGTATGTATATGCTCACAATGTGACAGACAACATTTCATCAAAATTTGTTAAATGCAGGGGGCTCTTTATTTCATAACTTTTTTTTCCAATTTTTACATTTTTTTGGAATATCTCAAAAACGGCTTTAATGATTTTGATTAAATTAATCATTTTTAATCAAAATCAAGTCATGTTTTTTATATTATTTATAAAAATGGCAATTAAAAAAACATGTCGATTTCTAATGTAAGTAAGTTGGTAAGTGAAAGTTGTGTGTTGCGCGCATCGCACCAGATTTTTTTTTATATATTTTAGGAAATAAGCAACAACTTACTTTATTTTTGTTGTTTACTCATTGCTTTAGTTTTTTACTATTTCTAATGAATGAAACTTACAAGTTGTATAAAGAAAGGATGGCAAAAAAAAATTAAAATAGCTTTGGCTATAAAAACACAAATAAACAACTTTCAATTGGAAGTATAATGTCTAGAGATGATATAATAATAAATTGCTTATTATAATAAATGTTGCTCATATGAACTAGGAATAATGGTGGAAGATGATTGACCGTTGTTGTTATAATGAAGAGGAAATGGTCGGGGGTGCGGTCAAAATAAATAGCATTAATATGTAAGAATCACATATTTTATTTTTGACAATGTTAGGTCATCATCAGCGCTCTTTGGCTGATGCTGTCAGAGTGAACCCATTACGTATAGAGTATTGTAATTATATACATAGGCATAGAGGTATGGGTCAAGGTTTTAAAGGAAAATAATCATATACACAGCGAAATTTCACGATTTACCAATTTAGTAAAACAAGACTAAAAAATCTGGTGCGTGCGCGCAACACACAACTTTCACTTACCAACTTACTTGGATTAGAAATTATTGCGTTTTGTTAATTGCCACTTCTCAAATGAACAGAACGGCTTTAATTATCAACAATGGTCTGTCACTAAAGGCGTACTCCGCATGCGTGGGCTCAACAAGTATTATGAGTTGACTGAATATTTTTCTTTTTTTTCTCCTCTTTATGTTTTCTTTATTTTTATCAAATCTCATATTTAGCCATTTCTTATTTTTAGACGTAACGAGAGACAGTTAATTTCTCCATACAAACAAAAACAAAGGTACTTTATAGGAAACAAAAAAGGGCCCTACCCCCCCCCAAAAAAAAGCCCCCTCAGAACATTTTAATAATGATAGCACTTACCTGATATTAAAGAACACCTAATTTTCATTAAACATGACGAATTTGAAAAAAATCTTTGAAGCCGTTTTTGAGATCATCGAAAAAAAGGTAAAAATTGGGAAAAAAATATGAAATAAAGTGCCCCCTCCGTGTGACCAATTTTGATGAAATGTTGGCTATCACATCTTTGGCATATACATACATCAAATAACCAATTAGATCAAAATCGTTTAAACCGTTTTTGAGTAAATAAAAAAAAACACGTGAAAATGATACAAAATTTATTTAGTAAAGTCCCCCCTCCGGTTGTTCAATTTTGATGAAATTATTACAGTCATATCTCGGGCATATAAATAGATCAAATACTCAATTTTATCAAAATCGTTAGAGCCGTTTTTGAGAAAATCTAAAAAAAACTTAAAAAGTTATTAAATAAACCACCCCCTCCCTTTGAGCAATTTTGATGAAATTTTTGCTGTCACATCGCGGGCATATAACAACACTAAATACCAGATTTCAGGTTCGTAAGGTTTATAGTTTTTGAGCTAGTTTGTTCACACACACACACACACACACACACACACATACCCACACACAGACACACACACACACACACACACACACACACACACACACACACACACACACACACACAGACAGACCATTTCGCGGGACTTGGTTATTTGGACTCAGGGGGCCCTAAAACGTGTATTTCCGTTGAAAACCGGAAGTCGAAATTTTTCACGATCGCAATACTTCCACTTACTATATATTTCATATATAGGTAAGTGAAAGTAAAATAATAGTATGTGTAAAAATAATTCAAACAATATTAGGCAACGTAAAAACCAATATACTTGCATTTTAATTTGTGAAGAAAGTGCAAAAAACGATAAAATAATTCAGCAGAGGTTGTCTGAATCTGTAACACGACAGGGCGCTCCGCGGTTTGGGCCGCACTTACAGACCTGCTGCAAATAAGGCAATAATAACTATTGAGGAAAACCGGAAGACGGCGGGCACGACCGTCTAATCCTATCAGAACATCTCGGTCTACAAATACCTGGAACCCTCAGCTCACTGATTCAATTAGTATTCCTAATATTTTGGAAAATGTTCAGATTGCGGTCCAAATGCCGCAGCGCGCCAGCCGGAGGGGTGATATTTCCCATATTCTTGAACTCTAATATTCTAGATCGGGTATTGGCAATTTTTTATATGTTGTGGGGCATAAAATAATAAAACTAATAAATAAAAGGGGCATAAAATAATAAAACTTTAACGGGCAAATACGTTCGTGGGCCGCTTTCAAAAGCAGAGCATTTTAAAGTAGTGCTCATAATTTTTAGTGATAAATACCAGGCATGAAATAAAACGACAATGTTATTGTAATACAATTTATTAAAATAAAATGAAATGAAAAAACAGGTACAACATTATGATTAAAGCGTGAAATTTGGAATTATGACAAACTACGAAAGTTAATCAGCGACACCGAAAGCAATGAGACAATTGAGCTTGAATTTATGGTTTATATTATGGTAAAGTAATCCATCGATGTTTGGATTAATTCCATTGATACAAAGACGTAAAGAATTTCCCAAATTATCGTCAGTCAGCCTTGTATGATATTTTGGTTTATTAACTTTCATCATTGAAAAGAACTGTTCGCATTTATAAGTAAGTACTGCCAAACACACAAATTAATTTTCTGGCGAATTTATAAGCTGCGTAAAATGGTCTTCTTCGAGGTATTTTTTGTATAAATCGTTCACCCTACAAAGTAGGTAACAAATTATTGTTGTTCAAATGAAGCTGTACCATCTTTTTATCTCACGGGGACTATTCTATGTCCCTCGATTTTCTGCTTGCTTCACCAATTCCTTTTTAGGGGGCCGAAGTCCATCGATTATACTTGTGATGATATATTTCATAAAATATACGTCGTTTTTACATATGTATTTTGATTTCCTTTGTATATATTTACGAAATTTTAAAAAAAAGAATAGTATGTATTGGATGAGTTGAGTCGTAAATAGTAACAGTAATTGGTATCAAATTATATAAACTTTTAAAAAAGAATTTAACAGTTTTTTTATTTGGGCCCTATGCTCCAAGCCTAATACAAATAACATTAAATAAGTGTTATAATATTTTTTATTGCAGAATATAGGCTGATCCTCAGAAGCTTTGAATTGAGTTTCTTATTATTGATTTAGGACCTCAAAATATAACTATTTAAGCTCTTTTTCACGGATGACTTGAATACGAAGGTTTATTCGAAACGAGGGGGGCAAAGGAAATGGAAATAGACTGCTGCACATGGGCGTCCGCAGAGGGGGAGCAGTCCCTCCCCGCACCTTTTAGAAACCAATTTTAGAACTTTTAGAACCAATTTTAGAAACCAAAAACTACTAATTAAATAAATTCGTATTCATTTACTATATTTTTAAAGCAATATATAAACAAATATCTCAACTTTTAAATATCAATCAAGATTTTCCCATTAGTAACATGTTTGTTGACATTTGGGAGAATTTCTCTCACTTTTTCAGCTACACGGTTTAAACCATGCGCTATAAAAGTTACATGTACCATATTTGAATAAAACACTTTTAATGCTTCTCCAGCTTTTACCATATACGGAGCGGCATCGCTAACAAATAAAAGGATTTTATCTTGGTAGGATGTTTGACAGAAAAAATTTGCTGAACTGTCGTTCACAAATCGAGAGACAGTCTCGTAGTTCGTTTTTGGAAGCTGCTTGCATGAAATCATTGGCGGATCCAGAGGGTGGGGGGCTGTGGGGGCTGCAGCCCCTCCCTTTGGAAAATTTTTCGTCATTCAAAGATAGAATTTGACTTTCCTTAATGTAAGGAAGCAACTTAAAGATCAAAGTTGGGCCGGGGATAGCCGAGCGTGTTGGAGCGCGGCCCGCTTTAACACGCTCGAGCCGAACGGTGGCGGTTCGAATCCGCCCTGGGATGGTTGACTTTTATTTCGTGGAGGCCCCACGGAATAAATCTCGACCTACCCACCATGGTTAGGATAGGTTGGTTGGTTACACCTGTAGAGTAACCCCCCATATACCACACATGACAAGGTAGGGGTACCGAATAAAAAAAAAAAAAATAAATAAATAAAAAAAAAAATCTTAAAGATCAAATAATGTTTAAAACAAGTCGAATTTTAGTTGTGGGAAAGGAACATAAAGGTAAAAAAGCTGATCAGCAGATCCAAATGAAGGGCATAAAGGTAAAAAAGCTGATTAGCAGATCCAAATGAAGGGCTGTGGAGCTGCAGCCCCCCCCCCCCTTTAGGACTGCAGCCCCCCCTTTACGATCGGATGGATCCGCCCACTCACTTCTAAGAAATGAGGTATGGTTTGGGTTCTATCTCCGGGTGTAGGATTCCAACAATTAAACTGCAAATATATAGTCCCCGTGGGTCTGTTGTTTCATCTACCATGATGTAAATATAATTATTTTCAATTATTTTTCGCATTTCTTCAACAGAATGTTTAAAACAGTTTTTGAGATAATTTTTTCTTAGGGTGCTCTCGTCAGGAATGTTTTGTTTTGTGTATTTTTGCAAAAAAAACACTTAAAGGGCTTGGACTGCAGTTTATTGAATGAAATATTGGAAGCGCCCATGGCGTAACATAAATCGGTTAAAAATGTTTGTTTATTTTCTAACTAAACTACGAACTAAACTCAACTTCAGAGTGAAATGAAAATAAAGGAGTAGGTGGGAAGGTTGAGTCAAATCAACTTAGAACTTCTAAGAAAGTTAATATAATGAACGTTGTTCGACAAAATACCATTTCCTTAGCGAGTTCGAAGAAATATTTTGAAATCATGAATCATTTTTTCTTTCTTAGAAAATTAGGTAGATAAATAAATTATAAATACATACATACATCGGTATTATTGTAGGTGATTATAAAATAAATCATAACTATTCTCTATAATAAAAATTTAAAAAAATTCAATATTTTTATTGAAATATCAAACCTGCATTTCACTGCACTGAAAACCTAAAATGTGCAAATTTGTGCAGTACCCTCAAAATGTGCAATTTCGTGCAGAATAAAACTTACATATGTTAATCCGGATGCCTTAATTCGTGTAAATAACTTGTCCCCGATCGATTTCAAGCAACCGAAAAAAAATGCAATTGCACGAGAATCCGGTCTCTAATCATAACTAAAGCTCGGAATTCCGTGCAGTAAAAAATTGAAAACGTGCAATAAAAACTTCAAAACATGCAATAAAAGTGGATTGCTTGAAAATCAAGCATTAAATTATTTTTGTGGACAAAAAATAGCTACTTTGGAATAAAATAAGTAGCGGAGAGTAAATTGAAATAGAAACGCTTTTATGTTTACAAATTATTTTTATAATATTGTTACATTTTGGTAAAATAACTGAATTTTGGATCTTTTGTATAACACAATTGATCTATTTTTGAAAATATTTTCGATAAAAAATAATCGGAACATAAAATATTTACTTAAAATAGTAACATCAAGATGTGGAATAAATAGTAAAATACTCGCATGTGAGCTGTAATTATATTGGAAACAGGAAGATCTTAAAAAAGGAAAGATACTACTCATATTATCGAATCACTACATGCAATATCCGGTGCGTAGGCATATTTTTAATCAGTCCATGGTACATGGGCGGATCCAGCCGATTGTAAAGGGGGGGGCTGCAATCCTAAAGGGAGTGGGTTTAGCCCCAAAGCCCCCCCCCCCCACCTACCACCAGGGTCTACTACCACCAGTTTTCTTCTTTGTTCTTAAGGAATGAGACTTAGATGGAAAAATTAATTTTTCGACCTTGGCAGTCCCCTTCCCTCACCAATCACCGGGGATGGATCACCAATAACATCCCACAAACTTCTTTCCATTTTGATCATGAAAAAGCACAGTTTTCGACAAAAAACTATTCTATACATTTTCAAACTAGATTATATCCGCTAATACTTGAGACGAAACTGACTCATTAGACTAAATAGCTTCTAAACTCCAGCTTTACATTTTCAATAGGCAGCCATTTTGTATTCCATTAGCTTTGTTATGGCAGAGATTTACTACGTTATTTATTATTTGTTAATATGAATTTTATATTGATAATATGAATATTTATTGTCATCAGCCTGTTATTTCAAGATTATTTCATCTTTTGGGGCTGTACTAGTTAAGGAGGTATGGTCTAACATCCCGTGGGGACGAGCCATATTAGGAAGTAAGGACCGGGATTCGATCCTATAACCTAACTAGTACACTTGTCTTACCACTATTCTATACAAAACCCACTTATTAATTGAACAATTGAGTTAAATTACTATCGTTTTATAAGCTTTTATTGATTTTATTGCTAAACTAGACATATTACACACTTACATATATTATATAAACACGTACCTAAATGAGTTTCGGTTTCGGCCCGAAACCAGGTCTATGGCCGAAATTCGGTTTCGGTTTCGGCTAAAATTTTGGTTTCGGTCGGACACTAGTAACAATATACTCGACAGAAGCTAGTTTGATACTAAAAGAACAATGAGAATTAAGAAACAAAATGTAAACATCCAGGAACTACTGAACCCTCAGTTCTTGGAAATTGTAGGTTTGTGTTTGTTTACATCTCCCAAGTTCCCTTTTTTCCCCTATGATATTCACATTTATTTTCCCACTAATGTTTTGATGTGTATTTAAGAAAATTAAAATTTGTAATAATTTTTTCTTCAAACTATCAAATGATGCAATTTCGAGAAAAAAACCTTCATAACGTGCAATTTCGTGCAGTATAAAACTTCATTAAAACATCCCATTAGGCTTGATTCGAGTAACTTGAGTTCGCTTTATTCTGACTAACCAATAAAATGTTGCAATTGCACGGGAATCCGAGCTCTAATCATAACAGAGAAAAACGTTTGGCGTTGTTTACATAATTTAAACGAAAGGAAATCTAGTTCTACACTGAAGAGAAAGCTTCGCATTTCCTTCCAATGAGAAGTTAGAGTTGCCTCTGAAGTTGAGTTCTAATAGTAACAAAAGCTGACAATTAACTGTCCTTTGTTTCGCAGAATTAACGCTTTTGTTAAGTAGGACATATTGATTGAGAAGTCGCGGCACACTTCTCTAATCTCTGTCATTTATTTGAACAATTGCAGCGACGAAACACAGATCAGGCACACCATCGACCGGGAAACAATTCGATTCTATCAGTGTAGGTTATTTTAACTTCAATGTAGATGAATTACAATAAAGACTGATGATCCATGGTTATGGTAGAAAGACCTAATATAAGGATAAGAGTTGACAATTTATATCAAACCAGTAATTGCGTCTATTTTCTCAGAAAATCAAATAATCATGAAAAAACTTTTTGAAAATCTTCCATAACATGAATTTAATTTTTTTGATATCTTGAAAATATATATATGAAAGTCGTATCATACTTTACATTTTTTTCACCTGTCCAATTGGCCAAAAATATATGTGAGAAAAATATTGATATGTTAATAGCAACATTGCTATTCTGAAACCAGATTCCTTTAAAAATACTAATAACCCTTCCTCTTGCATCACCAGTTTTCTTCTATCGTAAAGTTCCATTAGATCAGGGGCTGTGCCAGAAAAAAATTTGGAGGGAATTGGTCTAAAGAAAAAAAAAACTAGAAAAAGCCTATATAAAGTGTATAACAGCATACTTAGCAATCTAAATAAGAATATGAGTTATTACTAAATTTATAAGCATAACTACTACTGTACTAGGAAGTTTGTAACAAATTAAACGTTCAAATTCCATTAATATTGTTCATCAAACTTTTGGAGGGTGGATACCCCATGAATTCTTTCTTCATCTTCTAAAATAAATTAATCCCAAATCTTTGCAACATCTTTAAAGAAATTTGTTTGCAACTCCCTTATTTGGTTTCTGATTTTAGCATATTTACTAAGCATATTGTCTTCCTCTTCATTATCAGTCAGATGTTTTAGAATAATCATAGCGAAATTAAGTCTTCTACTTTAAATATGTTTTACTCCACATACTAAGACATTGGGTGTCAGAATGCCCCCACAGAATAGAGAAACACTCTTTGCCAAGAAAAACAGTAAAACGCTATGCAAAAAAAAAAGTCTCCTGTGAAAAAGGGATTGATAGCAATTGAATCTTATAGATCTTAAAATCGATTTAACATAGTAATTATTTTCCAAATGTAACAATAATCATACTTTCAAATAAATTTATATTGATTTAAAACAAGAAGATAGAAGATTTTGCTTTGAATTTTGGCATTTGATATGTATTCCTGAAAATATAAACACCATTCATGAACTATGAATAAATGGCCGTTTGTGAATAGAAGACTGGTGCAATGTTTCCTTCTCATTCACCGGGGACAGACTGACCTGTCCTGATAATCATAAGTTAGTTAATGATAAAGCGAAATTCAGCTTAGTGCCAATAAATTTTTACTTATCCATTCATCACTGATAAAAAAGGAGATTAGAAACTATGCAGTATTTTGAAAAAATTAAAATTATTGAGATTTTTTACAATTATCTTAAGCCAAAATAAGAGGGAAGTCAGTAACCACTTGAGGGTTTCAACCAAAAAAGTATAATTAAATATTATGTCATACAGTGTCAACACCAAATACTTCATTATTTTATTGTTCACATATACACAAAAACATTTATATAATATTATGTATTTATGTACATAATCAGTATAATACAATACATTATAAATTATAGCCACAAATGCACATTTACTTATCCCTACTAAATATACCTTGATATGGTCAACAATATACATTAAATTACAATATGTATGTGTATGATTTGCTAGCATTATTTTAATATATTTGTTTTAAAGGTTTAATTATCCATACAATCAAGCCTAAAAATTATATTAGCTAATTAATGTGCCTTATAACTTTACAATAATTATGATAAAATAAATAATAAATAGCATTAAAATAACTAAACAAATATGTTCAATGTATAAATACTATCCATACAATTGCACTAATTTCAATGAATAAAAGTAGGCTCTTCATATTCTTACATATACCAGTTACTTACTATGGCATACTTGAAAGAAAAATAATAAGTCCACAGAACTGTCATAAAAAATAGTAGATACAACCCAACTCTCCTGTGTATACTTAGTACTACAACTAATTTTATTTTCATTAGAAAGAAAATTAAAATATGAACCTGGACAAGTTCTTAATCAGTGAAAAGACAAAATTTACATATATCTCTTAATCAATTTTTAAAGGTAGTGAATATTTTAACAACCCTAAAACCCTTTTTGAATACACAATGTGGATGCACTTAATACAATAAATTGATTGAGGTCATAGACATTTTATTATAGAATATTTCATTACAATGTGAGATGGTTGATCATAGAAATTATTATAATGAAAATGGCGCTTGGCGGTTAGATAAGCCCAGATGAAGACCTGAAATTTGGGTCAAAACATCGGCAAAATATATGTACATCCATATATAAGTGTTCAATTTTCTCACCGTTCCCAAACCATTTTCATTACAGATAAAGGATTTCTTTTACTCAACTGCAGAATATACTTATCAGCACCTGATGTGGAGTAGTTAACAACCGACATTTCAGATCACAGCATAATCAATGACGTAAAGGGAATGAAATTTTAAAGTTATAAATCAGTACTTTTTGGCACAGAATTATATCCTAGCCTAAACTTTTAAGAGTGTCAATTAAAAATTAAATGGTGTAAATATTACTTTAAGAAACTATTTAACTGAGGGATGAATATATTGCATAGATAAAACATTAGAAATATAAATTTGAATCAATGATGCGATGGGAGTTAACAGAATGAATCAATTTTAATATTTAATAATTAAATGCCTTAAGAACTATTCTAATGAAGCAAAGAAGATTTTACCTACTCATCTCTTTAAACAACACTTGATGATATTTGGCAAGAATTTAGCTTTTGATGCATTGGAGGTAGCTGTTTCTTTTTTTTTCCCGAATGACAACTAATAGAATGCAGTGGAATACTGTGATACAATACAAAGCACACAAGGCCTAATTATTTAAAATTCCTACTTAATCCTCAATCTAATATCAACTTTATTTTCTTTTACAACTTAACCTATCTGTAACAATTTTATTTTAAAAAAAAATTAGAGACCATTCAAGAATATTGTTTCATAATGAATCTCTCCCTCTCTTTCTACACTTCGAGTTTTGCAGATACTATTTCAGTCATAGTATTATAACAATCCAAAACTAACCAAGTTATAAAAAATAAAATAAATGGGTTATTTTAAAATAAAAAACATATATTGGAAATGACCAGTACAGGCTTTTCACCAAAACATATCTAATAAAACAACCAATTACACCAATCAGTACTAGATTTATTCAAGTAAAATTAAGCATATAATTTTACATGCCTTATACAACAATCAATGATCATAAAAAACCATAATCAAATTTATAAATAATTTTTAAAGATTGTACACATCATATTATTTCTACTCCACATCCTTATCATTATATAATTTAACATTTTATCGATTGAACAACTTTACTAACCACAAAGACAAAGTATAACAACCAATTGACAAATTTGAGGTAAGGAATGTCATTACTTAAATCAATAGAAAATTTTCTATAATGTAAACAAATAATATATTTGATGATGGAATGTTTTTGTCTTTTAATCACGCCTCTCATGTAAAATTTTTACGAAATGGGGAATTTAGGAAAAGTACATTTTAACACAAGAAATGTGACATCTATCTCAGCTCAAATTTGATTTTGCACTATACGAAACTGAGGCCATATTACTTAATTAACATTCGCCTAATAGGCCTACATCATACACAGCAATTTAAACTCTATTTTCTTATTGCTGACAAAGTGCTTTCAACTTCTAATAACAATGAACACAGAGAAAACATTTAACCTTAACATCCTAAGAGAAAGACAATTAAACAAGAATATAATAAAAAAAAATTGATACCATGAAACCTTATACAATACATTAAGAGTATTAGTATTGAACAGCTTAGTGTGCTGATTTAATAGTTTACATGATGATTAGAGAGCTGGTCCCAAACAACTCAGAACATTATTATTAATTGGTTGATGCAACGATGATAAAGATTGTTATTAGAAAAAGTTACCAAAACAAATAAAAATGTTTAAATAAAAATTGAGGGATAAATAAAAGTTAAATTCTGAGAAAAGATTAACCTTCTAAAATATTTTAATTAAGTATTTATTAAATTGATAGAAAATAAAAAGATTTTATACTTGGTAAAAAATAAGAGTTATAAACAATGTGGGACCCTCTATTAATAATTCGATTTTATTTGAATTTTTTATAGTCTTGAAAAAAACAAAAAAAAAAAAAAAAACAGCTAACACCTTTCATTGTTAAACTAATATATTTTTAAAATATAAAAAATATAAAAATTTCATAAGTAGATAATGGTTAAACAAAAATAAAAAAAATGCTTTGCCTATGAGAAATAAAATATCAGAAAAAAATTACTGGTAATTAAAAAAAAAAAAAATAAAAGACAACCTCCAACTATAAGGATTGATATTTACAATTACTTTTTAAAATTTATTTGCTACTGATAACTCTAATTAATAGGATTAAATGTATTATAATATAATGGAAGATTCAATAGTACAAATAGTATATATTTAAAACATAAAATAAAATAAATAACAATAATAATAATAATAAAAACAAATACTTAAAACCTACATATCAGTTCTTTTTTTTCAGATAATTTTAGATTAGAGAGTATTACCAATGGAAAGTACATATAATCGATAAATTTTTTTTAAAAATCTTGTATTTCTATATTACTTAGGAAGAAAGTTTTCTAGTAGTTAACCAATTTTAACAACAAATAAATAATATAACGAGGACATATAATGAAAATATTGGTATCGTTATAACATGAAAAAAAAAAATGAAATTATAATTTTGAAATCATTTGTTAGTTACTAACAATGAAAACTTAAATTATAACAAAAAAAAAAAAAAAAAAAAAGTAAACTCAATACTAAGTCAAGACAAATAGAAAGAAATACCAAAGTAAAGATCATCTAATGAAGAGGTACACTCAATAAAAATATGGAATGGTGGAGGATAAATAGTTACCTTGACTAGTATAGAAGAAATATTTGCTTATAATAAGATTTAAATTAAGGAATAAAAGTTCAAAGGAGATTACATGAAGGAGATTCTGCTAGACTGGAGGTGGGCTGATACTAATTGAAGTTGCATTCTCAACCAAGTTAAGATTAGATTTGTTGCTGTTACCCAATTGTTGCTGGGCTGCCTGGGCCCGCATTTCCTCCAGTGGGGCTCTGAAAAAAGCATCTATTAAAATTAATTCCTAGATAAAAAAAAGCATATAATACAATAAAAAATAAGGATTATATACATACATAAAATATAGTTACACTACATTTTATTCCAAAATATAAAATACGAACTAAAAAAACAGCAACTTTAATATAAAAATAAACAAAACCATATTGAAATAATCATTGATACTCTATAAAACCGATATTAGGTATTATTAAAAAAAAATTATATAATGATCTACAAAAATGAAAGTAAAACTAAATACTAACAAGCACTACAACAATTTAGCAGAAACATAATTGATCAGATTCAATAATGAGAATAAGTAACTTTTATAAAAAAATAAAGCTTTGCAATAGCAACATGTAAATAAAGTTATTAAAAAAAAAATTGAAGAGATGAAAGTAGCTAAAGGATGAGAAGTATTAAGTTTCATGCATTACCAAAAAGATGCAAATAGGCACTAAGCAGCCCCATTGCTATGTACAAAAATAATTATATATTCTAGAAATTATGCTTAGACAACTGCCAGAATTTAGTCAGTATTCTATATTCATATTAGGATTCCTACATTACATATTTCTTAGTAGGCGTTATACATACCAAACAACCATTCAGGATGTCAGCAAGAATAGTCTCTTTAATTACGATACTGATGATTGTAGCCAACTATCTTTATATTATGTAAAAATTATACGCTATCAATTTTTTTTTTGTAATATGTGAAGGAGTTTTTATGAGGTGAGGAAAAAAAAGTTAAAAAAACATTCCAGCAGAGTTTTCCAAGCAGTTGAAAATAAATATGTATATACCACCTTCCATCATGGCTATATCAACAATATAAAATGGATAAAAAAGAGCTAGTTCAAAAACCAAAAACTACAAAGAAAATTAAATACACTACACAAGTTGAAATAAATAAAAATATTGTGAAAAAGGATTGAAGTGCTACTAAATGAGTGAAAGAAACAATAATAGTGTTGCATGCCTGTTAGTACTTATGTCGGTCTCCAAACATCAGGGTCCTCCATAAGGGTGCAATCCGGTGCAGCGGGGTGGCTCACTCCGGTAGGAGAAGCCATCACTGCCATATCATCTCGTGAACCCCTGATCGGATCAAGGATATTATAACACCAACGGCCATTATGTACCCCAAAAAATCTTTGCTTTTTTCCCTTTTCTTACTTTATTTTATTTAACTAAGGTAATCAAAAATATACTAATAATGATAATGATATAAAAAATAAAAATTTGTTATTCAATCAAAAATATCATTTTTACTGAACCTCTTCTAGAAAGCGGGTAATCGGTAAAGACTTGGGAAAATACAAAACTTTTCTGAGAAATGTCAACTCATTTAAAATAAGGTCTTAAAGCAGGTAACGGAAGTCACTAAAGAACCTTTTCTTATTTAGATAGATGTTATATAAGTGTGACTGTACCTATTTCTTTACAACTGAAAATATTAGCACTGTTCTGATAAATAACACACGTAAAGAGTTAAATTAATGGAAACGTGGCTTCACTTTTTAAATACTTAATTAAAATGTAAAGCCTTATTAAATTTAATACTAAAGTTTTAATAATAATAAATTATAATTTACTCAATAATTAAAAGAATAACAATACTCAAGGATTAAATTTGAAACCTTTGAAACATACAACTAAAATTATAATAATAATTAAAATAAGTTAATATGTTCAATAAATAAACTCAAATGTCTGACAGGGCTTAAGTAATATTATATCATCTTAACCCATATAATTTTACAACCATTTTTTATAATTAACATTTAAACAACTATGTAAAATTATACCCATACCTTGTATCTCATTAAATTAGGAAAACTGTAATAAAATATGCTATTATCTGTTTTGGGGCCAATATATATTTGTGATTATACTAATGATAAGTTAACAGGCCAATGAGCTAATTAAAAAATCTGATGTGTTGCACGCATCACTTAACTTTCACTTATTACCCTCCTTTCCTTGACAAAATAGGTCTTAATATTTTTTAATGGCATGCCACCAGGAAGGAACGCATAAAACTTTTCACAATGAGATTTATTTATTTTATTCTGTTGTCAAGTACTGTGATCAGTACTATAACATAAAAACCAAGTTGGCTCCAATTAATTTTCAAATTTCGAGCACCAAAGTATTTAGTCCAGACAAGGAAGGAAAAAAAAGGGGAAAAATTTGTGTATAAGCCAATTTTGGCACGATTGTAGGGGAAAGTGTCCTGAACAACATACTAGAAGTATCTATGGGTGGGAGTGGAGCTAAAGTGGGGGCTCTTTAAAGTTCCCACTTGGCTACCGTGTCACAATCGTAGGAGGAGGACTATTAAGTGCAATATACTGCAACTAGTTGATTTGTTGCCGCCTAGTCCAAAGCGCATCTCACAATGATGCAGTCAAAACCCCATTAGTAAAAGTTGTTGGAATCCCTGCTGATGTCATCCCTCCAGCTAAGATTCGACCTGAATACTTTTCCTGTTGTTCTCCCTAGGGATCCATTCTGTGCATGCATGCCTTGACCATTTTTCCTTCATACACCGGCCATTCTTCATTTACGCCATATCTTCGGCCCACTTCCATTTTAGCCAATGAGCTTTTACCAAGAATATCTTCAACTCTTTTTCCCCTCTTTAATAAGATTGTTTTGTATAAAATCACAACCTAATGTTCTTTTCTGTTTAGGGCATCCAATGGCCATTAACTTTACCTACCTCTTCTTCGAGGATCCTACACCCATTATTCCTCCATAATGCATTCATCATTACCCTTACATGCAGTAAAACCATTAACATTAATAAATGGTCTGACTTTAATTAATTCATAATTACGAGAAATAAAAAAAAATAAATAAATAAAGGAACTTTATAGCAAGAAATGTTTCCTTGCCTTTAAGCCTAATCAGAAAATTTCTATGATAAAACTAATAAAATTTATGTAATAAAGTGCCCGCTCCATTTACTAAATTTTGACATAACCTTTGCTGTCACATCACGGGCATAAATCTAATTCAAACAACTAATTTCAATTTCATACAACTTATAGTTTTGGTATTCGTCTGTTCACACACAGAACATTTTGTGGCACATGGTAATTTGGACTCAGGGGAAAACAAAATGTGTATTTCTGTTTAAAACTGGAAGATTGCAATACATTCCCTCGCTATGTATTTCATATATGAGTATAGGTAAGTGAAAGTAAAATGAGTTGACATATCTCATTTAGACTAGAAAGAAAATCTGAAATGATGGGGTTTAGTCTCTTTTGAATCGACATGCAATGATCCATTTATTTGTTCATGGCAAACTTTAATTAAAATTTGATGGCAGAAAAGCAAAGATATAGAAAAACAAATATAAATAATGATTAAAGATGCCTTATCTTAAAACATTTTAAGATTGAAAGGCTAATAATAAACAGAGACACATAGAAACATACACACACTTGTACGCTCGCACAAAACCCCACTCGCACACACAAAATACACATACATAGTGTGTCCTACATAAGAACCAAGAAACTTCAGGAAGAAACATACTTTTATATCTAGGACTGTTGAGATGTACTATCAATCCCTAGAAGTTTTCTGGTCTTACTTGCTTACTTGTCTTAGATATTTTTATTCATTTCATTGACTGATAATTTTTTTAAAAAGATGAGACAAAAACTTTCATAGTATTTAGGAAAAATTATACTCCAATCTCATGCCACAATCAGCTGCTATAAATAAAATATGAAAATTTGAATAGCAACTGTTTAGGTAGCTAAGGATTTTGTTGTTGCAATAAATAATATTTAAACACTTCAATGTGATCTAGAGAAATAAAAGAAACTTATGTAAGCCTCTATCCCAAACGAATTATAATCATATCGTTGCTCATATCACTACAAATATAACAATGATTTCCCAATACTTCCATCTAAATCCAATAGATATGATTATACCAATCCAAAAATTAAAAGAGGATATTAATATCATCAACAAACAGAGTAAAGCATGAACTTTACATAAAATCAGTAGTAAAGAACAATGGGATGTTAAAAAACCCAAAAGAAGGCCATAACAATCAGCTCGAGGGTGATTATGAAAAATAATATAAGGACTAAGGAATAATTATCAACAACCAATAAGCAATTCAACCTGAGTATCTCTAGATATGAAATTAACCCAAATCTAACAGATCAATCTGAAACAGTTAAATTATTTATATTTTTCTTAACAGCTAAAATAGACAATTAGTTTTGTTAAACCCTTATTTCGTAATTTATTAACTGCTTAAGGAAATATTGATAACTTAAAGTAAGTTAAAAAGTAGTAAAGGCTTTTATTGAAAGTTAATTGATGGGAAAATAAACAATATCAGTTATCAGTTATTTTATGACTAAAAAAAAATTATATGTATATATATAAGAATATGTACAATTTTCCTTTTACTCACTTCTTTCCAAGTGCCATTATACCATACAGAATACCACATCCGATGATAGATCCACTTCCAAAAAAGCTGCCAAGTCCTAGACACATTATTATAGGTGGGAAACCAATTCTGGAAAAAAATGTCTGATTAATGATTAAAAAAAAAAAATAAATGACAACAGTAAAATAACATATGAGGTCAACTGAACAATAATTAATGATCATTAAATTCTCATGGGTTGTTTCCCCTAAATTAGTTTCTCTTTTTGGCACTCGTAAATTAGCTGGACTATGCGAAATCTACCCTGCAATCATGCCATAACACTTGTCTCTGCTGAGTAGTTTGTGATACTTAAACTTATTTTGCCATAATGCTTTTTTTATTTTTTTTGTTCAAGTGTAACTTCCTTTCACTTGGGGTGCACTTGTTGATTACGACTTTAGCAAACTCCTTTCTTTTTTATTTCCAATTCAAATGAGTAAATTGAATAACTTTATTTGAACAGCTTTCAACTTCCATTCACTGAAAAGGGATAAGCAAATCTCAAATTTGGACTTTTCAGCTAAGGTTGGGGCCACCCTACACGGCTTTTTGGGTCACCTGTGAATGTGACGTTATCATTGTCACTACAGGCTGACTAACTTACAAATACCTTATTTTAATTTAGTTTCTTAAAAGAAACAATATATCATCATTTTTGTTACTTTTGGTTGCTCATCATCTTTGATACAGAAATAGTGGAATTTAGAATGAATAAGTCACTGTTTCATTCCCATAACAGTACACACCCATATTATAAGTGTTTAAGTGCACAAATCAAATACAGAAGACTCCCTCAGATATAACAATAATTAAAATCAAGATGGACCAAATTACTGGTTGGAAAAAAAATTTAGATATCATAAATAACATTTTATATTTCAAATTATATTATTTAAACCTATGATAGACAAATATGTCTTGACAGACCAAAATTAGAACATTTATATACATATGGCTGGTGGATCTAAGATAAATTGAATATAAAGGTATATTAGATAAAAATTAATAGTTCAGATTTCATTAACAGCAGTTGTTAAGATCTTAAACATATTTTTCAACTTCTATATTATACTAAAGAATAAAAATACAGCAAAGCATCAAATGTTTTAGACTAATCAAGAGTAGCTTAAGAGTTATTAGATTCATAACTACTTATAGTTATTATCATTAAAGTCATTATCATTTATAATTATAATGATTATAGTCTAGAAAAAAATGACATCATAATTAATTATGAGAAAGTATAAAAATGTGGGTTTATTTCAATACTTGGGATATAATAAAAAATGTAAAAAAAAAATTATGGATTTCAGTTTCTAAAAGGATTAAGACAAAGGTTTTAAGATCAGTTACCTTGTTACCTTCCTGTATTTTTGGACATACTTAGCTAATTTCAGCATTCCTTGTATAGATATTATATGATTGAAACTGTAATGACATTCCTAATGTCTACTAAAATTTCAAAAAATGTTTCTTTTTAACTGAGAGCATATCTCTTGTCTAATGCAAGAATGGTCTAACTCAAAATTAATTTTTTTTTTTTAATGAATTATCGACCAATTTTCCTCTGCTACCTCTGGGTAAGACGACAATAGTGATGATTCCTGAAGCAGGCAGTGGATATCAAAAGAAGGGAGAAGAATAAACTTACAAGTGATTTTTTTGAAAAATCTCTTTATTAGAGTTAGATCAATCTTGCATTGAACGAGTGATATGGTAGAGTATTCAGTTAGAATATTCAATTAAAAAAATTAATATTCCATTAACAACATAGAAACAGAAGAAAGCAAAGATGACATTTATAGCCAAAAAAACAAAAACAATAAATGTATGAGATAATCGCAGGTAACTTAAAACTTAGTAAGTCACCCCATGGCATCCCACTTTAATTTAGTCATGATCAGAGACACAAGACAATACTTTTGTACTCGTGTTATTATCATGACATATAATAGGAATTCAAGCATATAAACCTAATTATTTTGATATATTTTCCCCACTTACAGCATGTAGAAGACAGCACGATGCCAAAAAGGTCTTTTATCAGCCCAATCACTAAATGTGTGAACAAAATCTATGAAGAAACAACAGCAAGGAGCTTCAATAACAATGACAACAAATCCAGCTATCCTTAAAACAGAAATACAATTTTTAAACAGACATCAGAATAAAAAACATTATGTTCAGGTCATTGGTACCATTTATACTTACATTTGCCACATGCCACTTAATAAACATTCAACACCACCCAAAAGAATTGAAAAACAATTCCATAGACCCAAAAATATAGCGACTGAAACAAAAGATAAAAAAATACACATAAAAACAGGGGGCTTCAGAATGCATATTGTAATTAATTTTAATAATAAATCAGTCTAACTTCCACCACCGCAGGTCCCAAGTGCTCTTGCACCATATTTAAGCCATAAAGGTACTTCATCTTTAGGCACGACATCTTCACCGGGTCTTTTCCAAATTGTACCGACTTTTTCCATGAACGACTGCAACAGATTTAATATATACATTTCACATATTCGTGAGAGTGTAAAATCTCAATAAAGTAAAGGAGTTCCTACCATTTTGGAATATGTAATTTAAACTGAGTAAGGACTCTTAGGCTAAAACAAAAATAATTAATATGTTGAGTTTGAAAGCACAAAAACTTTCAACACTTAACCTGTATTGCAATCAGATGTTACCATAAATCGTTAAGATCAGCCAACACTATCAAATTAAAATGGTTAAAAGTTGTAATCACAACTAATAAAACAGAATGAGCTCTATTTTAACTTTAATTTAATTTAATATTTTAAAAATGCATAAATTTTAATATTAAAGTAATATTTTAACAGGAAAATACTTCGCATGCTCTCATTTTAAAAATCATCATTATTTTAGTTGTAAAAATAATTGAAATTAATGTTAAATCACCATTTCACGGTCAATGCTGGTAAAAAAATTAAAATATTGAAGTTACACAGAATCAATATTTGTATCAGGCGGGGTTAGGATCAGATAAAAGGGATGACAGCTGCTGCCAATGTTTTGCTATTATTTTGGCAAAGACATTCATGATAATGTCTGGCTACGGTGCTGAAGTATTACAGCCTGCTGGCTTTAATTGAATGAATTTTATTAATAAATTGAACCAGTAATCTAGTTATAATTACTTTAGGGTTCTATTTTAATGATCACTATAAGCTTTGTTGAATTGTTTATCTGGCCAGCTGGATTTGACAGACACTTAGGCGACAGCCCTTCTTCAAAACGTCAGAATGAGTATTACAACTTTACTGCTAAATTTAGATTAGGTAAGTTAATTATTGCCTTTAAGATTACTTAATTCTATTTCAATTAGTACAATATTAGAAAAATAACTCATCCCGTCCGTAAGCATAAGAAAAAATTGTGGAGAAGAGCGTCTTTGTTCTATTGTTTTGGGTTGTCAGCTGTCATGTACGTGTTTAAGCTTGCACACCAGACTAATGACCTTGCGTGAATTAAATAATTATGTTAATTGATAATATATACAAACCATTTTTTCTGTGTTTTAAATGTTTTCTTTTCTGCATTCAATAAATCAATATCAACCATTAAGGTGTTTAGTTGGCTTCCATAGAATGGAAACTGGTTCTATTGTTGTTATTATGGTTAACATTTTGTTTATTTTTTTTTTTAAATTATGATTTTATTTGCTTTGTTATTATATATATTTATATATTTTTTTTACCATAATCTTTATTATTTCAACTCTTTAGTAAACTTTTTTCTGTTTAGTGAAACTACCTAAAGTAGCTTACATTAAGCTATTATAACAAGAAGAATATGCTCAATTGACCAAATAGTGAGCTATATTAGCTCGATTTTCAAAACACCCCTCGTCAAAAAAAAGGCTCGTGAATGATGCTGTATATATTTCATGTGGACACGGGAAATATGCTTTCCGTGGACATGAATCTGGCTCTGGAGGAGTAAGTAATATTCTAATTAAACTATCTTGATAATTTTATGAATTTAATTTAATGATCTAAATTTTATTTATGATTGTCTATCAGTTCTACTTTAAACTTATTTCTTCTAAATCTTAATATCAGTGTTATTCATTTTTACTTTTATTACTATAGTGATTTTTTTTTCAACTGTTGCCTCATTTTTTGCAACATTTCAGTGATGAATTCAATTAGTTAATATTTTTCATAGGATCTTAATGTTGATAATTGGTCTTAATTAGAATTTGGAATTTCTTAAAATTTATTACATCCTAGAAACAGAATAATTTCTTAATTATATTCATAAATATATCATAGATTATTTTTTTACACTTTTTTCCTATCTATTAATTTTTACAATTTTTTATGCTCATGGATTTATGTAATGGGGTATTATTAGTTTAATTTTCGAGTCTCCATATCTGTAATTCCTTAATTTCTATCAAATGCTTCAAGTTTATATTTTTTTATTAAGTTACCAATAATATGTATGGTTTATGATTTATAACCTAGTAATATAAATTTGATCATAAGTTTTATTTGGAAGAAATGGCTCTTGGGTGTAACTAATGTGGGAAAATAAGTGAACTTAACTGGATAGAATATACATTTTGCCAGAAATGTATTTGCAATCGAAAGTAACGTTGGCACTCATCATAGTGTTGGAAACAATTTCTGATCTTCTTGTATGTACACATCTCTCAATCCTTCCTACACCATATCTCAAAAACCATGATTTTTCAGGAGAGTGAATTTAAATTTTATAAGTATAATAAAAATAGATGTTAAGCCTCCGATTTAATCTCTTATTATGAAGCAGATCCCTCTGCAGCCCAGTGTTTCCCAACCTGTGGTACATATATTACTGGTGTTACTTGAGTTGCTGTTTGGTGAAACTAAAAGAAAAATTAATAAACGCGGGCATTAAAACAATTTAAATCATAAAAATTTTATGGAAGCAATTTCCCCCCCTATAATTCATAAAAATTATTTTTATTAATAATATACAGTAAAGTTTTTTTTTTTTTTTTTTTTTTTTTTTTTTTTTTTTTTTTGGCATCAAGACTTGCCAATGCAAATCCTATTTAGCCAAAGTTAGTCGTTATTATGATGAAAATGATTGGAAGCTATTGTGAATAAAAATCTTGTAATAAGTGAAAAATTAAAAATAAATGATAAAATAAAAGGAAAATTTTAGAGTGTAGGTAACTAAATATAATTAAATGTTGATGTTTATATACTGGGAATTTAATTCATGTCAGCTGTCCTATCGACTATATTGAAACATTTATTTCTTTCAGAAATCTGCTCAAATCGTGGGCCCTATCCTTATTAATGGCGGTTAAATACCCCGTCGTATCGTCTATAAAGGGTCTCCCCAAGATTTCGCCTCTCTGTAGCTCAAACCTCCTACAGTGAAAAGCGATGTGCCTTGGATCTTCAGGACATTGGCATGTTGGGCAGTTCGCGACCCTGGCTAGAGCCATTATATTTAGCAATTTCGCAGTGCACCCATGGTTTATCCTTATCCTCGTCAGCTTTACTAAACTAGGGCGGTCAAGTTGGAAAGCGAGAGTCTCAAACCACGGGATTAAGTCCACCTTCTTATGTACCGCGTAATGGTCCCTACCTTTAGATGCAGATTCCCAATCATAAAAACGTTGGCAATCTTCGATTACATTTTGCTTTATAACTCTTATTAGGTCTGATAATGGGACTCTGACATTTATCCGGTGCATCTGGTTTTGATTGGCTGATCTATCCGCCATCTCATTACCCGACAGTCCCACATGTCCGAGTACCCACTGTATGGAGTAATTGTTATTCGCTTTACTTAACAGTGCTATGATTTCGAAGGAAATATATGTTTTTGTGTTATTTAGATGCATTAATTCTAAGTGTTTGCATGCAGCTGCTGAGTCTGTGAGAATTACTATTTTTTGGCTGGCGTATGTTCTCTCGGAGTATATGATGGCGTTTAATATGGCATAGAGTTTGGCGCTAAAAATGCTGAATTTGTTTGGTAGTGAGAAGGAGAATGTTTTATTCCTTTTGGGGGTCGAAAACGGCTTTAGAGGTGCGGTTATTTGTTTTTGATGCATCGGAATACAGTTGGAGGTGAGGTTATTAGGGTATAGATCGGTTAAAGTGCTAAGTGTTAGCTGTTTTAAGCAGTGCGGTGAGTACGAGCTTTTCTTTTCGGTATTTCCAATCAGATTAGAACTAGTATTGATTTGTATTAACGATTTAGGAGAGGGGATAGTATATTCTAGAGGGGCTTCAGAGATGTAAACCGATTTAAGAAGAGGCTTTAGCTCATTTATGATGGCAACTAATTGGGGACAGAAAATGTTTCCGTTCTTAATAGCTTTGGCTATGGGATGTTTATCATCGGAAT
Organism: Aelia acuminata; assembly: GCA_911387785.2. Lineage (NCBI taxonomy): Eukaryota > Metazoa > Arthropoda > Insecta > Hemiptera > Pentatomidae > Aelia > Aelia acuminata. The sequence goes on from OU426978.1 coordinate 181,003,478, forward strand.
AAACTTTGAGGAAGAATTTTTTTGTCAGCCAATACCTTCTTATATGTAGTGGCATCTCTCCGGCTGATGCCTGAAGTGCATTTAAGGGGGACGTTTTAAAGGAGCCCAAACATAGTCTGAGGGCAGTGTTCTGTACTGTGTTTAATTTATGGATGAGAGGGGATTTAGTTTGGTTGTAAATAATGCAGCAGTAGTCGAAAATAGGTCTGATTATTGGTTTGTAGAGCGTGATCATGTTATTTGGATGAGATCTCCAAGATACTCCGGCTATGGATTTAATTATGTTCAAGTTTTGTAATGATTGGGTATAAATATTTTTAAGATGATTTTTGAAACTTAATTTTCTGTCTAATGTGACACAGATGAACATGTTGTTCATTACATTGATAGTCTAATGAACAGTAAAGTTGTTCATTCAATGACATTTGGCAATCGATATCTATTTATTGAAGTGTCTTAAATTTATCTAGTAGCCTTCAGTTACTCATAGTAAATATATATAAAAATAGTACATAGATATGAAACTTTCATGTGTATCTCGTATATATAAATCGCCCAATCCTTAAACAATGCCGTATGTCAAAAACCGGTTAGCTTTAGTTATCACTGTCTTCTGGATGTACTGAAAGAATAGTACATTTTACCTTGCAAGACTGTCTAATATTTTGCTCAATACAAGCAATATCTATGAAACTTTTAACAAGAATGTCATGAATCAATAGTAACAGTTTAAATTTAAAAAAGAATTACATTCATTCTTCTTCAAAAAGAGAAAAGTATTGGTTAATATTTGAAACGATCCACTGCATAACTTTTGAATACCTTTATTTCATATTTTTTAATACTTTAGATTTACCCTCCTAAAATTTATGCTTTTATGAGGTATGACTTTGTTGTGAGGTTTGAATGATATATATTAAAAGTGAAATTATAATCAAGCATGTAATTTAGGGTGTTTTTTAAATTCGTCTCCTGATGTGATGTGAATTGATGGTCACCCAATAAAAGTTATAATACAAATAAAACAACACTCTCACTATAACAAATTTCAAGAAATGCAATTATTTTCACATATTAGTACAATTTTGTGTTGATAACCTATTGTTTTAATAGCAGTATATTAGTTAGTTTTGTGAGAAACAATAAAACATATTTTAAATCATTACATATGCCATTTAATTTTTATTTATTCTGTTGGGCATTAATAATGTTGTTTGGTTCCATTTAGCTACATGGCAACGAATAATGTATAATCTCTAATATCATCTTATTTATTTTCCCTAGCTGTATTGTGCTGAAAGAAGCTATAAAGAAAATCACAGGGATTCCAGTTGATAAGCAGGTCCTTCTTGCAAGTGGGGGCGAAAGCTTAGAGGCGAATGTTAGAGTTTGTTCATATTCTGCTGGAACTGACACCAATCCAATTTATCTGTTCAGCAAGGCCTCTATAGATGCTCCTTCGCCCCCAGCTGCTAGTATTGATCCTATTCCAGGTAAGTGCTCTTTCCAATAACTGTTTGCAATATTTAGCTTTTCCAGTTATGCACCTAAGTTATTTAGAATTAAAGAGTTATATTCATGAAATATTCATTCTTTACTTGTACATATAAATGAATATAAATATTGTATTTGAAATGGTTCAATAAAAAAAAAAAAAAAAAAAAAATTAAATTCTCATCTGCTAATTATCCGAAGCGAGCTCTCTGAGACCGTCTTAGTCCAAGTCTAACGGAACTCTACCTTTGCTGCTTGTTTTGCTGCCTCATTGCCTTTGATTCCAACATGGGAAGATATCCAAACAATACTTAAATTTTTGTTGAAAATTGTAATGATTGTTGTGTAACATTGTGCTCTTTTGATTACTGGATGTTCGGAATATATATTACTTAATTCCATCAAAGCGGAAAGGGAGCCCGTGAATATTAGAAAAATTTTCTCTGATAGTGTAGCACTCCGAAGTAAAGTAGCTTGAAGTGGAAGGTAGCTTGTATTTAATTGTATTTGAGTTTGTGATATTAGAGCATCCTTCATTAGAGTTTGTTTTTGAGCCGTCTGTATAAAGATGTTTTGATATTCTGTTAGGTATTTAAAATCTGGGGTGTTATTTTTTTTTAACCTGCTAAGCGTTAGGTCTATTGTAGGTAATTTGAGGGTCCATGGTGGGTAATTATATTACCAATTTCGAAACGGATAACTGTGTATTAGACTTACAATTAGTCTAAGGAAAGAATATTCATAGTTATACTCATATCAATTAATTGAAGTGTCCAATCAAATGACATTCCTTGCTATAGGTAAAAAATTCTAGATAACTGAAAATTATATTTCTATATTATGGTTAAAAAGTTAAAAAAAAAATTAAAGAAAAATTACCTATTTTTTAAAGAGGTTTATGAAGGGGTGGTTTATGAAGTGTATGACAATATTCAATGCAGTTTAAATAGACCAAAAATGTAGTTACATGCTAACTACCTCACATTTCTGTCTAAACTCATTCCATTACTGGTTATTTAGATAAAATCCTGTCTTTGTAGTAAATTCTCTATTTTTTTTCAATTGTTTGCACTTTTTTTTAAGTTTCACTAAATTTTTGGAAGCAGCATTAAATTTCCAAAAACAAAATAAAAATCTAGTTGGCAGCAAAGTTTTTGATGAGTACTACTTATCCAGATAAAAACTTACTATAAACCTAATCTCACAGAAGTTGTGTAATTTACGTAACTTTCTAATGGTATACTCAGATCTCCAATTATTTCTTAATTTAATAAGATAATTTGAATGGCAGTAGAAAATTAATAGAAACCTAAAAAAGAAAAATTTTGACCAAATCCTATGCTAAGTTTATTTTTAATGATCATATAAGAAATAAATAAAAATTATTTTGATGAAAATAAGAATTAATAATTAGAAATGATGCTAACAATGAAGTTAAATTGATAAAAAAAAAATAAGTTACAGGAAATTTTTTTTCTGTTTGTTTGAAAAAAGTTGTTTAAACTGGCCTCCTTGCAAATACACTGTTGACATCTCCATCGCCAAATCCATTTTTCCAACTAATTTGTCAACCAGTTTGTTCTATCTCACCCATAATGCCCTGGAAACCCTTCATCTGGTGACTGATGAAGGGTTTCCAGGGCATCTCTTTTTTGAGTGGCATTGTTTCAGGGAGTTCCGCAATTACAGCAGAACCTCGTTAAACCGAATTAATTGGGAAGCGAGGGCCTGTTCCAAGTTATACTAAATTCGGATTATCCAGAGAATGGGGTGAAAATGATAAGAAAGAAGATTTTATTACTAAAAATATTTTAAAAGGAGTTTACAAATTATAATGGGCACGCTTTCTTCAAAATATACTCATTCTGTACTCAGTGTAGGTAGTCGGCAGTAAAAAATGTAGTGAACTTATTTCTTTTGTATATTGTTTAAGAGCAGTGCTGTCTTCAAGCGACTCTAACGTTAAAAGATCATTTAGCGAAGTTTTGGTTTGGCTCATGAAATAATCCATCAATTTATCAATAGTAGGTTTGCTACTACTTCTACATGGGTTGTAACCACAGCTGATTTATCGACTAAATCTGGATCCTCTTCATTTTCTGTAACACTGCATGATGCAATAATTTCGTTGCCTTTGAGGGCCTTATAATCTTTGTCATTAGCACTTTGTAAGGAGTTGTCGATGTCTTCTTCATGAACATCAGAACAGCGATAAGAATTCTTCACCGTCTAAAATATCTTAATTCTCCCTTGTTACTTCTTTTTCTTAAATATTCTTTTTTCTCAAGCTACTCATACCAGGGTGTATCATTTCCATGACTTTATCAATGTTCCTCTTCCGTACCGTAATTTACCTACAAAAATTGCAGTGATTTATAAATGCCTGTATCCTATAAATAAGTGTTAAACGACATATTATTTTTTTTTCATTTGGGTAATCGGGGTGTCTGGGTTCGGTGGATAAGATTTCTGACTACATTTATTTTTGGTGGTAGGATTGTTGGGATACATAAATTATATGGATACAATAATATATAGATGACCTCCTTCTTATACTTTATATTAATTGAATTTCCAAATATCCTCTCTGCCTTCATCTCCTATCACACTTGCTAAATCATTTATATTTTTTTCTTTTAATTATCAATTACAAATTACCAACTACTATATAGAAAAAATATTATAGAACTTGAGAGTAAGTAATAGTTTTACACTTGTGATTTTCACTTTTGTGTGAAAAATAGATTTATTTTTCTTCAGTAAAAGTATTTTGTCTGTAAACGTATCTATATAAAGCTATTTGGAATTGTGTCTGTGGGAAAAAAATTGTTTCCTCTTATGGACTCCAACATGCTTTTCTCAAATAAACCGATTTTTATTTTTATTGTTCCATTCCAATTGTCTTATGTTATGGTATATATATATATATATATATATATATATATATATATATACATACAGTAAAACCTCCCATTAGTGGACACCCTCGGTGCACTCAAAACTGTCCGTTAATGGGAGGTGTCCCTTAATCAGAGGTTACCTTAATTATCCCCACTTTTTCACCTACAAGTATTGTGTAAACTGATGGAAAATTACTCAGCATTGTTTTAGTGTTTGTTTAATTGTTTAGGAAATGGTGAAAGGAAAAGCATAGATAGATATGTATATAAAGCAGTATCAATTATGTACATATTTATTGAAAAAAAAACAGGTTATATATGTACATATGTATACAAATTTACAAATTAAGCAAAATGAAAATATAATATATAACAATAAAATAGAACGAAACAATCCTTATGATAGAATAAAACAAATGAAATTAACAAAAATGCACAAAAGTAAAAAAATACATAAAATATTCCATAGAAACCTTTTTAACTTACAACTTTAAAAAAATCTTCTATTTTTGTTTGGCATTGATTTATCTTTGTGAATTTTGTTGAAATCAACATCTGAATATCTGCAGCCATCTTCACCCCTACTGGATCTTCGCAATTTAAAAAAAAATGTTTGATTTTTTCGGCGCTTTCCAGTGCTTGAGGTAGAGTGACATGGATGGGCTGCAATTCCTGGGTATTCGCGTCACCATCGTCTTCTTCTTCCTCTTCATCTCCATCGTCGTGTTTGATCATTGATTTCACTATTTGTTGGATGTCCACACTTTGATCATCAGTGAAAAGAGAACCATCAATATCGAAGTAATCCTCCGTTATTCCTTCTACAAATTCGGTGAATTCCTCTTTCACGTTGGTTTCATTTTCTTGAGATGGCGATGGTATGTTTATATTTTTTTTAAAACCTGCTTTGAGGAAACAGTTTATAACTGTAGTTGGTTTTATTTCTTTTACTGCAGCAACGGTCCAAAAAATCGCATCCAAGACCGATATCGACTTATTGAGATCGTATACTGTTGTCTCTTTATCAATTTTCGACAGTAAGTGCCTCAGAATTTTGGCCCTATAGAGCACTTTAAAATTTTTTATAATTCCTAGGTCAAGAGGTTGACACCTTGAGGTTGTATTGGGAGGGAAAAATATAAGTTGCACATTGCTTAAATTTTCCGTTTTATAATGGGAAGATGCATTATCTAAAAATAATAAAATCTTTCTCTTCTGCTTACCCATTTTTTCATCCAGCTCGGTGAGCCACTGAGTGAAAATTTCACGTGTCATCCAGGCTTTACTGTTGTACCTCCAGTCTGTACCAATTTCGTTAGTACAAACCCCTCGAAAACATCGCGGTTTTTTAGCCTTACCAATTATCAATGGTGGTAAAAACTCACCGATCATATTGACGCATAACAACACAGTCAATCTCTCCTTAGAAATTTTTCCGCCAGCACATGTTTCACCCTTCAATGTCATGGTCTTATCTGGCAAAGCTCTGTAGAAGAGTCCAGTCTCGTCGCAATTGAATATGTCCCTTTCATTGTGTTTTGAAATTAAACCTTCCAAGTTAGCTGTCCAATCAATGACGCCTTCTTCAGGAACACTCCCAGATTCCCCACAAATAGACCGGTATGTGATGTTGTTCCGTGCCCTGAATTTTTCCAACCACCCGTTTGAAGCTTTAAATGTAGGAAGGCCCAAACGGTTAGCGACTTCACGCGCTTTTTCCTGGATTAGGGGGCCATTCACTGGAATTTTATTGGTCCTTACCCGCACGAACCACTCTAAAACGCAGGCATCCACGTCTAAAGTCTTCCCCGGTTTTAACAGTTTTTTAGATTTTTTATTCTTATTTTCTGTCCATAATTTAAGAATATTTTCCCGTTTTTTCAAGGTGTCGGCGACTTGAGTTTTCCCGATCCCCATTTTTTCGGCAAGCGAACGCACACTGGGTTTCTCCCGATCGTATAACTCGATTAATTTAACTTTTTGTTCTAAAGACAAACGTTTCCTAGCGGACATGACAGTGTATTTCCATCAACAGCCAAACGATAACTGAAGCAATGTTTTCGGTTAGAACGGAATTAAGAGAACTGGGAAGCTGAAAAAAATGTCAACAAAACTGACGAATTTTCCAAGAAGCAGCCGTGGGTAGGTTTGCGGGCTCCACTACATGTATTCCTCGAAATTTAATTCACTTTTGCCTTGCTGTCCGCTATTTGGAGGTACATTTTCATACTTTCTGAACCAATTGTGTATATTCTGTGTCCGCGTCCGTTATTTAGAGAGTCCGTTATTTAGAGGATCAAAAGCATTACAAATCCCATCTTAGTGCCCGTACATTGAAAAATGTTCGGTATTTAGAGGTGTCCGCTATTTAGAGGTGTCCGTTAGTAGAGGTTTCACTGTATATATATAAATATGACTCATTTTTCAGGCTGTGGTATAATGTTAGAAAACCCTAATGCCCCTGTAAATGGTCTATCTAACTGTTAAGTAATGATAAAATTGGACTCTTTTGTGTCTGATATTATTATGTTTCAACCATCCTTCTCAATATCTTATGTAATAGTATACAGATCATTTTGAAGTGATTAAATTTCAGATTCAGATCTAAAAGAAGAAGTTGATGCTTCCTTGAATTTGCCACCAACAATACAGACTGTCAACATGAGGTGTCAGTTGGCTCAGCAGATGTGCGAGCAAGCTAAACAGCTTAGTCGGGTTTGTGATAAGCTCATCCATGAACAGCACCTACAGCAGCAAGGTAATCAATGACTTTGTTTTGTTTTTATTTAATCGATAGTTTTCAAATACAATGTATTACTTAGATTACAGACATTTGGCTTTTATTGTTAGGGCTTGCTGTGCAAGTTTTAAAGAAAAAAAAAAAGTTAAAGGCATTTGTAATGTTTCTTATAATATAATTAGTAATTGTAGCAACAATAATGAAGCTGCCTGCATATATTGATCATTGTTAATTAGGTTTATGTGCTGGTCTATCTAGCTCCTATTTATTCCTTTCTTCTTATTTTCTATCTTTGCACCCTGTCATTAGTCCAAAAAAATAAGTAACAAAGTAAGGTATTATGCACACTATTGGATTACTCCAGTTCTGATTTCTATAAACTCAGTCTGTTTTCTTTCATGAACTGCTTAACATTACAAGCTAGCTTATTTATAATTTATAAACTCTGTAACCTGGAATTATTCAGATAAATGCAACTTCTGTCCCTTCTGGAGCAAGCTTGAACTTCCTGAATCTTTGATATAACCATTTTATTATATAATTTGAATCAATTGTGTTATAGCTCTGGTATTCAGGCCTATTCTCTTAACAAGCAACAAAAAAATTTCTATGTTTATATCTGTTTATTCATCTGTTAATTAAATAAGAAATTATTTTTTTGTTAATTAAATAAGAAATTATTTTTTTGTTAATTAAATAAGAAATTATTTTTTGTTAATTAAATAAGAAATCAACGTTATAATCTAAAATATACTTTGTAGGATGGGCAGCAGTAATGGCAAACCTCGAAGATGTGACTGCCGAATTTTCAAACAGGAGTGCAACCTTTGAAGCGGCCTACACTCAATATTTGGAAACAAGGCCACAGTATTTAGAAATGTTAGATAAGTGAGTCTGATGATTATCATCATGGTTATCTTTCTTTTATAACCAAATTTTAAACATTAATTTTAATAACTTAAAATTAGAGGGTTCTTTATCTTCATTTTCAGTAAGTCCTATGCTTTGTTTTAAAGGGGTTAAAAAGTCTAATAAATTGTTAATTGACTATAAATTGTTAGTAGCAAAATAGTTAAATGACCATTTGCTAGTTCACTAATGGTATAAAATCACAGTGAACTGAGTGTCAAACCAATTTAACAACTTTTTAATTTTTTTTAAAATTACTAATTGTTATTTTTTTATTTATGCTTCTTTATATTTGAATAATATAAAAGAGAAACTGATCTATGTTGTAGTTCCAAAGTGATTGAAGAACTTAGATTTCAGTTTTCTCAAAATATGGAGTTTGGCGCTTAGTTCACTTTGGCCTTTCACCAACCAAATTTTACATTAGAATATAATTTTTAAATTAAAGATACTTTTTTTAGTACTTGTCTATGTTTTTGCTATAAATTACTAAAAATACTTAATTTAAATTAGTTATTGGATTTTTCAGAAATATATTATTCATTTTTATTAGTCCTTTGTTCAACAATAAAGTCTCATTTATTTTTTTGGCATTACATTAAAAAAAAAAAAAAATAGTTTCAGCAACGATATTGGTTTGTTATCACAAATACCAATTTTACCTGTATTGGTTGAAACAATGGGAGAAATGAATAACGAAGAGCCATCAACAGAGGAAAGTGAAAATAGCAAGACTGTTAGCTCTGACGAGAAAAAGAAAATTCCTCGAACCTTACTGGAGTGGATATCTGAAAAAGATAGCCAATACAGGGTTGACCAAGTTGCTGAGATCTGTCGCAAAGGACTTGAACAGGTAGCTTAACAATCTTCTTGTGTTTTTTTATATTTAATACCTGGTTGATATTTTTCTTTTATATCTTAACTATAGATTTAAGGCTATATATGGTGTAGCCTGGCAGACTCAACAAAAACAAATAAATAGTTTTTCGAGCTTTTGCTTCAGTTTCTTGAGAGAAGAAGAAGAGAGATCAGACAAAGAAAATATAACATCTGAATCTCACATAACAGAAATTAAATTCGCTCCCCACTACCGCTGTCAGAGCTATTGTTCTGGAGCTTCTCGGGGCAGAGGATTTAAAATATAGTGTTTAATTATGTTTGGGCTATAATATAAATTGTGATTCGCGCATGAAATTCTCTTAAAATGTTACTATTGAGGCACTGCATCTTACTACTTCTAGCATCTGCTTTTTAGTTGTATATTATTTATCCATCCTGTATAAATAACTCAAACTCAGCTATGTCTAAGATTCCAGTGGAGAGAGGTCTTCTAATACCTGTCCCTCAGAATTGAAGCTTTCTATTCCAGCCACTTAAATAGCTCAAGCAGATCGGGAACGCTCCATTTCACTCTAAGTAAATTTCACTAATACAGTTCTCTACTGTTCTGGGTTTTCCAGCCCTTTCCGTCTTCAATAAGTTCAAGCAATTCATTCAGTCTATGCATAATCCTTGTTTTAAAAGTTTAAGATTCTTAGATTTGCTTTTCTGTTAGTGAAATTGTATTGAAATAGCTAAGTAGTAGCAAGTTGGCAGCAGTGTTTTTATTTCAATGAACTCAACGATTTGTAATACTAATCAAAGACCTCAGGTATATAAATTACTTTTAAATTTATTAGTATTTCATGCTCATCTTTCTGCTCTTGAGAATCTTGATTTTAATACTTTGTGTTACATATTTGTGGTCACTTAGTTCAAGTCACTCATTTACAAGATCACCTCTGCTTGAAATAATTTTTACTAATCACTTGCTTGGGGAAATAAAAATATTTAGAATGTCTAAGGCTTCATACTTAAACTTTTTTTATTTTGATTGCTTGGAAAATATCTGGATGTGTAATTATTTTTATCATTATCATTTTACATCTCTCTATATTATTCCGACTAACCAATGTATTGGATTTGCTTAGATATGCATCATCTCTATTGCTTCATATTATATAATTGATGAATATTGATAGAGTGGTAGTGCCATATTTGTATCAATAAATATTTTTATGGATAGAAAGCGGGTTTAAAATCTGGTCTACTGTGAATCTTAGGAAATTTTTAAAAATTTATTTTCAGCTAAAGATTGTAAACCTTTTTGCAATCATATTGGAGAACACTTGGAGGCTTACAAAAAAAAGGCAGCACATTTAAGATTGTTTTGCAGTAAGGGAGTTATTCTATGAAAATTTAACTGTTGCACAACCACTATTCAATATATGGTTTGCATTTCTACTAAATCTTAGAAGTATAAGTCTTTACATTGATCATCGTTGCACCAATTTCATTTCATGTTCATTGGAACTTCTCAGGACTTCCAGAAGGCAATGAAGCTTGAATCATCTGAACAATCAGATAATTCAAGCTTCATGGAAGAGTATTCTCTCTCTTCTCAGTTTCTGGTCACTGTCTAATTTCATTAATTCCTCTGTTTTATTATTTTTTTCTGCTATAGATTTTTCTAATATCACCTTTCTTATATTTGTCTTTAATCCTGGTCCCTGACAAAATAAAATAAACCTTTTCAAATTTAAAAAAAATAAATCTTTTGTACTAGTTATAATCCGTATAATTTTTTTTTTCTGTTAGACTCTGCTGGTTCACCTGTGTTAAATTTTGTTAAAGTTACCTCTCATATACAGAGGACCTGTGTTTGATATCTGGCCATGGTCAATCTTTTCTCTTCTATTAATATTATATATAGATCATAAATTAAGTATTACTATTTCTTTAAAAACATCGCTTCATTTAGAGCACGATCCACTTTAACATCTTGTAGCCAAATACTGGAGGTTCAAATCTGCCCTGGGCTGGTTGTCTTTAATTGTTTTGTGGCCAACCCATGTATTCAATTTCCAGCTTCCCACCATGATGAGAATAGGTTGGTTAGACTCTAGTGGAACAGAATTATAAAACGAGGACAAAAAGTATTCCTAGAATAGCTTTTAATGATAGTTGTAAATGTTAAAAAATATAAAGTAAACCTAAGATGTATTAAGCGAATGCCATCATTCGGGAACTTTTCAACAAATTAGTCTCATAACAATTAATCAAGACCAAGACAGATCTTGACATTAATTTAAGAATTTAAAAGAATTAAGATAGGAAAAATAATGTTAATCAATAATGGATTAATAAAGGTTTTTTTTTAATTAAAGATTAAATTGATTTTTAATCCTTTTTCTAACAAAAAAATAGAAATATTATTTCAGTTTGCAGGCCAATGTACACATGCTTTGCTTAGTTGCTAGTTTTTCATATCCTGCACATTTCCTTCATGTTATGCATGATACAATAGGATGTCTCATTTATACTTTGATTTTATAGTAATGCAAACATTATAGGTTTTAGTATTCATATATTATAATTTTAAAGCTTTTTAACTTATTTTTATTATTTGTTATTGCTAAGCATTGTTGACTATAGTTTTTGTATGTATATATAAATACTGACTTTTTTCTTCTTTTAATAACATTTTTAACGTAATATTCTGATTTCCATCCTAGTTCAATGAAACTGTACTGGAAGAACTGAAAAGTGAAGTGAACAAACCCTCGAGCAATCCCTTTGAAATTTTTGAGGGTCTTAGAGTCGGTAAGGTTGGTTGAAAATTTTTATAATTTAAAATGGGAGCAAACTTCACTTTGATAATAATTCAAATTAATCAACATTTTTCTTCTTGTGTAGTTTGCTAATTCTCTTTTCTATTATATTGTGACAGACATCAAAGTTCAGTTGATTTGTTCATTATCTCAACTAATATCTTATCTATATTTCTTTTCTTTATCTGTGTGTATGATTAATAATAAAAAATAGTTTTATCATGTTTGTCAAAAGAGCCAAATATATTTGTGGAGCCGGCTGATAAATATAGCAAAAGATGTTGAAGTCAGTGGTCACTAGATGAAAATAGTGTTTTTTTAGGATTGGGTTGGTTTAGTGGGCAAGGTGTTAGAGCTTCTTATGCTCAAGCTGCCATTGATCTTAGTGTAGAAATCCTAACAGGCATTATACTCCTAAAAAATTATGCACCCACTCTTTTCCAACATTGTTACTTGATATTAGCTGGTGTATAAACCTGAGAGTTGAAGTTTTACTTTATTGTCGGCCTAATAAATGTCATTAGGTTTAGGGCATGTTGCCTTTGTCAGTATTTGATTTCTAGAACTTATTTTATGAACTGTTACTTTTTTTTCTATAAACAAATTTAGTGTTATTTTATTTTTAAATAATTACTTATTTACTGTACATTTGAAATTTACTAACTAAAAAATTGAGCATGATCTTTTATAGTTGTTTGCTGGTATTAAACATTTTATGTGCTCTTTAGTTGCATGTTAAATGTTTTTACTGATGTAAACATGATGTAGTAAGAATTTTACTTTTGAGTCTTTTTTTGTTGTCTTGAGTTTTTATTTTATTTTTTGTTTTTTTGTTTTACGGTTGGATATGTTTTTTTGGTAGTATCGACCGATATTAATAGTAATATTGACATCATGTTCTTATAGACTGATATGCCAGTTTAACCCATTTACCAATAGAACGCTCTTCCAATAGACAGATATATATATATATATATATACATATATAGATATATATATATATACACACATATAAAATTAACATAAAACTGATATACCTAAAAATATCCCAATAGAATGATAGAATAGAATAAGCCACTAAATTGATATGTTGATATTACCTATAGAAATTGCCAATATTAATACCAGTCAATCCCTCATTGACCAGCACAGGTAATCAATATTTTTGACATGTACATATCTTTAGGCTGGTGTCTATGGTTTTTTTAAAAGGTTTTTTCACCCTCAAAAATATAACAGACAATTTATATTGTATTAGTGTAGGAAGGTATAGGAGCTCATTCGTTAAGTATATGTTTTTATAGCTGGATCGTAAAGAAAACATACCTGAATTTTTTGTACAGTCTGGCTATAAATTCATATACGAGGTGTGGCTATTAAATAACGAGACTGACGCTGCTACAGAAGAAGTGCGCATGCGCCAAACGCCAGCAACCAACAGCTTTTATTGTGAAGCCTTCTCTTTCGAATGTAGTGCCTCTCGCTTCTGTAAACAAATCAGTACAGCCGATCGTTCGCATTAGAGTTGTTTTTTTGTTTCGCCGGAAAAATGTTAAGTGTAACAGTAGAGCAACGAATTGTTGTGAAATTTCATGTGAAACTTGGAAAAACTGCTACTGAAACTTACAATTTATTGAAAGAAGTGTCCACCATCCATGCACTGGAAGAGCCCATCTTCACCGAGAGCCAAAAAAGCTCGAATGAGCAAATCAAAATTCAAAGCGATGTTGATTGTTTTTTTTCGATATTCATGGGATTGTGTACCTTCACTGGGTTCCTGAAGGTCAAACGATTAATCAACATTACTACCTTCACGTTCTTGCTGAACTCCGCGAAAGAATAAGGAAAAAACGACCTGAATTGTGGAAGGACAAGTCATGGGTTCTCCACCAAGACAATGCGCCAGCTCATTCCGCATTGTCTGTTAAGAGGTTTCTAGCCAAATTCAGCATCCCAGTGTTAGACCATCCACCTTATTCGCCGGATCTTGCGCCGTGCGACTTCTATCTGTTTCCTAAGGTGAAATCTGCATTAAAAGGAACAAGATTTGAGTCTGTTGAAGCTGTGAAAGAGAAAGCGGCACGCGTCCTGAAGGAGCTGACAGAAAAAGACTTCCAGCACTGTTTCGAACAATGGAAGATTCGCATGGAGCGTTGTAGGGATAGAGGAGGGGTGTATATTGAAGGTGATAATAAGTAAAAATGTATGAAATAAAAATACAATGTTTTACAGTGTCAGTCTCGTTATTTAATACCTCGTACACACCAAGTGAGCTCCTATCAATTCCTAATGCTCCAATACCAATAAAAAAATAAAAAGATTTTTTCTTTCTTTACCTTCTGTAATTCATCAATCCTCCCCTCTGTCCGCAAACTCTCCCTGATTAGGAATAGCATTATATTGTAGATAGGCATCATATCCATGATGTATTGTTTTTCGAAGTTATGGAGAATGTAGAGTCCTGTCTCTCTCAGCAACTTTTGACCCTCGGTGCCTCCATAATTTGTAAAGGAAAGTGTGCTCAGCAGTTTTATTGAAAAACAATAATCTAAATATGCTTATTTTTCTAGCTTATGAAATGTTTTAAAATTATTATTTACTCTCTCTATATCCATGCCTGTTTTAATATTTCACAAATATTTAAAAAAAATTACATATTCAAACCATAGAACACATAGGTCTAAGTGGAATTTTCCCTACTTGAGTAAATCAATGTTAAAGTTAAAAATTATATTTTTATATGGATTTGAAAATTTAAATTTATTTTTAACATAAAATCTAAAAAAGTTAGGTTTTTGATTTTTCATATCAGTTCTAACTTTTTTAGTTTTAGGCATTTTATAATCTATACTAGAAGTATAAAACAAAGTCGGTTTATTTAGCGCATTTATAAATCAAGAATGACTGGACTGATTTTTATTATCTGTTATTTGATCATCACTTGAAGAACCAAGATTAGATGTATGTAGTTCTTACTCAGTAGAAAAAAAAATTAAGATTGATGTGAAATAAATTGTACATTACATTAGTTATTATTGACATATTGGTCTATCAGTGTATCGACAGCATCATTCGTGGAAATGGGATTTGAATAATTTATTTTCTACTCAAAAAATAGCCATTAAACAAAAATATTCGTTAACCCTTATAAATTGTAGTTATTTTATAGCCTATAATACCCACTAGGATCGAATCTCAGGAATACTATAGATATACTGATATTGGTTTTTAGAATGTAGTTATTGGCCTATTTATTGGTATTTTGGCATTTGATATATCGGTATCTAGTACAACCTGTATTTTGGAATTTTACATATCAGTATTGTCCAATTATTGTTAGCTGCAAAAATATTAGCAGACCCCTAATTTTATGTCTGTTATTGTTTCTACTTTATTATTTGTATGTTTCAATCTTCTTATTTTATTTCCAGTTTGATGTGATTATAATGGAAGAAATAAAAACAGAGGTGAAGGCAACTGTTGAAATATCTACGAAATGCCATTATAGAGAAATTAAAGGCCTAGGAGAACGTCTTTATGGTCTAGACAAATTAAAAAGAGATGCTAAGAAGCTTTATCAAGAACAGGTGGATTTAGCCCAGGTAAATGTCCATACACTTTATCGTTTCTTAATTTATTTTTGAGAACCTTTTGATTGATATGGTAGACTGAGATGATCATGTTTTATTATTATAGTTCAATGCATTCATTTTACTTATTAACAAAGGTAGTAGTACTATTTTAATCATTATACTTCTTGCAGAATATCTGAGTATTTTAGACCTAATCGCCAGTGCTCTTTAATCATAAATAAATAGGTCTGGGGATATTTTTATTTGAAAAAACAAAATTGCTTTTGTCTTGCAATTGACTATTTTGAATTGGATTGTTTGTAATCTCACTATGCAAAACCTATTTAGAGGCTCATAGGGGATGCCTTTTGGGTTTCTTGTAGCTTCTTTGGGAACATCTAGATGGCAGCAGCTGTACTGCTTCAGTTAAATCCTGGTGAAATTTTGCCTACTTCTTTTTAAAATTGAATATACAGTGGAGCGTCGATTATGGGAACGTCAATTATCCGAATGTTCGATTATCGGAACCATTTTTTTTTTTTTTATGTGTAATTTTAATTAAATTGATCATCTAATTTACTTATTGGTAGATGGTAGATAGATTACTGGTAGATATTGTTATAATTATTGTTTTGAATAAAATTAAACAACAATAAAATTATTTTTCTCAGAATGTTTATAACGGAAGCCATCAACAATTATTTCTCAGAAACTGCTTCGTTACATTTTGTATCTGGTTCAATGTGTGTTCAATGAAATTAGACGTTGAATACCTGTTGGTTTACTTAGAACTGTATACCTAATTGTTTCATTGCATTAGATTCTGAGAAACCCTTTCCGTTCATTTGACTGGTTGTGGACAGCTTTCAGTTTCAAACCATTCTTTGAGAGGTGTATACCGTATTGAGATCGTTCTTTTTTTCATTTTTAATTAAAACATGTCAACAAAAAGAAAAAGAGTGGTACTTTCTTCTAAAGATAAAATGGAAATTATTACGCGGCTAAAAAAAGGTGAATCGGGTCAGACATTGTCTATCGAGTTCGGTGTTGGTAAATCAACGATAACGGGTATAAAAAATAATTTTGATTCAATCGTCAGGTACTCACATAATCTTGACAGTGAGGCGGGCAGTTCAAATCGTAAAACTATGAAAAAAGCGAAAAGTGAATTGGTGGAAGATGCTGTTTACACTTGGTTTTTGCAAAAAATGGTCTTCTGGGCAGCCCATATCAGGGCCCATTTTGTGTGAAAAAGTATTGGAATTAAACACGAAGCTTGGTGGTGACCCAACCTTTATCGCAAGTTCTGGTTGGTTAAAAAATTTCAAACTGCGACATGGGATACGGCAAATAGAAATTCACGGAGAAAAATTAAGTGCTGATGCTCCAGCAACAGATTCTTTTGCCGAGAACTTGAAGAAATATCTTGAAGTTAAAGAGTATGATTTGGATTTCGTTTACAATGCAGATGAAACAGGCCTCTATTGGAAAGCTTTGCCATCTAAGTCATTAGTGTCCAGAAAAGAAGCTGCAGCTCCTGGTTACAAAATGAGCAAGGATCGCGTTACAGTAATGGTGTGCGCCAATGCATCTGGCACACATAGAGTTCCGTTGTTAATGATAGGTAAATCCAGAAACCCACGATGTTTTAAAAACGTGAAAATTCCGTTAATATACACAAGCCAAAAAAAAGCATGGATGGACAGCGATTTGTTCATACAATGGTACAAAAACACTTTTATTCCTGAAGTGAAAAATTATCAGCAGCGTAGTGGAAAAGAAGGCAAGGTTCTTCTCCTTTTGGACAATACTCCGTCACACCCATCGCCTGAAACTTTGAATAAGGTGAGTGATATGTTTGAGGTGAAGTTTTTGCCCCCTACTGTAACTTCTCTGGTTCAACCTATGGACCAGAGCGTTATCGAAACATTAAAGAAACTGTACTGAAAACAGCTCATGCGTCGTTTGCTTTTAGGTGATACAAATGACGATGAAACAATTTTTTCTACGTACAAAAACATCAATTTAAAAGACTGCAGTTATATGTTGGTCGAAGCATGGAATGGAGTTAAAAGCTGCACCTTGCAAAAGTCGTGGAATAAATTACTACTGAAACCATCCAAAGATGAAATCGAAATCCACGAGCATGATAATGACATTTCATCGGAAATTGTGGATGAAATGAGTAATAGTATTAGTGTTTTCGAGGATTGTGATAAAAATAATGTGGACGAGTGGCTACGTGTGGACAGTGATGATCCAGGCTTTCAGCTGCTGACAGACGATGAAATTGTTGAAAAACTACTACGTGGTGAGGACCTCACAGAGGACGATGATGCAAATGAGGAACCAGAAGAAGATGACTCGGGACCATCTCATGGTGAGCATCTCAAGCACTGGATTTGGCGTTCCGGTGGCTCGAACGTCAAGAAGAGTCAGACCTAACGCAGTTATTACAACTGAAGAGAATCAGAGACCTAGCTGCTATGAAGAGAAAGTCGACATTGAAGCAGACAAGTATTAAAACATTCTTTAAGCCACAGCATTAATTTTGATAAAGCTTCGATTCGATACACTTTGATTATTTTTTTGCATACATACATATTTTTTTGTTGTTATTTTCATTAAGTACAATGTAGCTGAATTAAACAATTTATATTATGTACGTATGTATGTATGTACTTCATAACACCCATTTCTTCACTTTGCACATACATACAATGTTAATATAAATAAACAAAGTTTTTTTTTTTTTTTTTTACACAGTTGTTGTTTTTCGATCTTCTTTTTAGTTATTAAATACAAAAAAAAAACAAAAAATAAACACAAAACAAATAAAATTTCGATTATCCGAACTTTTGATTATCCGAACCTTCTCTGACAACATTAGTTTGGATAATCGACGCTCTAATGTAGTTATTAATATTGTTTGTCATTTTTGGGCACTAGGTGGTACTATTATTACACATTAATGAAATATAAGCTAAAATCTAGGAATACTCGTTTTCACTGTCACGTCAATTTTTCTGTTAAAATTCAGTGATTTATTGCTAGCTACACTTACATAGGCTCAAAGCCATGGTATATATTTTCATATATGTGCTGGTAAAATTTATTCTTTGTATATTTCACTAATTGAAGTTTTACATCAATAGTGCTGAGCCCTTCTATCAAGGTTTGAACAGCCATTTGCCATCCAATATTCAAAATAGCCTGTTGGCTACGTGTTCAGAAGTTTGACTCTACCTTCTTATCCATGTCTCATACTTCAATTCCTTCCAAAAATTGTATAAGCTCATAATATGTTTTGCAACACAATTGGCATTGATCATCATTTTAATCCTGAAAAGCCAGATCTTCTGTCAATCTTGTCTTTTTCTCGATGTGCGCATATTATTAATTGCTGCTGGCTAAGGACTTGTTTATTATCAATTTCTGAACTCCAGATACTATTTTTTTTAGGGCATTGTTCAGGTAATTATTTCTGGCTGCTGTTTTAGCATCAGTACCCTGTTCTGGCTTCACTGGATATCCTTGCTTACCTGGGATGACCGCCATAAGTCCACTAGTTTTCACTGGAATGTTCATCTGGAATTTCCAGTCTTTTCAATTTGACTGGCCTTCGAGCTTATCAATATTCATTCCTAATAAATCTTGATAATCGGCATAAAAAAAAAAAATAATTACTAGAGAAATTGAAAACCAACTTAACTCAACTCTAAGGGGCTTAGAAATACTAACCTCTGAAAGATTATGATGTGCCATGTTATGTTACATTTTTGAATACTGCAACAGGTGATGAATCAACTAATTAATGGTAAATATGTTATCAATTTCAAAGGTGTTACTTGATAAAATGTACTTAAACATTTCAAATAAGGTATAAGTTAGTATTGTATTATTAGTGACTTCTCCTGTGAATTCTAATTTATAATTTTTCTGAGCAAAATAGTTGAAATTATAGTTATAAATTATTAGATGTAAGCAGTAATATCATAATAATATTATAAAATGTATTTGTTTTAAAAGGCATTCGTTCACAACCAGTTAAGAGCAAATAATTTGGGTGATGCTAGTATTCTCCCTGACCTTTGTACATCTCACAAAAAACAGCTTGTGGTAATGCTGCAGAACCACATGCATTTGAGGGATTTAAAAAGAAGAATCTACAAAGCAAAACAGGAGTTGGTTATTAATCTCCATCACCGTTTAAAGTAAGCTTGTTCGCATTTTCAAACTTATTTCAAAATTTTCCATTTTGTACAATTCTTGCATAATAAAAGTAAGAATTCGTCTTTGCCATCTTTCCTTTTTCAAATGTAACATTTTTCTTTCAGATGGGTCATGTTTACAGAATGTCGCATCAATGAACTAGAGATGAAGCTAATGATGTACCGTGAGTGCCTAAAACGATTGAGGAAGCAGTTGACAGTGTTGCAGCAGCTCCACATGGCTCCATCGGTCTATATGGCTACTGTGTCTGAGGTAGTTCGCAGGCGAGCTTTCTCTCAGGCATTTCTTGTGGTAAGAACATTTCAAATGTGAACAGACGAATAGAAAGTAATTTTAATCTGGTATAAAAAACCCTTGAAAATAACAATTTCAACATGTTGTACAAAAGGTTACTTATTTGTTGATTTTCTATCAATAATAATTATTTAAAGCTGTAAAAATAATAGACACATGAAAGTTAAAAATTCTGTTTTAAAACTGATTGGAAAAATTGAGGTGGGAAGAAAAAGGAAGTGCGGCTACTGCCAGTGATACGTGAATTCCATGTGAACAGGCGAATGTCAACATGTCAACACTCTTTTAGCCATCTTAAAGTACTAAGAATAGAATATTCAGGTGCACATAAGTGTATACTAACTCAGTATGTTTTTATTTAACTTTTTAATTAGCATCATATGTATCTAAAAATATCATGTATATTTGTAAAATATGTGTAGATGATTTTTAATTTCAATGCTGCATTCATTTTTCTCATTTACATGTAGATAATGAATTTGAATGATAACTTCAATAGGTTGATGTTATGTAAGTCGAATAATTTTTACATGGTCCCTCGAAGATCACAGCACTTAAATATTTCTTTATTTTTATATCACCATCATCATGGAATTTTATTAATTTTTTATGTTGAATTTAATTTTATATTTTTTAGGTGATATTTAAAGTATAGTTTCATGGTTAGGTAGTGTTTAGATTATAAGAAACTTTAATTTTAAACTAGGATTAGATGCCATATCATTTGAAGTGTAAAATTAAATTAGCAGTACTGTAAGCTTTGATCTTTAAATTGAAAGAATTAGATGATAATTTTAATCATTTTAAATAATTTATTTTTTTAAGAGAAAAGATTGGGCTCCACCGGAAGTCGAACCCGGGTGACATGCGCGGTATGCTAACCACTGCACCACAGAGCTCGCTTTAAAAAATACTCGCAAAACTTGCGAGATCGAGGGAAGTATCAGTGAAGAGGAAGGATTGGCTCCGCTTGGAAGCGATCAGTGGTGCAGTTGTTAGCATACCGCTCATGTCATGTGGAAGACCCGGGTTCGACTCCCGGCGGAGCCCAATCTTTTCTCTTCAAAAAATAAATTATTTGAAATAATTTGAAACTAGGTGGTGGTTACCCACAAAAATCGATTAATTTAATCATTTTAGTTGAACCTATTCGTATAATTGATAATCCAAGATAAATTTTACCTTAAAAATTTTGTTTGTATATCTCTGTCTGATGAGTGTTTTATAAGAATACCTATTTTGGCTTTAAAACCTTTCAAAGTACTAAAAATAATTAGTATATTTTTTTAAAACGTAAATATTCTTCATTTACAGTGGGCTAATGATCTGGCTTGTCAGTTATGCGCCATATATTCTGAAGAAGTTGCTCGTCGGAAAAACTTTCATTCTCAGTTTGAAGGTCACTTTTTGTCATCATTATTCCCTGGTCTCGAAGATATGCCTCCTTCATTTGCAACACAGCCTCCTGAACCGTTTGACGATAGTTTGCCTAAGGTATTTATTTCTTTAAATTTATTGGTTGATTTTCAATATGATCAATTAATTTAATTGATTTTGTTTTTTTACTGAACTGGCAGTTTGTGATTAATTATCATTTTTGGCTGTGCTGTGTAGCATAACAAAAATGTCATAATTACCATTACATTTTCCAGCCTAATTTATGATATTAATGTTTAATACATAGATTATAACCATTATGTTTATTTACTGTGTGGAGGTTTATTACATGCTGCAGGATAATACATTATTCAGTTAAAATTATATACCTATGTAACTAAGTTACTGTAAACATAAAATTTGTTATTTTTGTATGTTAAATGCATAAAATTAATTACCAAAGTAAGTAGGTTCCTTTCTGGTATGTACTATTTTTGTATTTTAGGGTAATATTTCTTATTTTTTTTTTAAGTTTATTTTTATATCCACACCTCTCTAAATACTACTGACAAGCTATGGATCACATTTCTAAATAAATAAAATAATGATATGCCCAGTGGTATCCCTCCCTTGGCTTTATTTTACATAATATAGAAATTTATTAAAGGCCTTCTCATATTGTCATGGATGTTGGAAGCGATAGAGTATACTCGGGTGTTGCCCGCCATATCATTCTCGAGTCGCAGCTCTGGTTTAAACCCGCTCTGTGCAGGTTTAAATTGATTTTTGACCAGCCTACGGAATATATCTCCACTTTTCCACCTTGGTTAGTAAACAGATTGGTTATACTTACAGAGTAACATTCCTTATGCCACACATGGTCAGATCTTGAATGAGATTAAAAAAAAAAAGTTAGGGGCTATTATTTTTAGTGGAATCTTTAGTAACGAGTAAATATGTATGACCGTTTGTATGTTTAAGGCATTAGTTAAGTTGTGTTTGAACATGTCCAGGTTCTTGTGTAATAAGTCAAAGTATTTTTGAGTGAAATCTTTGCAGTCTCTGTATGTATGTCTTTTTTTACAGATGTGAAAATTTGTGAAACATTATATCGAGTAAGTATGTGTAAATAGTAGTTTTCTGTCTAAGCTGTATTGTGTTTTAAAGAGCAAAATAGTTTATATTAAAAAGTAATAATTAAAATGATTATCCTAGGCTAGGTTCGGATGTTGCTAAATAACTTGTAAATTTCTCAAATGTAATAAACCTACCATTCTCTAGTTTTTAAAGTATAAAATGGAGAAAGTGTTTTATTACTATATTAATTGGGGAAACCAGAGTGTAAGGTGCGAAGTCTTGCTCTTTTGCATTTAAGCATTCCTGAACATTTAAATAATATTCCTTAATTTTTGCAGTATTTACATTTTAATATATAAAGTGTCTCTGTGTTTCATTCTAGCTTGATGTATCCTCCACCAACAATAACTGGATGAATATAAATTAAATGCAATGACTCAAATTAATTTGAACACAGTTAACTCATTAAGATACAAAGAATTGTTAATATTAAAATTAATTTGTGTTTCATTTAAATTAACACGTTAACTGCGACGAGGGGTCATTTGACCCCATGCGGTGGCTTCCTTTACTGCGAGCCACTAAACGTGTATTTGTTGTTAACTGCGATGCTTGTCACGAATCCTGTTTTAATGTTTTTGGGATTTTTTATTTTTTTTTTATAATGCACTACTTAATACTACTTATATATCGAAAAAAAATGTAAGGGGTCACTTGACCCCTTGTCGCATTATAGTTTAAATGTTTTCCTTAATGCGGCAAGGGGTCAAATGACCCCTTGGTCTTTTAATGGTCATTACACTTCATCTTACTATTGTTTTAGCATATTATATCAAATATTAATGAATATGTAAATAAAAAATATTTTTTCTATTTCCGTAAATGTTTGAAAGCGGTAAAAGCGACAGTAATTTACCGTGAATCACATTTATCTAAGGGTGAATCACAGATTCACCTTCCTTTCTTGTTCTTCGACAGATTCTACTTAGTATTGTTGACACCTGAGCTCTCGTTTATTTGTCTCGATTTAGTAAATAATTTCGATATGTATTCACGTGGTAAGAAACTTGCCGATTTAGCCCTTTCACAGCGGAATTCAACTTCAAGCGAAGATGAAGGAACTAGTTCAAGTTTTGAAGATAGTTATGATTCATATAAGGAAGAAATGTTCGGGCTGTTATGAAAAGCTAAGAACAGCTATGAGCAGTGCAGAAGCCCAAAAAAAGGTGAAGAAGGTCAAGAAGGTCCGGACATACTATGACAACTGTGCCGACAACCGTCTCTTTGCTTGCAGTGCTTCAATGATAAACATTATAAAATGTAGTTTTCGCGTGTTATTTTTTTTTAATAATTTAATTTGTAATACTTATTTAGAAGTATTTTTTTAAATACACAAAAGTTACACCTATGTTCATTTATAATAAAAACATACGTTTGGTTTTATTTTTGATATCTGAATTCTTCCTTTCATGAATTATATATGCTGACAATTAAGTAATTAAAACCATATAGCAAACATTTTATGATTGAACGTAAAAGGAAAGAAAAAAATTACTGTCAGTATAACACAGATGTGGAAAAAATAAGTAATAAAAAAATATATTCAGAAGCAACAGAATTCTACCCTGCTTCTGTTACGAATTCTTGTACGTCAGGTATTTGTAAAAAAAATGGATTTCACTTTAAAACATTCATCAATGTTTACAGAGAGTTAATTTTAATGTCTAAGGGACAAGGGTTCAATCAGCCCCTTGACGCAGTTTAGCGGTATGGTAGCACGGGGTCATTCGACCCCTCGTGTCGCAGTTAGCGAAAATCCCAGTTTATTTGCTTCGCAGTTAACGTGTTAAAAATCTTTCCTTGTTTTTGTGCCTATAAATTTGCCCCCCCCCCCCTTTATTATCTAATTTTATTTTAAAAATAACTTGGTTTAGAAAAGATCAAGCCTAAGTTGTTTTCTAAGCAAAGCAAAAAGAACTTGTATAAAAAACTGAATTTGACAGAATTGGTCTTTATTCTAAAAGACTTTTCCAGAAATTGCACCAGCAATGAAGCAATATGCTGATATGATAAATCCTTTATAATGTATGGAGGGTTTATAATTTATAAGGATATATAATATATCCTAAAAAAATATAGGGATAAGGAAACCTCTGAAACCAACTGTTGTCTTAAATCCTTAATGTGATGATCACGAAGTCTATCTCAAGGCTCCTATAATCATAATTCTTTTACCACATTTTAATTATTTTCTATATTTTTCTTTTCTGCCTCAGTTATTTCCGCATGTTTCATATATATGATGCTGATATTTTTATTCAATTTGGAAAATTACCCTCATGCGATGAAAACCTGGGTTACAGTTTACTTCAGCAATGAAATAAATCACTCATAAATATAAATTGTTCTAAAAGAATATATTGATGTGACTGTTAATAAATCATTAAAATATGTTACAGCTGACTGTTCAAGATATTGAAACTCTGAAGACCCAGCTGCCAAAGTTGGAACTGTTGCTGTCTGTACCAGATACTGCATCTATAACACAATTTTTCTTGAGTAGATCATCTACCAATCTGAGGCCTGAGCCTCCAAATCCTACAGCTTCAATTGAAGACAGAATTGTAAGGGATATTTGGCTTAAACTTTGATAGCTAGATCTAGTAGTACTGTCCATACTGGAAATACTACTTTATTACTTACCGTACTTTATTGGAAAATACTACAGTCAATACTACAAAAATTAATGTTCCAAAAATGAAGTAACCTCCACTTACTCATAAGACTCTATTCCTTTATATTTTTTATATCTATCCCAGTGATTCCTTTATATTTTCCCTCACAAATATTTTTGGGAGTATTGCAGAAATAAATTTGGCTTCAAATGAACTATGAATGCTTCTGAACGATCAAGATTTTTAACTATAAATCATGAATAGGAATCAATAGAAGAGGTTTATAATAACGGCAGATAATAAATTGAAACTTAATTTTTGAATTTTGAGCGCCTGAGTATATTTCAGAAAACGATGGTGATCTTGTATTCTACTCCGGTATGGACAATTATAATTTCTTTAGTAGAATCAAACCGTAAAAAAAAAAAGTGTTGAATGTAATAAAAGCATTTATTGGAAGAACGTGTTACCTCACATCAAATCCTTCAGAATGTAATGAATTAACACAATCATAAAATAATGAAACTCACGAACCAAGAGACTGCTTTAAGCAAAAGTTCATTTTTATCATTTAAATATAAGATGATGATATTTTTAGTTTTCTAAAATGAAATCTGATAACATAGAAACGGTAATAAAGGAAATTTTTTTTTTTAGTTTGATGACAGTTGCAATAGAACCATAGAAACCAGATTCTGTTAAAAAATACCATGGAAACCAATAGTTTCTGTCATTTAATATGAAAGTAGAAATTATTATTATTTTTTTTTCTTTCCTTTAGATTTCATTTCAGCTAGCTTTACTATGTCATAATTTAAATATTATTCTTCCTCTAAGTAAAAATATGTCACCTAAAAGTATCTGTAAATAGCTCAAATACCAGTAAAGTACCTCACTACTGTTGTTAAATACCTAAGCGAAAAAAATTTACACCTGCTGCAAACAAACTTATATACTGATATCGGCTGATTTCAGGTGGTAAATCACCTGATATAATCTGATACTGATTATCAGCAAGTGATGACGACAGTTATTAGTGTCAGTTTTATGATATGCGTTAAATCATAAAATTAAACTCGTGATTTTCATGATGTATATGTACAATTTTTTAAAAAAGGTTGAAGCTGTCACTGCAGCAGGACTTAGCAGTAATTTGGATCCTGCATTGCTCCAGCCTGCAACAGAATGTAGTCAATCATTAGTTCAGTCAGCTACCACTACGACACAGCCTATCAGCAGTGATAGGTAAATTAATTTCATATATCATCTCTTATTTCATTTTCTTTGTAGTTATACTTCTTTATTTCTTTATTTTCAACCTACAGGCATAAAAATATACTTTACAGGGGATTTGAATCAGAAACAGACACTGAGGAGTTTGAAAAAATTGTACAGAGTCCTGGTGACGCTTGTGTCGAGAAGCATCTAGATCCAATCCATGATGAAAAGGTGATGAATATCTAGTCACGATATTTTTAATTTTATAATTCATGAAAATTATTTTATTCAATTCATTTTTTGGAAATATTGAAATTCTTATATTTTGATTGTCAATTTTTTTTTTATTATTTAAAAAAGGTTTTGTTCAAAGTAATATTTGATATTTTGATTCTTTTCATTTAACAAAACATGCCAATATATGAAACAAACATAGGGAAGTACCTAGACCACTGACCTTTGATAGGGCAATCATACAATGTCTATTTATAATCTTTTTAAGTCAAATCTATCTCATTTTATATCTAAAAAATAATAATAATAATAATAAGACACCAACACTTACCTAGCTACTTTCATGAAATGCACAAATAAGCTTTTTTTGTGGCATAGAAAAGATATTTACCAAAATGGCTAATGGGCTACCAACATGAAGTCCTTTAACATTTTAAAGCCAGAGCCATAATTGAGATTCATCTGTCACTTATATCATCAACAGTCAAATATTTGAGCAGCATGCTTTAATCCAATAGCTGATAATAAAAAAGTTCAGACTTTGTATAATTCTTCTTGGTTTTTCTTTTTTCTATTTAGCCCCCATACTATAATGTAGTATACAGATATCTCAGTCCATTTATAGCACAGTAATTGTGCTCTATTCTCACAGGGACTGTTGCCACTCCCTCACTAGTTGTGTGATTCCATCCTGCTAAAAATGACAGCAGGATTGACAATACCCTTCCATCCCTGCAGTATGGCTTTCAGTATGGGATTAGTTTTTTTCTTTTCTTTCTCTTCAACGAATATACATCTTTTGCAATGAGGACTACCCAGGGTTTCTATCTTTATATTGGTGAAAACTCCCTTAGTTCTATGGTTTACCAAGGATATCCTAGTACTGTTTATTTTGAATTTTAGATAAGTGGTTGTAGAACATAAGGTTATCACCAGAGGCCAGATTTTTATGCTGTGTAAAGTGTCAAAATATGCCATATAATGTGTGGTAAAGAACTATAAAATATGTAGCAAAATATGCAGCATAAAATCTAAAAATATGCTATTAAACAACTGTAATATTCAAAGATACTAATGTGTACAAAATATTTCAGAGGAAAGAAAGTGGAGGTGACTATTTAGAAATGAAACCAAAATGATTTTAATTT
This sequence comes from Aelia acuminata, assembly GCA_911387785.2. Lineage (NCBI taxonomy): Eukaryota > Metazoa > Arthropoda > Insecta > Hemiptera > Pentatomidae > Aelia > Aelia acuminata. The sequence continues at coordinate 181,030,999 of OU426978.1, forward strand.
TGTTGAATCTTAAGCAAAACATATATTTCCAATCATAACAACAACAAAACTAAGATATAAAAATAATTCAGACTTAGGGTCTGGCCACACATGTCCGCACAGCAGCACTAATATAGGTTATGTTCAGAATATTTTTAATATAACTTACATATTACCTTTAGACACAGGCCACTTTAGGCATAACTAAAGGTAATATGTACTATGTAAGTATGTAATATATGTAATATGTAAGTTGAATTACAAATATTCTGAACATAACCTATATTAGTGCTGCGGTGCGGACATGTGTGGCCAGACCCTTACTAGTTAACAAAAAAAAAAAAGAATGACATTAATAAAGATTAACAATCAATTAAAAATATATAAAATAAGTGAATCAATCAATACAATTAATTATTAAATGCATTTCTAAATTTATTTCTGTAGAACCTAACCTTCTATCGTTTACAATATTTTTATAATTCGAAAATGATCTTTCGACATCAACTGATGTGATTGAAGCAAATTTATAAGCGCCTAAAATTATTGGGTCGTTGAAAATAATTTAATTATTCCCGTTTAAAATTTTAATTATATTTTCCAGGATATTAGGCCCTGAATTTTTCATAAAAACTTTTTCCATCTATTTTTTTTTTCAAAGCTTCTCCAACTTTGCCTGGCATGCGATTTATATTTTTATTTACTAATAAGAGAGGTGGTAAGTCAGGAATGTCGGTAATCATAAATTCGAAGAAGAAGAGGAACTTATTTACGGTGAACTTATTTAACTTCTATATTTCGCTTTTATAGAAATTCGCCTAAATTTATTGTTTACTTTATTAGATCTTCAAAATATGCAAATATAGTGCAGTTATCATCAAATTGCAAAACAAAACATGGCCAATTGGATGTGTGTATTATAATTCGTAATGATATCTGAACAGCTTGTTAAAGAAGCAGGCAAACAAAAAATGTAACTGCATAAAAACCCGGGCCCTGGATATAAGGACATAAAAAGCAAAAAGTTTTTGTTTTTTTTCTTGTTTATGTATTGTTAGTTTCAAAGAACGTGGTGGGTTCATATGCTTTTATACTTATACTTTTTGGCCTGAAAATGTATTTGCAGTTTTAAAACTTCCAAACAATTGATGTAGTTATTTTTAATAATAACTGTATTTAGGAAATATTCTGTTCCTGAAAAATCAACTTTTATTTAAAAAAAATAATGTTCAAAAGAAAAAAAATCTTGAAAATGAAATCAAAAACATACAATCCAAAATGAAAATGTTAGATAAGTTCACCTGTGAGAATTTTTCCCAACTGATACCAAGGAGTTTTATAAGAACCTAGAATAGTTAAGAGATAATTATGGGGGGGGGGGACCGTTACAAATTTGGGTAACAAATTTTCAGTTTTCAGGTTAGTTACAAGTACACAAATATATTCTTTATTAAATTTTTTCTCTTTATACTCTTTATAATTACAAAAAAAAAACTGTTTCAGTGCCATTAAAGGTTATTTGTTGTTTTGTAAATATTTGTATAGAATGTTTTAGCTCAGTTTTCTTAAGTTAGCCCGAAAAGAGAAACTTATCCTCTGATGCTTTCTTAACTTTATGGTGCTGTGTGATCTTCTGATAATACTAATCCAATAATACCTAATACCTCAGCGATCTTGATCTTTCTAGACCAGTATCAATACATCAATCTCTCTGACCCTCCCCATTCTTAAATCTGCATCTTTTAGTATGATGAATTACACTTTGTGATATTGACTTGCTCTGGTTTTTTTTTTTTTTTTTTTTTTGTATTATTTTTTAACTATATCTTGACCAAGGTTCAAAAATAAATTTTTGTTAGCTTTTTTATCTTTATTTTATTTTTATCTGAAAACCCAAGTCATTTTATGTTTCAAATTTAAAATTGTATGAATACATTGGTTACAGGAGGAAGAGATTTGTGCCAAAATGGAATATGTAACTTCAGATACAAAAGAATTGCAAAGTCGCCTTGACAGAATGGGTTCAACAGTAGGCGAAGCAGTGGCAGGGTTGAAGACAGACGTTGGTCATCTCAAACAGTGGATCCTCTGTGAGCGAACTGAGCTGGAGTGCCTCATATCCCAGATTCAAGAAGCTTGGTCTCGACAGCATGACTCTCTTTTAAAGGTTCAATTTTTTTTTTCTTTTTTTTTTTTTTTAAATTTATATATTGGTTCTTGATCAGTTAAGGAAATGAGGGTTATTTTTGTTTAAATTCTACTATATTTCATAACTTAATAATATAATTTTTCTGGTGTCTTAGAATCAGAAAAAAAAAATAATTCAGCAAAGGAATTATTTGCCTTCACAAACCAATATTTAAATGTGTGGTACATTTAATTAGCACTAATTATCTCATGGCCAATTAATTAACTGGCAAACCTTGAGTTTACTAAGAAGAATGTAATTAAAGATGTTTGTTTGTTTTACTTTACTTTATGCCACTAAAGTTAATTGGACGGTGCTACAGTCCTAAATTTTGCTTATCCAGGTATAATTAGGATAGTGATCTTTAACGAGTACCTGACATCGTACAGGCTCGGGACCTCTATTTTAGGTCCTATCCGAGGGAACGCATAGAAGAATTTTTTATTAGTAATTAAAGATAAATACATGGATGGAGATGGAATATTTGTTTGTTTGGGGTTTTTCTTATTTCTATTAATACCACTTTCAATTAATCACAATGCTAATCTTCTCCAGTAGTAGGATAAATGCCCATTTAATTAGGCCATTTACATCTTTTATGACATAAGTTTTCTTTCTTAAAATGCTTTATTTTTTATTTTTTGTTTTGTGGTTATTTAATCTATTTCTTATTATAAAATGGTTTTAAAATCTGCAAAATAAGCAGGAATAATTGTAGAAGCGAAAGTTTTGTGGCCAGATTGTTAGGCCTAACAGAAATTTTTACGAAATGCATTTCAGAATTACTGGAAGATGGGACTCAACCTGATTAGATGCACAAAATAAGGAAGTTTGCCTAAGTGAGCTTCCACTCCAGGGCTCCAGCAACAGCTCCTCACCTCTTGGTAGCTCACCTTTAATTTTGCCCAGAACATGCTATGTGGACTGAACTTATCGGTTGGTCCTCTGTTTTGATCAGGAATGTCTTTAGGATGGCCGAGTAAGAGTGTGGGGAAGAAGAGAAGCGAGGTACAATAATAATTACAATATTGTGGAACAATATTTTTCAAAGGTGAAAGCTATCTTGTCTCTTATGGTGTGTGGAGGCATCACATTATAAGCGACTATGGACCTCAATGTGTTCTACAGACCAACCCTGAGTGAAATTTTATATGACATGGAGTTTATAGAGGAATAAATGATGTATTTCAGCCTTTGATTGGGCATATATTGTGTTATATGAGTCTTTTTTTTTTTTTTTAACGTCCGCTTTATGCCACGAGGGCTAATCAGGACGGGTTATCTACGGGTAATCAACCTCTTCTAATCCATGGCAAGCCGCTGAGTCTGTTCAGTGAGGCCGTCACCGAACAGAATCGAGCGGGCTTGGGCGGGATTTGAACCTGCGTGGGAGTCGGAGACGCTAGCCCCTCGGCCACGCTACGGCCCATTATATGAGTTTTGTCCTTCACAAATAAGCAAGAAGGCGAACTTGGCCCAAACCGAAAGCATATGGAACCAAGCTCCATGAGACATAAGAGAATGGCTTACTTTGTTTTAGTTTTGTTACTGGGCGTGGCGATGTAAATTGAAAAGATCAAGTAAGAAGATAAATCATTGGCCCGGCCACATAGCAGAAATCATGTAAGAGTAGCTCAATGAGGTAAGCATTCATGTCCTGCTCAAAGCCTAGACATGAACCCAATAGAACAACTACGGGTTTTTAGTTTTCCTAGGAAAACTATTTTCTTTTTTTTCCCGGTGTGTCATAGAATTAGGTTGTAAACCCTTTGCTAAGGATAAAATTAGGAAGTTTAATTTGGCTTAACAGAAAGATATTTGCAAAAATCAAGTAATAAAAAAAAATTATTCCTATATGTATTTTGAAGATTATAAAATTAATTTTTAATATGTTATGTTCTTGTTTTCTTAGGAAATTGATGAAAAGAAATGGGCACTTGAGAAGTTAAACCAGTCTAGAGATAAACTTACAAAAGAATTAAACAGCTTACGAGAAGAAATGAAAGTTCAAGAAATGCTGAGAAATCAAGATAACAAGCCTGTTGTGGTGTTGAAAAGAACTGATGTGGACCAAAAAACTCGTCATGCCACTCGTAGTGTGTCCGAGTCTCATATTGGCTTTGCTGAGGTTTGATATTTTTATATTTACGTATAAAATGCAACTATTAGCACTTAATTTAGGACCCCTAATCCAGCCTATTAACTATTAGATTAAATTTTCCCATGTATTTTTAAAAATAAAAGTTAAAATACAGCTATTGCTTGAAATATTACTTTTAAATTAATTAAAATATGATCATTTGTTTTTTCTTGTTCCATCATTTATTCAAAACTTTTAATTGAGGCATATATTCTAGGGTTTAAAAACTTTAATTATGTAAATAGCCATATAAGTACAATAGGTTCCAACAAAATGGCAAAGTGAGATTCCTCCTTCTAACTTCTCCAAAATATAAATTAATATCAGTAAACAATTTTTGACTACTTAACCAAAAATAAATAAATGAATTGAAGTTTTCCTCAATATTTGAGCCTTTGATTTTTGTTTGTTTGTTTAACGTCGCTTTATGCCACTAAGGCTAATCGGACGATGCTAAAATGGGAGTCCTAAATTTTGCCTATCCAGGTATAATTAGGATGGGGATCTTTATCGAGTACCTGACATCGTACAGGCTCAGGACCTCCATTTTAGGTCCTATCCGAGGGACGGCATGGCTAAGGATTTTTTAAATCTTAATAATTGTGATAACCTTATAAACAATGGTTTAGCATGTTATTTTGTTTATTTTTAAATATGAAGTATTTTATGTTTTATATTTTATATTTTATGGGAGCGGGGTAGCCCACTGGTAAGGCAGTGGACTGCTGTGCTTAAGGTCCCGAGTTCGAATCTGACATGGCTTATGATATCTTTATTATTCGCCACAGTTCGTCTCGTGGGCCGAGAGACCCTCCTGGGGCAAACCCAGCCTCTTTAAAGTGGGTACCCTTAATTGAAAAATTAAGGGGAAAGAACCTGGCGGTTGAGCGTGATCACGGTCAAATCACCTCCTTGCATGACCGCTGACCAAGAAACAGTACTCTTCCTTACATAGTACTGCACCCAAGACCCTTTATGGGTTGTAGTGGTACAGGTTTTTTTTTTTTTTTTTTGTTTTTATATTTTATATTCATTATCTTATCCTGTACCACTGCAGTGCTCGGTACTTCCAATCGAAATTTCACTAAGAATGGATTTAATAACATTAAAATGAGTTAATGCTGTTGAAATTATTTTATAATATGATAAAGTTAAGTTAAGTTATTATTATTATAGGTTGTCGTAATGTTGAATTTAGTGAATATTGTGAGGAGTTAAGAAAATTAAGTGAACAGAAAAAAAAATATATATATATATAATTACCCAAATAAAATAAAGTCATCTCATTTGCTTTTTCCTAAATAAAATTTATTTGACCTAACTATTCTCAATTATTGTGGTTCCTTCTATATTTGAACTTATTTCATTCAATTTTTTGTCATTTTCCTTAATTTTCTAAAAAATATAAAATAAATTATTAATCTATACAGAGAAAAGAAAAGCTGGACAAGAATGGGGTAATAAATTGTTAATATTATATAAAATATTTGTTTGTTTTTGAATCGTAGGATGTACTGGCAAAATAAAAGACATTCTTCTTGATATCTAGGATCCCTCATCAATAACTTACCCTTGTGTGCAAAACTTGTAATGGTTTCATACAAAACTGTGAAAAAGATTCTTTCGTTTTGCAGTATGAATCACCGGAATCAAAGGCTGAGATATACATACATATATGTAACTTAGTAGTTATAGTTTGGTTTATCATTTGCCCTGTGCTCATTTCGTTGTGCATTACAAAAATCTTGTAACAGTATAACCAATGGGTTTGGGGTTTGGGGTTTATATGGTAGATGGGAGAGTTAGGATTTGGTACTTGGTAAAGGAGTATCGTTTTTGGGTGAATGGCTATGCAAGGAGGGGATCAGACATTGATCGCTCTCCAGATTTTTCCCATTTAATCTTTTAAATTAAAGATTAAGCGGGAAAAATCTATAAAGAGTACACTTTATAGAGGCTAGGTCTTAAGGTCTCTCCACCTCAGGGTCAATCGTAATTAGAATAAAAAATTACTTTCACTTACCAATCTACTTAATTTAAAAATTGGCGTGTTTTGATAAATATGTAAATGCCATTCAGCAACTTAACACATTTCTTAACTTATTTTTGTTAGTCTCCAACTTTTACGTTGCATATTTTTTGCCTTTGCACTTCTTTGACTCTCTTTTATAATACTTGAAACCACTTGATTTTTTTATTATTATATTTATATTTACGATAAGAGGTGAGTTTTATTAGCTTTATAGTTTGTCGAAACAAACGAGTTAAAATTAAATTTGGCATAATTATAGGCTCCAAGATTAGAATTAAAGGATCACGACGAGATAGTAGCTCAGCTAAAGGAGCAATTGGCCATAGAAAGAGAGAGGGCTGTGCTGGAAGAAAGAATGAGGTGCGAAGCAAGGCTCAATCAGCAACTTGCGCAGGCCGCTATCAAAGCTGATGCCGACAAGCAGGTTAGTTGTTGATTTTGGTCACATCAAAAATATTTATGTTTATTAAATATTATTTCTTAGACGTTATTTGAATAATTATAATTTCCATCAGTTATCATTGTTTATGTTACATAATCTCTTAATGATTTCAAAAAAGTTAAGTGATGCTGGATATTTACTCATTATTTCCATATTTTTCTTTTATTTGTATTATTTACATTGAAAAATATGTGTTGAAAACGTTTTCTTTGTAAAATAAGTTATAAATATAGTGCCTCTTGAGTAAACCTGAAATAATCCTAACATTTTTAAACTAATAAAAAGAAAAAAGAAAATTAATACATCAGACTAAAAATTTTGTAATGAAGATTAGACTAATATTTTGTAATGAAGGTATCCTAAAAAGAATTGAGACATGAGTCTCTAGTTTGATCCCTTAAACTTTATCATTTTTTTTTTTTTTAAGTCTTCAATCATCATATTAAAAACTCATTAGATTTTTTTTTTTACTTTCACTTACTTATATATTGAAAATATAGTAAGGGTATTGTTTTCCCTAGAGTAATATAGATAGTAGATTACAGTAAGGTCTAATAATATATTTAGTGAGGGAAAATTTCTTCTTTTTATAAAGTACCTTTGATTTTGTTTATATAGAGTGATTAATAGTATCTTAATATGGGTGATAATAAGAAATAGCTTAATATAAAATATAAAAATATAATAAAAAATAAATAAAAGTTCACATCATTCCGTGTTCTTTTTAAATTTATTCTATGCTGCAGTTTTTCAATGCATTAAATTATTTTTCAATTTGTAGAACATTTGTTTAGAATGACCATGTAGAACATTGTTTATTATAAAAAGGTACTTCGTACACTTTTGATTGTGTTAAACCTAAGTGTATGTATTTGTGAATTTTCACCATATTCGTTGAAATGAACATTCATCAGATGCTTCATAATAGCTTAATTATACGTTATTGTATGAGGTATGTAATTGAAACAAACTAATTGGGACTCCCAATCCTTCATTTCTTGTCAAATAAATTCATCTTAATCTTAAGTTTTGGGTCATGAAGTTTAGGTGATTCTTTTGATTGACTAAAACTTAAAAGCATAAAGGCACCGACACAAAAAAATTGAGATTTTTAGTTCTTCTCAGGCTAGGGCTTAAATCTAGTGTAAGTTTAAAGTGAGTTATAAATCATGTTCGAAACTACGGATGATAATTCCTTTAAGATTTTGGAAATGAACTAATTTAGAAAAAGGGAAAATCCAAAGCACGTGGCGAATTGATATATAACATGTTTACAATGTTTAGCTGTCAGCTGATGATATTTATACTATATTTCAGTTATGTTGCCTTATTTAATGGTGATTTTTTTGGTTATGAAACCCGCCAACTCCTAGTGTCTTCCCTCATCTTTCCCCACTTTGACTAAGGCTGTATGGTGTAAAGCGGACTGTCTGGGGAACTCGAAACCAAACTTAAAGGCCTAATGAATTGCACAATATTTTTTGTCTTTGGGATCCCAAGAGATACCCATATAACCCAGTACTACCCCGAGTTGAAGTGGCTCTACCCCTCCTACCGTCGTTGGTACATACTGGCTTTCTTCTTATACCAGGCCATCACTACTCAACAACCCTTCTATATCCTACAGAACCTGCGATTCAAATCCTCCATTCAATCCCGCCCAACCAGATCCCGTATGTCTGATCTCTACCCTCCTCCTCATCGAACTGATACTTATGAAAAATTCTTCATAATGCAAGCCGTATCCCTCTGGAACTCTATCCCCTCTAATATCCGACACGCTCCATCTACATCCACTTTCAAATCCCTCCTCTTCGATTTTTTATTTAACTCCCAAACCAACTACTGATCCCTGAAGGGACACAATAGAGCTTTAGAAGCAACTCTGTTTAGCATTATCTCTATTAGAAAATATCTTATCGATTTATTCAGGCCGTTTTATTATATTCCGTTGTCTACATGTATCTTGTATTTTTATTTCATTCATTTCATTTTAAAAATTCGTTTTTTCTAGGCACTGTTCAATGAATCTTTTCGCCGTTTTTTTGACAAGAAATTTGAAAGTATGAGATCGCTTTCTCAAGATTTTGACCTGAACAGGTCAGACCTTTTTGGAGATACTTCACTGTAAGTATTCAATAGTATCCATGTAGATTTATTTTAAAAGTATTCGTAATGAGACTATTTCTATTCAGGAGAATAGTTGAGGTATAAGCCTTAGTAGTCTCAATGATTAAAAAATTAAATATCCTGATTGTTAAGACTACTTAGTCCTATAGCTAAATTTTATTAATTATTAATTATTTGTTTTAAAAACCATCATTTATGGAATTATATTTTCTTGAAAACAGTGGTTCTATATCTGTTTAAAGTTTCTTTATTGAGATAGATAAAAAAATTATTTTGATCAGGTTTTCAGATGCCATGATAAAAACGCCCAGTGCTGTTGAGGAAAAAATGCATAAGGGTGACTTGGTGAGAAGTATGGTCTTATCTTCATCACCTAAATCTAGGCAGAAGGAAGCCAGTCCATCATCATCAATAGTTACAATGTAAATAGCTTACCTAACTAGCTGTTTATTAAAATACCCTGAATTGGTTAATTTGTTAAAGAAGAAAAGAATATCTTGTTTTTTATCATAATTATTAGATAATTCCAACTTTCTCATTATTAACATAATGCAATGTACAACTTAGTGTATATTGATGCATATTTATCCTCTAGTGTAAACAGCTAACTATTGTGAATTCTCATAAAGTACATAATTATACTGAGGACCATAGATGGTAGCATCCATTAGTGTCAATATTTGCTAAGCATTATTATTCAATCAGTTAGTTCGGATTTTCCTCCCTTAATCAATATTTTAATTAAAAAGTACCTACTTAGTAGAGGCCCGAGTGCTCCAGAAGTGCTTTGCGACCATGGGTTAATCCGTGGCAGGATAGAAAACTACCGTGCTGCTTTGGACTTTTGATAGTATCAATTTATCTTGCTCTACCGACAGCCTTATGATTGTGTGATATTTCGTTGATCTTCCATTGATTTAGCTTAATAATACTTCTCTCAGTATAGCCTTTGCAACCCTGATACAATATGTTACTGTTCTATAGTATTAAAAAAGCAAGGGAATTCTGTTTACCTCCAAGTTGAGCTATTATGTATTTCTTGTAAACATGTGATCATTATCTAGTCTATTTATGTTGATTATCTAATCTTCTTTTAATAGCACAGCAAATATTTAAAGCAATCGTTGGCTTGTTCAATCTATATCTTTCCATTGAATGTTTTTTTTCCAAAAGACGATAGGCTCATATAAACATATCGCTCCTCCAATGCCAGACTAGTCTAACTAAAAAAAATTTTTTTTTAGGAGAGGCAGTTTAAGTTTCCTCTTTTCCCTTCCTTTGATATCTATTGCCTGTTCTATCCGATTGTTAAAATGTTCCACAAATAATCAAAATCACAGTCTATATGCGGTCATGGTCAGAGATAGAAGAAAATTGGAAGACTACTTGTGAAAAAAAATATATATTATCAGTCATGCATTGGATGAGCGTTATATCAACAAATAGACAGCATTTGCAAACACTGCTTGCCATTCTTTCCCCCACTCTAAGTATGTGTCCATGCCTCTACAACCTTTGTATAATTGCTAAAGAAGATATGCTCATATCAAAATATAGCTGTTATACTATCATTCTTTCTTATCCATAAATTGTTTTCCTTGATTGGTCCTATGATGTATTTGAGGATTAGTCTTGAATCTATCTATCAGCTGTGATTCGTTCTTGTTCAGTGTTCAAGACTCACTGACATTCTTAATTACTGGCTAAATCAATGTTTTATTAAGGACAGTGTTGGTAACTGACAGTTCAGACAGTTTTTGGCTAACCAATTTACTTTTAAATGGTTTGACAATGGTGAAGTATCCTGCTAGAATTTCTAAATGAAAGGAAGTCTAACAAACTAAACTTGATTATTTAATGAAAGAATGCAAGCTAACACAGGAATTATCCTACAAATGTACATGTCTTGTTGAATAAATAAAAAAATTAAGTTTGCTATATTAATTTTTATATTTTAGAGAATCTAACCAGTCACTGGTCCGTGATGCTGCTACCAGCCCTGAACCTTCACCTAGAAAGTGCCGTGTTTCAAAGGAAAAATTGGTAAGTCTTCATAACATTATATTCTCTTTATTAAATACATTAGTCTAGATTTGTTTATTTGCATCTACTAACTACTAATTTTGACAAATGAGGTTTGATTTAATGGGTTGTTAAACTTTAGGATAGACATCAAGCTCTGGTATAATCCCATTGAATTATTTTTTACTTTCGCATACTTTTATATTAAATCATTAGTAAGAAAAAGTGCTAAGATTGACCCCTGAGTCCCAATAATTAACCAAGTCCCTCAAAATGGTCAGTGTGTGTGTATTTGTGTGGGGAGACAAACTTAAAACCTATGAATCGTATGAAACTGAAATTTTTTGAGGTAGGTATATGCGCATGATGTGACTACAGATGGGCTGTCCCTTATTATCCATAGTAACAAGGCGTGGCTTAATATACAATTTTATAATCAAATAAAAGAGAAAAAATATATGATTTCCCAAAACAAAAATTTAAATTTCCGGTAATATATATATATATATATATATATATATATATATATATATATATATATATATATATATATATATATATATATATATATAATTGTAAACTTTAGAATTTAAGAAAGAGTAATAGTTTATGAAGTGGATTTTCACTGGACATTGCTAATGGATTATTAGCAAAAAAAAATCTAATATCAGATTATTTAATGGAAGCTATTGGTTTTTTGACAATTAGAAACAAATATTTTAAAACTAAATCAAAACTTTAAAAATTACAAGCCATCGAGCAACTTTTTAAATTTATTTTTACTATGGAAAAGAAAGAGAAGATGAAAGAGCATTTGAGAGTAGGCAAAGTGCGTGCTGCTCAAAATTTATGTAGATCAGGAAAAGCATCACAATTCATAAACTATAATGAATAAAATTACTGTAATTACTAATTTAAATAAAGAAATATTAACTCTCCATATCTTAAAGAATACAATGTTTTTGTGTTCTGAAAAATACTCAATTGCTCAAATATGAAATTAAAGTTCCAATTTATTATCAGATGTTATAATGTACCCCATCTATTGACTTGATAATTTTTATAATAAACTTGATTGAGTCTAAAACTCGATAATGGTTTCTAAAGTCCGTTAAAAAAAAAAAAACATCAAACTTGTTATTTTTTTATTGAGCTGGTAATACCTCTTATTTAATACAGAACTATTGTGAATTGTTTGTTTACTTAATACTAAAAGGTTTAGCTTTAAATTTTAAATTGTGCAACAATCATTTTGTTGTAACCTGGTAATTTTAGAAGGATCTTTATTAGAGATTTTAACAATTTTATTTTTTACAATATCCTTTCATAGTTAATTTATTTTTCATTTTGTTGCAGTCTGAAAGTACAAATAGTCTCATTCAACAGGGAAAGATTAGTGTTGGATCGTAAGTTTTTACTAATAATCACTTAGAATAATTATATATCATTCAGTGATTAAGATTTAATTATGAATTTCTTTTATTTAGATGTAATGAAGGTGACATTGTATTGGTTATTTGGGATGAAAATTTCGGAACATATACAATACTTCAAGAAACAAGTTCTTACACTTATTTTCTTCACCTGGATTCTCTTTGCTCATTAGGCCTTAGAGGTATAATTAAATCATTTTTTTTCAGTGAATAGTTCATTTGTAAAACAGAGTATTTTCACTCCATTTAAATTATATATAGGTGAAAATGTTATCTGATAAAAACTGCCCATGGTGGACTTATTTTAACTCTGGGATTATTGGAGCTACTTTTATAGAACAGATATTGAAAATAATGTTTATTAATTAACTTTGTAATGACTATTCATCTCATTATATTTATACTTACTTTAAAATATTATGCTATTCAAATTTATCTGTAAAAAAAAAAAAAAGATATCTATATATTATTTTGTACTATATATGTATTATTTCTTTCTATTCAAAAGAAATAACAAGTATATATAGATACTTATCATAATTGATGATAGACGTATCATTTCAAAAATTTCCTTCCCTTCTTTTGCGGAAAAACTATTGTTTCTTTGTTGATGATGTAAATTCTAAAATGGTTTTCCATAATCATTTCTTCCATAAAAAATAAAATCATGAATATGGTACTTACCAAGTTGCAGCCTTTCGAATCCTGTTTATGTTATAGTTTACACAGCGAAAAAATTTCTTTTATTATAATACGGTGTGTTTACTTAGTTTCAAATTAGGGCTATAAAGTCATTGATCAATATGATATCCTAATTATTTGCCTAGGCAAACTAATTAAATGGAAAAAATAATACTCAGGAACAACGAAAAAATTACTTAGATCTATGATTTTCTTTTTGTTCTATTTTACTTACTTCAAAAGGGCTACAACTCATGCTGAGCCTAGGCCTCCCAAAGTCGCAGTAACAAGTCTTCTCTGTCTTAAACTGCCTCTCTCCAATTTCATTTCTCCAGCATTTTCTGGGTGGGTATCCACTGCCACATAGTTCATCCTGCAATCAAAGTCTCCTGACTTCTATTTCCATAAAGTGTTTCCTCAATGAGCATTTTAGGCACTTTGTGATTATTCGTTCATTTACCATATCCTGCTCATCCCATATGTGAGGTCGTGCCTTCACTTTAGGATTGTGAGATGACACAAACCCATTATGTCATCTGGAATTGTGGACTGTTTTCAAAAGAAAAAAATGCATCTTAATTCATTATGAAATCTATTGACCTATGAATAATGAATGGTAAGGGGGAAGATAATATAAAGAAAACTGGGAACATTCTTTGTTAGTATTGTTAGTAAAATTTAGAGATGGGAATAAAATAATAGAAAATTTGATTGATGATAAACGGACACAAAGTGGTGAAAGGTCTAAGGAGAAATATTATGAAATTGGTGAGCGAACGGATGATAATTTAATTGGGTAGACTTATAGATCCAGATGATGTAATATTCTTAAAAATGGCCATTTTTCTCTTCCATCTCCCGTCAGGAGCCCAAAGGGCTGTTTTGGAGTCTATTCTTTCATGTTATTGTTCATTAGACTTAAGAAGTAAACACTGAGTGAAACAGGGCTGAATTGGGGATATCTCCCACTGGTCAAATTCCATAGGAGGTCGTCCCGTGACATGATGACTCACGTGGGGTAGCTTCTTTACAACTGATTTGCTGCAGGCTCCGATGACCGAACACCACATGTCCAGCCTTTTTAAGATGTTAGATGTCATGGTATTAAAAGATCCTCATTTCCCATATACTGTTATCACAAACAGGCCCCAAAATCTTTCTTTTCAAATCTTAATAGAAATAATTCCAAAGCTTTCCTCATTGTCCAACACCCTGACGAATATGTGAGAACAGGCCTGGTTAGGGTTTTATATATTTGTGTCTTGGTTGTCCTTGAGAGAGGCTTACTTCTTGTTAGCTTCTGGAGTTTATGATAACTAATAAAATAATCCGAGTTCAGTTGTGTTCTTGGTTGATAAATACTTCTAATCGGTCAAAGTTGAAGTCTTCAATTTTCACCTTTTGTGATATTATCCTCTTTTTGGATTGCGGGATATATATCCCGTTGATATATATAGATGCCCAGATTTGAGCTGGAACTCCTAAACTAGTCACAAGAAGCTAAATTGGACAAATCAACATGATCAGCCATTTTGGTAAATTTTGAATTACTTGTTTTGCCTGAAACAATTTATAATAACTTAAGTAGAAGAAGGCCTCTCTATAAATCCGTCTCTCTCGACTACATTTTCAAAATTCATGCTCTCCTCTATTCAGTGATTGAACCTATCAGCCAATAATAAATTTTGGAATCTTTTTGTTAACCTCAAACCTCTTATTCCCCTCTAATACAATCATGTTCCTCTTCCTCTCTAGGAACTCTTGTATTATTGAAATATATATTAATGACCATTATTATATTTTTCTTTTTACTCAATTCTAATTTAATATATTTTTGCAGCAAATCCACGTAAGCAGTATGTTATTGGAGAAGTGGTTAATAAGGAATATTGCCAGGCTAAGAAGGTATGATTATTTAACCTGATGTAATTTGTCAATTTAAAATTGTTTTAAAAATGTTCTATTTTTATTTATGCTTGTTTCAGGCTGAGAACAGGTATAATGTTCCTGTAGGTTCAAGGTTTTATAGAGTACGAGTACGGCCTTTGCAAGTAAAAGGACACACTCACAGTTCATCTTAAACGTATATGTTCATAGTATCATGGATGTTAGCCAGCTATATTAGTTGAAATGCCTTAGCCTCATGGGTAAGGGACTCTGAGTAGAGTCATCTTGATTTATTTAAATACTGAAATTTAAGTAGTTATTTTATATAAAGTTATAGTTTACAGATTAACTTGGTATAAGTTCAAACACCAGCATTAACACTCCACACAGCACTCATGTACATGTATATATTAATTTACATGCCATAAAATAAAATTTTATCTTTTTTTTATATATGTGGAACGCACATATAATTATGTATTATTTGTACATATTAAAAAATAATTGTGCATCACTTTTGAGTGGTAAATTTTTTTTTTGCCGTAGTTTTCTAATTAGTTTGTGAAAGACTTATTTTTTTTGTTGATATTAGTTAGATAAATTGATAAAATATTATATTGAATTGTAAATATTAATTAATAATAATATTGCTGCAATATTTTTGACCTAAGGAATGAGTAATTTTATTGTAAATATTTTATTTTTATTTTGACTGAATTTTTAAAAAAATACAATGTATCTATTGTAAACAATACTTCTGTATACTCTTTTAATATTTATTTTTAATCTTCACTAGTTCATATATATATTTTATGAAACTAATTCCTCAAGTGCCTTTAAATTTTTCAAAATAATTTTATTTGAGTTATTCTTGTTTGTTGTAGCATCACTTTAATGCATTTTTTGCATTGTAATTTAAATTATTTTGCTGCTGATATAAGTTCCTAGAAATAGTCGCCAGTTAGGCTCTTAACATTTAAATGCTGAATTTTTTTTTTTTTTTTTTTTTTTTAGCTATATTGTTTTGACTTCGTTAATATTTTCTAATATCTTGTTTAATTGAATTTCGGAAATATAATATTGTATTTTATAATCCATTTTATATATGATTGAACATGTGTGCCTGATTTAAATCTATTTGTACCTGACCAGCTACTAGACAGGTGAATTATCTTACTAACATTTGTAATTCTGAAATTTTTATAGAACTGTTTGTGCTAATAATTTAATGCAGTATTAAGTGTAGTGATGGGTTTTGTTTTTATGGGGTCAAGAAACGAAATCATCTATTGTTCAATTGTTTTCAAGACAATTTTATGCATTCTACTATCTGTTGGGGATATAGACTTATTGGATATAATTAATTGTGTGCTTCCATTCAGAATGCTTTGATTTTTCTCTATTCGATTAAGTCATAAAATGTAAAGTGCAAATCTGAATATTGTCAAGTAGCTCTTTATCTTGCATGGTTGTTTGATGAATGAATGGAAAAAAAATAATATTAGGTATGTTTGTAACACCCTTTTTCACCATAAGAAATTCTGCTATAAAGTAGTATGCTTTTTGTATCCTACGAGTGTATAAAATATATACGAGTTTATTTTCACTGTGATAATGAAAATGACTACTATCTCTATATGTAATATATAGCTCATTTGTGCTAATAAATATCTCCTCGCGCTCATCAGGAGTCCAGTCATGTTATATAAAGTGTGATTTATAGAATTTAATTTTATACTTATAATAAGTGTTATTTTTTATTGGCCACTTTATGCTACCTTTATTTGCGTTTTAACTAATAAATAAATAGTACTTAATCTGTATTTTTTTTCTTTTTAGAAAATAATGTAATTAAATTATCTAAAACATGGTGATAAAATAGTCTGATAGTAAGTGATAAATACCTAGTTATTGTTTAGTATTTTCATGGTAGAATTTATATTGTATTGCAATTTTTTTGTAATTATGTACATATATCACTAAAAATTGATACATTTTGTATATAAAGTTTTACATTAATATTTCCTGATAAAAGCTTTATTTTTATGTCTGGGAAACTTCATATTCAGTATCAATCAAAATGACAAGTTAGTAATGTTAGTTATAATCTTTTTGCATTGTAGGAATATCTAGTTGTTTAATCAAAAGCTCAAATTAATAATTTTTGTGCGCTTCATATTTTGAGACTTTGTGAACCCACTGTCTACCGTTATTAAGTAATTTTATTCGTAAAAAGTTTCCATGTTTTACTTTATTACATATATGTGCTTATTGCCTTCTTTTTTGTTTTGTTTTTCATATTTTATTTTTAAAGTAATATGATGATAGTGATTGTTGTGATGTAGTTAACCAAATGAAGATACCAAACTGATAGAAGTTAATAATAAATTTCAAATGTATAAAATTTATGTCAATAAAGTGATTTTTGTACTTGTGTTATATTCCATTGCCTATATCATTTACTCTTGTCACCAATGATATTTACAAATATTAATGTTTATTTTCAATATTTCATAAAGGCAAGAGATGCCTTATTGTTTTGGTCAAAGAGAAACTTTAAATGTATTAACTATTTCATGAAGACACCTTCAGTGTGTGTTGAAGTTCCCTCTTGACAACCATAATGAACATACCTTATTTAACACGTTCATGGCGGCGCATGCCACCGGTGGTCGGCATTAGACTGCCTCATCGGACACCTTAGTCGATCACAGAACTTTCCATAATGATGTATAACGAGGTAGGATTGTATTGTTTCTTTTATTACTGTTGGATTGTCAATACTGCATAATAGCTCCCGTCCGGTAGAGTGAAAATCATTAAGCTCAGCCGCTAATAGGTGAGGAGCATGAATTACAGAGCTGGCTTTAACATGTCAAATAATATCTACGGCCATAGCGATGACCTTGGTATGATGGACCAAAGTCCACATGAGTTAAGTATATTGGGACCATTTCAGAAGCCTTTTGCAGACTATGAAGAAGTCGATTACTAATTATTAATTAAGCAATGACATATGTACCTTACTTAAAAAATTTTTTTTTACAAAGAGATGGTTGTGGAGTCTTAAAAATATATTACAGATATCCTGGGAAGAAGACCAAACCTTATCCGTTTTGGTAAATAAAGTAATTAAAGAAAATATGGAAGAGATCCTTTTTTTTTTTTTTTTTTTAAAATAACTCTTCCTCATGTAAGTGAAAATACAAGTGAAGGAAAGTTATAAGTGAGTTATGATCAAGTATAAATGAGTTATAATTTTATAAGTGAGTATAAAGTTATAATCTAGCTAGTCTTTTCATGCTCCAGTTTGAGTTCCATTAAAAAATTATACTCCCAGTGGTTTTTATAAGGTGTTAGTATGAGTGTGATCATATGATCATGCCTGTCTTTTCTTACAACATAATCTTTTAAATTGATAATCCAAAAAAATTGTGATTGTTTATTACAAATAAGCAAATAAATATTGATTAACTATTTTGTAACTGATTTTGTCTTAGATGAGGAATTAATTAATTAAATTAATTATTGAATGCAAAATTTAAAAGCATTTTTATTGATTTTAAATTTCAGTAATTTTCTTAACGTTAAGATTTCTTAAATTTATGAACCATTATCTTACAAGTCTATCCTTTCTGTTAGCAGTAAAACTGTTTTCATATCTTTACAGGTAGTAGTAGAATTGTCCATTAACTGTTTGCTCAAGGGTCTCACCTCCAGTTCACTACTCTTTTACAATTATAATTTGGTACATATTATACCTCGCACATAGGAACATATATATGTCCACTCCACCTAAAGAAAACAAAAAACATGAGGGTCTTCTGAAACCTGCATAGAAAAGAAAGATGGGATTTTTATCTGTAAATGGGTTGACAACAACATTGTGTCAATTGTCTTTACATCATTAGGATGTAGGCCTAACTAAAGGCATCAAGCAAATGTAACCATACAGTTGTGGAACTGGTAGAATAGATGAGGATGTGAGTGCTTTGCTACTTGCTTCTTCATGGTCTAAAAAAAAAGTTTTGGGGATATTATTAATGTTCGCAAGAGGGAGGGGCTACCAAGGTCGAAAAATTGGTTTTTGCATCTGGTTAGTTTTTTAGATAGTTAAAAGTAATAAAGGTTCATAACGCTCAAGGTAAATAATTCTGTATGAAAAGAACACTTTCGTTATGTTAAGACGTGGTACGTACTTACGTGGTACATCCCTGTTTGTCACTATCACATTTTTGTCACTTCACCTTACTAAAAGTTTTCACTTGATAAAAAGATCAATGCAAGATACCAAAAGAATGAGGGAAATCCATGTTTTATCGAATGACAATTCAAGTGTAATTAACTAAAATAACAGATACTACAAACTATTAAATTCAAGGGTGCTAAAGGCCTTGGAAGAAATCGGGCTTACAAGAAGAAATCGTGTAGTTCCGGTCCTTCTCGGAGATAGCAGACACAAATGCAGATTTCGGCTTGGCCGAAACCGAAATTTCGGTCAGTCACTACAAACATTATTCATTAGAACCTTGGTGTACTCTATTACGCTGAATAATCCTGAAATCTTGCTTATCTGTAAAGATAATAGACCTATTAAGAACAAACTGAAACTGGAGTGTTATTTAATACTTCAATGCTCAGTTTTGTATCTAAATTAAAAAAAAAGTCCTTAATTTGAATCATTAAAATACCATTTAAAACAACTGAGCAAGGGCGTACCCAGGATCAAAACTAGGGGGGGGGGGCAAGCTACGGTCGTTCAGGTTGTAACATCTTACCGCGGAAAAGGTGAAAGAAAACAAAAGTATGTATAATTATAGCAGTGCTTTATCAACTAAGTTATTTGCTTGAAAAAAATGTATTCTATTATTGCTTCCAGTCTTAAAAGCCTAAAAAATTATTGCTTCCAGCCTTCCAGGGGGGGGGGGGCTGCTGCCCCCCCTGCCACCCGCTGGGTACGCCCATGCAACTAAGTACTAAATTTTTCAAAAATGGGTAAAGATTTTTCCAAACTTCTATTTAGCTTTAGAATTGTGTATTTATTTACAATACTGACACTTCAAACGTGTTTTTCAAAGATCAATTATATCAGAGTAAACATCATTCAACAGTTCTTATGTACAAATAAAGAGATATTTATATACATTGGACAATAAGGAAATACAAAATTAAACCTAATGGACTGTACAATAACGTTTTGATATATTTACAATTTTTTTAAACCCTTGAACTTAGTGACTAACAGCATTCTGGTGGTAATAGTAACCGTGCTGCTGGAACATGGCAAAGTCGTTGGAAGATTCTTGGGAGGATTCTCCAGTGAGAACATCCAGTTCTGAGAAGGGATCTTGAGGATACCAATCTGTTTGGAAGGGTTGTTCGGTACTCTCTTTGAGGCTGCGGATCAGGCCAGAACCCAGGTCGAGCAAGGTCGGTGATTCCTCTGGTGGGAAGAGATCTCCTCCCAGAGGTGGTATCTCGTACGGCGGAGGAATGGAGGGCTCCGGGTAGTAGTGCTCTGTTGGGGGGTACCACTCCTCGGGGCTGTAGCTGAGGGCTGCGCCGCCGCACCCGCTGTGGCCCAGGGTCTGGGGCTGCAAGGCGCAGGTGCACTCGAACGGCGGGCACGAGCAAGAATAACCTAGAAGAACAAGAAAAAGTTTTATTAATAGTGGGTATTACAAATTTAGCTAACAAAATAATGCTACCTTTATTCTTTTTTTTTTACTAAAAGCCTATAATTTATTTATAAATTTATAATCTAGATATTTAGTCAATAAATTCATTTATTTTTCGAAAAATAATCACTTGTTTAAGAAACTCTACATGTCTAACAATTTTTGGAATCACGATTAAAAAAATCTGGTGCGTGCGCGCAACACACAACTTTCACTTACCAACTTAGTTAGATTAGAAATTAATGCGTTGTTGTGGTCCTCTCCGTTCGACCAATTATGATGAAGTGTTGGCTATCACATCTTTGGCACAACTTTGATCAAAATCGTTAAAGCCGTTTTTGAGTAAATAAAAAAAAAAAAAACACGCGAAAATGATAAAAAATTTATTAAGTAAAGTCCCCCCTCCGGTTTATCAATTATGATGAAATGTTGGCTATCACATCTTTGGCATATACATACATCAAATACCCAGTTTGATCAAAATCGTTAAAGCCGTTTTTGAGTAAATAAAAAAAAAAAAACACGTGAAAATGATACAAAATTTATTAAGTAAAGTCCCCCCTCCGGTTGATCAATTTTGATGAAATGTTGGCTATGACATCTTTGGAATATACATACATCAAATACCCAGTTTGATCAAAATCGTTAAAGCCGTTTTTGAGTAAATAAAAATAACACGTGAAAATGATAAAAAATTTATTAAGTAAAGTCCCCCCTCCGGTTAATCAATTTTGATGAAATTTTTACAGTCATATCTCGGGCATATTAATACACCAAATACTCAGTTTAATCAAAATCGTTAGAGCCGTTTTTGAGAAAATCGAAAAAAACGTAAAAGTTATTAAATAAAGTACCCCCTCCCTTAGAGCAATTTTGATGAAATTTTTGCTGTCACATCGCGGGCATATATCTACATATACATGCGGGCATACATCTACATATATCTACATCTAAATACCCAATTTCAGATTCGCAGGGTTTCTGTTTTTGAGCTAGTCTGTTCATACACACACACACACACACACACACACACACACACACACACACACACACACACACACACACACACACACACACACACACACACACACACACACACACACACACACACACACACACACACACACACACACACACACACACACACACACACACACACACACACACACACACACACACACACACACACACACACACACACACACACACACACACACACACACACACACACACACACACACACACACACACACACACACACACACACACACACACACACACACACACACACACACACACACACACACACACACACACACACACACACACACACACACACACACACACACACACACACACACACACACACACACACACACACACACACACACACACACACACACACACACACACACACACACACACACACACACACACACACACACACACACACACACACACACACACACACACACACACACACACACACACACACACACACACACACACACACACACACACACACACACACACACACACACACACACACACACACACACACACACACACACACACACACACACACACACACACACACACACACACACACACACACACACACACACACACACACACACACACACACACACACACACACACACACACACACACACACACACACACACACACACACACACACACACACACACACACACACACACACACACACACACACACACACACACACACACACACACACACACACACACACACACACACACACACACACACACACACACACACACACACACACACACACACACACACACACACACACACACACACACACACACACACACACACACCATTTCGCGGGACTCGATTATTTGGACTCAGGGGGCCCCAAAACGTGTATTTCCGTTGAAAACCGGAAGTCGAAATTTTTCACGATCGCAATACTTCCACTTACTATATATTCCATATATAGGTAAGTGAAAGTAAAAAAATCTTTCCTATTATTCCTAAAACCTACGAGATTCCCTTTAATCCAATTATTTTCTCCAACACATACCTCTTTTTAGAAATTGGAAATATCTAAAAAGAAACTATCTTGACTTATTGGTCTTACAAGGAGAATACAAATAAATAAAAAAGAAAATAGATTTTTTTGGACTTGTCAGGTATCTCAAACAACTAATTCGAATGTTAAGCGACGATAAAACAATAAAATTTTCGACGAAACTTTCATGACTTTTTCGAGCAATAAAAGTTTCACGAAAGTTTCGACGAACGTTTACTACATTTCCCAAAATTCTCATACTTTTCCTAATCATCAATTAAAAATTATTAAAATCAAGAAATGTACCTACTCAGAATTGAGTGACCAGGATGCTACTTTTCCCATATTTCAATTGATGAAGGACTATATATTAAATACATAGTTCAAGAGAAAGAAATTGAATTATGTTATATTTGAACTGGACCATGCAGTATTGAAATTTAAACTTATCTTTCTTTTATACATGTTTTTAATATACATATCTATACGTTCCTCTGAGGCAGTACTAGATATTGTATAAAGTAAATGTTACTAAGGATGTGATCTCGTGGACATACTAGTGTCCAAAATATTAAAAATTATTTTGACTTCGTTTACCTTTATCTATGGACAGCGATGGAGACGGCATTGGTGTAAAATGAGAGGCCTCTAGTTCACACGACGGTCGCTTGTTTTCATTGAGCATATTCATCTGTAAAGGAAAAAAAAATTAGTTCCTTACAATTTCCTCTCTATCCCGTTCCATATCCAACAAGTTTATTATTAGTAACTCTATGTGGGTTTTTGAATAATTTTATTTAACGGTAAAATAATAATACAAAAAAACAATTAAAACTCAAACTTGTAACCACGCCACAAATCAAAAATTCCAAGTGATAGACAATGGCTCAAAAGTAACCTTATGCTTCGATGTTCAAGGCAAGACTAGGCTTGGAGTCCATCGCTTATTATATTTAGTCGGCAACAGAACAATCCAGAAAGGTCTAGGAAGTTCCAACATGTGGTTACTTACTTAAGTATACATGAATGTAACGGTTACAGAAGAGTCTAGAACTCTTTTCAATGTAACCGAAATAACCATCTGGTTTTGTTTCACGTCACACTATTTTATATTCAGCAATTGTTATTAAAAAACTACGTGATGTAAGAAGTACGCAAAAATTATTGGGTACTTGATTATGGGATGTAACACACTCTTCCTACAACTTTTTATCACATAAACTGGCGATTCATATTTTAACCGTTCTTAGAACGTTTTTATTATATACAGGTCATGCCACATCAAATCAACCAGTTCAAAAGACCACAATGAAGCTGTAGCCCTTGGAATTTATTCATTTTTGTTGCTTCCAACAATCATATAACAATCTAAGTTGATAATACTTGTTGCATGCTTATTGACCACTTTAGATTTTTTGTGGAATGGCTAGAAGAAAATTTATAACTTGTTACTGACCTTGTTGGGAAGCTCCGAGTCCTTGTCGAGGATGACAGCGAGCCCCCTCACCCTCCTCCCGGCCCCCAGGCTTCTCCTCGCTTCCGAAGTGGATTTGGCCTCGGGCCTCTGGTGGTCGTGGACGCCTTTGGCCTGTGGGCAATGGCTTTGTGTTACAACTCTGTTATACTGTGCAAACATAAGGGGAGGTTAACATAATATTGTGTCTCTTATAACCTACCTGGAAGAATATGGCATGCTCCGTGTGTCTCCAGAAGTGAGTCACTGGATAGCCGCAATGGCCGCGGCAGGGTAGGATCTCTAACCGACCGCTACACTGCCTGTTTGGACAAGGCTTACCTAAAAAAAAATTGCATTTATTGGTTTATTTTACAACTGAATCAATATTTTTCACTATAATTCAATTTTACGTAAAATTATAATTGCGGATACTAAAGGACTTTTTCAGTTCATTCTTAAATGATAAACTATACTACATATTTGACTTCAAAGAGGTCACGATTAGAAAAAAAAAACATTCTAAAATGTCTTATTAACGCTTAAAACCCAAACTTGAGGCTTACCTTGCTGTTTCTTCCTAGCCTTGTCACAAATGGCGGGCCTCAGGTGAACCGTATCCCCGTTGGGCAAGATGCATCTCCTGCTGCAAACGAGGACTCCCAGACAGGACTTCTTCAGGATGTGAACATTGTGGTTGTTGGTGTTCCTCATCGCCCAGCCCGAGGCGTGTCGCTTGGCCTCCTCAGAGTGAGGGGGGTAGACCAGCCTGCAGTGCCCGTCGGCCCACTCCTCCCAGCGGTTGTATTCGCTAACCTGGATATATAATAAGTGGTTCGTTAAATTTATGTTTAGTTATCATATTTGTGTAAGAATTTAACTAAAATATGAATTGGTTGGCATTCCTGGACAAATTGCAGTGTCAAAAATTATTTTATTAAATATGAGTATGGATATAATAAAAAATGATAAATGAACAATAAAATTTTATTCCCCATAACTTCGAACACGAGGTCTCAGAAACGAGAGATTTATGTTTGTGTTATGCATCTTTCAAATTAAAATATTTGTATTTACCCAAACGTATGATCTAGATAATAAATTAAATTCATTTTTAAAACCTGAGTCCGTAATTTTATTTTGTTTTTATTGGTTGGCATCTTGTTGAAAGACCGTTATGAAGGAAAAAGTTTATAATGAACTTTCGTGTCTGTATGAACTTGCAGCATGTAATCCTCTGTGAACAAGAGGATCCAGTTATGATTTAATTGTTATATTCAGTAATCGATTGTGACCGTAGAGAAGGTCTATGATTAGCCCGCTGGGGATTTGAATCGCAAATAGGAAGAGATATATCTTGTAGCCCCTCTCCGATTGGTAGTTATCCAGTCGCTCCGATGTATCATTCTTTTACTAGAATATTTTATTGCTTTCATACTTCTATATTAGAGATAGTTCACTGATGATTAATAATAATGTGGTTATCATACAGAGTAGGTTAATGTTTTATTTTTTACTTTACCTTACATAAGGGAAACTATCGTGAACAATTAAGACTTCCTGTTCTCAAAGGAAATACTGATTTTGGGGTCCTTTCCAAATTACCAAGTCCCGCAAAATGGTTTATGTATTTGGTCAGACTAGCACAAAAACGCTAAGTCGTACGAAAATGAAATGAAGTATTGGAAGCCGATGTTTTAGGTTCTAAGTGAGCTATTGATACTTATGGAGCACCCTGATTTACTTGTAGATCGGTTTTTATAAGGAACAAATACTCTAATAATATAATATTAAATTACGTTATTTAAATAGTTTTACAGAGCTATACGATATATTGGATAAATGACGATTAAGGTCAATGATAGGCCTCTATGCTTAAGATCGGTAATATTTTAACTGCCAAGAAAAACGAATATAGAAGAAAAAAAAAATTAAAATTCACTTGAAAATGCCGCTGTTAAGCAGGAAAATAGTAATTTCTAAATTATTCTCTGTAAGACAAACGAAAATGGGTTGTTCTTTATTTATTTTAATTTTTTTAGCGCTACAGTCCTGCAAGTATCTAGGCTTCTCTAGTTATCTCATTATTATTTTATTTTAATATTTGGGTTGTGTATGTATATTATCTAATATTAATCAGATAATAATTAATTATTATCTAATTAATTTTTTTTATATCAATCTTAATTATAACTACATCACACCATTTTACTATAACATTACTCATGCACTACTGAATCTGCGATCTTTACAAATAATCGATCTTCCGATATGGGTACTACGGAAGAAGAGTGGGAAAAAACTGAAGAAAAAAGTACCTCTCTAACCGTACCTAATTATTATTAGTGCGCTTCCGTTTTCAGAGGGAACTTAAGGGAGGGACAGACAGACTGTTGGATAGCATTCCTAATTACAGCGGGCTTATAAATTGAATGATGACTCAGGAATTAACAAAAGCGGCGCTTCAACTGTTGGGATCTTTCCCTAACAGATATCTTCATTGGCGGTTATCTGAGGGCTATATTTCACGGTCAAAATTATGCTAAATACCTGTTTTCTAACAAGAAAAGAAAAACCCTAACGCAAGCCTCTTAACAATTTATTGGTACCTGTTATATATTCAAGTTAAAGATTCAAATTCTAGTATTTAGAATTATTTAAAAATGTGCAATCAAATATTTTGTGGGTATCTTATTTCAAGTTTTTATAGAATAAATAAAATTAATAAAATCTCCATATATAATCTCCATATAGGCGTGATCGTTGATGAAATATTTGTGACGATGGTTACTTCAGTTGACTGAATTTCTTACTACAATTTTAACGTTTTTCAGTAGAGCACTTTAAATAATAAAATATTTCTCTTTGGGGAATTCGTACTTTTTGGCATTGTTTTAATATACTTCAGTAAACTACGAAGTTTCAGTATTTATTTCATACTATTATATAATAAAAGGTACCATTTTTCCAAAAAGAAATATTATTAACAGCGGTTTCTTGAAAAATGTTGAAATCGGAGTTAATCATCCTGTCGACTGAAAGGCTCATATGATATTATTCGAACTTTATTATTATCCTTCTTGATTATTTTTGTCTTCATCTCTCATAGCTCGATATATATCTCTCATCTTAATATATCTTTAAAAGTCATCAGATTAAAAATATTTAATGTATTGAATGATCTTATGGCGAGATTAAGTGCCACTTCTTAAAATATTATTTTTAATAATCATTAATATTATATGCAAAGTAATAACCAAATTCTTTAAAATCGATTAATGGCGGTAGGCTGGTTTTTATTACTTAAATATTTCAAAAAAAAAAGATTATTATTTCATTTTTTAAATAAAATTTTTAACAATAATTGTTTTCATAAATATTATTAATTCTTAATAAGTCATATCTTTTATAATAATTTCCTTTAGTTGATTTTTATTTTATTTTAAACCATTAATGGGCCACAAAATCACTCGATTTGTATTAAGATAGAGATAGAATTTATCCAATCCCCCTAAATATCAAGTATTGCACAATATACTTATTTGTGTGTGTATGTGTAATCAATGTTATGTATATATATATAGGTATCTATATAATTTTATTTTTTACTTAAGGTACTCACCCTAGGTACATTGGAGTCGTTGATGTCCCAATCGTGGTGCTGTCGGCTGAGCCGCGTGTAGTGGCCGCTCATTTCCGAGTCTCTTCTGCAATATATATTATGGTTAATTATTATGTTATTTCATATCCACCATTGTTATATGTTGTCTAACATAAAATACAATAATAATGATATTGTTAAGACAGTCACACTCTTACGATTGAAAAAGTCTTGACAATATTTACAGAAGAAATGTACAAACATATTTAATTATTATTAAAAAGTGCTACTAATTAATAAATACTAAATAAATAAATTTTATGCTCATATTGCAGTGAAATCAGACGATTTAGTTATTACGAAACTAAGATTTAATATAATCATAATAATTATTAAGATCTATTAAATATATTTAACTATTAAATATAAGATTTATTAAATAATTACGAAACATTCTCTGGGGAACCGGAGACACCAAAAGCGGGCTTTTAAGTCAAATCAAAAGTGCCACCAGTATAATCACTACGAATCACTACTGACAATGATGTCATCCCCTTGGATCTAAGCGGTTCGAGGGCGGATTTTGAGAAGATAAAAGAGGGGTTATCGACCATTGTTCACAATCTGTAGATAGCGGGGTGTTGTATAACATTAGGTCCTGTCGGCAGGGTAATGGCTGTGGGCGGGGGGCGGAAGCTGTCACTATAGGACGTGGCGCCACCCGCGCGGCCACCTCGATCACTGTAAGTCTTCTGCTATACAAGGAGATGGAATATGTAGCAATTAGTCATGGCATGGCTCATTCTGAAAACTATTTGTATTTTAACTCTTTACACTCAGCACCGTTTCGGACGTTACCTATCGGTAACTCGATGCAACTTATTCGCGAAAACGTAAACCGTGAAAACGTAATAATATACAGAAAAATATTAGAAACAAGTAAGGAATTGTAATGAAATTGAGGTTATATGAATATGTGAAGCTTCAAGAACACATAGTTACAAAAAAAAAAATAATTTTTTTAAATATTATATTTTTTTATAATTTTATATTAATTTCAAAATTATTTTTTTTTTCAAATTTTATATATATTTTTATAATTTTTTAATAATTAAGTGAACCGGAGCGGATAACGATGGAAATCCCTTAGATTTCACAAAGGTTTCGCCGTTCCTTATATATAAAAGCATAACAAATCTAATTGGAGAAGTAAAAACAGTTAAAAAATTACGAGATGGGACCCTTTTAATTGAAGTTTTCTCAGATATCCAATCAGAAAAGCTCCTAAAAAGTGAAAATCTACTTAAAACTTTCCGGTTAAAGTAGATGCACATGGGAAACTAAATCAAAGTAAAAGGATTATTTGGAGCCCCGAACTAAATTATTGTACAATTGAGGAAATAAAAGATGGATTAAAACCACAAAATATAGCCGATGTTAAGAGATTAACGTACTTTAAAAATAATGAAAAATACCGCGAGCCGCGACCGTCATTTATCACCAAAAGCGAAATATCCTACAAATAGTTTTTACGATTTGTTTATGTCCTTAAATGTTAAAAACTGAAAATTATTTGCATTGTATCCGTAGCGGAGCCCTCGAGTTTGAAGAAAACTTTTAAATGGCTCCGCTCCGGAGACCTTGAGTGCAAAGGGTTAGATTTTGATAATAGTTAGTAACAGGTAGGGCTCAATATTTATCTACTTTACTTGGCTTCTTCGTTTAATAGAACTATTTAAACATTAAAATCATTCTTATCTATTGTTAGATTATATACATATGATAAAGAACTTCGAATGTGCTATACCTGCACTAAGATTGATGTAATAATTATAAAGAAAATTATTTATTAACCGATAAGTAATTTCGATTACTACGTTTAGTGTTGATGAAGTGAAATGTCCATGTTGTCAAATTGAGGGAGGTTGATAGCAAAAATCAATAAAACAGATGCGATCAGAATGCGGTCTCCTTGCAATATGTATAAGTTAACTTTTTCTAGTCAAGTAGAAAAACAACCTGTGTCCATTGTAGTGTCCATGTGCGGCATAAATATGTTCTACATAAACACATACATACTCATACAAGTATTAGATATTCAGAGAAAATAGAGGTCTGATAGCTTAGATTTATTTTGTGTGTGTGCTTTTTTTTTTCAACTTTGACGCGTTCTTGGATAAATACAATAGGCTTATGAAATTTATTATAATTAAACTTCCTTTGTTTCCTGATTATACAATATAATAAATTCGAAGAAGCCAAACCTTTCTCTTAGAGATAAGGTAAAAAAATAAAAGACGCTGACAATCGGTACCGGAAATATAAGAGCTGGTCGGTTAGCCTCTGATTGCAGGCTGCCAACTGTTGAGATATTGGGGAGGCTGCGGTAGCCGTGATTTGTTCGTCCCCTATGATTATTGTTGGCCACCCTGATCCACTGCCCCCGGCCATGCCCGCCTCCTCGATATGTCCTGCCTATCGATTAATCGATTCTGAAGGAACAATTAGGGGAATCGGATACCTGGTTCAACTGAGCGATAATGGAATAAATTAATAATTTAGAGTCATTGGTTCTCCTATCTTAGACATTACGTAGACCTTTACGATTTGTTTTTAACCTTACTCGTAAGTTTTTTTTGTTCTTTTTTAGCCTAAATGAGGACGAGGACACAACAATTCCAGCGAAATCTTGGATGGAATGTGTTGGAGCCCCACCTGCTCCAGCTGACTAAGGTACGGCACGCTCATTCCATCTGTGGACTATTTACATATCTAGTAGCTCTTTCTATCTATATATCTTGCGCGTTTTTGTTTATAAGTTTCTTGATCGCACTTATTAATAAAGAAATACAATTAATTATAATCATCTCTCAATTTTTTTTTTTTTTGACTTCAATAATTGATTCGCACCTGTCAGCAAGGTGCTGACAATCAGCGAATGAGATGACGGTATTGGGAATGATGACATGTCAGGCATGAGAAGGGAAAGCACCCAACAGCACCCCCTTCCTGGCTTGATTCAATTACCTTGGCTGTCTAAGAGAGCAGATCTCTCATCCAGCGCCTTTTTAGTCTTCTCGTATCCATCCGTACTTCAGCCATATTACTGATTAGACTATTTGGGTGTCCGTTTAAATTATTAAAAAATCTTTTGTATAGCGTCGTTATGTGCTGGTCGACTGTTGGTATATGGAGGTCTGTATGTAAAGTTTTGTTAGTCACGTACCAGGGTGATTTTGTGATGAGTCGTAACAATTTTGATTGAAAAGTTTGAAGTTTTTGTAAGTGAGTCTTTTTAGCAATGCCGAATATCTGTGAGGAATATGTCCATATGGGCTTTAGTAAGTAAGTGTACGTATTTAATTTTTGTTTCAGTTTCAGTTTTGACGATTTAGAAAGTAGCGGGTAGATTCAATTTAATTTGAATTTCTTCAATTTATAAAGTCTTATGTATTTATAACTGTTTAACTAATTGATGATTTTGTTTGAGATAATTAATTAAATTAAATTTGAAATAATAAGTTAAGAATGTAACATTCTTTTTTTTAGCGGAATCACACTTACACACAATAAATATAAACCATAAATTATAATGCATTGTTTAACTGCTGATTCTCGTTATAAAAGGTATAATTTCATTCTTATATGTGCTCGAAAAATTGCATGAGTGTGGCAAATAATGGTAAAACAAACTTGTTATTTTCAAGAGTCGAATTTCAGTTTAAAAATTTCATTTTCTAATAATTAAAAATAACATAATAAAGAATTATAAATATGTGATATATATAATTTTAAATAAAGAAATACCATCATTATTTATTAGTGGTGGCGTTAAAGTCTCCAAGTAAGAAGAGTGTATCGGCGTTGTGTTTTCGAAACATAGACTCCTCACGTTTCACATTACCACGCTTGAGGATAAAAAGTTTTTTAAAAATTGTATGCATATTTATTTAATAGATTAATGACCTTAAATTCATTTTAATCATGAAATAGAAGGACCTTTTGTTTTTATTTTCAAAACAGCTTTGATGACCACAGCTTGCATTATATCTAAGATTGATGAGACATTTTGGGCAATGGATTAAATTAAGATATATGTTATATAAACTTAACTAACACAGTTTGTATTTACATGACTATATAAAAACAACCAGGTTATATCTCATACGCGATATCCTTATTTGACTTACATAGGCGTAGTGGTATTAGAGCCCTTGATATTTGATTATTTTTCCTGCTGTCTGAAATTTAATGCTTTTTTGAGCTTAAAGAATGACATTAATTTTTGAAATATGGGGCCCGGTGTGGCTGTGCGGTAAAGCGCCGTACTCCCATGCTGGCGCTGCGGGTTCGAGTCCCGCCCTGGGTGGTGCTTTTCTTTCGTAGGAGAAGTGTCACCCAGTGCCATGGGTGTTAGTATGGGCAGTATAGGGCTTCATTGGAAGCCTTGAAGTCCCCAAAAAAAAAAAAAAAAAAAAAAAAAAAAAAAAAATTTTTGAAATATGATACGCTTTAAAGAAACTTGACGGCAGCGCCAGAAGAATTACTACCTTTAATAGAACCTGCAGGATTCAGGTGAGACAGTAGGAATGGGAAGAAGGCGAGGGATATCCAAAAAGAAGACGGAAGCAGCATAAACAAGCAGAGAGATATGTAGTGGGTAAAAAAAATTTGTCCGCTACAGTTTATAACCGACAGGTTTCTTCTCTTGCCAGGACCTACCTCAATCCATTCCTTCCTCTACCTCTTTGTATCTTGGTACTCTTTGTGAAATGCTCATTGCGTTATTTTTTTTTTATACATAATTTGATTTTTTGCCGAAGACTTTCCTGTCGAATAAAGGGGTTTTTATCAATATTTGTTTTCATTCTTATTAAAGCCGAATATAATATTAATGTATTAAATACCAATAGTGCATTGTGGATTTGTAATTTTTAACTCGTATATTCGTGTTTGTTTATTTTTCTAATAATTAATGAGTCCGAATAGAACAGTGATAACAGACATTATGACTGATAGGCTGTATTAAAGTTTTATATTAATTTCTTTTCCTTCCGATGAGAAGTTGGCTCATTTTGTTTTCTTTTCTTTTTTGCAACTTTAATTTAAAATTTATTTAGAATCACTTTCGCTCAATAATGCTAATTTATTTTTTTATAAAAACAATTATACAATATTTTAACATCGAAACCAATGAAAACGAATAGCTCGAAAAAAATTTTACAGGCAATAATTTTATCATACGAGCTAAGAACTTGCTTCCATTGGTGTGGTAAAGGGACTATTTTTTCTCCTTCACAATTTAAGAAATTCACTAAATATTAGTTCAGAGCATATGACGAATGATTTGATATATACTTTTAAATATTTGGCCATTTGGTAATTTTCTAGCGGAGTGTATGCTGAGATAATACCGGTAAACTTTCTAAAAATATTTTGTACCATTAATAAGCCTATTTTAAAATGTTGAATTTTTATTTTTAAAATTTATTTTTAAAATATTCATCGACTCTTGCTCCAAGTTTTAATGTTTTTGAAAAATACTTTTATAATTGATTGGTTGATTTCCTCGCCGATGGCATATTCTTGCGCTAAATTAAATAAAGAAAATCTCCTTGGTCCACACCGCAGCGAGCATCGAACCTCTCAGAAAACAATTACCGATTCTAACTAAATTGAACGTTTCGGTCATACACATTAGTAACTTCACAAAATTTTTGCACATTCCCTGCTCGGCAAAGGAAATTATCAGGGAAACAAGAGTTATACAACTTTTGACGGTTAATCGAATCATATACCCTTTTGAAATCGATAGATATCTGTTCCGTTTTATTTCAATTTTTTCTCTAATATTTCACGGAGCATATATAGTTGGACGGTATTGCCTGAAATCACTTTGATTTCATCTCATTTCCTCGGCGTTTTTGATATTAGCTTATTTTTAAATATATTAGTATTTTATTTTAACACATTATGGAATTTTCTCAAAATATGATTAATAAATCTTACAAGGAATTTGGCATCTGTGGACTGGCATTGAGATTTTGAACGACCAATGAGCCCTCCACCCCAGTTAAGGATGTGAAGTGCTCACCATATTATAAAGAACGGTCGGTTAGGCCAGATGTCGGAAGATGGTGTGAAGAGATAATTGCTGTAATGGTAGTCAGTTATAGAATATTACAGGGCCTTTAAGGGCATACATAGAGTGGTCTAGGGCTTAATTGAAGCCAATAGGGTATAAGGAGGGGTGTTGATGAGACGCCGCTTCCCATTGGTCCCTTCCATCCCTTTGCTGTCTTCCTATCCTTAGCCATTCTAAACTACTACTCATATTATATGAACAACGCTTACTATAGTTTTTTTGTAATTTGATTTAATAAACTTGGTTTTCTTTTATAGTTACGTGGATGGTTTATAACAATAAAATCGTCATTTTTCTATCTATATCATATTAGCCTTCCTTCCAAACATTCAATTAGTTAATGTAATTTTTACAAGTTCAGGGGAAATTCACGTGTAACAACGCGAGTAATTGGAAAACGTCTTCATATAATGAAAAATATGACGGATACAATTTTTCGATCATAAAATTTTGCATAAAACGACCTTCTTAACCTTACTCCTATGTAGAGGACAAAGGAAAAACGTTAAAGTATTTTCAGAGCTTACTTCTTACTAAGACATTGTTGTTAACTAAATTCATTTTCAACTTCAAATCATCAGCCAAATTCCCATTTGTTAAAATTAAATATAAATTTTGCCAAGATTTCATTTGTTCCCCGTGGGGAGGATTGATTTTAATTCTTAAAACCTGTCCAAACTACTTCGATTTAAGATTTGGGTATCAGTTCTAGTTGGGGGCTCGATTGGCATTTCTTGGCGATGAAATATGGAGCTCCTATATCTAACTCTTCAATGCTTGGTAAGGGAAAAAAAATAATGAAAAAAAAAAGTTGTTGTGTAAGCTTGCCAAGCTCATTGTACACAAGGATCAGTTACACTTTCAGTCCCTTGTTTCTTCGAATATAAGTCAAATGAGAGCGTGGAGTTGAACGCAAGGCTTGTTTCGGTATTTAATAAACTATCCTCTCAAATATAAATATGGAGGACGGAACTATATTTCAATGGACTTGCACTGGAAACCGACACTCGGCGGCTAAATAAATAAATGAGGGAGAGGTTTACACCGGGGCCGTTGGGTAATTAATCCGGACCGCTAGGGGCAGTGGAGGGGAGGGCGCTATTTATTACCCCAAAGGTAGGGAATAAAAGGAAATAAAAACCTGGCCGGGGTAATAAGGAGTCGCTGATTTAAATAGCCATCTCGACCATAGTTCATAAATAGTCAGTTCTTTTTACATTAGCATACTCCCCCCCCCCTCCTGCTTTCTCTCTTGCTCACCATCTCTCTCCCTCTCTGCTCGCTCATACCACCTATCGATACCTGCAGCAAATCGACAGCTCACATTCAATTTAATGTTTGCCGATCACGGAATCACTTCACGTAAGCTTCAACCAGTTTCTTTATCCGCCAAAGTAGCTCGGGCTGTCACTATTGCTCCAGCGGATCCTAGGGAGTGGCGTATCCCCACCCTTGAGAGGAGAGGACAATTTAAAAAAAAATGTTAATATATAAAAAGCGCTTTTCCTTAGTAATATTTAATATCCTAAATCGGTATTTTCCATGATATATTAATTGAAGTAGTTATGATGACGATCATGTTAAAAAAATAATCAAATGAGAGAACATTAATAAAATAAGAATATATTAGATCAAGCATATTGGCTTCTAAAATG
The DNA here is from genome assembly GCA_911387785.2 of Aelia acuminata. NCBI lineage: Eukaryota > Metazoa > Arthropoda > Insecta > Hemiptera > Pentatomidae > Aelia > Aelia acuminata. Next base: position 181,066,524 of record OU426978.1, read on the forward strand.
CATAAATTCCAATATTCATCTAAAATTAATGATTCATTTAAATCTAAATTACCAATGTTAAAATTAAATAAATTCATCACCAAGCATTACTATAATTCAATTAGTTGGTTGTTTTTTTCGACAAATCCTATATATTACAATAATAAAAAAATATATCATTGGATTTATTCTGTAGAATACATTTAAATGGTCGGAACGGTCTTGCAAATAAAATTAAGCTGACTTTGTTTGGTCGTAATTTTTCTTCGATATATGCATTTATTTTCTTAATAAGTAAATTTAATTATAGAAATTACTAGTATTATTCATTTTTTAAAAGTTATTCTTCCATTCTAAAATTGATTCTCTTTCTTCTTTGACAACAGCCCTTATAGCCTTACATTGTGGATGTGAGTTGAACCCCAGATCTGCCAATCTTTCCAATTTATGGCAAGCCTCCTACCTTAAAGGTAATTTGAATTTTTTTTTTCTTGTAATTTATTTGTTTAAGGATAAATAGATAAGAATTTATATAATCTCACATGAGTATGCGTTTATTGATTTGGTGGACTACCATTTTCTGTAATTTTTATCTTAAAATATATAACTCACACACACTTGGTTTTGGTACCAGCATTTACGCAGATTTTAAATAAACTGAAAATATAAAAATGTTTGGCCCAACTGTGTACGAATTGATTGCAGACATCGATCCTCAGACAGCAATACGAGTATGTCTCGACATCTTCCCTGCTAATGCGTTCACTATGGTCCTATGAATCAGTACAATTCATACTTACATTTTTCCCGATCATATATTGACCCTCTTCTAAAAACCGAATTACAATATGTTTCATCCCGCAATAACTGTTTTAGGTCTTCGGTGGGCGTGTAATATATTCAGGCATTATCATCTTGTAGCCATCTGTTCCTTCTATAGGAAACATCTTTATAATTGTAAACAAACGATTACCTACCATAGTCAGTAGATAATTCTAGACAGGCCTTTATTTATCTCCAGCAGATCCAAGGGATGGGAGCCCCTCCCCCTAAGGATTAGGAAAAATTTCTAGAAACATTATACTTGTTTCATAAAAATTCTAGAAACATTATATTCATAAAAAGCAAATTTATTCAGTAATACCATAATTGCTTGATTGAAAAATAATTTATTTAAACGATTTGTTAGGCATATTTTTAATTAAGTCCTCCGACAATCTAAATCCTTACATCATATAAACACTTTCCCATAATTAATCAATTAATAGGTATTTCAATTTTTCAAAAGATGGAACTCAGTAACTTAAATAATAAAAGCGCATTCTTGGAAAATTCTTTGGTCCGCCACAAAATTTGATGATGTAGTAATACTGAAAATTATGTTCATCCTCGTAATGTCTTGATGAAATACAATATTTTACTAATTCTGTTTTCTTTAATTAAAAAACGGGTGGACACATCACTGTAATATTTCACAATTTTTCTAGTCGATATAGGAAAAATTCAATGATGTACAATAAATTAAAATATAACTAATACAATAATCTTATTCATCTCTTTAAAAACATCATTTTAATTCTTAAATAATGATTTGACTATTATTTTCGAGATAACATATGCTATTCGATTTTTTCCCAACATGCAGCTATCCCATAAATAAATAAAAAAAAAAATGGTTGGTAAGATATAATTTAGACATACAAAATGTAAAAATAGCATTTATTTATTTTTAAAAATAATAGTTGTTAAACCCCTTCCCCCTTGGGACTGCCTTATATTGATCTAATACCATTGTGGTTTATTCAACCCCTAAATAATACATGATAATGTATAAATAATTTGTTACATCAGTTAGTTATAACTTATCTGGTAGTATTTTATTTATTTTTAACTTTCACTTACCTGTATATGAAATATATAGTAAGGGAAAGTATTGCGATCGTGAACAATTTCGACTTCCGGTTTTAACGGAAATACACGTTTTGGGGTCCTCTGAGTCCAAATAACCAAGTCCCGCGAAATGGTTTGTGTATGTGTGTGTGCGCGCGTGTGTGTGTGTGCGTCTGTGTTAGTGTGAACAGACTAGCTCAAAAACTATAATCCGTACGAACCTGAAATTGGGTATTTAGTGTAGATATATGCCCGCGATGTGACAGCAAAAATTTCATCAAAATTGCTCAAAGGGAGGGGGTACTTTATTTAAAGAATTTTGTCTATTTTTTTTTTTTGTTTACTCAAAAACGGCTTCAAAGATTTTGATCAAACTTAGTATTTGATGTATGTATATGCCCGCGATGCGACAACCGAAATTTCATCAAAATGGATCTAACAGAGGGGGCACTTTATTTAGCAAATTTTGTCTCATTTTCACGTTTTATTTTATTTTCTCAAAAACGGCAGTAACTATTTTGATCAAACTGGATATTTGATGTATGTATATGCCCGCGATGGGGCAGCCATAATTTCATATCCCGTATTATCACTGATGAATTGGATCCCTTAAAAAAATAAATAAGCAATAATAAATCGAAAAGTACTGAGAACTTTCAAGTTTTGCAATACAAATACTCCATAACTTATGGAGCTATGCAAATATAAGCATATGCTTAAATGTGGAAAAATGTGTGAAGTTGAGGAATAGCTTTTACAAATTATCGAAATACGTCAATATCTAATCTAAGTTCGTAAGTGAAAGTTGTGTATTGCGCGCATCGCACCAGATTTTTTGTCATCATGAATATTATTAGGTTTCATATATTTAAAAAACTATATCATTTTTTTCTGTAAAGATATTTGGAATTATACGGGAAAATTAAGAAAATCAGCGGAAAGCCAATATTGTATTTTTGGAAAGAATTAATATTTTTACCAAGATTTATGGGATGAAAATCAAAAATTAAAAAAAAAAATTAAGAAATTAAGTTAGATGCAGCTTTCTTAAATTATTTGGTGAAGTAGTTAAAAAAATTATATATATTATATAAAAAATGTTGTTTCTTCTCGATCACTATTTATCATTATCAACAAACTAATGTAGCACCAATGTGGGCCGATGTTCACCAATTAATAAAATGGCGCACTAACACCATTACAATTACAAAGATAATTTGATCCATAGGTCACTATTATAATTAATTTATTATTTCTTTCCTCTGTTTACCTTTATTTATTTTAATGCTATTTATCTTTTGTTTTATCTTGCGATCTTTATATTTTTATTGAAGTTATGTTAAGGTATTTTAAATATAGTGATGTCATTAATTATACATTTAATTTGACTTTTTTATGCAAAATTCAGAAGTATTAGACGGATGTTCCAACCCACGTATGTTCGTACCCCCGTAAAAATATGTATTTATGTAACCTAAAATATTTTAAAAATGAGTTTAAAAAATTATAAAAGTTATATAATAAAATGTCTATTAAAACATACAGACAGTCAGATTGTATGTGGTATGTTAGTATATTTGAAATGAATAAAAGAGCTTTTTAAAATTAATTATGATCATCGATTATTTTATAAATATCATTTACTTAAAGATGTACCCAAAGTGTTCTGATTTTTATTTAGTTTTCTGGGTAAATGAATACATATATATATATAAATATTTGTGACTAATAAATATATGAATTATGTACTTATATTAAAAATAAAAAAATATGAGTTAATTAATGTGTCATATTGAAGGAACTTTATATACCTACCTAATATCTTATTAAGAAGAAAAAAAAAACATAAAAAAAAGGAGCCGAAAAAAAACAAAAACAAATAAGGTAGGTAATTGAAACGTCATTGGAAAAAGATCTGTGTTTTAAATTTATTTTTAATAGACTCAAGCAGTTAAATATTTCAGTAAAATTTTGTAGTGATATTTGCATTTGTTTACGATGTTCATTGTTTGTCTTTTTAGCAGTATATTATTTATTTTTTACATGCTTATATTTAACTCTGACATACCTAAATAAGATTTATTTATGATAAAATACATTAGATATAAATAATACTAACATCATGGAATCATTAGGAATTAATCAAATATCAAATTTACAAGAAATTTAATTTAATGATCAATAAGATTAAGGCTTATTATTTTAAATAATAAAAGAAAATTAGTAATTTTATGTTTAAGATAAGCTGGAATACAGAAATTAAATAAATTAAAATAATCTATTTTTTCTATCTATTATTAACAGTTTTTCTCCGTGAGTACTTGGCCGATTTATTTTAAATTTTACAACCTAACCTAGGCGTTGATGACTTGAAACATTTTACAACACTAACACTCACTAAACAACAACAAACAAACAACCTAATCAGAGGTAATCCCGTAATGACCCAGGAACTCAGCATGGCTTGTATTTTCTTAAAGGTGTAAGAAAAACATTCGTTGAAACTTGCAAAATAGTATTATCCTTAAAATTTAGAATAAACAGCAATCCCCAAATTCAGAGTAGGAGCATCACCCAAGGTTGTTGATTTATCATTTTCAATAATAAATCTTTTTTATCTGCAAAGAAATACGTAATAAAAAATAATAATAAATACATAAACTTTTCAAAAGAAATTTTTATTAAAGTCTTATCATACTACATACGACTCGTTTAATATATGATCATATAAAATTATGATAAAAATAATTTATTTTTCTGCCCAGCTAAAAACTAATTCGGAAAATATTTATATGAATGAATACAAACGTACCTACTGAAACTTTACGTTTAGTCTAACTCATTTCCGAAGGAGTTAAGAGAGTCGGGTAAGTAGTCAGACTAAATGTCATACATAATCATATAAATCTAGGGTTTATTTTAAACCAATGTCATGTGATTTTAAAATATTTGTTGGAGGAAATCATGAGGATTATATCGTTTTTTAATTTTGATGAAATAGTCGTATGTAGCGCCAAGTTGATGATGGTTGGTTATTTGCCTGTTCGCCCGCGAAGGGCTTTTCAACAATGAGATCATTATCTACCCTTCCTCTCTAGTTGGCTACATTATTATTTCATTTATATCTTTATTACACAGTGGATATAAAGAAAGATATTACCGTATGGTATTTTTACGTATTTATTTTTATAAATAGTATTAATTGTTTCCATAAGGCCATAACGGACCTATTTAACCCCTTAAAAACCATGCCGTGTCTTGAGTGGATATTTGAGGCTAGATACAGATAAATGTTTAGCTCCCTTCAAAGATCGCTTTGAGATCAATCATTCTTTGAACCATTTGAACGAGATAAAGGTTGTGGATGGCATATAAACAATAAGTAAATTTAAATAAGTCCCATATAGATAAAGTACCTAAATCAATTCACACATTCATTTTTTTTTTATTCATATATCAATTTAAATTGTTAATTAAGCTTGTAATAAAATTTTATATGCTTCATGGCAATATACTTATAAAGTTTTCATTACCAACGTTTTTTTCTTTATAGGCAGTCAACCATATACATATAATCGTATTTTTTAAATTATTATATTTGTAAATTAATTCTAAATTTTATGATAATTCTTGCAATAATTTTAAATCTTTTAATTGCCACTTCGGACCATCATATCTCTGATTACATTTGTTTTTATTTTTATTGAATTATTGTTTTTATTTCATTAAATTAATCTATTTTATATTTATAATTTATACTCTAAAGTTAGCCTATGAAAAGGTATAGATATGATAATTGCACTTTGAACTATTTACTTTTATTACACAATTTATCTATTTTTTGAATTATATATAAAGTAATTATATTTAATATTTTTATTTATTGGAATTGTTTGGTGTTGCGGTTAGTAATTACATATACCACTGAAGTAATGGATACCATGTTACATTTTTGTAGTTGTTCAGGAGAGCAATTTTTTTCTTAATTTGAGCTATTACAATTTGTTACTTCGTTACTTATAGAAACAGCTGATGGAAGTTTTTCACATTCTTTTGTCGTTGATAACTAATTGGACGCAGTCATTCCAGTATTTAAGACTATGGTGTTAGGTTTAATTCAATAAAAATATAGATGTACCGACAACTATCAAAATAACGAATAATTAAAATAGTCAAAAATATTAATGTCTTTAAATTTAAATTAAACAAGTATATGTTATATTATATACAATGGATTGGAAAATATTACAAAGTGTTAATATCGGATATTATATAGAATTTTAGTTAATAGAAACTTATAAGCATTATATGAAATAAAATATGTTTGGGAAATAGCTCTTCATAAAATTCAAATAATAAATTTTAAACATGGGTCCATGTCAACAAAAAATTATTATTACCTATATAATTATTTAACTATAAGAATCAGCTTGGAATAAGAAGTCGCTGTAATTACTTTATATTTGACAGATCATATCGCACGTCGGCAAGATGGTTATAACTCCAAAAAACGTTTTTTTTGGATAATCGCATTAGAATTTTAACAGCATTCTCAATTACACTATATACCTACTAACAGCGACTAGGGAAAATACTCTTTGATCACAAATAGTATCCACATTGGGGCTGTTAGTATCTCCATCATTGGGTCATGAGTATCTATGGTACTAAAAAGCCAGCTTTAAGGTGTAACTAAAAGTAGCCCGCTACCTTCGATAGAAGAAAATGGTAAATTGAGCCTTACGCGAACGGAACTATTAATACTATAGTGAGTAGGTATATTCTAGCATTCAAGTTTGATCATTCTCACTCCAATGGTATGCATAACTCAAAATTGATATATTTTATGCTGTCACCATCATCTTGCCGACGTGTGATATGTTTTTGAAAGCCAAAATAAGAATGATAGTGTAAATTAATTAAAAGATATACCCGTACCCTGAAGGTAAACAACACCATGTCATTTTTATATTGAATTCATTTTAACACATTGGTCTTGCCAATTATGAATACTTACAATTGCCGATCAATTTTAATAAATAAGTAAACAACGTTCATTAATTTGTTTTTATTAGTAACGAAAACAATTAAAATTCAAAGTTCTGAAAAATTTGCTCTTCTGATTATATTCGAATTATGACATGGAGCTGTTTTCCTCTGGAGTACAGATATGTTAGAAAACCTCTTAAAAGTATATATACATACATATATTTTAAATTTTGTACGAAACACTTTAAAAGCAATTATTTCTTTTAAGAGCTCTTTACTAGCATGGAACATATATTAACACCATACATGTTTTCATAGCATATACTTTTGATTAAACCAAAATTATGAATTATTCACAATTAATAATTGGTAGAATTAAATTTGAAATCTTTGATGACTTGAAATATATTATATTAAATTGTTGATGGTTCTACTAACACTAGTAGTATTGTTTACTTACAGTATAACGACCATATCCCAGTTGACAGACCGATGTGAACAGGTAACTGGACACAGAGCGAAACTGAACCCAACTCCCTCGAGGCTACGCTACTACTGAAAGCTGGGTGGGCCGAGGTGGTCGTAACCCCCTCCAGCCGGCCAATCAGGAGCCTCCACCCGCCCCATTGGTCAGCCGCTCCCCCACTCCTTCCCGCACCGCCCCCGCCTCACCCCTACCTAGGCCACACAGAAAATATTGCTAGGTCCTCCTCTCCTAGTTGCCTTTATTTTATTAGCTTAACCTAACAGCAGTTCTGCTTCATGTATCGAGGATGTCTCAATTTGTTCTTTTATAAGGCATATACTTTAAGTGAATTTATTGTTACCTGTTCTGTGAATAAAAATATATTTCACTATATATGCACGGCTAACAATATATTATTATTAAATACTTACATTTCTTCCACATATATTAAAATAACGTATTTCTTGTCCCACCTAACTGTTCCAGTGTTTTAATATTCCTTAGAATTAATTACACTATTTGGTCTCTTTTGTTCAAGGAAATATTATTGTATCTGGTACGAGACCGATAAATAAAAGCTGACTTTAATATAAGTTGTTGATTTTTATTTTAAAATGAAAGATAAAAAGTTCTATGATGCATATTATATAGTTGAAAGTGGCTCGAAGTAGACTAAACGTATTAAATAAAGATGCGTTATATAAGGTAGAGTTATAGAAGGTCTCTGTCAATAATGCATTAAATTATAACTGAAAATATCTAATTATGTATTAATTAAAGTATACAAAATAATAATTTAATTAAATTAATTGATTTGAAAAGTAAAATTCCATTTTTTCGTAATTGAAATGATTTTTCAGTTTAATGTTACATAGAAACCATTTGCAATCAGAAATATAATATAAGAGACTTGTTCAGATTTCGTTTTACTTAAGAGATATCAAATATTGGCAGAGAAAATTTTAAATAAATTGTAATTGGCCAACTATTTTATTAGGCCAATTCAGTTATGAATACCTAAATAAATAGCGAAAAGTTTCAATTGTTTTTTGTCGTTTGAGATAAAAAATTCATCTTGGAAGTCTATATATATTTGTGAGGTCCTCAGCAAGGACCGATCCAGGGAGGAATTTGGAGAATAAGGCCACCCTCCACCAGAAATTTTAAGAAAATAATTATTGGAATAATTTTACTCATTTAATTTGTTAAAACTTTTCTAGCATTTATTTGTGTGAATTTAATATAGTTCCTGTTCTTTTTTCGATTAATAAATGTGGATTTATGCTTTATATAAGACATTATGTATTTTTTCTGGCTAACAATCCACAGCTCTAGGTACTTAAGTCATATAATTAACATCTATGTTTAGAGAAAGAAATAAGGCTCTGATAGACTTTGGTTACTTTGCATGGGCCTACATAGGGGGGGAGTGAGAATTTTTGGATATTTACTATATTTATTAAGCATTAAATAATCACAAATTTCCACTTTTAAATATCAATAAGATTTATTTGAACAATTAATTAAGCTTTACTAGGTCAGAATACCTTGACCCTTCCCCAGGCATAATATTTTTACCAGTCTGCCACCCCTTGACGGAAATTTTATCAGTCCCCCTAGATGAAATCCTACAGACGCCCTTGTTTCGTTGTATATATTTATTTTTATAGGTCAATAACAACTAAAAAAATAAACTGATAAAAAAATAAATCGATTAAGGTTACTAAAAAGTGTTTTAATTTTATACATAAAGTTTTATTTATTTAAAATAATTATAAATTTACACATTTATTTAAAACATTATTTTCCTTTTTATTTATTTAATCTAAAAACCTTTTGTTTTTTAAACCCTTTTCTATTGGCTCCCCAGAACGAAATTTTAACTCATCGATAAATGTTTATGAAAGTGATTAAAAAATTTCGAGAATAACCTGTGGTCCCTTATTGCAGCAACATTCTCAATTATTAAAATTATATAATTATAATTATTATTATAATAATTAAAATTATAGTAAAGAGTCAAATAATGATTGAACTATTTCTATATAAATAGCACTTTTTTTTTTTTTATAATATAATGTTTCTATGTACTTGAATGGGATATGGATTGTATTGAAACATTTAGTAGGGATATAAAATGTTCTTTAGTACTAATTTTTCAAATTAGGTTCTTCATGGCATCCCCCTATTACATACTGTGATTGCCAGTCACGATACGTCTTCATACTAATCCTAAAATACAATACCCTTCATCGTAAATCCTTCCAAAAAATAAATAATATTCCCATTAATAATAATTCAAAAAGCGCTTAGAGATTCTAAAGGATAGAATTCAGTTGACTAAAAAATAAATAAATAGTGCGCACCTCCCACCTCAGATGATTTTTGGACTCGCTACTGTAACTATCATGAGTTCATATAAGATGTAAATTAAACTAATCCTCTCCAAGTTATTATGATCTGCCATGAACGCTCTCTCCCAAGTAAGTTCTTTAAGATTAATTTGCAGTTAACTTTCGCTTACCATCTTCCTTATTTGACTAAAAATTAATATTATTTTTTGAAAATGGCATAATTAACTGATACCGGAAAGGGAACACAATTTTTTTTTCAATGACAAAATTGTGTTGTTTTTTCTATTACTTCAGACATCAGTATACCAAGAATGAAGTTGGCCCCACTTACTCATAGGCCTCTTACCCAGCTTACTTTTCGCGATACATTTCATTTTTAATAATGTTAAATATTTCTTTAAGGTGATTATAGAAATGAAGATCGAGTTTTAGTCCGAACAATCGAGTTATTTGACGATATATCGAAAATAGGAACTGAAGAAGGGGTATAACGGCCGATAATAAATTGCAAGTAAATTTTCAAATTTTGAATGCTTCAGAAAAAGATGGTGATATTGTATTCACCTTAGTTGGAGACGATTAATATTTATTAAATCAATAGTTAAGAAAATAGTGACTGCAGTAAATTTTATTTATTTAAGTTTTAGAATCGCCACATGTTTTTTCCGATCGATAAACATGTTGAGACATTCACAACAATTCTCTCACAAAAACTTCTCTCACAACAATCCTTTTGGCTTCTGTCTAAATAGTTGCCTGCTATTAATATATTAATAGTTTCTAAATCTAGTTTTCTATTATAACGGAATAAAAAAAGAATGTTTGTGATCCTTTAAGTTTTTAATTAGTTTCAGACTGTAGCTACAAATTGGAACTTTAAGTTAAATAATCTATATCTCTATAGCAAACAAATATTACCAGAAATATCATTTCCAATAAAAGATAAGCGTTAGTAAAATAAATTTGTCCTAATTAAATTTATGTTTAAATTTATGACGAGAATGTTCTTCAAACATTTTCGCTGAACAGAAACTTCTCAGATTTTTTCATCAAAAATGTTTCATATTGGAAGTAATTTTTAATGAGATTTTTTCGAAAAGTTGATTGAATTAATCTTATAAAAATAAATACGAACTTTATAAAATATTCACTGATCGTTGTTAATGTTAGAGTGCATAGATATAAAATGCATTTATTTCGCCAGCTTCACATGGGAATTATATCCTTTCGTATGAAAAAAAAGCGCCGTGAATTAAAAAAAAGAAAAAAATTAAAATAAATCAATTGAAGGTTAATGAGCCAATCAGAGCCTTATTATTGATCCATAAAAGTGCTAAGTGGTATGTTTTCTTCAAAGCAATGATAATTCTGTGGTCACGACAGCCTTCAATTTTCTTCGCGTTACCAGACATTTCTTCCTCAGTTGTGTTTGTTGCGAAAAATAAAGCTATATATTATTCTTCATAATATCTTGGGAATCCCAAGACATAAAAAATGTTTAGCGCGTCAACTTGGTAAAAAAGTGGCATCCTGTTCTGCTCTTACCTCTATTGCCAGGACTTTGTAATATTTTCATTTGGACCTTATTTCATAAATTAGATAAAAACACTGTATCTTTGTTTACTCAAGATTTATAACTGATAGTTAAAATTATATTTATCTTATAATAAACAATCTTCGTATTTATTAAATTCAATTTCAGGCATTTATGGGACCATTCTTTGTTCATATTCGTTTATGTTCATGCCTAAAAGAAACATCCAGTGTTTGTAAAACGACTTACATATGAGCTAAGAACGCAGTTTTTCGAACATTTTCAAACAGGTTTTTCCTTTCAATTACATTGAGCGAAATAATAATCAGACATTTTAGATTCCGATTCTCCGATCATACCGATTCCAGAAATACAGACATTTGATTTGGAAACATCCAAACCCATCTTAAATATATTTTGTTGGAAACTTCTTTCTTTTGTTTGAATTGAATATGAGGGATATTGAAAATTGCATATTTTTAAGGTTACATAATTTTATTTCCATTATAATGTGAATTAATTAATTACATAATTAAAAAGTAGGCATAATCGAATTTTAACCACCGTAGGAATATTGATTGAAATCTTATTTACAGATTTTTTATAGATTTTAAAACAATGTTGTTAATTTAACAAATAAAAAAAAAGTGAGGTAACGAAGGGGTCAGAGAAAGTGACGAAATATCTAAGTTCAAAGTTTCACTATTAAAAATAACAATAATGCTTTATTTTTATTATTAAAAATCATTCCGTTAGCAATTTTTAGTCATATTAGGATCAAAAAAGCCTGTTTTTCCTTCAACCCTTTGACCCCTACCTTTCTTTTGAAGCGTTTCTCTTTTCTTAAGCCCATTCAAATAATTTTAGAGAGTGGAAATTTCGTACGGGATTTGAAGGCTTTTTGTGAGTCTCAACTTTTTTCCTCATGCCCACTATCACGATTAAATATAGATTAAAATCCGAAATTAAGTATAACATCCAAAAACAAAACTTAACAAATGAATTCGCCGAATCGGATAATCCAATCGATTTCCCTATAAAACCTCCCTAATATAAACCTCTTTATCATTATAGAATATATCTATATCTATAAAAACAATATCTTTATCTATATTTCTTACAACATTCAACCAAATAAAGGCAATAAGAAGAGGTTTAATAAAAATTATTACTTGATTTACTTCATATCATAAATTTTGTTTAATATATCATGATTATTGTTTTAATCATAAATACAAAACCTAGGCACTTTAAAAATCATAATCTATTGAATAATAATAAAAAAGTCGACTTTTTTATAACAAAATATTGTAATCATAATAAGCAACGAAGTGATACAGCAATGGCGGACTCAGTATTATCCTTATTCAAGATTTCCTCGTTCAGGACATACTCGACCAGTCAGCTGCCCTGGGAATAGGATAGATAACATTTGCATATGAAATGGCTGAATGCTGGAAATATATTTATGGGGTTGATTACCTTGGCATCTCTCGCTTTGCAGCCTTGAAGTTTGATACATTAACTCTATTTAAAAAAATTACACTTATTTTTCAAGGAAAAATTATTCTAGAGTAACAACTTTTGCAAAAAAAAAAAAAAAAAAAAATTACAAATGTGCTTTTTTTCCCTGAGCTATATAAAATACTAGGTAGGTATATTAAAGAAAATGTTTTTGATATGAAGGCCACTGATATTTTAATTGATAGGAAATAGTAGATACGTATAAACTATATTTGTTTGTGATTCAGGTTTCTGTTCCTCATGGTATTATTTTAGGGAACAAAATAGTTAGGAAAGCGAATATAATTAACGTGGATACTATATAGTGAATCAGATATTTGTAGTAGATTACTTTTGATTCCTTTCATAATTTCATTTAAATAAAAAACGAGAATTTTTTCTATCAGTTTTGCTAACAGAAATAGAAGTAATTACTTTACGAAGTTTTACTTTTTTTTAATGGGATTTACAAGTATTATTGACAGGGATTGGGAACGGGGTAGCTCATTGGTAAGACATTAAGTTACTGTGCTCATTAAGGTCCGAAGTTCCTGGCTTGGCGGGGTATCTTTAATATTCTGCCAAGGATTGTCTGGTCGGCCAAGAGACTGTTCTAAAGCCAGTCTCTATAAAGTGGTTTCCCTTAATTGTAAAATTAAGGGAGGGGGGAAAACTTAAAAATAATAAAAAAATAAAAATAATTAGTCAAAATTAGGTTTAGTAAAGTTTGAGAAGTTGGTTACTATAAGGGGCTCTGCAAAGTTTCATAATAATTTCTAATTTTACATTTAAAAAAAGGCTAAGAAATTCTCCTTATTCCGGTGCTTGTGATTCCATTAATACCAATAGTTTTATCGTTTATTTCCAATATTTTATCAGAATTTTTAATATGGCAAGATATTATTTGTGGCTTCTTGTTAATGATTTTTTTTCCCAATCGGTAACTAGTTTGTCATCAAGTCTATATAGTTATAATTGCATTGATATATTTGTTTATTTATTATATTTTTCTCTTGCGCTCCACATTTCTAAATTTTATATTTCCTGTTTCGTGTTAGATTTTTTTTTAAATTTACAACTCTGTTTTTATGATTTGAGTCGAATCAGATCTTTGCCCTAAACTAAGATATACTATTGAGTAGCGAAATGAAAAAGGGGCATTCTTGTAAGACACTCTCACGTTTCTCAATATTTATCCGAACAAATTTGTATAGGTTTTTTTCCTAATTCACGAAAACAATACCTGCTTGGTGTTTTCTATTCCAATCGCTAAGAGCAAAAAACACGTATCTTCTGGACTTCTTAAGCTCACTTTCATCCACCAATCTATTAAACACTAGACCTCAACCTACAGATTTGTATACCCTTCTCATAGAACTGCCTCTTTCGATTAATCCTTTATTGCCCTTGCCACGCAGTTCTGGAGTTCCTTTCCCATCCCCCCTTCGTCAAGCTTCCTCCCTAGCCTCTAATTATTAAACATCTATTTCTCTCCATCTCCCTAATTATCAATCTTTCGGATGAATGTAAGAATTATATTTATTTAGTTTTATCATATTGTAACACTTATGTGGGTTAACAATTTTTATTCAAAGAAAAATAACAATTTTCAGTGCCACACGAATTATAACAACACAACATTTAAACAGGTTACAAAAAAATCTGGTGCGTGCTCGCAACACACAACTTTCACTTACCAACTTAGTTAGATTAGAAATTAATGCGTTTTGTTAATTGCCACTTCTCAAATGAACAGAACGGCTTTAATTGTGAACAATGGTCTGTCATTAAAGGCGTACTCCGCATGCGTGGGCTCAACGAGTTTTATGAGTTAACTGAATATTTTTCTTTTTTTCTCCTCTTTATGTTTTCTTTATTTTTATCATATCTCATATTTAGCCATTTCTTATTTTTAGGCGTGACGAGAGACAGTTAATTTTTCCATGTAAACAAAAATAAAGGTACTTTATAGGAAACAAAAAAACAAAAAAGGCCCCTACCCCATTTAAGCCCCCTCAGAACATTTTAATAATGATTAAGCTTACCTGATGTTAAAGAAAACCTAATTTTCATTAAACATGACGAATTTCAGAAAACTCGTTAAAGCCTTTTTGAGATAATCGAAACAAAGGTAAAAATTGGAAAAAAAGTCCTGAAATCAAGTGCCACCTCAGTTGGACCAATTTTGATGAAATGTTGGCTTTTACATATTTGGTATATACATATATCAAATACCCAGTTTCTTCATAATCGGTAAAGCCGTTTTTGAGTAAATAAAAAATATGTACACGTGAGATTGGTACAAAATTTATAAAGTAAAGTCCCCCCTCCGGGTGATCAATTTTGATGAAATTTTTACAGTCTTATCTCGGGCATATACATACATCATCTACCCAGTTTGATCAAAATCGTTAAAGCCGTTTTTGAGTAAATAAAAAAAAACATGTGAAAATGATACAAAATTTATTAAGTAAAGTCCCCCCTCCGGTTAATCA
Organism: Aelia acuminata; assembly: GCA_911387785.2. Taxonomy (NCBI): domain Eukaryota; kingdom Metazoa; phylum Arthropoda; class Insecta; order Hemiptera; family Pentatomidae; genus Aelia; species Aelia acuminata. Next base: position 181,081,734 of record OU426978.1, read on the forward strand.
ATTTTGATGAAATTTTTACAGTCATATCTCGGGCATCTAAATAGATCAAATACTCAGTTTAATCAAAATCGTTAGAGCCGTTTTTGAGAAAATCGAAAAAAACGTAAAAGGTTATTAAATAAAGTACCCCCCTCCTGTTGAGCAATTTTGATGAAATTTTTGCTGTCACATCGCGGGCATATACCTACAATAAATACCCAATTTCAGGTTCCCACGGTTTATAGTTTTTGAGCTAGTCTGTTCACACACACACACACAGACCATTTCGCGGGACTTGGTTATTTCGACTCAGGGGGTCCCAAAACGTGTATTTCCGTTGAAAACCGGAAGTCGAAATTTTTCACGATCGCAATACTTCCACTTACTATATATTTCATATATAGGTAAGTGAAAGTAAAATATCACTTTGAAACACACAGATAACCATATGACTTGAGCTTCTCTTTAACAAAAAGTAATAGTCCGGGAGCTGAGGGCCAAAAAGGTGCCTGATTTTAAGACAATTTTTGATCATATAGGCTGAAAGTACAACTCATTTCATAGACAACAAATGTGAACGTCTGCCACCTCAGATCGGTTGCCATCAAATTTTATAGGCGAACAAAATCGACATTTTCGAACGTTTTTCAATTTTTCGCTAATAACTCGAAAACGATTTATCGGAGAAGAAATTGTGTTCTTTCTAAAATAAAAGGGCATTAAATTTCACGTCAACTGAGGTCCTCACAATTAAAATTGGGTAAGTCTTTTCGCCAAAACCGATTGTCAATTTAGCCACTTTAGCGGAAAAATGAATTACGCTCATGTTCCCAAGCCTGCAATTAAAAGAGGGATACTCCAAATATAATTCGGCAATTACAGATCACAAAGTATTGCTTTCTTTTTACTATAAGAGGCTAAATTATTGAAAATAGAATGATATATTTGAGGTTTACATCGGTTTAGTGGTTCAGCCGGTTTCGGTACATCAAAAATCTGTAATTTTTACGATTTTGGTGAAAACCGTATTCCAACACCTGTAACTCAAAATACCTAGTTTAAATGAAAAATGTTTTAGATAAATGTTGCTGAGCATTTAGCAGAATATAAGCTCCTTACATACAACATTAGCTAAACCCTGCGTGGAAATACAAATGAAAACGTGGAAGAATTCGGTGTGGTAACTTCCTGCTAAGACTTCGGTGCGTAATTCATTTTTCGGGTCTTTTCTTCTTTACTCCCCCTATGATTACTTTCTGTATCTGTTACTTTTTAATTAACCTCACATAAACAAACACATTTATATTTAAATTATTTTATTAATTGATAACAAAATACTAATTGTAAGCACTTGTCAAATGAATTAAATAGTATAAAATTCATTTATATATCAATTCAAATCTGTTCATTATTATCTTTTAAGCAATAAATGCACTTAACCTTTTAATTTTTTTACAATGAATTCATATTTATTGATCTTGTGTTATGATTTGAAAGAAACCTCCGAGGTAACTGTTCCATATAAGTAATCATAGGGGGAGTAAAGTAGAAAAGTCCCCATTTTTCCGCTAAAGTGGCTAAATTGACAATCGGTTTTGGCGAATAGACTTACCCGATTTTAACTGTGAGGACCTCATTCGACACGTAATTCAATGCCATTTTATTTTAGAAAGAACACAATTTCTTCTGCGATAAATCGTTTTCGAGTTATTAGCAAAAAATTGAAAAACGTTCGAAAATGTCGATTTTGTTCGCCTATAAAATTTGATGGCAACCGATCTGAGGTGGCAGACGTTCACACTTGTTGTCTATGAAATGAGTACTTTCAGCCTATATGATCAAAAATTTTCTTCAAATAAGGCACCTTTTTGGCCCTCAGCTCCCGGACTATAAGACTCCAGTCCAATCTCTCCTTATATGTACAGTCGTAAGGAGAACCTTCTTGGCCTGCATCGATAGTACTCGAACATCGAAGTAGAAAACACGTGCAATGACAGTTTGTTCCAAGTACTAGTTGGTTCCTACAATAAGTATAATGTGCAACGTTTGTTTAACGTTACAATATATTTCTATATTACTTTTATTTTCATATGTGCTCTCAGTGTATGTTGAACTCAGTTATTGATAAAAAGTTTGTTACTAGTTTATAATTTATAACAGACAAATGTTGCCATAGTAACCGTCATTTATGTTATTCTTAGGGAACTAAATGTTAGTTAGTTAAAATAAAAAATCTGGTGCGTGCGCGCAACACACAACTTTCACTTACCAACTTACTTAGATTAGAAATTGACGTGTTTTGCTAAATATCATTTCCCAAAGTCACACATTTTTCTACATTCATATCTTATTTTTGTTAATCGTTAAAGCCGTTTTTGAGTAAATAAAAAAAAAAACCGTGAAAATGATACAAAATTTATTAAGTAAAGTCTCCCCTCCCGTAGATCAATTTTGATGAAATTTTTACAGTCATATCTCGGGCATATATATACATCAAATACCAAGTTTGATCAAAATCGTTAAAACCGTTTTTGAGTAAATAAAAAAAAACACGTGAAAATGATACAAAATTTATTAAGTAAAGTCCCCCCTCCGGTTGATCAATTGTTATGAAATGTTGGTTATCACATCTTTGGCATATAAATACATTAAATACCAAGTTTGATCAAAATCATTAAAACCGTTTTTGAGTAAATAAAAAAAAACACGTGAAAATGATACAAAATTTATTAAGTAAAGTCCCCCCTCCGGTTGATCAATTGTTATGAAATGTTGTTTATCACATCTTTGGCATATAAATACATTAAATACCAAGTTTGATCAAAATCGTTAAAACCGTTTTTGAGTAAATAAAAAAAACATGTGAATATGATACAAAATTTATTAAGTAAAGTCCCCCCTCCGGTTGATCAATTTTGATGAAATTTTTACAGTCATATTCCAGGCATATAAATAGATCAAATACTCAGTTTAATCAAAATCGTTACAGCTGTTTTTGAGAAAATCGAAAAAAACCTAAATAGTTATTCAATAAAGTACCCCCTCCCTTTGAGAAAATTTGATGAAATTTTTGCTGTCACATCGCGGGCTTATACATACTCTAAATACCCAATTCAGGTTCGCACAGTTTATAGTTTTTGAGTTAGTCTGTTCACACACACACACACACACACACACACACACACACACACACACACACACACACACACACACACACACACACACACACACACACACAGACACACACACACACACACACACACAGACCATTTCGCGGGACTTGGTTATTTTGACTCAGGGCACCCCAAAACGTGTATTTCCGTTGAAAACCGAAAGTCGAAAATTTTCACGATCGCAATACTTCCACTTACTATATATTTCATATATAGGTAAGTGAAAGTAAAAATTGTATTCATTCATATATATAAATGTTAACCATATATGCCATACTAACACACATTTCTTAAAGTGTTGAAGTATGAATGAATGAGTTCTTAACGCTATCATTGAGAAATGAAATAATCAGATTATTTTAAATTGACTGAAAAATAAAAATATTTCATGGAGAAAAAATATTTTCCCTCTCCGGCCGTCAGGATGGTCATCCGCTTCGTTAGGTATATATGTAGATGTATGTTATGTATGTATTAGATTCCATCTTGAAACCTTCTTAGATTTAAAACATTTTCATAAAATGTTTTAAAACCTCGTAGCAACAAGATCAAAGAAACAACATAATTGCGATATAAAACTTTCTTTCTTGATTTAAATGCGGTTATACTATACGAGCAGAATTCGGAATTATGGGATGCATGTTATCTAGGCCTTTTAGTGAGCTTTCTTTTATGTATAGCCGCAGTTTCTTCTTCTTCGCTCTCAGTTATGTTGTTTCTTTGATCTTGGTGCTACGAGGATTTTATGAAAATGTTTTAAATCTAAGAAGGTTTCAAGATGAAATCTAATACATACACAACATACATCTACATATATAACGAAGCGGATGACGGTCCTGACGTCCGGAGAGGGAAAATATTTTTTACAGGAAAATACAGGTATCACACTCTCAATCATAGCGTTAAGAACTCATTCCATTTCAAAAACATATTGTTTGAACTACGATTGTGACGGGATTGATATAGACATATCAATGTAATGTGGGATGACAGGACGACACCAGCCCCGACCTACTACACCGCCGCAGGATGAGGACTGACATACAGTTATGTATCCGGATGCAGTATTTAATGGCTAAGTTAGGTGGGACAGAAGCTGCGGGCTGTTAGAGATCTACAACTTCCCCGCTCTACCGTTAGTCACCTAGGCCGGCTCATTAGTGTCCCCTCTTTTTATTACTATGCTCTCTCCGGCTCCCGTCTATCTGCTCGGTCGTGTCTGTCTTCTGTTAGCGGCTACCTCGGCGTGGCACATCGCAACTTGAGCAACTTCTGTACTGGCTGTGTCGCAGTTCTTTCGCACAAGAAACTTCCTAAAATATAATATACCTAAATAAATAAAATAAAAAAAACAGGATTTTAAGTTTTATTTTTTTTAATTTGGAAAGCAAACTTTCGATCCCTACATCTGGATCTTCATCAGGGCTTCAGTCCAGATTATTATATATAATCACCAATTTATGCCAAAAAAAAAAAAAAAAAACCACTCTCGGAAAAAAGTTCACCCACCTCATTAGTTCTCAGTCTCTGTATTACTCTGAACTGTATAATAATAAATGTAGATCCACATACAGGGATCGAAACGTTGGCTTTCCAAAATAAAAAAATATATCAAACTGAAAATCCCGACTATTAATCATCCTATCGTAAAGAAAAAGAGTTGACTATAATAAAAAAAATTAAAATATATCTGTTATTGATCAAATAAATTTTTAGTGTATTTTACCAAATTTTAAAAATTAGAAAAGAAACATACACATTTGATTGATGTTGATATTGTACAAGTGTAGTAAAAATCAGTAATTTCATTGAAAACTGAATGATTCTTACTTCTTCTTAAGTCACTAGAAAAATAATATCTTTTTATTAATAAATATTCATAATCATCTCATTTAAATTAAGTTGCATTCATGGGTTGGAATATATTTTTTTCTTCTAAGAAATATTATTATGCTATTACAAAATAATTTGATTACCATTTAATTTTTTTAGAAATTATCTAAAAATCAAATTTTTTTTAATTATAAAAATTAGCTCAATGCTTCAGATGCGTTCTCACCAAGGCCCAATAATAAATCATACAAATTTAATTCAGTGTAAAATAACTCTTTTTTCAAAGTCAAAAATGGATATTTTTCATTATGTAGATGCATTATATAACATCTAGTTTATAATTGTAGTAGAAGTCGAAATAGTTATTTTGGTCTACACTTTAAACTCTGTTAAATAAATTATTGTTTCCCAAATCATTCGGAATCATTTCAGATCAACGTTGTGTTCCTATGATCCATATATCTATAATGCAATGCTTATATATTTTTGTTATCTTTAAAGGAGTCCATAGTTGCTAGAGGCAGTTGAAATTTTGTGTAATATTAGTCACGTTATGTTTTATTTGCAAGAATTTCGAATTGATTCTTCTATATTGTTAAATCATAATATACAATTAGTTTCGTTCGTTGCTCCTTGGAAATAGTTGGACCTCAACTATTAGCAACAACCTGACCATCCTTAGCCAGGGGCAGCTGCCCTCCTTATCGGAGACAAGAAGGAAGGACAGTAGAGGAACTGCAGTAGCTTGCCCCCTCCGGCCCTAATAGATTTTGGTCCGTTGGTGGTCACTCGCCTGGATAACTTGCGGCCGATGGCTCGTTCATTAGCTAATCGGGCGACGCGTTCCGTTCCGTTTGGTTTGCTACACTAACGCCTTAGTCCACTTAGTAGAGGGCAGGTTTTGGATGAATGGAATGTAATAGCTGTTTTACTCTGTATTTCAATTTGGTGTCCATTATCTCTCATCCTATGACAATCTTGGCGAAGAACCGCAAAGTAATTACAACCATTGTCATATTATGAATACATATTGGTGTTTTAGACTTGAACCTCTTGATTGACTTCCCCAAAATTTAATCGATTAGTTTTTCTTAAGTCCACATATCCATTTTTCTATATTTTCAATTTAATTACTGTAATATTCTTTATTTTCGAAACGGTGTATCTTTAAACTGTTCCATTGCCAAGTTACAAGAATTTTGAACTGCCATTTAATGATAAAACGGCTTATATACAGGATATGTGCCGTTTATACAGCTCTAAAGTAACGGAACCGCAATATCTAAACAAATGGACATTTGCCCTTTCAAAACTAAGCGATTCAATTCAATTATAATTATGTTCGATGAACTTTTCGTTTTTCATAATCATTCAGCAATGGTGCCAGATGTTTTGCAACTTTTTTTTCCATTCTCCATTTTTATCATTTACAGTTAGAAAAAAGGAAATTAGAAACTAACAACCTCGGGTAAGTATCTCCCATATCTTTAGAAATTTTCTTTAAAAAAATAAGATATTGAAGGTTATACATTTAATATAATCAATTACTGATGTAACTTTGCAATATCAGCAATCTGCTAAGTAATATTTATATTTTCTAACGAGAGAAGGTGTTGTTTTTTTCGCCTTGTGATTTTAAGAATATCAGATTGTTCGATAATCACGTGTTTTCTCAAGAATTCGGTACACTATTTCCTAAACAATAATTTTTTAGCAAAGAATGCTTTAATGTTATTTCTATGATTTTTTGCACATACAAGATCCCTAGGAAATCTGACCTAAACATGGCTACATATATTTTTCCATTAGGAATCCATTTTTTTTTTCAAAGACTTTAACAAAGTCCTATTTTGCGAAAACATTCTTATTTATACGCTGCTTGTTTGTCTGGAATGGCCGAATTGTTATTCACACGCTTTTGTGGTTTATCAGGTAATGCAACATTTTTTTCATGAATAAAAAATTGAGGGGAACAAATTTCAAACATCAAATTTTTCATTCCCGCCCCTTGTCCAAATCCAAGTATTGAAAATAAAAAAATAACCGAGGCATGATGAATAAATTTATAGTTTAACTATTTCCTAACTTCTAGTTTTAAAGGCATCGAAAATCGGTAGGTATCCTGTTAAAAGTGTCCCACAGTTTTGCTTCTTTCCCTCACCTCAAGGTAATATGAGCTCTAGGGGGTCTTGAAACATTAAAACAGGGCAATCAGAAGATCATTGGCTTAAGAATGGACATTAATTGCCGGAACAGTGCAGTCTAATAGTCTTCATGTTCAAGCATGCAGGGGAGTTGTGGATACAATAATTTACTATTTAAAATGCAAAGTAACACTGAATGTTTTTCAAAAATTAAGTGTAAGGCAATGTATGCAAAATATCAGAACTATTGTTGGCACTTTCAGCACTTTTGGAAGATGGCCCACGTATATAGTATATATGGTTTAAATTCAATAATATTCATATAGTTAATCGAAACAGAATAGTTCGCTGAATCAGCAAAGAATCACTAGACTACTGATAGAGGTGTTCGAAAGAGGCTCCCACTGGTTCGAAAGAGGGCAATATTTCTACATGTATAAAGTTAAATGTTAATTGGCGGTATTTTTGTAATATATATTTATTTTATTTTGGGCGTTAGATTCTGAGATTAGAGAGTTTAGAACGATCACTTCAACAGCTTTGTATGCATATTTTTTCTTAGTATCATTACCAATATACTGTCCTTATCTTCTGGAATATGTATCAGAGGTAAGTGTGAGGTAGATTGACAGCAAGGATCGAAGGAGAGACGGTATACTAAGAGACAATATCGAACGAAGTAGAGCGACTGCGCAGATCTGTGTTTGCAGCCAAAGGAGACTGGCTGATTAGAGGCCTGGGAACGGTGGGATCTGTCTGCAGCCCTCCTCTAATTAGAGCTCTCTGTTTGCCTCCATCTTCCTCGGGGCACAAGATCAACCAAACTCCCGGCTCGACTCTTCGGCTGTCGGGGTGTCGGAAGGTCTACGGGTTTTTAGATTACACTGTAGATTTTAGGTATATATACACATGAAGAAAATACCACAAAAAAACGACCACGTAAAGGGTTATTTTTAAGATTCAGAATGGAATATTTTCATGAGCTTCTAGGTCAGAAATGGGATGAGGAATGGTCTGATTATCAAAATCTAACACCAATCAAGATGTAAAATAAAATAAATAAAGCTAAAGATTGTGATATTATATGAAAATGGTATCCTTTATCTTAGATCAATATAATAATTAAAAACACCGCAGCTAAAACTAATAGTTTTGATCTATGGACAAATACGAGTGGCTGAATATTTAAACAATTATAATTAACTACAATGTTCATCACTGGAAAAAAACAACCCTATCTGTTTCCATTCACCCTAAGATATTCTGAATTAAGGTCAGCCAGCTAAATGCGGGAGGCAAAGAAAGACTCTAATTGATCCCTGTTATTTTCTTCTATGGAACATGATTGAGAGAACTAAAATTATACCAATACTATACCCATTTAAGGTTTTATGGTATCTTCCTTGTTATCCTGCAAGAAGGGTTATAGGCCAGAGAGCGCTGGATAAGAATTGATTTTACTGATGGATTAGGACGGTGTCTAACGTTTTGATGGTGTATAGTATATGGTATTGATGGCAGTTCGAGAAAAATCTAGAATAACGTCTAGGATGGAGAGCTCATGAAGTAAAGTTGACTTTATAATGATGGAACATTCACTATGAGTCGGACGATTTAGGATTACAAGGATTGTATACGTTTTATCTTCGAAAATTGCTCTTTCTTGTAAATTAATTCAGTTTCTTGTCACTAAGGATATGAAATGTTCGGTTTAGTAGTCTGTCTCTGTGTGTTCAAGTAAGGACTACAAATTTTATAATGAAAGCGTTAACATCAATGTTCTGTTCTCTTCTGATTTTTCACATTTTATGCACAATAATTTTCACACAGCTTTATTAATATATAAAGGCAATTTATGAGGGCATCAAATCTTTACCTTATAGATATTTATTTTATAAAAATATGTAAATAATACTTAGCAAAATTTGTATAAAATAAATATGTGTGTACGTTTTATATTTTATTTTACACACATGCGAAAATGAGACTCTTGCGGTAGATAGTTGAGGAAGAAGAAGATAAGGATTATAGAACAGGTGAGGGCTGTTCACAGACTAGTGAGCATACAGGTATCTCCTCTTAGCCACGTGGCCCGCACGTGTACCTGCCGCCACGGTCTGTCACCCAGTATGTCAGCATTACCTGGCCATCCCTTCCCCTTCTGTCTATCTTGTCATTTTGTTTAATTTGTTATTTATGATAGTCGCCCTCTTTCTTAAATGATTAAATTCACAATCCTCAAAAATTGTTAAAAGATACTGTTTCTATCATATATTCAACAGAAATGATTCTTTATTATTATATATCTTCAATAAAGTACTCAAATAAGTATCGGATATAGCTTAAAAATTAACTCAAATAAATTTTTAAAATTTATTCTACGTATATAATTTTATCTCAAGAGAATGTATGTAAATTATTGGCCATGACAGGGATTCGAACCCGGGTCTCGGCATCACGTTGCAACGCTCTGACAATGTGATTATAACATGAACCAACAGTGATGCAAATAGCCGTATTCTAATCCCGGCCCTGGCCAATCTTAAGATAAAATTATTTAAATAATGACTATAAGAATTTAAAGAATTCATTATTTGTATGTTAATAAACATATATATAAACTTGAAAATCATACCATTATTAAAATTCATGGATAGTAAATTAGTTTTTAAGTCGTGTAAATTCATTTACCTATACACAAGCAGGCTTTAGAAAAAATATGGAACATTCTAGTAACACTTGAAGGTAAATGGTTACTCAAGTTCGCCTACAAAGGAGGAGATACCTGACCCACAAGACACCAACGTCTTTTGGTCGACTGGCGGGTCCTTTAGTGGTTGTGAAGTACATCGTTAACAGAGCTGTTTAGTAATCCATGTGGTTTAAATCAATTTAGTTTTTTGTCCACAAATTAAATATAATGTAAACGTTAATGTATTTACATAACAATTCGATATATGACTTCTAGATAATAAATGTATCATCACACATTAATTAAATGGGTAACGAAGAAAATACGAAAAAGATGGGGGTTGGATTCTTAGTACAGCGACCCTTTATCTAAATTAGATGATAATTTTGACAAAGTGGTACTTTAATTAGATAAAGTTCTGACTGCTCTGACCTTAATTTTAAGATTTAAGATACTCTTGGGTTCAGTATAGTATTGTACTGTTTTTTAGCCAGCGGTCTTAATGTGACCATGACCACGCTCAACCGCCAGGTTTCCCACCCTTATTTTTCTTTAGATGCTGGTTTTGCCCGAGGAGCATCTCATGGCCCCAGTTACGATGTGTGGTAGAATATTGCCAAGCGTGATACGAATCTAGCGTGATACCTAGAGCACAGCAGCTCAATGCTTTGCCAATGAGCCACCCCACTACAAGAGAAAAGAAAATGATTTTCGCAGACTCAAGCAATAAGAATAAAATTTACAGAAAGGTTAAATTGTATTTAATTTTTTTTTTTTAAAACATCAAAAACTGATCGTCTTCAAAGAGGGTAAGAAGCAATAAACTTTATTTATCCCAAAATATGTCACTCAAGACATTTCCAAAGTAAGATTCCGAAATGTCTTTCTCGTTCAGAAGTAGAAAATTTGTCAAATAGACAAGATCCTTTTTTTTTTTTTTTTTTTTTTTTTTTAATGAGTTATAGTTGGTTTTCTTTAATTTTTTTTTATCTAAGTGGAGCTCCATGATAGAAGAGGAGACGAGTCGTATGACCAAGTTAGGCCGCTAATGATTGAGTTGGAAACAATGATAGCAGTTAAATATCGTCCCAGCGGAGGGTCAGAGTGGCTAATGGTCGGAAGGACGTCGGCCTAAACGATATATTAGCGGGCCAGTGGGAGAGCAGTCGTGAGAATAGTCCGTGTCACCCTGTATACAAACATATGGACAGGCCCTCTCTCTATATATATAGCACTGTGTATATATATAGATATATATTAATGTCCATTAGGAGAGCTTTTGTGTTAATTATACCGACTGTGGAGTGGCCACTCTCATGCAAATCGGCTCACCCTCTCATGAGTGGTTAATGAGCTGGGGAGAGTGTGGCCATTGTGTACGATCGCCCGTTGCTCGTCTCTCCGGAGAGGGGTCATATTTTATCGAGTCTTGGTTTTTTTATTTATTTTTTTGCTAAATCTACATGTTTTTATGGTTTATTATTAACTTTTTGCATTATATTAAAATTTATTTCAATTATACAAATTTTCAAAATTATTGAGATGGTTACGGATATAGTATTTTTGGAAACATTTCATAGCAACAATTATTTTTTAATGATAACCTATATTTAAATCTGTCCTACTAGTAATTGAATATATGGTTCTCTGGAAATATGTGATATGACATCATTCATATAGCGTTTGAATAATATATTATTATTTCTCCATAAACAGAGCTTTTATTTATTAACATTTTAGATCCTTAAATGAATAATGGATTGTGATTAACAGATTTACCCTGTACTAATATTTTAGAATAGAACATTCATCACTATGGAATCAAAATAATGAAAAAAAAAAAACAACATTTCAAGATCCGCTACTGTGGGACACTGTGGGTACAACTGTAGACGACTTTTTGGCTCTGGTTTAAGTATTCTATTAGCAGCTGGTTTCAGAGCATTTTTGAAAGTTTAGGCTGATTTTCTGAGTAGGCAAACGACTAACCCTAACCTAATAACCATACGTACTGCCTAACCTGGTTCTGCTTTGCGAATGTGGTTAATATGGTTTGTCTTTAATCTTTGAATTTATTTCACTCTGAGCCTAATATTTCACTAACAGCTTAATATTGGCGATGCCGTCCTTCGGATCGGACGTAAAATGGAGGACCCGAGATTGTGCGATATTAAAGGTTCCCTATTCTAATTATACCTGGATAAGCAAAATTTAGGAATCCCACCGTAATCCGATTAGCCGTAGTAGCATAAAGGGACGTAAAAACAACACATTATTCTGTTCGTTCGAAAATAAAATAGCCACGGATCTCTGAAGTGAAAATAGTCGTCGAAGAACGTCCAATAATTATTTTTCTTCACTAGCTTTTATCATATCATTTAGTTGTTAAAGCAGATGTAGGTACTTATTGCTATTGAAGTAAAAAATAAGGCGGTTTTTTTTTTATTCTATTGAAGCTGTATCCAGTGTAATTATGTTACTAAACTTGGCAATGAATACAAAATATAAACATGTTTGCATACATAGAAAAATCGTCAAAAAAGTGTCCTGTAGTCATGAGTGTGGGGCATTCTCCTAATATTGGTCATAATATTATCCGTTGACGAACGATTAAGAGAAAATATTCTTGCTACTATTGATCATATTTAATAATATAGGTTGATTATATAGGGGATTGATTTACTGATTGAAAATCATTTTGTCCAACTCAGCCGTTTTACATAGATTTAGGTAAAGCATGTAAAACATATAATACAATCAACCAAATAGATGAAAGCTTCCTCACTAAAGTCTAGCGCTTAAGTTATGAAAAATCATGCCAGGGACATGGCGCTCGAGGACCCCCCCAATTAACGACAGACACCGATGGACTCTCGAGGAGAGGATCTGCATGACAATGGCAGCGGGAGTTCCCACACCTCGCCATCTATCAAGGCTTCACTAACTGCACCAATCATTTTTTCCCCGCCCCCCCCTCGACCATTCCCACAGCGAGAGATTTATCTAAACACCCTCATCCCGGTGTCACTCCCTTCCGGGAGGACATCGCTTAATTGTTACGGCGTACTCCTTAATGCTTCTCTACTTCAGGGCCAAGTCGGACGATTGCCAATGGCTATGTCTGCTGGCTATCAGAGGCCCCTATCGTCGGTTCTTGCAAACTTCTTAGGATTCTTAATTTATAAATATTTTTAAATTCATAGTTAAATGACCCGAGTCATTCTTTGAGTTTCCTCATTATGTGCAACGTCCTATTGGATAATAATTGTCTTTTAAATGGCCCTAAAATAAATTCTGTTCGTTTTATTTTTATTAATTCATTACATATACTTGTTGTTTAAAAAAAAAATCAATTCTAAGGGCCGCTTTCTCCAAGTTAGTTTAAACCGAGTTTAAATTTAATCCGGATTATCTCTTGGTTTAAACCAGATGTGAGTTTCTTCAAGTCGGTTTAACCTCTAAACTTGGTTTAAACTTAGATTAAGTTAATCCTTCATTTTTCCCAGTTTAAACTCTGAATTAGGTTTAAACTGCAAAATATAAACAAACATACTCGCTCTTGTTACTCAAGAATTATTGTTTTGCACTTGACTGAATACAAAAATGGAAAATATACATAATTGAAATTTTAAATGACATGGAAGAAGATGATTATGATGTGTTTTTGTTGCTAAAGAGACGCATCAATAGACGCCATCAGTTAATCCAAGAATATCTTCAGAATATGTTAAATCAGTGAAGTAGAATTGAGATGAGAAAAAAATGTTTCTTAACGTGCATTATTTTTTTTTTTGTAATTGGTTCATAATTAATATCAAGGTTATGTTGTAAATTATGTTTTACTTGAATATCTCATAATGTTGTAATTTTATTGTTATTAAGCTATAATAATGATATATCGCTCAACTAAGATCATTTATTATTTAAACAAAATGATAATAATAATAAAAAGGTTCAACATTATTTGAAAAAAATTTATGAAATGTAATAGAGGTTATTATTATTCTTGGCATAATAATATCATATTATAAAGAACATTTTATTAACATACAAATTAAATCTCTGAAAACAGCACCGCTCGTTTCATTGAATTTATTCGCCAATTTCTTCCATTCATCCTCCTTCTCTTTGACAGTGACGAAATCTGTTTATTTGGTTTCAAAAATGTCTCTCTTCTCTTCCACAAGAGCCAGAAGAACATTAATTTTACACTGATAAAAGTTTTTTCTTCTTTTTGCTCCAGTTTTATGGAACACTTTCACCTTATTTACTTTTTTGGTAAAAACTAAATAATATGTATAAATAATCTTTCCATAACCCTTACATTACCTTCTCTTTCCATAGAAGTTTCAAAAAGGAAATGTAAACAAATATGTACCAACCTTTTAAAAAACATAATAACCTTCACATGATTAGGTTTAAACCGAGCTTAAACTAAACTAAGGCTGTTGAAAGTGAATCAGAGTTTAAACCTCGGATTAAAGATAATCCGGTTTAAGTTAATCTAAGTTTAAACTATATTGCAGAAAGCGGGCCTAAAAGTATAATTAAATGCAATCCAAAAAATAAGTTCAAACTATTGGCCACAGAAAAAGTTAAAACGTGCCTCCGCTAGATAGAATGCTTTCCACAAGGAAGTTCGTATAATGGTGCGTCCATGAGCATGGACAGATTAGGCCGCCTGTGAGCTAATGGTTGAGCCTGGCTGGCGATATCTTAGGGCCCTAGGTCTTGATATATTTTAGCCTAATGTTTTCGGAAATAACCCTTAACATGAAAATAACCTGTATGTAATATCAAATAAAAACAAAATGTCGTTTATAGATTTTGTAGGTTTAATTTGGTTAACGTCCTTTATGCTACTAAGGCTAACGTGGTCCAAGCTTTTGAAAATCATTATAAATTCTTTTTGATTGTATTTTTTTATTCCAGAATAATAAATGAAACTATATTCTTTCAAAAGAGACTGTAATAAATTATGAATAAAGAATAAATTATAGTCAATTATAAATTTTAAGAAGACTATACAAATTTTTTTTTTTATGACTTAACCCCTTTTGCCCAAACATGAATAGATTAGAATAGGGATCTTTAAGTTTTTTCTCATTCTAAAATGTTACTTTAGGCTTTTATGCTCTTAATCGGCATTAATGCTATACGGTAAAACCCTGAAGACCAAATGAATATTTCAAATGGAAATCCAACTTATATAGAATAATTGAACAAGGGAATATCTAGGTCTCTAGTAAAAAAGGCATTTAATTCTGTTTTATATACTTTTATTAATATGATAAAGCATTGAACAAGTTTTGATTCAGCATGCGTAATTCATAATTTTAAAAAAAGGAAGACATTACTGTACTTAAAATTCCAAAAAGATCGCAAAGAATTGTTTTATTATTAAAGCCAATGTCCCTACAAGGCAGTTGTTCGTTGAGCGTGGAAGCCACCCAGAAACCCGGTGCTTCATTGATATACAAAACTTCATTCCTAAATTGGGCAGGAAATCAATGAAGAACATTCGCTGATGCTGGTTTTTAAGGACTAGACAAAGTAGATTTTTCGCAGTCCAAATAAGAATGCTGAGTGTAGATCTTGAGCCTAAGAACCACGTTTTTATTTTCAAAACAAATCCAGTGCAACCTGGATCCAACTTCAGAAAACCTCCGTACAACCACTGAGGGACACGTAGAGCTGTAAAGTCCATTAAAAAAAACACTAATAATAAAATAAAATCTTTGAAAGTACCAACCACAAGTGCAAAAAAAAAAAAAAAAAAAAAAAGGAGTTGTTATCGCTGTTCTGAGGATTGACCACATTGGCCACTAACGACTTACTCCCTTGAAGATAGGTACTCTTTTATAGTGTGCGTACTTGACCATCTGTCACATTATGAAGAACGTTAACGAAATGAGAACTTTTAATTAAGGAATAAAAAGATTGATGAAACATTTTAATTTTATTTTACTTTAAATACTTACACTGCTTTATAAATTTACAATACATACAACTATTTACAACTTTGCTTTTCTTGGGAATTGAGTCCGGGGTCAAGTAACCCAACCTTAAGGTTAACTTAAGCCTAAATAAAAAAATAAAATAAAAATATTTACTACGTAACAAACAATGCATATTATATGTTAAAGTATTCATAATAAGTTGTAGAGAGAGAGAGAGAGAAAGAAATGCTTTATTTCAATAATAATAAGCAGTGCTGCCCAAATACATTGGGTTGCTACATTACACAGCATACCAATGAATATTTAAATACATGTATACTTATAACTAAAATACATTGTTACATTTCATTTTATAATTATAATATCATAATTTTTTTTTTCCCTTCTATATCTTTTACAATTATGTTTTTTTTTTTTTTATCTTTATTTTATTCCCATTTATTCTACTTAATTTTATTCTTCTTCTTTCTTATTTTTCATAATCTTACTCCTTTTCTCTTCCTTCCCTCTCTTATTACATACATACACTTCACTCACAGTGAGAGGTGAGTATGTCAAATAAAACAATATGTTGTGCCTATTTTCAAGAATAATGTTAACAGTTTCAAAATCTGGGCTCAAGTAACCCGCGTTTACGGTACTTCTAGGCCACCTTATAAATTTAATAATCTTAATATATTTTTTTTAATATATAATATATTAAATAATATAATATAATAATAATCTTAATATATTTTTATTATTTTTAAATCGGAGCCTCTATTAGTAACAGTTTCCCCATAACGAAGGGTTTGAAACAAGGATGTTCACTATCTCCGCTTCTTTTTAATATTTATGTGGAACGGGCCATAAAAGAGTGGAAGGAAAAATGTCAAGGCATGGGAATGAAGATTGGAAACCATTGCTTATATAATCTTCAATTTGCTGACGACCAGGTTCTCATTGCATCAGAGGCGGAGGATGCAGAGTATATGATGAAAACAATCCTTCAGGAGTACTCACGATGGGGCCTGGAAGTTAGCAAGGAAAAAACAGTGTATATGGCCTGTAATGGTCAAGGCAAATGTCTTGATATAGATTCATGGATCCTGAATCCCGAAGTGCAATTTAAATATCTAGGGAGCTGGGTGAACGCTGTAGGAACAGCTGATACGGAAATCGAACGAAGTATAAGCGATGGAAAGATCGTAATTAGACTCTTGAACTCGGTGCTATGGAGCAAGACAGTGTCCTTGAGAACCAAAAAAATAATCTATAAATCGTTCCTTGAAAGTGTCACTCTTTATGCAGCCGAATCATGGACGATTAAGGAGAGTCAATCAAAGAGACTCTTAGCACTGGAAATGGACTTCTGGAGGCGATCATGTGGGGTCTCCCGTCTTCAAAAAGTACCAAATTTAGAGATTAGACAGCGAGTCAATCAAATGGAAAACATCCTCTATACAATAGAAACAATGAGGCTAAAATGGTATGGCCATGTTATGAGGATGGAAATGAATCGTTGGCCAAAAAGAATGTTGAAATGGAGACCAGAAAGGAGAAGGAAGAGAGGTCGCCCAAGGAGACACTGGATGGAGAACATCGAAGAAGCAATGATGAACAGGGGACTGCGTGAGGGAGACTGGGAAGACAGAGGAAGGTGGCGAACTATTATTCTTGGGGACAACATATGACATGAGTTGTAAAAGTTGTTAATAAAAAAAAAATATATATTTTTTTCCATTTTTTTTTATCCGACGCTTCAACACAACCTGTTGGTTCGGAAATAACAATCAATAGGCCAATGTTTGCTCCGGATAATCCCAACGAGGACTATATCGGGACTATTAATGGAGGGGTGAAGTATAAAAGAGACAAGGGAGGGATCGAAGGGAGATATAGTGCGGTAATTAGCCAAGAACTAAGATAACGGAAGGACAAAGGCCCTTTGTCCCTCCTCTCTTAGCCCTTACTGTCAGGTTATCTCCTTCCTCAACGTCTATCTCTCTTCACACTGCGAATCATACACCGAATATTTTTAGTCTTCATTATGAATTACACCATATACATAAGAGGGTTATCTTTGACCGACCAGCCATAAAATAGTATCTTTGTCGTTCATAATTGTGTGTTATGCATTTGATATTGTATTGGATTAAAAATTATGTTTATTTCTCCCTCAAATAATTTTTGTAATCATTGATCTTTCTTTTAAAGTTAAATATAAAAATTTCAACTCCAGAGAAAAGCGATAAACCTGAAATAAAATGAAAAATCATATGGAATTTTTGACTGAGATTTACTACCACGTAGTATGCACAAGTATTTTCTGTCCAGAAAAATAACAATATAATCGTCCGCGTTATAGATTTTAAGAGAAAATAAAAATGATAAAAATAGATAAATTTTAAGATAACCTTCTAGTAGAAAAAAAAAAATCCGATTTAGGGTCTGGCCACACATGTCCGCACCGGATCCGCACCGCAGCATTAATATAGGTTATGTTCAGAATATTTTTAATTTAACTTACATATTACCTTTAGTTATGCCTAAAGGTCAGGCCACACATGTTAGACACAGGCCACTTTAGGCATAACTAAAGGTAATATGTAAGTTAAATTAAAAATATTCTGAACATAACCTATATTAATGCTGCGGTGCGGACCCTTAGTGTAAGTAACTAACTAGTAGCCCATGAGCGATTCTCTTATACATTGACTATTTGGTGTCCCCGGTCTTAGCAATCGTTTCTAACATACTTTTCTAATCTCCAAAAATAAACCCGTTCTATTGTTCCCCGTCTAGATTATGGCAGGGACTGTGATAGTGCCTGATTTTCCAGAAATCTTGTGTACTTGATAAAAAAGCATTGTCGATAAAGAATTGTCTTTTTATTTATTTATTCACTGGCGTAACCAGGGCTGAAGCTCATCGACAGCAGGTTGCATTTTTCTAAATCAAGTTTAGAAATTCATATATTAATGAGTAGTTTTCTGAGCTCGGGTATGAGTACCGTGAAGAAGTTTCCTCTAAGCAGCCATTTCACAGCTCGTTAACACTCATACAGAAAATGATTTCTAATTTAGATTTAAAAATAAAATAAAAATATTAATACTGATAAAACATACAAATAACGCTCATATCTGTTATCTAGAACATCTAATTTGATATTCACATAAAATTTTATTCAAAAAGTTCTCTTTTCTCCCTCCAAATATGGATGGTTTATTAACATGAAATAGTCAATATTTTGTAACTATATAATGTATATCTTTACACCTCTAGCATTGCGTCCCCTGACACATATTTCAATATCCATCATATAGAAGTTATTTTCAAATAAGACGATAGTGTATTTGTCTCCAGCCGCAGGCCCAATGACATGACAAATGGGATCATTAGTAACTCATGCTGATTATTATACTTATATTTTTTCAATACTAATAGTTTTTTTAATTACACTTACGTCGTTAAGAAATTGCCAAAGGAAAATTTTAACTTGTACTGCTCTATAAAATATAAAGTTTTTTTTTATTGAACGTCAGCGACTCATAAAACCGTCGAATTCGTTATGAATTATTTGGAACTTTGGATAACATTAGTTTCCAGATTTGGTTGGTTCAACCAAGCAGCACATGGATGCAACACGAGTGAATTGACTCCAAAATTCAATTATCCAGGAGTTAATGCCTGAAAATGAATTTCCTACTCACATCAATTTGTTCCGTGATTTTTTAAACATAATTATTATAATTTCATACTCGTATTTAAAGTTTTAAGGTATTAATGTTTTTGTTTTGTATTCACAAACTGCTTCTTTTGCACTGTAATAAGTGAGCACAAGGAAACGATATCGAAGTGTACTAATGGCAATCAACTAATCCAACAAGATCCTGAATAACAGCGATCAATTTCAATGCACCTTGCACTATAAATTATCAACAAGCACTTCTCGAACTGTAGTTGGAAGAAATGCTTAAATCATTTCAATTAACCTTTTTAAGTTTAAAATATTGATCTTTTACATGAAATATATATCATTACTCTTTCAAATAGTGGCGGTTTGTAACTACATTTCTATTTCTGTATTGAGGATATGAAAATCATAAAAAAAAAAAAAAAAAAAAAAAAAAAAGATTTATGAACAATCGACTTTTAACTGATATCGGACCCGATCTAAGAATAACCTCAAGGGCATGTGGTGATTATTTTCGCAAAATTAAACAAATATGATGATATGGGGGCGGCTAACAGTTATCGAAGAGAGGATCGGGCGTGTTCCTCTGGGAACTGGCTACAGCATAGAGTCCTCCCAGAAGTGGCCGCCCTCTGTCCCGGGGCAAGAGGCTAGAACTAATGCCGGACTTGGAGTAGCTAAGGCGGAGAGATCAGCTATCTGAGTGGCTCCCCGCTGGACATTGTAGCTGGATACACAGTTCCCAGACCCCCGCTGCTGTACTCCCCCGTCTACCACCAAACCTTATACGTTACAATTAATAACAAATAATAGTAGTATGATGCATTACCTACGAAATGTTATTTATTGTTATCTTTATATTTAACCTTTAACTGTTCAACTTATTAATTTTCAATTGTTCAATTTTACTTAATTCATTAATCCATATTATTCCTGGTACTTATTAAAAGACCAATGCATATATATATATATATATATATATATATATATATATATATATATATATATATATATATATATATATATATATGCTATCCTGGGACTGTTGTCCCTTTAGAATAAATTAATTATACATAATAAAGGACTTTAGCCAGTGTGGCCGCCTGTGTGGAATAGTTAAAAGAGCTCAGCCAGCGCGATATATATATATATATATATATATATATATATATATATATATATATATATATATATATATATATATATATATATATATATATATATATATTTATATATATTTATATGAAAAAATTCATAAAAAAGTATTATTATTATAAAATGATAAAAGCCATCCCGCTTATTGATAGATACCCGGATGTAATCGCCTGAGTTTTTTTAACTATTCCACACACACGGCCACACTGGCTAGAAGCCTTTATTATGTATAATTTAAGGGGGCGAGGCAAAATAGTGCCTAGCAACATTTTTAACAAAAATAAACTGTAGCTGCAGTCTGCTGTATATTACGTAGGACTATATGTCTATGATGAAAATGCCACCTAAATATGACTATAGACGCTCTATATAGTCATATTTAGGTGGCATTTCCATGATAGACGTATAGTCCTACGTAATATACAGCAGATTGCAGCTACAATTTATTTTTATTAAAAATGTTGCTTGGCACTATTTTGCCCCGACCCCTTCAATTAATTTATTCTAAAGGGACAACAGTCCCAGGATAATAAAATTATTTTTCATTTTCATTTCAAAAGGGGTTTGAGCCAAGTGAATGGCCTTTCCCCAAGTCATATTTTAACTCATTTGGAAAAAGTAGAACTACCAATTAAAAAGTTAAACAAATTGGCCTAATTTTTTTATTATGTTTTTTTATTTTTACATGACATGGGCCCTTATATACATTACTTTAGTACCTGTAATTGACATTACAAAGGTTTTACAGATCACATAGATAGGAACATATAAGAGGTTTTCGTTTTCAATTGTATTTTATTTAATATGTCCCATATATGGTTCCTTCATATACCTATAGACTATAATTAATTTATCTCATACTTTTTTCAAGTTTTTTACCATTTTGTTGATGAAAGCCATCATATTATCAAACAGCTTCTTCACCCCTCAAAGTCCGGTGTTACCACCATTAATAGTTTCCCAATATTTAAAATTTTTGAATTAATATCGAGCCTGCATCTGATAATATCGAGCTGTTTTGGTAAGTTACGCGGCTTGTAGTAAATCATCTCACTTCATTATCTAATTTTAATTTAAAATTTCTAGGAAAGATCCATCCGCTTTGGCGTTGGTTTATTTGTCATGAGAAAGATCGACTTAACGATATATTGGTTGGTTGTACAATGGCAGGCATATTGCCGATGTTAAACACGGCAGGGAATGAATATGGTCTAATAATAAACTGGATATTGATACGAACCCGGAGGACGCGGCCCGGGTGGGAGGTAACGGCCCGGAGCGGACAATCAGTGCGGCTGGTAGCTGTCCGGGATGACAGATCGGCGCTGATGGAGGTCGCGCCAAGGATATTGTGCAACCCGTCATGGGAGTATGCTCGCTCTCAGAGGTGGGACAATGTAATCATCTCCTTGCTGCCCTCATTACGGGGGTGTTCGATCTGTTCGCCAGGCCGCTAGTCACTGGCTGCTACTTCGGCGAGCGAAACCACAGAAAAGGGCACTATATAGTTTTCAGATAACGCCTAGAAACATAAGGAAAAGACACCTTAAAGAAATCTTATCAAGGCGTGTAGTACCTAATGAATAATTTAATAAATCAATATTTTTACTTCCGCTTGCCTATATATGAAATGTATAGTAAGGGAAGATTCCTACGACCCTAATATTAAGTACTTAAGTTATGAACATGCCCAAGATGTGTCAGCAACCTAATGTTAATAATAGAGTAACTGGAAGTGCCGTAAATGTCTGATTTTATTCCAACAAGTATTTCACATATTTACGATTTTTGGCTCTGGCGGTTTTGATTAAACTCGTCATGTTTAATCATAATTAAGTATTCTTTAATATCAGGTAGGTTTTAACATTACATTATAGATATGTTGAGGTAGGGCTTAAATGTGGAAGGAAAAATTTCACAAGGGGCACAAGTGGGGCTTGCATTAATTTTTTTAATGCGATAGTGATATTGTAAGAACAGTTAAAATTTAGAAATCGCTGTTTTGGAAATTCACTAAAATTGACTTGTATACTTATTCATTGTTACAGAAATATTGTTGGAAAACCGAGAATTACAAAAGGAATAATATTGAAAAAAACGGCCTCAAATAGTCTCAAATTTACATATATATATTTATATATATACAAGCCAAATTTTCGTCCCTTCGGGCATCAACAGGGCTGCAAAATTATGTATAAAGGTACAATTATAATTATTCTAAAATTGTTTCACTAAGTATTAATAAAATAAAATAAATGTTGGGGGACTTACCATCAGATTGAATGTATATATAAAATATTTCACATATAAATGAAAAGTTAAAAATTCTTATAAAAACCACTGTCTTGAACAATTTGTGTAAGAACACTTCATCAACTGGGGCTACATTGGTCTAACATTTAGTATCAGTAATCCCAACATTGCATAAATTAAGTAAAAAGGTTATATGAATTTTACCAACCATAACAAAGAAATAAAATTTTTTTTAAAAGAATATCAGAATAATAAAACTATAAAATTAGATATATAAATAAATAAATATTCAAAATATAAATATAAGTAAAAAGTCATATTACATAAAAACCATTAAATCTAACAAATTTTTTAATAAAATATTAAAAACAGTATTGTCCAAAAATAAAACATAAAAATATAAATATATAACCATAATATCCATCTTAAAAAATATATATAGAGAATCACGATGATTCAGAGTCAGGTTCCTCACATCATTTATTTAAAGTTGCAATAGTTTCAGAGAAAAAATTATTTAAATCTCCAGCATCAGTTTTAAAGTTAACTACCCTATCTAAATTCTCTGAGATGTAGAGAGCCTCCAAACATCTTAACCTGGGCTCCGAAACATCGCGATGTAAAATTATAGTATTGTCAAAATCAAAACCATGCTCATTTTCAGCAGTGCTTTGAAAGGACAGTTTTTGGTTCCTTCTGCCTTTTTTTCTTATTTTTATCATCCAGACATGAGTTTTTATGCTGGTATCTCCTGTTTTTAAGATTTTGTCTCGTCATACCAATATAACTTAAAGGACCTTGTATATATTCAATTTTGTAAATAAGGTTTGAACACATATTATTTTCAATTTTGTCCTTTAGAGTTGTTAAAATTTGTTCAATTTTATCGGTGATTCTAAATGAAACTTTGATCTCATTAATATTAAATTTAATAAAAATAGCATTTATTGCCTCAGAAAGACCTTTTATGTATGTAAGTGGCATATATTTTTGCAATTTAATTGTTTGGTAATTATGAATAATATTATTTACTGTTTTAGATGTATGGAGGTTTTTTTGCCAGGTGGAAACAATTAAATTATTGGGATATAGATTTGATCTGAGTATCTTGAAAATTTCTTTTTTAACATCACTCAAAAATTCATTATCAGTTAATAATATTGCTTTATTTATTAGGTTATTGATAACATTCAATTTTTGATTCTTAGGATTATATGACATATAATTTAGGATCCTATTGCTGCATTCTTCCTTTTTTGTCCATTTAAATTTTAATTGGCCATTATGATTAATAATTAATAAATCCAAAAATCGTATACAATTATTCTTTTCAGTTTCAAAAGTAAATTGTAAATTCTTATGAAAATTATTAAATACTTCAAATATGTTATTTATTTGTTTTTTATCCACAATCATCAAAATATCGTCTACATATTTAATTAATAACTTTGGTTTTGAATTTAATTTGTAGCATAGCGATTTAAGAAGTTTATTCATGACGATACCACTCATACTTACACTGAGAATACCCCCCCCCCCCCCATCGGTAATCCAGTCAACTGACGGAAAAGTTTATTTTCATATTTAAAAAAACCATTATTACATACTAACTTTAATCCTTCCAAATAAGTATTTAGACTATTTATGGTGGTATGGTTTTTTATAGTGTCCCATTCTTCACTGATAATATCGTAAGCTAATTGCAGGGGGACATTAGTAAATAAAGATTTAACATCAAAACTAACTAACATTTCATTATATTGTAGGTTTATTTTTTGAAGTTTTTCTTTT
This sequence comes from Aelia acuminata, assembly GCA_911387785.2. Taxonomy (NCBI): domain Eukaryota; kingdom Metazoa; phylum Arthropoda; class Insecta; order Hemiptera; family Pentatomidae; genus Aelia; species Aelia acuminata. Next base: position 181,106,390 of record OU426978.1, read on the forward strand.
ACTATAAAGGAATTTTTAACATCATATTCGTTTATATTATTTAAATAGTCAAGAGATTGTTTATAAAATCTTGCTAACTTTTCTGTGGGTCCTTTTATATTATTGACAATAGATCTTAAGGGCTTATCAGGTTTGTGCAATTTAATTAAGCCGTATATTCTGGGGTAATTTACGGTATGAGTGGTTAACATCGTTTTTTCGGAATCTTTGATCATTTTATTTTTATGAAGCTTTTCAACAAATCTGTTACATTTATTAGTTAATTCTTTTAAAGGGTCTTTTTTAGGGTCAATTTTCAGTTCACGGTATGTGGTATTGTCGTTGAGTAACAAATACATCTTTTGTCTGTATGTCTCTTTTGTCATGATTACCAAACGTTTAGTTTTATCGGATTTTACAATATAAATATCGGGGTTAGATTTTTTGAATTTAGAAAAGGAATAATATTTAGTTAATAGAGTTGTAGAAGGTAATTAAAATATACGAATGAAAAACTTTTCTTCTTGCATATTATTTAACAAAAATTATTATTTTTTTTAATTAAATAAATTTTTCATAACAACTAAATAGAGACACGATTACACGCCATGTTTATTTTCAATGTTTAATATTATGGAATTTAACACGATGATAGATGAAAAAAAACTGTTTTATGGAAATTATTTGTTTCATGGTAACTAACTGAAATTTTCAACAATTACATAGAGAATTATAAAATCAGACGACTTCGAGTATTATGCTTGAATTGCCGAATCAGGTGTCCCTTCAAAAACAATAATCGTTGCGGAGCAGTTCGACTATTGATGAAGTAAGGATTTATTTTTGAGTCCCTTTAAAAAAAATTATATTAAATCGAAAATTACGGACGACTGTCTTTTCCGCCATAATTATAAAAGCCTTTTTCTTATAAAGAATAACAAAAATGAAAATGTGGAAAAATCTATTTCCTGTGAAGTTACTAAATATTGTTTATGTATTTATACTCTGATATATGGTACTCCTATTCTTACTCAAAGTGGGTTGGTAAGTGAAGGTTGAGTATTCTGCGCTTCGGACTAACTTTTTAAAAGTTAAGTTATGTAAATATTAGCAACTGACAGAAAATATGTCTCTACGATTACATTACACGATCCCATAAAATACTGTTACAGAATAACAGAGGAGAGATATGTTTGTGGTAAGGTAGGAGCATACATCTATCTTTTTTTTTTTTTTTCACCTTGAAAAATGAGGATCCCAAAGCCTATATTCACAATAAATAATTAATTTAATTCCCACTCGTTGCTCATGGATTTTTTCAGCGCATCTAGAAGATGAAAGGACAGTCTGGTAAAATTAAGTACTAAAAAAGGAAAAACAAATGAAAAAGTTTTCGGTTGAAAAATTCATGTTTAGAACAAAAAAATTAACCTTTTTTTTTACCAATCTATAAACCTCATTTTTCATCTGGTATTTGAAATTCCAAAATATATTAAAAATAAAGTTTGAAACATCTTTTCAAATTCGTTTCTCTCGTAATGATTGCGTTTAAAATATTCATATTGGTTAATAAAGTAGCAATGATTTCCAGAGTTCATGTTGATTCAATGAATTTCAAAACAAAAATGGCTGGGGAAAAACACAGGTATCAGTAAGGGAATGGATGTACAGTTGGTCTTCCGAATTGTGCAAAATGAAAGCAATGAAAAACTAATTTCCTGAGATAAAAAAGTTAATTTGCGTAAAAGTCTTTATCATTAAAGCTTACACAAATATGAAAATTCGAATAAACTATAAAGTAGAAGTTCTTGTGGAAAGAAGGCAGATGATAGTTTACCTAGTGGTGAATATAAGCTGGTATCCAACTTACCCGTCAGTACCGACAACCACGGCTGTTCCCCTTTTAAATAATACATTTTTATACACAACAGAAAAAATTAAACCTAATGCTTTTCTTTCTAAAATAATTTCTATTTGTTTATCAAAAAAATACTACATGGATCTCTATTTCGAATAAAATTTGAAAATATTTTTCCAAAGCAGAGCTCATAGAATTATTTCATTGAAGAAATAATAAATATTGATCCCAGGGGAAGCATATATTAGAGAAAGCAATTGATTGGTACTTCCTCCCGCATATGCTATGTTCCCGTTTTCACTCTGCTACTTATTTAAGTAAAATAAGATATTGTTAATGACCTATCCATTATCCTCCCCCGATAAGTCGTTCTCGATTTTTTTTTTTCAACTAAGAGAAAGTATGATCTTGGAGAAAATAGATATAGTTTTAACTTTCTTCAGTTCAGGTTTAAAAGAAAATATATAAAACCCAAGTAAAGGTGCTAAATGCCTCTTATTTCTTTGTAATGATATTGAAATTCAAATTGATACTGCGATTTTTCAAAAACCTTCCAGTTTTTTTCCTTTTGGCTCTATAATCCTAGTGACATATTTGGCTGCGTTACAAGGTCATTTTCCAGACTTAAATAACGAAAGATTGCGGGAGCTCAACATCAAGTCTCCAACATGGAGTGAAAAGTTGTCCATTGCTGTATAACCATTCCTAAGAGTTCAATTTGGTTTTAACCTTCCCACCACCTGGACAATTATAAATTGCTTTAGGTACATGGATTATGGCTGCTCATGAGGCGCACGAGGACCTACATTTCTTCCCCGAAGCAGACCGTCGAAGGACCAAATTTCCTTGCGAGACCACTAGTGGTGGTTTTCACTATCGCGATACTCGACATGATTTGATCACCATTCCGCCGTGGGTTTTTTTTTCTTGTTCGGTACCCCTACCTGGCCATGTGTGGCATACGGGGGGTTACTGTATAGGTGTAACCAACCTATTCTTACCATGATAGGAAGGTCGAGATTTATTCCGTGGGGTATCCACGAACGAAATAAATTCAGCCGTGGTTAGTTTTTAGAGTTAGGTAGTCATTTGGTTGCCGGTTCTCACATTTGCAGAGACAGGGCTGCGTCACCTAGAATCGAGCGGTCACCCATTGAAGTACTAACCACGCTAGGCGTTGTTTAAGTTCCATTACCTATTTCATCCACCTTAAACCCTTACACCCTTCAAGAGGTTATATGATTAACCTTAGTGTTGTACTTTCCGGGGGCTGAATAATGCTGCTTACGTTTCAGTTAATATTGAAGTAAAGTACCGCAGGGCACAGATTTTTATCATTTATTGTCAATAAAATTGACCCTACAGTAAATTAAATGTTTTTGTTGAATCTTTCTATGGATAAATAGACCTCAGCGATTAGCGTGTAGATATAATCTGTAACTGTTTGTTATTGCTATAACGGACACCGGGAGTCATATGTACACTTTGATTGTTACAACTGCCCTGCCTAGCGGATCTATACCTGGAGGGTGCGCTGTGCCTCTTCAACTGCCCTGTACAATACATTATTATTCTTACTATATTGACACGTGTAAAAATGGAGGGAAAATTGTGTTAATTTAGCAGTAATCCTATTGAGGGAACATACCCACCCATTCATCATATATTCTGTCATGACACTTCTTGTGACTTCGCTGACTTCTCCCATCTGTCCATCCCGCACCGCTGTTTGGTTTATCTTCCGTTGGCTTCCTCCATATAGAGTTTATATTTAATTTGATTTCCCCTGGAAAATCCGAAAGCATATTGAATTATGTATTCTAGATTCTTCAAGACTTGGAATCACTCCTTACTTCATTTGTTAATTTTCTATTTATTCAAATTTCTATTTTCTATTCATGTAATTCGCCAATCACATAAATTAAAACAAAAGAAATACCTAGCCTCAATTAAAAAGACTTCTAACATAAAAGTAGAAAACGCTCAAAAAGCAATTTAAAGACAAATGGAGGGTCCCAAACACGATCTTAAATGTATAGCTGAACAGTTAACCTGTCAATGATTCCACCCATCTGTCATCTGTCTTCTTCACGAAAAAAACAAAAAAAAAATCAAATATACCCAGCTCGAACTTGACACACTCCCGAAATAATGGTCACACACTTTGAGTTCACTCTTTTTTTTATCTATTTCTTTTTTTAAAAGTGAGATGTGCCATTTTCCGTCCAAATATATATGGTACTTTTTGGGGAGTCTGATTATGATAGATACGACGAAACGGGTTAACTGTTTACCAGTCTGTTGTGGATCCAAGCCTTTCTTTTTGGAATATTCCGCTTCTTTTGATTATTTCGTAATTCTCCTACCAATCGCTGAAGATTGCTGTAGTGCAACAGCAATCTTTTACTTCTTTTAGATATTCTAATAATAGATTAGTAAAATATATATTTGTACATTAAAATCACTTAAATTAAGGATGTTAACAGGAAAATCGTTATTTAACTCTTGAGTAAAGCGATATTAGAAATTTCACCTGGATAAGAGCCAACGATATAAAATGAACATTTAGTCTATTATCCAGTTTACTTGACTGACCCTCCAAATAAGCAAATAATTAACTTTTTTCAAAGTACGTGTAAAACTTGGACAAACTTGGTGGATCTGAGATGTTCCTTTAACCCTGCAAACAGTAAAGCTTTGCCAGTAAATAGGAACACCTTGCTATGGTATCAATAACTTTCAGCCTCAGGAAATGGACGTTTTTAGTTATCACCTCAAAATTTTATCAGACTGGCCTGTAACTTAAATCCTTTAGCCTAAAAACTTTTTCATAAACTACGAATCCATCAAAATCAAAACGGTGGCGAGATTTAATAAACAGAATCACAAATTTGTGAATTACAAAATGGATAAAATAAAATACTTTGAAGATAATAAATGACCACTTACAGAAATATTCCTGCATAACTATTAACACGAATTCGGTAAATTCGTTAAAATACTACTGTTATTAATAATATTACGGACTAGAAATTTTTAGATTGTTAACAAAATTCACCGAAAGAATTACGGTTACGAAAAAGAATGAAAAATAAGGAAATTTCAAATAAGAAAATTATGAATTAATCACTCCATGAATAGCTAATAGCGATGAGTATAATATCCGTCATTGAAAGCCCCTACTTAGCGACCCGTAACAAATGCAACTACTTCTTCCATCTGGACCCTAGATCAGATCTGAGTAACCTCCCGGTCGTCTACCGATATCCTGACGACTGACAATGCACCGAAGAGCGGGGACCTGGACAAGCCTTCCGTGACGGAGGGCAGTTACCGTAGTCCGGTAGTAAAATAGAGTTGCATATTCTCTTCACCTCGACTATTATCATTAGTTGCCTTCTACCATCCAAGATAGAGACATATTTCTGGATTTATTGGTAACATCTTCACAAGCTGGGTATAATCTTCTTAATCAAGCATTTTTCTTTAAATAATATCTATTGATATTACTTTCTTTTGGTTTTTTTTTTTTATTTAACGCTTTTTTTTTTTCTGAAGTACTCATTAAAAAGTGATGTCAAGCGTGGAATTTAGCCAATTCGAATGCTATATACACCGTGATTACAAGTGAAGGGATTTATTATTTTAGAATTGAAAAACCAGGATAATGCTTGTTGTAAAGGTAGCATGATTGCATTATAGGTAATTAATAAAGAGGCTTTTTCAATAGCAACAGAAAAGAGGCTGAGCCGTGATAATGTTCCCTTTCGTCGCACCACTCTAAGCACCTCCCCTCCCCCCCCCATTCACATCCACGGCAGTGCTATGTGGGGGACCTTCCCCTTTTACAAAGGAAGAAAATTGTAACCAACATAATTACGATTTAAGCAAAATTTAAGGTTATGACTTAATAACAGCCGAGGCGCTCCAGCAAATGCCTAGAAAAGCTTTAGTGTTTCTTACGACAATATATAACTGTATACTTAGGACAACTAAATTCCCTATTCAATGGAAATATTCGTACATCAAAATGATACACAAACAAGACAAAAGTGCATACAATCCTTCCTCTTACAGACCTATCAGCCTCCTTCCAATTTGCTCAAAAGTTTTCGAAAAATTAATTTACAAAAGGCTTATAGATATACTGACTGACCAAAACATAATTTCTGACCATCAATTCTGTTTTCGTACTTCACACTCAACAACACAACAATTACACCGAGTTACAGACTACATTGCTGGAGCACTAGAGGAGAAAAAATACGCTACTGTTGTATTTTTGGATGTCGCCCAAGCATTTGATAAAGTCTGGCACCAGGGGCTTCTCTTCAAACTCAAAAACGTACTACCCCACACATACTATCTCATACTCCAATCTTACCTCTCCGACCGATTTTTCTCTATCCGGCAGGGCTCAGAGATTTCTTCAGTCCGACCATTCTTAGCAGGAATTCCGCAGGGGTCAATACTCGCTCCCTTACTATACATTATATATACACATGATGTTCCTACGGACCCCGAAACATTAACAGCAACGTACGCAGACGATACAACAATTTTAACAAAACACCATGACCCTAGACTGGCATCATTAAACTTACAAAACCACCTAATACATTTAAAAAAATATTTTTCACTTTGGAAAATGAAATTAAACCATGACAAATCACAACACATAACATTCACACTCTGACGAGATACATGCCCTCCTGTTTATATCGGCGACCACCAAATTCCTCAAACAGACAACGTACGGTACCTTGGACTAATATTTGACAGAAGGATGACTTGGGGCCCTCATGTCAAGATGAAAAGACAGACTTTAAACAAACGACTTAAAATACTGTACTCACTATTCTCCAAATCATCAAAATTGAAAATCAGACAGAAGGTCAATACATACACATACTTACTGAAACCCATTTGGACATACGCCTCACAAATTTATGGATCAGCAAAAAAGACGCACTTACAAAAACTACAAACCTTCCAAACCAAAATTTTACGACTAGTAACGAACGCACCTTTGTACGTTAGTAACAAAACACTACATACAGACTTACAACTACCAACTATTGACGAACAAATAAGGACTCTCTATTCTGGCTTTCATATCAAATTGCACGGACATAACAATAGACTTATTAATGACATGGCCACAACTGACATGCCTTCGACTAAAAAGGAGTTGGATGAGAGACCTCCTCTCCTAAAACAAGACCGGGATGATGTGCTGCTAGGCACTATCCTCCCTCATGCCTTAA